>CM053787.1:96449462-97664462 GCA_028749045.1 Cupressus sempervirens
CTAAGATATGACAAACACAACCAATGTGGGATAAAAGGTAAATACAACTACCTTAAAACACATATTTAATTCCCATCCAAATACAACTAAGCACCACCATGTGGTCCAACAAATATTAAATGCATGATTTAAAGAAATATCCATAAACTTCCACCTACACACCTTGATAAATGGAAGGACAACCATTTAAATTAATTTTTCTATTGACACCACCTATGCACCTTGAAAATAGAAATTTCTCTTTTTATCCTTTTTTCCTTTTTCCTATTTTTTTAAATTTTTCAACTAATTTTCATCACTTTCTCTCTCCTCCATTTTTTTTTTTTCTAATGCCTCTCTCTAACTTGTGACACTTAACTTCTCTATCTCTCTAAATAAAATAGAGACATAGAGAGGTTTAGGAGTTAGTAAGAGAATTAGAGAGGTTAAGAATTAGTATGAGATAGTGAGAGGTACATATTGGAGATTAATGAGTATGTGGGTGTATGAAGGAGAGAGTTTAAGAGTTAGTAAGATAGAGATCTTAGGATTGTGTGTGTGTGTGTGTGTGTGTGAGAGAGAGAGAGAGAGAGAGAGAGAGAGAGAGAGAGAGAGAGAGAGAGAGAGAGAGCTCTTATCTACCTATTCACTCCATGTTTGGAAAATAATGGCTACCTATTTTAGATAACATTTTACTCAAATGGATGGAAAAAAAATATTAATGTCCTAGAATTATTTTTATTCCATTATATTATAGATATTGTCAATACCTTTCCAACACATTTTGAACATATTCAACTATACTTTGAATGTGAAATTTATGGCCTCCAGAGTAGAGCTCATTTCTACTTCTTCAAAACCTGATTGGTTTTTGATGTAGTTTTTAATTTTCATAACCCAGTTAGGATATTTAACAATTCAAAACCCAATCAGGTTCTTTTTTATATATTTTGGCTGGGCTTAGTTACCAAGGTTGGCTACTTTTTGAAAATTTAAATAACCTAATTAGGTTATTTATAACTCGATCAGGTTATTGATATTGTTTTTGTTTTTTTGGTGGCGTCCACTTTTTTCTACACCATCTTGGTGCATACACCCATTTAACTAAAATCAAAGAATACATATGTTAAAATATAATAGTGAGGAGGATGGTTGAAGTGCTAATGTGAAGATTGATGAAAGATTTTAGATACAAGAAAGGAAATTTGATTACGATTAAGATAATGAAGCAAATCAGGAATCTACAAGTTAGAATCCCAATATAAAAAAAAATTAAGAAGAAGATAAATTCTTTGAGATTTATAATGGGATACAAATACAATTTGAGAAGTACATAGAACTCCAAGATATGTTACTTTAAATTATTTAGATGATCAGATTATTGACAATGCTAGCAATGGCATACATATTACAGAAAGACTAAGGAATGGATTTTGTTTGATTTCAAATTTTGAGCCTAAAAGTATTGATGAAGTGTATAGAGATGAATCATGGGTTAAAGAGATGTAGAAAAAATTATAATAGATTGAGAGTAACCATACATGGGAATCGGTTCCTAGGCTAAAAGATAATTTTTTTATAGGAACTAAGTGGGTATTTGAGAATAAAATGAATGAAAAAGGTGAAGTGGTGAAAAATAAACAAATATTTGTGTAAAGGTTATTCACAAAAGTAAGGTGTAGATTTTGAGGAGATATTTTCTCTAGTAGCTATAATTGAAGTAGTAATATTATGTCTAGCTTGTGCAACTAATAAGGATTTCAAGGTCTATCATATGAATGTGAAGTCTTCATTGTTAGATAGGGAAGTTGAAGAAGTAGACATTGATAAACCTAGTGTATTTCCCTTGATAGATGAGGAAGACATGGTTTTTAAGTTGAAGAAAATATTTTATGGCTTGAAGAAAGATCTAAGAGCATGGTATGTAAGATTGGACTTGTATATTTTGCACATTGGTTTCAAAAAAGGTAGTACAAATAGAAAATTGTATTTGTTAACTAATACTAAAGGTATTTTGATTAATGAAGTCTTTGTTGATGATATTATCTTTGGTGGCAATGATGAAATAGGTAACATTTTTTTGAAGAGATGAAGAGTGAATATGAAATTTCCATGATAGGATAAATGAAGTTTTTTCAGTATAAAAATTACTCATAATAAGGATGGGATCTTTACAAACTAAATATCTTAAGGACTTGTTGATAAAGTTTGGAATAGAAAACTGTAAACCAATAGGTACTCTTTGTTAGCCCCAACTAATAATGTAATTGATGGTGCTATGAATTATGTAAAAGAGTCATATCAGTTGTTATGTTTTCATTGATGTCAAAGATTTAGTTGATTAGACATTATTGTAACTCAATAGAGTACAATATCAAGTTGATTGATGAAGAGGATTTGAAGAAAATATGATGAAGAAAGAGTTGACAAGTATTGTATGCAGTGTGAACTTGAATGAGTTGTATAGTGATAATATAATGTTGGTTTTATTGTTCTACATTCATGTAATATTGTAATGTATTGAGATAGATAAGCTAAACTGAGTGATAAGGTAAAGGAGGAAGACAATATTTTTTGAGTGACTACAATGTTCACCGAGCAGTTGGAAAAAATAAAGTTGGAAGCTTAGTATTTCTCAAGTAAGTTTAGTATTAACTAAGTTATATTTTAACTGAGTGAAATGTCATTTTCACCGAGTAATAGTAAGAAGAATGAGTTTGAAAAGATCGAATAAAAGGTTGAATTTTGATGGAATTCAAGAATGTTCAAGAAGTTCAAAGGCACGAATCAAATTTTTTTACAAGATCAACAACTAGGAAAATGCAAGGAAGATTTGATGATGGAGTTGAAGACGTTGGTTAAAAGAATAGTCTTGACAATTTAGTGTCAACACACTTAACCATTTTCACTATATATGTTGAGTACACAATGTATGCCAAGCGATCCAAAAAATTTCAAATGCTGAGTGATCCAAGAACATTTATGTACCGAGTAATACGAGATATAATAGGAGTCGAGAAAACTAGGATATAATAGGTGTTGAGCAAGCCAAGATATAACAGGTGCCGACCAAACTAGAAATGTAGTAGATGCCAAGCAATCCAGAAATAGTATGTGCTGAGCATCAGGAATACAATATGTGCCGAGTAACTCAGTATCAACATAAGAGTTTGTGCCATCACAAACTAAGATGTAAAATAGTTTTTGCATGACTCACGAAAGGATAAGAAGATAAGATCGAATCCTTGCAATTACCTATGAAATCAACATGTAGCCAATTAGAAAATTGGAGATAGCATGCAACCAATAGGTGAAAACAAAGGATTTAATTGAGAATTTCAAGTTTGTGAATGCATAGCAGACCCTAAGTCCATAATATCTTTATAAGGAGACCATGACACCATATTGAAAGAGTTGAGGAAGTTGTTGAGATTGCTAAGAAAATAGTTGAGAAGGTTATTGATGGAGTTATCAAACTATAGAATAAAGCAATCAACAAAGGTGTCAAGGACTTAGTGGAATGGACTGCAAATATACATCTAGTTGATTAGAACAGAGCAGGGGATACATTCAAAGATTAGATCAAACAGGGATCATAACAAGAAGAGAAGATCTAGTACCTGAATCCAACAATTTGAGATTGAATTCAATCAGGTCAAATGTTCTAATACTCTCTCACAATTGTATTAGAGGTTGAAATCCTATGTTGATAGGTTAGCTTAATAGCTAGGTAGGAGAACCTCTGGAGAAGGTCATGAAAGTCCTATTAAATTAGGTGGGTTTAACAACCTATTGTAAATCCTTTAACAGGGTGACACTTCATGTAAGTGTTTGTAAATCCTCTAACTAGGTCACTATTGACATAGTGTAAAGCCTTTAATAGGGTAGATCGTCAGAAGTGGTTGAACATTGATTGTTGTAGTGATTTTTGTGGGTATCATCCCCACCCCAGTTTTACCTTCTTATTCATGGAGGGTTTCTAGGTTATCAATTTTGGTCTTATGTGTTATTGCATGTGATTGATTTTATGTTCTTTTATATGTTTACATGTATGCAAATTATTTTTTCAGTTATATATTTAAAGGATTAAAAAAAGGTTAAAAAGGTGTGGTACTTCTGATTCACACCCCCCTCTCAGAAGTACTCTTACCATTTGAATATTCTAATAATTAGTATCAGAGCACTGGTTCTCACAAGGAGAAGCCTAACAACTTGGAGAAAAGGTCAGAAGATGGAAGTCTTCAAACTTGGGAAGATCATTGACAATCAGGTGATTGATGTGCAACTAGCTCTACACAAAGTAGAGGAAGCCAGGGAGGAACTGAGAAAATCCTTGAAAAGAAGGAAGGGGATAGCCATAGCTGAAAATGACATATACTACAAGGAGATTGACACCACACAAGTGTTTTCCAATGGAGATTCCAAGGAATTTGATGCAGCAATAGCAGAATTAATGGAGAAAAATAGAGCACAAGTTGAAGAAATCAGATTACTCAAGCTTGAACAAGAATCACAAGCCATAATGCTTTGTGAAGTGATTGAACAAAAGAAAAGAGCTATTGAAGACAAGGCCATGATAGAAGATGACAAGAGAAATCTCACCAATAGGCTGGAAGAGAAGACAATTGAATTTGAAAAGATCTCAAACATGCAGCTAGACACCTTAAGCCAGATGATGAATGCTCATCATGAGCTAAACATGAAGGACATTGAGATCTCTACCTTGAAGATGCAGAATGAACAATTGCAGAATGAATTGAAGAGAGAAAAGGAAATAACAGAAAGTTACAACAAACCCAATGAGGCCATCAAGTACTTTGAGCAATTGCTGAAATCACCAAGGGCTAGTAATGATACTTCAAGACTTGGCTACATCAGCACTGAACAAGGAGAATCATCCAAGATTGTAGAAGAAAGAAGCAACAAAGGTAAGAACACTAAACCTACTTTTCATTTCTATGGTAAAAAGGGACATACCTCTGATGTGTGTAGAAGCAAGAATAGTCATCAACATGATAAGCCTACAAATGCAAAAAAATTTCACAAGTGCAAAAAGCAAGGACATTCAACACAAGACTGCAGAACCAAGACCATGAGGACACTAAGATTTGAAGGTCACTACTACAACTGCAAAAAGTATGGACATAGAGCATTTGAATGCAGATCAAAGCCTATGTGGACACCTAATCAGCCTGCAAGAGGAATGAATCATGCACATCACTACAATTGGGATTACAATACCAGGTATAGCTATCACTATTGTCAAGAGTATGGACACATTCCTGAAAATTACATAAGGACACATTTCAAGGGAAGTTACAATAGGTGGCTAAACCAAAATACATGTTTTAGTTGTTTGAAGACTAGTCATATTAGTAGAAACTGTCCTACAAAGTCAAAAGCACCAAAGACTGAAGTCAACAAAGGAAAATAGAAGATTGATGTTGAAAAAATAAGAGGAAAAATGAACAAGACATGGAAGAAGAAAGGTGAATGTAGCACATCAAATGGAGAGATCACTTCATCCAAGAGGTCAAGTGATCACACCTCATACAATTAAGCACAAGACAAATACAGGGGGTTGATACATATAAAGATGTATCATACATCAGTCCAAGAAAACATAGAAGTACTGCAAAGAAGAAATATGCATGAGAAAAGATGCCAAGTTAAAAGTTAGAAGATGATGCTGAGCTACCTTTGGTTGCCAAGTAAAACTTCACTACATGCCGAGTTGAAGAGACTAGTGGATATCGAGTAAGAGATGTTAGTGGCTGTCGAGCAATTGAAAAGTTTAGTTGATGACAAGTGAAATTAGATAGTAGCTGTCGAGTAGATGAACTTTAGTGGAAGCTGAGTTGATAAAATCTTTGGAATTTGAGTGTACAATTGTAAGGACAAATGCAATAAATGCTAGATTTTTGAACCTAATAAAAGTGAAAATCGTTCATTTTCAAGCCATTCAAACAAAGAGAAAAGTTGAGCAGAGCGAATAGGAAATCACACAAAAATTTAGTAGCGATTTGAAGCGATTCCAATCACAATTCAACTCCAGTTCATCAATCAACAAGTATTTCACTCAAGTGCCGAGTTACACAGAACTTGAAAGTTTATTTAATTTTAAACCCTAGTTTAGTAAACAATGGCATCTAGGTCAAAAACCACTAAGGGGAAGGAAATTCATGAAATTCAACTTGTCAGTAATGAAGTCAAATAGCCAGAGTTTAGGCCCATCCCTAAAGTTTCCTATAAAAATGACCCTACTGGTGCTTTGTTACTCATTCTAGACAAAGTTGTAATGGTTCAAGATGTCAAAAAATGCTATAACTATAAGATTGGAGCCATAGGTGACTTAGAAATTTTCAATGCCTTTGATAAGTTGTGTGACAAAGGTATATTGAAGGATGAGTTTTGAATAGTTGAAAAGAAGGGTTTAACTAAAGCCCTAGTTTTCCCCACTATGTTTAAGACTAAATGGATTCATATAGTGTTGAGTTGAATTCATGATGGGTCATTTTGGTTAGAAATAGGGCCAGTGAAGCTTATGAAGAAAATTTTTCATAGGGTTACTTGTTTCCCAACCCTAGATCGGCCCAAGACCTTAAGAAGTGATAAAAAGGAGGCCATAGAGAAGAACATTGGTGCCAAATGGAATAACAAGGGAATGACCATTAATACCATTACTGATCCACTACATGATTTCGCTGTTAGAGTCATATCTCACAAATTCTATCAATCAAGTAGATTGAATAGTGTGCCATGCATAGTAGTGGATGTTGCATATAAACTTGTGAAGAAAGACCACACATATGATCTAGCAGAGCTCATGCTACAACAAATTAATGAAAATTTGGGAGCCATAAGGAAATCAAAAGGAGCCCAATACAAATTTAGATCACTATTGGTCTGCATATTTTTCAATGTTATGAAGGAATTTCCATCAGTTGGAAAGGTTAGATGGGATCCTAACAAGACAATTGTCACATAAATCAATGACTTCATTGATCAAATGGGAGACAATTTTGATGCTCAGATGATAAGTTACTTTGAGGACTTCAAGAAGTCCATGAAATAGAGGATGAGGATACTAGTCTCACTAGTTGAGCAACATGTAAAGGACATTAGATTTCTTGTGGATATTGATTACACTTATATATAAGCAATCATACCTAGAGTGAGATGGCTTAAACCACTAGGTTATGAACTTGATGTTGATCAAGCCTCAGTAGCAATAATATCTCTACGTGTAGAAGATACTAACGAGACAACAAAACATTTTGGAACTTGTGATGTTGTTAAATCTAGAGTGGTTAGAGACCTTAAAATGGCCACTGTAGTGAAGAAGAAAGACAAATTGATCAAGAAGATCAAGAAGAGATTTGGTGTTGAAGCAGCATGCATAGTAGAGGAAGAGGAAGCAGATGAAGAAGAGGATGACAGTGAAAATGAAGAGGATGAGCCTAAACAAGAGCCTCTACAATTGACACAAGGCCTAGGTGAGGATAAGGAAGAAGGTGCAGAGGAAGAAGAAGCCAAGGAAACACCTATCAAAACCAAGGTCACTAAAAGAAATGCTAAAGCTCAACCTGCCCCTCAACCCAAGGCAAAGAAAGTGACAAAACCTACAAAAAAGAAGCCTACTACTAGAGCCACCACTAGAGCCACTACTCAAAAGGCTAAAGAAGAGGTAAAAAAGAAGGAGAAAGCCACCAAGAAGATTGATGAGGAGCCAAGGAAGAGAAGAAAATATGTAGCTCAACCTGACTTAGATGAAGAAAAGACAGAGTCAAATGATAATAGTCAGTTCAAAGTGGTAATTCATCCACCTAAGTCTTCAATTGATAAATTATGTACAAAAATTAGGAATGGAGACTTAAAAGATTTGAAGAATTTGGATTTCAATAAGCTCACAAAGGAAGAGCAAAATAAAATAGAGGAATCTATGTATATGATGATGGTAGAGTACAAGCACACACCTCTAGAGCTAGATGGCTCGATGCCCAAAGAGTTGTATAAAATAGTAGAAGACAAATGGCATTTTTTCTTGCAAATGGAAAATGAAATAAGGGAGTCTACTTTAGCTAGATCGTTTCCTGATTTGACTAAGGGTCAAATAACTAATGTAGTCAAGAGGCACAATAGTAGATTTACTCCAAAGCATAGGGTAATTAGTATTTTGCAGAATAAAATTGAAGATGTTGTGAGCAAATCCACATAGTTGTGGAAAATAATTTATAAGAAAATTGATGATGTTTTTGATGAGGAATACAAGGCAGAAGAAAGTGCCAAGATAAAGGAAACAAAAACAACAGGAAAGAAGGGAGAAGAAAAGAAGGAAGAAGAGAAGAAGGTTGAGGAAGAGAAGAAAGTGGAAGAAGAAAAGAAAGATGAAGAGGAGAATAAAGAGGAGAAAGAGGAAGAAAAGGGTATAGATGAGCAGCAAGAACAAAGTGTACAAGACACACAACTATCACATCCTAGGCCTTCTCATGCTATTGTCACACCTATAGAGAGTATCAAAATAAAGGATTTTATTGACACTTCTTGTCAAAACATCAATCCATTGACTGTAGAGGATCTCACAAAGATCCTTGACCAATCAACCCAAGCAGCTAGACTATGCACAAGTCCTATATTGGTTAGTGTTGATGAGTTGTAAAAGTCAGTAGTAAAATCAAAGGAAGTCAAGGTGAAAACACAAGAACCACCTTCAACCACTCAAACTACTGGACTCCTATTCCTTCCTCCACCATCTCCACCAAAAGTAGTCACAGATGCACTTCAAGTGCCAAGTACAGCAGTAGGGGAAGACAAACAAATATTAGTACAATCAGTAGGTACACCCCCAACCATTGATAGTGAAAAAGTGAGACAAATAGAAGAGAAGGAAGAGACAAGAGATGAGTAGGAATAGGAAATACAAACTTTGGTTCAACTATCCAAAACAAGTACTCCCACTCAAACTCTTTAGAAGTTGAGCACTAACATGCTAGCATTGCAAGTTAGAACGCCAAGCTCGAGCTCAATAAGGGTAGCCAGGACACTTCATTATGGAATTCTTGAGCTAGATGAAGAAATTAAAATACCTTACTATGAATCCAGCACCCTCACCGAGGAAAAGATAAATGAGATACAGAGTGCATTGGATAGAAGAAGGAGATAAGAGGTATGGAGAAAAGAATATAAATATAGGCAAGCACTGAATAAGATAAAGGACATCTTTATGGATGCCTTTAGCTTGCAGACACCTGATGAGTCAAGGCCAATAATAGAGCAACTATCTGAAATAGTTGACTAGGTCACAAATGAAGACCATGATACAAATGCAAAATTAATGGAATGGTCAAAGAGGAAGTTCCAAGGTAAAGTTAATGAGAAGATATCTAGTGATATAGCACTATCTCAAGTTGAGATGGCTAAGAAATTAGAAAGAATAAAGATTATACTTGCGAATGTATTCTACCTGTACAACAAGTTGTGTCATTTTTCGAATTTCATACAGGAGACTAGCCAGAGAATAATGAGCTTGGGAAGAAATCTAAAGATTTCTAGTATGCAACTCCTCACCAATCTAGCTCAAAATGAGAAGCATTTTTCTCAAACACTTCACACTCAAAGAGAATTAACTGTATTAATAGTAGAGGAGTCTAATACAAAAGCTAAGTTGATGCAAATCTAGTCCTCTATAACCCCTCACTTGGAGGTACTCCATAAGGAGAAAATGTATGTAGAAACAATCCTCAAGAAAGATTCAAATCTTTTTACCTTAGATGGACTTGTACATCTAGTAGCAGAGATTGCCATCTAACATAAGTCATTGGACATTACACTAGCAAATTGGGATGTAGCTCTAAAGATACTCCTAGAGGTAAATAACACATTTTTGGATAAACATGGTATTACTCTATAGAACCCTTTGACATCAGTGTCAAAAAGGGGGAGAAATATGTATAGGGGAAGAAATAAGGAGATATGTATATAAAAATATGGGAGAATACCAAATTTTTGAAAATTTTGCTCATTTTTTATTACATTCATTCATTCATTTTGAGAATAGAGTGGAAAGTTTATAAATAGCCAAAAAGGGGAAGTCAAGTAATAAGGAGAAAGGGGGAGATGCAAAATTTTGAACTTCCCACAGATCAAATACAACATACAGGCTTAGAATGCAGAAACATGACAAAGGACAGAGAGGATCAGACACTTAAGCACATAATTTCAGTCTCAAGATTGGACAAGGCATAATCAACTCAAAGGGAGTCATAAGGTATATTGTTACTCACAATATTTTGAAATTTTGCATGAATTCCAAGCAAATAAAGAATGTACTCAATAAGGTTAAGTTCATAAATGCTCAGTTAAGTGTTTTTGACACTCATGTCAAAGGGGGAGATTGTTGGTCAAAAGAATAGTCTTGACAATTAAGTGTCAACACAACCATTTTCACTATATATGTTGAGTACACAATGTATGCCGAGTGATCCAAAATTGTTCAGATGCCAAGTGATCCAGGAACATTCATGTGCTGAGCAATACAATATATAACATGTGTTGAGCAAACTAGGATATAACAGGTGTCAAGCAAACCAGGGTATAACAGGTGCCAAGAAAACTAGAAATGTAGTAGATGCCAAGCAATCCAAAAATAGTATGTGTTGAGCATCAGGAATACAATATGTGCCGAGTAACTCAGGATCAACATAAGAGTTTGTGCCATCACAAACTAAGATGTAAAATAGTTTTTGCATGACTCACGAAAGGATAAGAAGATAAGATTGAATCCTTGCAATTACCTATGAAATCAATATGCAACCAATTAGAAAATTGGAGACAACATGCAACCAATAGGTGAAAACAAAGGATTTGAGTGGGAATTTCAAGTTTGTGAATGCATAGAAAACCCTAAGTCCACAATATCTTTATAAGGAGACCATGAAACCATATTGAAAGAGTTGAAGAGGTTGTTGAGATTGATAAGACAAGAGTTAAGAAGGTTATTGATGGAGTTATCAAACTGCATAATAGAGCAATCAACAAAGGTGTCAAGGACTTAGTGAAATGGACTGCAAATATACATCTAGTTGATCAGAATAGAGCAGGGGATACATTCAGAGATCAGATCAAGCAAGGATCATAATAAGAAGAGTAGATCTAGTACCTAAATCCAAAAATTTGAGATTGCATTCAATCAGGTCAAATGTCCTAATACTCTCTCACAATTGTATTAGAGGTTGAAATCCTATTTTGATAGGTTAGCTTAATAGCTAGGTAGGAGAACCTTTGGAGAAGGTCATGAAATTCCTATTAAATTAGGTGGGTTTAACAACCTATTGTAAATCCTTTAACAGGGTGACACTTCATGTAAGTGTTTGTAAATCCTCTAACTAGGTCACTATTGACATAGTGTAAAGCCTTTAACAGGGTAAACCATCAGAAGTAGTTGAACATTGATTGCTATAGTGTTTTTTGTGGGTATCATCCCCACCCTAGTTTTACCTTCTTATTCATGGAGGGTTTTTGGGTTATCAATTTTGGTGTTATGTGTTATTGCATGTGATTGATTTTATGTTCTTTTATATGTTTACATGCATGCAATTTTTTTTTTAGTTATATGTTTAAAGGATTTAAAAAAAAGGTTTAAAAGGTGTGGTACTTTTGATTCACCCCCCCTCTTAGAAGTACTCTTCCCATTTGAATATTCCAATTGAAGAAGGATAAGGATGGACACAGAGTTATATTTTTTGAGTGTCTAGATTCATTGCATTGGGTATGAACCTAAGATTGATGACTATGATTAAGTGGTAATAATTGAAAGAATCTGGAAGCACAAAGATAACTATTTAAGAAGTAGTTGGACAAGTTTTTTGGTTGCTAATTGTGTTGCTAATAAGGTCATTTTTAGAGTTGCTAATTAAGGAGAAGATCAAAGTGTGAAGCTATGGAAGAAGAAAACAAAGCTAGGTGAATCGAGCAGAGTTGAAAGAAGAAGAAAGAGAGAAGGAGTGAATCAGCTAGTCAAGAAAAAAGGTAAAGAGATCAAAGGATATAAGGTAGAAAGGAGATCTAGACAAACAAGTTATCTAACACTAATATAGTGAAAGGTTGTAAGTTGACTTATAATAATGATTACCTAATACATTTTAGACTAGATCTAGATCTATGCTGGGTGGATTATAATATCTAACACATACTAGGCTAGACTTATTTAATGTTGTTGGAATTGTTTCATTATTTCAAGAAAAACCTAAAGAAACACATTTAGTACATGTAAAAAGAAGTTTCAAAAATTTGAAGGGTACATTAGATTATGGATTATAGTATGATAGGTCTAAAGACTTTACATTGTATTCACAGGTAATCTTTATGATAAGAAGAGTATTGGTGGAGGATCCTTTTTCCTCACTAGGAAATTGGTTTCTTGGTTGAGTAAGAAGTCAGAATGTATATCTCAGTCTACTATTGAAAAAAAGGATGTTGTTTATTCATATAATTGTACATAGTCAACATGGATGAAGCAAAACTTGAAGGAAAATGGTATAAGTTTTGATGAAACTATTTTTATACATTATAACAGTACATGCACAATCAATATTTCTAAGAATATAAAATTATATTTTAAGACTAAGATTATATTAATTATCATTTCTTGAGAGAGAAAGTCACATGGAAAGAAGTGAGATCAGAATTTTTTCGCTGTATAGAACAAAATATAGATATGTTTACCAAGCCTTTGCCTAACGACACCTTTGAGTATATCAGAGGTATACTTGGGGTGATGGACTCAATTTGTGAGCATTAATTGATGCAATAATGCATCAATAAAGAATTTATTAGATTATATTCATACTGATGGAGTTGATCCTTGGTTATTTTTCCTAAGGGGGAGTAACTTCATTCTATAGAGCTAAGTTGAGAGCTCTTTAGATCATATTTTTAAAAAGTTTTTAGTGGCACTTAATTTTCCTTTTTGGAAGTAGGTTGTTTCTCTGATTAGAGGAATTGTAGAGATTAATATCACAAAGGGAGAAAATATTTAAGAAATTTGAAATTGTTTGGCACCTTTTACCATTAATGTCAAAGGGGGAGAGATTACGTGAAAAACCTCCATCAGAGGGAAGTATTTCTTAGTGAGGGAGAAGTATGCCTAAGGGGGAGCCTTGTTGAAGGTTGTATTCATATGCTAGTTTTTGATTGACGTTGTTTCACACATATATTTCCATCAATTCCAAATAGGTGTATTTTTGAGAATAGGGGAGATCTTTGATATTATGGAGTTGGAATTATTGTTGGCATGCAAGTTTTTTTAACTAATATCAACATAAGTTTTAGAGTTTAAGAATGGAATTAGACAAACTTAGATTGTGTGTTACTAGCTATTTATCAGAGAAGTACTTGTAATGTATGACATTCCTAAGTATGTAAGTTTGGATATGTATTCTAGGATTTAGAACTTATGTCTATTGTTGTAGCTCTTTATGTGATGATTTGAGCAAATTATAATTTTTTTGGTGAAAACTTGTTATAGGCCAGTGATAAAGGATTACGCCAAAGGTTGCTATTGTAATTTGGACATAGCATTTTGGTGAGCTAGGATTAAGGTTTTTGATTATTGACATGGTAGAAGACTTGGAATAGTGCATGCTTTGAGATTTATGGGTCACTTGGTTCATATTGTGATGATTTCTAGTGTATGGAGTATGGATTTTTTATTTTGGCAGTTGATAGGAGGGTGCAGTGTGTTATTTGGTTTGGTGAGAATTATTTATGGATCATGGTGCATAATTTGATTGTTATAATTGTTGTTTAATTGTAAAAGGTATTATGTGCATCTTAATGTGAGTCTATTTATTTATTTCTACATTTGGGAAGTCCTAATAGACAAACCTAATAGCTTGGTTGTAGCTTGTAAGGAAAGTAATTTCCTTTTTTTGTAATGTATGAAATGAATGGATTGATTCTTTTGTATACAATCCTTGATGTTGAATATTATAGTAGAGGTGAGGGATTTTTAGATGCTTTGGTAGAGGTATGCGTAGAATTTGTTATCATTCCAAAGTGTACTTTATCAAAAAAATTGAGATAAGTGTTTTATCATCTATAGTTCATTATTTGGATTTGTATATTCTTGAAGGTGGCTTTAAAGTTCACATCTCAAACATCGAGTCTTCTTGAAGGTGGAAATAACCTTTTTAATGTGGGCAATGTTCTCTACTAGTGGGCCTTTTGTTCTCATCAACTTCTAAAAGGATTAGAATCTTTTAGCAAGAGTTCATTACTCTCATAGGGAATTTCCCATCAATATGGATATATGTACTGAATGTATTTTAATGAAATCCCAAAAAGGCTAGGTCTCTTTAACAAGGACATTTTCATATTAGTGCATGATCTTGTGGGTATCACCCTCACCAAGGTTTTTCCCTTTATGGGGCTTTCCTCGAGAATAAAAATCCTTGTGTTATGGTGTTATCTTCTATCTTGTTATGCAAAGTTATATTATTGGTTAGGGATTTGTGTAAGAAGTTTGAAGTTTATAATTATTACACACAACTGATTCCCCCCCACTCTTTGAGTTGTGTGGTGTGGATTGTGATTACTAACATAACATAATGTCTTCTAGCATCATAATTACCATAGACTGACAAAATACAATGTTAATAATCTTCACAAACATCCAAATCCCAAGTTTTGGACTAGCTCTTCTATAATATAGTTAGTGATACTTTTCACCATTCTTGATTCATGAAGTCTACTAACATACATGATTTCTAAAGTCTCATTTTCCACCTCTTGTCTTTGTTTTTTCTTTTTATATTCTTGACACACTTCTTATTCTCATATTGATTACAAACCATAATAATAGGTGGAAAAGTAGAAGTAATAGCTTTTTCAACAATGTAGTTTTTTTGTTAAATATTGCTATCAAGATTTAACTATGTACTTTTTGAGTCAAACACATTGACTCAAAAAATACATAGTTAAATCATGATAGCAATACCAAAGTTTGACATGCTGTGGAAAATATCTCCTACTTATCAACCTAGGTTTTTACATAATACTCAATATTGTACTTTCCACATAATATGAAGTGCAATAATAATTTGATGTTGGTAATGACATTACTCATATTTCATAATTAATTCCTTATGTGTGTATATGTGAAATTTGAGGCCTCTGATACTCACATACAATTCAACATAGTTCTTACCTATAAGATCATCTAGGAATAAAGATTAGATTGTTTATCCAAGAGGTCTGACAGAGTGACCTGTTACCTTCTAACTAGAAGGTTTTTGCCTATTTGCTCTCAGACCAAGAAATAGGCAACCAAACCTTTTAGTACAAAGGATTTTATGCAGCTATATGATCATGAAATTAATCTAAATGAGAAATGAAATTTATTCTAATAATAAAAGGGAATTTAAATTATATGAATGCATTGTAATCTAGATGATATTTGAAATGCTAAGCAATATGGAAGCTAGAAATCAAATGAACACTCAATTCTATAGCAATTCAATGCAATTCAAATTTTAACCTATCGTAATGAGGAATTAGAAGCTTCTTAAGTAGAGTTCCAAAAATCAATCAATGGTCAAGATTGATTGGGGTGAATGGTTAAGATCAAAGAGAAGATTTAGTGGAAATAGAAACTTCCTTATGCAGGTGAAGTTAACTATTCCATATCTAAGTGTGATGAGTAGTTAACTGAGCTTCACATGAGTGTGAGAACAAGTTAACTAAATTAATTCCAATTCGAGAGATAGTTCACTCAGAGTTTCCATTTTGGAACTGAAGAGAAGATTTGAAGAGATTATTTAATTTAATAAGATGAGATATGACCTCATTAAATGCATATTTCAATTAATTGAATAATCACATTCAATTAATTAAAGTAAGAGCATTATTAAATTAAATAAATTTAATTCCTTAGTACATTAGCCTTAGGAGATAATTTAATTTAATTAAAGTATAAGCACTTTATATTTAAATTAAATCTAATCAATAGGTTTAATGCAGTTAATTTGAGTCAATACTTTAGGAATTAAATGAGTAATATGATTAATGCAGATTAGGGTTTCTTGCATTTAACAATTAAGTCAAGTAGTGAAATTATGAATAATAATTGCCTATTAAAATAGGACTTTAGGATTGCTAAAAAATAGACCAGAATTGGTTGTCATGGCAATGAGCCAATTTTGGGGTATTAAATTTTGCCCCTTTTTGAATGAATGTGCGAGCAACATGTTCAATTCAAAGAAAATCAGAAAGTGTGATGCACAAATCGAGAAATTAGATTGGTTCTGCAATTTGATGACACAAAAACCCATCAATAAGCTTTTAAAGATTATCTCCAAAACAGAGCTTAACCTTAAGGGATCTAGATAGAACATCTAGATACCTATAGTTGATAAGATTGGTTTTGAAATTGATGACACAGAGACCAATTGATAAGCTTTTAAAGATTATCTCCAGAACGGAGGTTAATCTTAAGGGATCCAGATAGAACATCTAGATACCTAAAATGATAAGCTTTTAAAGATTATCTCCATAATAGAGCTTAATCTTAAGGGATTTAGATAGAAAACCTAGATACCTAAAATGACAAGCTTTTAAAGATTATCTCCAGAACAAAGCTTAACCTTAAGGGATCCAAATAGAACATCTAGATACCTAGAATGAATAAAAGATAACAAGATCCAACCATGATTCATAGAATCATCCCTAGAACAAGGCTTGATCCTCAAGAGTCGAGGTTTAGACTATCCCGATACTTGTCCATCTAACTATGATAAAGACTACTATAAGATGTGATCCATTGATGAAAAGATGAGATAGATGAAAAAGATGCCAAATAAAGGGCAACAAGATACCTTGAGTGATGAGATGCCCCTTGTGCTAAGGACATAAGATAGGAACAATATGCCCTGAGCAATGAAGATTTAGATTGATTTGAGATTCAATTTCAATGATGTAATCATCGTGCCCCCTTCGAAAGATGACACACTTGAAATATGATGTAAAGTAGTGTATCAAGAGATACAAAAGAAATCTGTGATTGAAAAGATCATAGAAGAATCAAAGGAAAATTTGGAGTCAATTTGAAGTGATTTCAAGGTCTAGAAGACCAAGTTTGACTAGATTTGACCATAGTTGAGTTTTTCCAAGAAAATTTGAAAATTTTGAGGAAAATATGATGTGAAAAGATTCCAAAATTCAAAAAGTATCAAAAAAATTGGACTGCACAAGCATTCAATCACGTCGGTCCCAAAATTTTAAAATGTGATTTTGAGCTATTTAAGTGTGTCAGAGTTCAAATTCGATCTTGAAAATGGATTCAGAGAAGTCAAATCAGCTAGGGGTTGATTTTCACGCAAATCAAAGAAATTTGAAAAATTAGGTCAAAACCTATATAAGGGCCCAAAGGGTCATTTTCAAATCATTTGCACTTTTGTCTTTAGTGAATAGGAGAGCTCTAAGGCAAAAATGGTGGTCCCTGTGTCTTCTCATTGTTTCAAGTGCTTCCATCGACATAGTTAGTCGATGAACTATGGACCTCTAGTGAGTGGTCAATAACCTTGCCTCACATTTAATTTTTCATGCTTTACGATGTATTTTTAGCATGTTTTTAGGGTTTTTTGAATTTTATCTTATTGGTTCTTGCATGGGGATCTTGTTCTTCACACGGGCCCAATGGCATCTTGCATGAAGATTCACTAGTCTAGTGTTTCTTCATCTAGTATAGTGGGTTTTCTCGCATAGGAGATGCCAATGTGTCACATGAGAAACCCCCCTTTTGAGTCATTTTTCACTGATTGCTTGATCATTCCTTGTGCGAGAAAGTGATTCCTCACGCAAAGATGTGTAATCTCGCGTGAGGATGTGTAATCTCCCATGAGAAATTAGTGTCATCTGCAAGTTTTAAAGTTGAAATTTGAGTTTTTCATTGCATTTTTGCATTTTTATTCGTCTGTCGATCGGAGACTGATTGTTTGCATGTTGTATTTGTCATGTGTGCAGGTTATCTTTGATGATATTGGATTTTAGCCCCATTACCCATCATATGGAGCTTTGATGCAGATCCTTGATGACGTTGATATGGTACATATTGATAGATTGGGGTTATCATATCTATGCCAAATTTCACTAGTGCTGGTGAATCATGGCCTATTGACAGCATTAGTAGATCATTTCCATTTGGAAATGAACACCTTCCACTTACCACAGGGAGAGATGACCATTACGCTCGAGGATATATACAGGATACTGCGGATCCCATTTCATGAGCTGAGGGTAGTCTATGGCATAGTGTCCCGAGTAAGGACAGAGGCATTGCAGGCCATTTTTCAGCAGGACTTGATTATGGGGCAAGCTATCACATGGGATAAGCTTGTACATACTTATGGTCCCATCCACAGGTTGGCCTCAGTTTTGGCAATTTTTATTAGCTATTTCCTGATGCCTGACAGAGGCCAACATAGATTAGAGTGTGATTGGAGCCAGATGCGCCAAAGAGATTTGGATGGGGTCAGTGCATGCTAGCACATATGTTCCATGAGATGCACAATATTGTGTATCATGAGAGGAAGAGGATGGCCGCTAGGGTTTATGTTCTTCAGATCTAGGCATGGGATCATTTTCCAGTGATGCGGCCCATTTTTTAGGATGAGAGGCAGCTGATGGAGCCATATATTTGTAGATATAGAGGCCAGCTAACTCAAACAACTCTGGGGAAGACTAAGCAGTGGAGGGCTCATCTTGATGACTTGGTATTTGTTGTATGGTGGCCCTAGAGAGAGACCTAGGACCAGGATGATGCAACCTAGGAGTTGAGCTGCATGTTTGCATCATGACCACTGAGAGGCCAATCTACACAAATAGTAGAGAGATTCCCTCTTACTTGTGTGTGGTGTTAGTATGGATGCCCATAGGATATCTCATAGAAGTACTACTCCTATGCGTGATTAGCATGGGGTTTGAGCCATGAGTGGTCATAGAGGTTGGATCTAGGGAGATCCATGATAGATGTGCGCAACTTGGTTGTGACATAGTGGGATTATGTGCCAGCAATGGAAAATGCAAGGATGACGCCAGCCTACCAAGCATATTTTGCAAGCCATCCCTTCCCTCATTTCAAAAATCTAGTGGGGGTGATAGCTCTTGGGCCACAAGGACCACCACAACAAGCACCACCATAGAGTCTCCATCAGGCACCTTAGCAAGTACCTCAACAAGTGAGGCACATGATACAATAGGTATCGATACTAGCTCAACAAATGGGGGTCAATCTAGGTGTAGGAGGTAGCAAGGCTAGTGAGAGGTGGTAGAGATGATGGACAACAAAGCAACAACCTACTAAGTAAGGTGATGAGGATATGCCAAACTAGCCTATTGTGGGAGTTGATATCCTAGTGCAAACACAGGAGGCATTGAGGAGAGCAAGAGAGAGGATGCATATGGCACAATGATAGCTCAGAGAACTACATATCTAGGTAGCTATTAGAGATACATAGCTAATAGAGTGAGACTGAGAGATCCGTGACTTGTGAGGACAGCTAGAGCTAGTATCCTAGAGAGAAGAGCAAAGAGCATAGCAACAATAGGATAAGATCTAGCTATAGGTCGTGAGAGTTGCATATTACTTTGTGGCTTATTTGATAGTTGTCCTAGATGAGGTAGAGTAGGTGCCTCAATTTTCACAGTATGCATGAGAGTTGGGAGGTGCACAACCAACTATGAGACTAGATATGCCTCTACCATAGCCTCCTCCTCCACCTCCTCCTCCAAAGGGTGAGTGTTAGATTAATTTTCCTCCAGGTTTATGATCTGGCTATGAATCAGTTGGTGTGCCAGCATCATTTTGTATCATTTTTTATCGATATTTCTTGAGTAGCATCCATTTTGTGTACTAATGTATTATTTTCCATGTTTTTGTTACTAAAGACATGTATCTGTTAAGGAGCGAGAGGACAAACCAAAGAATTGAATGCTTGTGTAGCCGTAAAGTATCATGATACTTTGAAGAGGCTAAGAATCCATCATCATAGAGGATGCAAGTAGATTTTTAATTAAACTATGTGCTTATGCAATGCAAACCTATGCTAGATGCAACTTTAAACTAGATGCAACCCTAGGTTTGGTTACCAAGCTTTGACAATTATCATCACTGAGCGCATGGTGAAACCTTAGATGTCATACAATCCCTATTGACATTTCAATCATAGGAATATGAATAGGACATCTATTCTAGTTTTATTGGGATTAAATGTAAGCATTCGAGGCACAAGAAACCATAATGACTATAACATTTGTCCCTTTTAATGTAGCAAGTTAACATAAGCATCAAAGCATAAACACTAGGATGACTAGAATGTTTCTTGCGTGTAGACACACTAGACACAAGAGAGATCCTTCTTATGCTAAATAATGAGTAAGTATTATGTCCGTAACAACCCTTGCATTTGTAAACTAAGATAGAAGTGTGCTAGATATACTTGCATTGACCCATATGTTCACCTAGCAGGACGAGTATCAGTATTTACTGTAGCATGAAGAGTTCACTCTAACAAGAAAGGAGAAGAACCAACCTCACTATTTTATCCATATAAAAAGAGTTGAGGTACACACAACCATCCAATACAAGATGGAGGCTCTTACAGTGGATACCCCTCTTATATGGATGCTTCAGATTATTTGGAACCAAACCAAAAATAGAAAGCAAAGAAAAGATCATACCCCCTATCCTTCCTTCTCTAGTCGAAATGGACATCATCAAGTTTCTCAAAGAGACATGATAAAGCAAAAGAAAAAAAAAAAACAAAGAAAAGCTCAGCATATCCCAAACAAATTCATCATTTTTGAGTTCAGTGTTTATAGGGCTAATGTCAAGTGTCAATGTTTAGAACATATTTGAAAAAAATCTCTTCATTAGGAGGACAATAGTAGATAGAAACAGTTAGGATGACTAGTGACTAAAGTCAAGAGGAATCTTCAATAGGAAGAACTTGAGTAGGACTAAGCGATAATAGACAAACATAGTAAAGACAACTGGTGACTAATGCAACATAGATCTTTCATGAGGGAAACCTTGAAAAATGACACAAATGATAGTAGGAAGACATAATTAGAACAACTAGTAATTTTCACGAGAGAGATTCCATGAGGGGAACCTTGAAAAGGTGACACAAACAACAATAGGAAAACATGGTTAGAACAACTGGTGACTATCGCAAAGGAGATTGTTCATGAGAGGAATTTCAAAAAGTGAAACTTTAGGGTGTTTCCCCCAAGCTATGACAAGACTTAATCCATGGATACATGAGTAAAAGAAACAAACTAAAGTAGGAAAGCAACTGTACATGATTCTAAAGATGCATTGTAAGATATAGCATTGGAACAAGAGGCACTTGTTTACCAGGTTTTGACCTTCTTGGCAGAGATTCTTTTTTTTTGCTACCATGATGCCTGTTTGCTAGATTTTAATCAATGACACTTTTTTTCTTTTGTTTTTCATTTTTTTTGTATTTTTCTCTTTTTTGATGTTTTTTCTTTTATATTTTTGAATTTTCCAATTTTAAATTTTTTTTTTTGATATTTTTTTTTTGTCAATTTTTTTGGTATTACCAAGGTGCCTATTGCTAGGTTTTCACTAAGGTAATGATTTTTTTCAGGACTTTTTCTGATTTTTAGATTTTTTCCAAGACATTTAGATATATGCAGAGAGATTCTAAAATTAGGTCAGCTGTAGAACTGCTTTAGGTGAAGAGTGTTGATAGGCTCCTCGAGCGCCTCTCCCTCGACTGTAGAAAGCTAATAAGCACTAGATCTGTACACTATAGTGACTATGTAAGGACCAAGCCAATTTGGTTCTAACTTCCCTTTTTGGACCCTTTGTTGCTAATTCTTAGGGTTTTCTCTCAAAATGAGATCATCTAGCTGGAATTCACACGACTTAACTTTCTTCTTGTAGCTTCCGAACATACGCTGTTGATAAGCTCAAAGTTGATCACATGCCACTTGTTGATGTTCATCTAATAATACTAACTCTTGAAACTAAGATATTCTATAATCTTCATCAGTAATGAGGCCCTTCATGGAGATTCTTAGAGTGGGGATCTCAACCTCAATTAGAAGCACAACATCCACTCCATAGACCAAAGAAAAGGGCATTGACCTGTCAGAGTTCTAATACTTATTCTATTTGCTCATAAAGTAGGATTAATCTAAAGGTGCCAATCCCTTCCAGATTTACTAATTGTGCGATGCAAGATCTTAAGGATCACCTTATTGGATGCCTCTACTTGGCCATTACCTTGGAGGTAATAGATTGAAGACCAATGCTGTGTGATTCTAAACTTTTTGCATAACTCCTTAAGGTCCTTGTTTTTAAACTATCCTCCATTGTCAATAATAATGGATGAAGGTACACAATACCTGCATATGATGTAATTCATGATGAACAGAGCTACAATTTTTCCATTTTCTATTGAGAGAGGAACTGCTTTGACCCACTTTGTGAAGTAGTCTGTAGCTGTAATAATGAACTTATGTCCATTAGAAGAAGATAGGTGAATTTGTACCACAAGATCAAAGGCCCATTGTTGGAATGGCAATAGTGTAGTAGATGGAATGAGCTTCTTAGCTGAAGCATGGATTAGATTCCCATGGAGCTGACATTGTTTGCAAGACTTGGTATATTTGATTGCCTCTTGCTCCATATTTGGCCAATAGTAACCAACTCTAGTAAGTTTATGAGCTAATGTCAAGCCATTTGAGTGAGATCCAAAAATACCCTCATGGATGTTGATTAATAAACATTTGGACTCTTTAGATTCTAGACACCTAAGGAGTGTTTTATCGAGATCTCTCTTAAACAAGTCATCATCAATAATGACATACCATGAAGCATTATGAATAAGGTGATGTTTTTCATTCTCGGTTAGATTGCCCATAATGGTTTGGTCACATAAATAGGAGTATATGTGTTGGTAGTGGGATGAATCTTGTCCGACAATAGAATAGATCATCCTAGATTTAGGGGTATCATAGGTAGGGTAGTGTAACATTTACACTAGTAACTCGTGTTAAAGATCATTCTCTAGCATCTGTAGCAAAGAGGCTAGAGTAGCCATGGCATCAACTTCTTTGTTGTCTACTCAAGGAATTTGTTGGAAAGTGATATGAGCAAAGTATTGCTTCATGTTTTCAACCATGCATTTGTAAGGGATCAATTTCTCATCCTTTGTTTGATATACATCATTGACCTAGTTGATTATGAGTTGAAAGTCCCCAAAGATGTTCAATTGATCTACTCTCCATTTAGCTGCAATTTTCATGCCATTAATCAAAGCCTCATATTCTTCAATGTTGGTACAAGGAAACAAAATCTTATACACCTTAGGAAATGAATATCTCTGTGGTGTAATGAATAGTAATCTAGCATTGAATCCCTATTGTGTGAAGGAACCATCAAAGAACATCACTCAAGTTTGGTGTGTGAGCATTAGGATTGATTCATCAAGAAAATCAATGTTTAGTGGGAGAAGACTCTACATTGGTCTATCCGCTAGCTGATCAACAATTGCTTATCCCTTGATAGCCTTTCGTTCAACATACTGGATGTCAAATTCACTTAGTATCATGACCCACTTAGCCAATCTTCCTATTAGAGCTACCTTACTAAGTAAGTACTTCAGTGGATCAATTTTAGCCACTAGTCATGTAGTGTGAGCAAGCATGCAGTGTCTCAACTTTTAGGAAGCAAAGATGACTACCAAGAAAGCTTTCTTAATGATACTATGATTCATCTCATAAGAGATCAACGTACGAATTAAATAGTAAATAGCCCTTTCCTTGTTATGGTGGTCTTCTTGAGCTAATAAGATGTCCAAAGATGTCTCTATTTCTGAGATGTACAAAATTAGAGGCTTCCCATAGATAGGAGGCATCAAGATCAGTGGATTAGTAAGATAATTTTTTACACTAGTACATTTGACATCATTTTTTGACCAATATTGGTCAAAATTTTGACCTAGGTTGGTCAAAATTTGAACCAACCAATTGGTCAAAGTTTTTCTCATCAAAATTTTGACCAACTTACTTGTTGGTCAAAATTTTGACCAATCCATTGGTTGAAAACTTTCCAAAGCCTTGGTGTAATTTCTACCAGCCATTTGTCAAAATTTTGACCAATGCTTGGTTAAAAACTACTAGACAGTAGTTGAAATTTTGACTGATGCTTGGCCAAAAACTTCCAGGCATTGGTCAAAATTTTGACCAATGCTTGGCTAAAAACTTCCAGGAATTGGTCAAAATTTTGACTAATGCTTGGTAGAAAACTTCTAGGCATTGGTCGAAAACTTCCAAGCATTGGTAAAAATTTTGACCAATGCTTGGTTGAAAACTTCCAGGCATTAGTCAAAATTTCAACCAATGCTTGGTCAAAAACTTCCAAGCATTGGTCAAAGTTTTGACTAATGCTTGGTCGAAATTGTTTTTGAGGCATTCTATAAAATAGTTCACATGCCTTGCCTATGATTTGACATTTTGCATGCATTTGCACTCTCTCATCCTGATGATGGATTATAGAGAGTGATATGAAATGATGATGCTAAAAAACACACACAATCAAATCCAAAATGAACTTGCATTACAAATAGATTGTAGAAATCTGATATTGTTAATTTTGCATGCATGTCTACTAGGACAATCACAACTTAAACATATATATAATATATTTTATGAGATTATATATGTGTTTAAGTTGTGATTGTCCTAGTAGACATGCATGCAAAATTAACAATATCAGATTTCCACAATCCATTTGTAATGCAAGTTCATTTTGGATTTCATTGTGGGTTTTTTAGCACCATCATTTTAGATCACTCTCTGTAATCCATCATCAGGATGAGAGAGTGCAAGATGCATGCAAAATGTCAAATCATAGGTAAGGCATGTGAACTATTTTATAGAATGCCTTAAAGAAATGTGGTCTCTTTGCAAGCCATGATTACAGGATACACAAAAAATGGATTAAGAACTCCTCCTCCCTACTGATTAACTTGCACCACAGACCGACAGTCTTCATTTTTGTTGTGGGCTCCTATCCCCTATGTGAGTGTTGATGTAGAAGCCAAAGTGGAAAAATAAGTGAAAGCATGTTGAATAAGGTTTCTAATCTCAACTTGGTCAACATTGTTTATTTAAGGGCTATGGACTAGGCAATTCTTCAATGTCCAATTAGGGGTAGTATTTCATCCTCTTTAACTGTTACATGTATAATCCTAGGAAGAAATAGGTTGTTGGATGCTTCTTCTAGCCTTGCACTTTCTTCTTTGTAGGTTTTTCTTAAACACAACTCTACATCCATCCCTAGTTTTAAGCGATTTGGCAATGCATCTATTTGTTGCAAAAATAATACCCATTTCTTGTTTTAGTTTCTGATAGGTCTTTCTCAAGTCTTTCATTTGGAGAGAAGGTTTTCATCATGGAAGAAACACATAAAATATCTCAAGGCAAAATTGAAGATGAAAATGATTACAAGCATACGGTTGACTTACCTCAGACAAGTTTCACCCTCAGAGCCAATTCAATAGTACATGAACTAGAAATATAGAAGCTCTGGGATGAGAAATAGATATTAAATAGGGTTGCAAATAAGAACATGGGAGATATTTTTACTCTTCATGATGGTCCCCCTTATGCCAATGAAAATTTGCATATGGCATGCGTTGAACATGATACTGAAAGATTTTATCAACAGATACAAGTTTCTTGAAGGGTATAAGGTGCATCATGTGCCTGGTCCCCCTATTTGACACTTGCTCCAACATATATATGAAGCTACATAGATTGAAGTATTTGGGAAAATTGGAGTCCCTCATCTAGCATGGCTTTGGCTGAGGCTGAGTTGGAGTATCTAGAGGGACACATATCAAGAAGTGTTTATGTTATGTTCAAAATGGTTAATGTAGCAGAAACAACTCTTGATTTTCTCAAATATAGAAGTTGTGGGATGAGAAATAGATATTAAATAGGGTTGCAAACAAGAACACGGGGGATATTTTTACTCTTCATGATTGTCCCCCTTATGTCAATGGAAATTTGCATATGGCATGCGTTGAATAGGATACTGAAAGATTTTATCAACAGATAGAAGCTGCTTGAAGGGTATAAGGTGCATCATGTGCCTGGTCCCCCTATTTGACACTTGATCTAGAGTATATATGAAGCTGCATAGATTGAAGTATTTGGGAAAATTGGAGTCCCTCATCTAGCATGGCTTTGGCTGAGGCTAAGTTGGAGTATCTAGAGGGACACAAATCAAGAAGTGTTTATGTTATTTTCAAAATGGTTAACGTAGCAGACACAACTCCTGATTTTCTCAAAGGACTTCTACCCAGTTTGGTTTGCCTATCTGGATTACAAGACTATGGACAATTCCTACAAATGTTGCTGTTGCAGTCAATGGTCAACTTCTTTTCCCTTTCAACTAGCCCAAATGGCATTATCAATGACTTTAAACCAAGGCTACCAATTAAATTCAAGTGATTCATCAATTTGGACAAATTTTATTCTCTCCTCTCTTGTTTCAGGACTACTTGCTGGTTGCATTAGTCAAGTTTCTCATCTCTTCAGTATCCACCTACAATTTGCCTCTCATGTAATAGGAACTTGTCTTGTGGTTTCAAATGTTTTTTTAAAATATTTTATTTCATGCTAGTCAAATTAGTAGCAATGTAGCACAACTTCTATCTACATTAAAATTATCCTCCAATATTTAAGTTTGATTCACCTATTGAAAAGCCAATACAAGTGTTTTCTTCCTTTCTTCTCTTATTTTGGAATATTTTAACATTTCTTCACTACTGTTTCATGATACTCCTTGGAAGAATTCTTGGAATGCAATTCTAAATGAAACTACCAACATTTAATGTCAATATGCTAATTTAAAATCTAAGTAATGAAATGATTGTTTGGGTATTAACAAACACACAAATTGCTTTTCTATTTACCCTTTCAGATCTTGGATGGTCAATTGTACTCTTCCTTAGAAAAATCTGTTAACCGAGTTTTGCTCTAAGGTTTTTCCCTTCTTGCTTATGTTCTTCCTTAATGGAGTAAGCCTACAAACATACTTCATCAAGGATAACACACTACCCTCTATATCAACACATTATTGCAACCAACAAGCTCTCAGAAACTTAGCAGGTTGAAATGGCCTATTTTTCATATATAAATTTTTTTTATTACGTTATTTTCAAAATATCTTGAAATACTATTCCTATTTAGGGTTGTCAACCTTTGTTGTCATCTGTAGCCAACAAGGTATAACTCAAATTTCAAATGAATAAATTTGAAAGCCTCTAATAATGGTTTAATGTCCTTTCCTAATTAATGGTTTCATAAAATAAATTCATTGGTTTTAACTAATCTAGCTAATGTGTGGACTCAAGGTCTGAAGAGTTTAGTATGGTGAATTGGAACCTATGAAATATTTTTTAAAGTGACAACTACTGCATCAAACACTAGTTCCATGTGCTAATTTTCATTTCTCATTTGAGGATTTTTTTTTGTAATTGGAAACTATTTACCTCTTAATGTATGATTTTCCAACTTCTCGCATTATGTATTCTTAAACACAATATCGAATAGTTTGACATTATTTTTGGTGCTATTAAGTGTGACATTTCTTTATCCAAATTATAGTGTAGTGATTAGTTTTCTCATTTTAAGTTTTGTAGTTTAAATGAATTGGATTGAACAAGAGGCATTTGAAGGTCATAGAAAGTTGGCCATGACATCTCAATGGAAGGTTTGTGGGTCCATAGGAAGCAGAGGAAGCTATCAAGAAGTTGATCAAGAGGAACTTCCTTTTCCTATATCTTAGTTTGAAAATTGGGCCCAATGTTGAACTGTTGGGGGTCAAAAAGTTTGATAATGGAGTAAATAAGAGCCTAGTGCAACCTAGTGGCCCTGAAGGATTCCGCCAACTTCCTAGCATTCACCCTATTGATCCTATTACAATGTCCATATCTATTGTTTAAGAATTTTCACTCAATGATTGTGATTCAAGGTTTGCACCAGATTGACAGTGACAATTTGACAAAAAATGGAGAGATGGACAAAGTGTTTACTCCACATCTTGTCATGCCAACTAAAACCTATCCAAACTAGTGGCTGAGGGAATGTGTTGATTTCTGGCATAAAATCACTAAAAAGAAAATACAAAATTTTACTAGTGGCTAAGGGAATGTGCTAATTTCTGGCTTAACATGACCAGAAAAAAATTCAAAATTTTATCAATGATCTTGATCAGAGAATATATGATAAATGGGCCAAGAAAAAAAAATGTTACTAACCTATTCTGTGTGCACACCTTTTTGGAAAATTTTTGCTTGCATGCTACCATATGCTCTGTCCACTTTCGATACCTTCCACTTTACATACTTTGGTGCTGATGCTTTTGTTTTGATACAAATCTGTTTCAATCTTAAGTACTTTGATATGTGTTTTTTGGAGACTTTCTTTTGTTCTACTGGCTCTTAGCTACTCAAGTGAACCATTTTCATACACTTCATCAAATATTAAACAACAATTGCTATTTTCTATCACACCATTTGTATATTTAGTTCAGATTTCTTCATAAGAAAATCCATATATTTTAGTGGGTGTTTCTTTTATGCAATGGTCTAGGTAAGAACAAAATCATATGTAGATACTGCTACAGAAGGTGTTAAAAATCCTATTTTTGAAAGTAGCCAACATATTGTTGTTGCAGCAGATTTAGTTAGTACTCTACAATTGAAGTGGGGGGTACTTGAGCTTGATGTGTTGGGAACATTTTGTGGTTCGGATCTTGAAAATTGAAGTTATATCCATCCCTTATAAAATAGGGAATTCCCTATTGTTGTGGGTGGAGATTACATAATGACAAAATCTAGAACAGGGCTGGTTCATACTGCCCCAGGCCATGGCCAAGAAGATTTTTTGATTGACATGAAATATAAGCTTCCAGTATCATTTCTTGTAGATAATAATGGCAAGTTTACTAAAGAAAGTGGGGAGTTTTTTGGTTTGGATGTCTTGGGTGATGAAAATACGACAATTGTCAAGAGCTTAGATGCACACTCATGTCTTATCATGGAAGAAGCATACCAAAATTAATATCCTTATGATTGGGGGACAAAAAAGCCTACAATATTTAGAACAATAGAACAATGGTTTGAATTTGTTGAGGGATTCATGCAAGTTGTTTTGGATGCTATTAATAATGTGAAATGGGTTCCTCCATAGGCTGAGAGCTAGATAACATCCATGACAGTTAGTCGATCTCTTGAACTATAGCAATGCATCTATTTGCTGCAAAAAACAATTGTACCCTAATAGAACCAAAATATTTACAACACCTTAGAGTCACAAGGAAAAACAAATGCTAACATGAGAATTGGTAACAATCATCAATGCATTTAGCATTGAGATTAAATATATTTAAAATGCACAGAATTAATTTCAACTTACTTGAATACATTTCTGAATTGCCTCATGCTGGTTGTTTGCTACACTCTCCTGGATCAGGTAATTTTTGTTCTATAGAATAATAATATGCTGAAGACACATTATTTCTACAATAGCAAGGTGCTTTGAAGTTTGGGGCTAAGGAAAAATCTCATTACTTGCAATCAAAAGCAATGCACTGTCCATAATAGTAGCACCATTTAGCATGGTAGCCATAAGAATATAATGAACCTACAATAAAGTAATTCAAAAGATGTAAATCAATTCATTATTGAAAAAGAATCATTTATTATCTAAGTTGAAAAACTATAATTGACTAAAAATAATGACATCATAAAAGCTTCATGTGTGCATTTTCAAATCTAGGGACATCACACAAAGGACTGTCTTCCTTTCCACTACCATATGCCCTGCAATGTGAATTGACTAATGTTAGTTATTTACCATGCTCCAAACCAAAGAGAAAAACATCATTCCACTTTCATAAACCTTTCAATCGTCCATTATGAATAAGAAATAGTACTTATCCAAACCATCCTTTTTCACAATGTCCTCTATACATATGCATGAGAGCCTAAAGATTTAGCAAATTTAAGATAGAACCCAAGTAGGAAACAATTACTTATTGGAACAAAAGGATGTGTCAAGTTTAACATACAGTTGACTTACCTCAAACAAGCTTCACCCTCAGAGCCAATTGAAGATGAAGATGATAATTTCTATTTCATACAAAATTAGGAGAACAACTAAAAAAACATTAATAATAAAGGAAATAAGGTATGTTAGTTTGAGATTCACTTCGTTTTGAGAATACTTTAATATTCTCTACTTAACGAGGCTAACTATGTGAAGGTGGAAGCTCATCTGGCCTCACCCCCTCCCACTAACATCAATCTAAATTCCCCATTAACATCTAATTACATACTTCATTCATTTCATTAATCCATTTATGAACTATAACATTCAATCAATACAATGACATAACATTCATTAATATGATATAAAATTCATTAATATGCAACACTGATCAAGACTTTATATTATATTATTAGAAGATTTTACAAAAGCTTTTCTTTGTTCAACTACAGGCACCAGGGGAAAAAGAACAGGGCAAAGAAAACCCCTGGTATAGCCCAAGATCGGAGTCCTGTATACATTATAGATGACCTTTATAAGGGTCTTTAAGAAGGCATACCTCCTTTTATACAAGGGGAGGATTTCTGATAGAAGAACCTCCAAAAAAAAATAGAAGGTTGGATCAAAATTTGTCTTAGCCAAATTCCCTTCCCAACATATTGGGGATTACAAATAACAACAGCTGAGAGGGTTACAAATATTAATGTTGGAGGAAATTGGAGCAACAAAATTTTGAGATCTTTGGTCTGATTAAAGAAATGGTCGACATTGGAGGTAAATGTTGCAAGCCTTGAATAACTTGCAATAAAAAAAAATATTCCATGGCAATGAAAAGAAGGGGGGTAAGGGGTTAAGAGGTCTTACCCCGCTAAAACAAATATCTGACAAGTCACCTGTTCTCAAAATAGGAATCCGTAAAACTATTTAGCACCTTACACTTCTCGCTTTGGTCACAAATAGAAATATACATATATAGAGGACATCGTATGAATGATTCAGATCTACATATGTATACATATATAGGTATATATACTTATGGGAGATAGTTTGTATATATATATATATATATATATATATATATATATATATATATATAGACATACATACATACATATATACATATATGGAAATATACATTTAAACATATATATCTACATAAATACAATTGTAAATACATATATACATATACATATATATATATATACATACATATACATATGTATAGATACATATACATATGTATACATACATATACATATGTATACATACATATACATATGTATACATACATATACATATGTATACATACATATACATATGTATACATACATATACATATGTATACATACATATACATATGTATACATACATATACATATGTATACATACATATACATATGTATACATACATATACATATGTATACATACATATATATATATATATATATATATATATATATATATATATATATATATACATACACACACACACACACACACACACACACACACACACACACACACACACACACACACAGAGATATACACATATATAAATCTCTACACACACACACATACATATATTAGAGATTAACTTGCACCAGTGATTAACAGTGGTAGACAATAGAAAAGAAGGAACAACAATTTATTATTCTCCTTAGCATTGCAGAGATGTAAAACAATGAGTTCAATATCAAGTGTTGCCAAATTAATGGACAGTCATATGCTGAGTCATTTCTAATCAGCATAAATCAACATAGAAGCTATACGAAAGTACGAAGGAACAAGCATACAGTTGACTTACCTCAACTAAGCTTCACCCTTAGAGCCAATTCAACAACACTTGAACCAGAAATATAGAAGTTGTGTGATGAGAAACATATATTAAATAGGTTTCCAAACAAGAACATGGGGGATATTTTTACTCTTCATGATGGTCCCCCTCATGCCAATGGAGATTTTGATATTGGGCATGCCTTGAACAAGATTTTCAAAGATTTTATCAACATATATATGTTGCTTAAAGGGTATAAGGTGCACTATGTGCTTGGTTTGGATTGCCATGGGCTGCCCATTAAGCTCAAAGTTCCACAATCCATAGACCAAGAGGCAAAGAAAGAGCTCATGTAGTGCCTCTCCCATTTGACTTTTGTAAGTCGTCCTAATGGATGCAACCTTGCTGATCTTTTGTTGTGATGGGATCATGATTGTGACCCTGAGTGGTCTACACCGTTGAGGTGTTTGGATTTATGTTTCTTTATCAGTTGCTTTGTTTATGCTTTTGTTTGATCTTTGAGATTATGATGTGATTCTTGGTTCACTGAGGTTTGTGCCAGTGGTTACCAGGATCGATGTGGTATCATGAGGTTGTTCCGTGATTACCTTGAGATGTGTGCAGAGATTGCACTATGTTCTTTTACCATGCTACACTGGACTAGGTTCCTGTAGTAGTGGTTAGTCATGTTTTTTACTGTGTTTGCTTATGTGTTTTAAATGCCTTTTTATGCAGAGTAATCAATCATTATTAAATGTGTAAGTAATTAGAATGAATTGTCCATGTTGATTTATTGGGTTATGTGCTGAGGCATTTACCTTGTTATATTTCTGATTAGAGAGATATTTGTTACTCATGTTATGTTTACATTTGAGAGGACCCGAGGGTCAGATGCTACACTTTGATTCCAGTATCATGGATTTTAGACTACTATGCTGTTCAATTAATCATATTGCATGATGATGCCATTTTGAGATGACAGTGTGTTTTGTGATGTTATCTGGTATTTGGACATATCTCTTATTATGTTGTGTGATGAATTTAATGCTATGGTTATTTACTTCATTCCTGCGTTGTTATGCTTTATGCGAACGTGAGTGATGTAAATAGATTATTTTAATATAATTAAATAAATGGTTAAATTAGGTGATTTAATGCATTTATTGCTTCGGCTATATTATTATATGCAATTGCACTTGATCGTGTTGTTTAGTGTGCAGGATTTATATCCCTGGCAGTGGCACATGGAGTTAGTGATTCAGCCGTTCATATTTTACCAATGTCGTCCTTATATGGTCGATGTATCCTTTATTAAAATGTTTAATTTAAACCTTTCGGTGATTATTAAATCCGAACTCATTTGCATTATGTGATTAGACCAGTAAGCGTGTCTGTGCATTTAGAGGTTTTCATTTTCGCGAAAGTTGTTAAGGTGATTTTTGTGTTTTTGGGTTTTTGGGCTTTTAATTGATTTATTTTAATTTCTGGCAGCTTTTCCATAGATGAATTCCTATTTATAGGAATAGCCTGTTTTCATTTGGGTCGATTCGGGGTTTAACTAGATTGGCTGGTTAAATTTCCTAATCGATTATTCACCCGAAAAGTGAATAAATATCCAAAGAGGAATTTAATTCCTCACTTCTCACTTTTGAATTGGAAAGTTTGAGAGTAAAACCCAAAATCCTGTTCATGAGGATTTACTGTTTTGTTCGTTGTGGGAGCTACGGGCATGGGATCGTCGCGAGGTTGAGCTCGTTAGATTCAGCTCGGGGAAACCTTGGATTGCTGCAATTTTCAGCTACTTCTGCAAGATATTTATTTTATGGTTCAGATTCCCATTTTGCCCTTTTGGCTGTGAGGTAGGGCTTTCCCGTTTTATTGTTTCTGCTCCGTTTCAGCTTCTGTTTTTGGTAGCCGTTTGTTTGGAGGCTGAGAATTAGTGTTCCCCTCCATTTTTGTATGTTAGTTCTACCCGGTTGGGCAGGTATGAACATTTCCCTATTTTTTGGGATGAGGGTTTGGGATTTTGCACCATTATGCTGGCCGTTTTTTTCATACGGTGTCCGATTTTAGTTATTTTTGGATTTTTGGGGTTTTTGAACCCAAAGGCCAAATGGGTTTTAATTTTGAAGTTTTTCAAATTTTTGGGGTTTTTACCTCGTTTTGCGTGCCACCCTATTTTCTCAAGTTTTCTTGGCACAATGTGGGTTGTGGACCTTGGTGATCTATTTGGATATCAGTCAGACCACTTTTGCACTGTTATGTTGCATTGGGATGCATGTTGCATCCGTACTCTCGACGTTGTGTTCGGTTGAGTGATTTTATACCTGGTGTTATGATTTCCTTTAGACCTTTGCTTTTGTTTCGTGAATGCTAGGATTCGTGTAGAATCCATACTCTCGAATTGAGGCCGATTGAGTGAGTTCATGATGTTTGGTCTTGTTACATCATTGGGATTCGTGTAGAATCCATACTCTTAGATTGAGGCCGATTGAGTGAGTTCATGATGTTTGGTCTTGTTACATCATTGGGATTCGTGTAGAATCCATACTCTTAGATTGAGGCCGATTGAGTGAGTTCATGATGTTTGGTCTTGTTACATCATTGGGATTCGTGTAGAATCCATACTCTCGGATTGAGGCTGGTTGAGTGATTTTATGATGTATGGTTTTTTTGGCTTTGGGATTCATGTAGAATCCGTCCTTCCCGTGTTGCTTTCAGTTGGGTGTTTTCTTTGCATTGTGTTCTCATTCCTGTCCTTGTGTTATGATCTTCGTGATGGTAGTGCGCCACACACGAGTACGTACGCGTACATTTGTTGGGTGACTTGCGAGGCCCGATCTTCCGTGGATTTGCCGGAAGTTATGATCATTGGGGTTGGGATGGGAGTATGCATGCCCATGGGCACTTGTTGTAGGATGAGCATGGGTAGGGTAGGGTAGCATATGGAGGGGGCTTCTATCCTGTAACCTGGTGACTACTTCCCAGTTGGCAGAGGAAGTTTTATATAAGTGATAATTAAATTAAAACTTTGGGTGGTAATAAATACAAGATAATTAAAATGTGTGGGTTGTGCGCCTTCCGTCGTGAAGAGTAGCTGCCCTAGGTTGTGCGCCTTCTATTGAGAAGAGTAGCTATCTATACTAGCTTGGGCTTGTCGATGCCAAGCGACTCTCCATGATGTCAGTCCCTACATAGCAGCCTTTTGAGTGTCTGACCAGGACATGTACTCCTTGCATTGTCTTAGGTTCTTGGTTCAGCCATCATACTGTCTGGCGTGAGTGTTAGTCTTGGATGTTGTGCTTTATGTGTGTTTGTGGTTGGATCATTATCTCCATCAGTACGGCGAGTGTGGACCTACGGGTGCCACGTGGTTGGGAGGCATAGCTACCTTCACCACTACTAGGGATCGGTGTACAGAGACTATCTTTGTCCTAGTGTGACCGTTGCTGGATGTTTTCACTTGGTACTTCGGGTTTCGGAGTATGCTTTCTTGTGATTTATGCTTTCATTGGAATGCTTGGATATCATGTTTAGATGATGTTAGTTTATTTGATGCATTCCCTTATTATGATGTTTAGCATATGATTAGATGCTGTGAATTGTTGTATTAAGCATATCTGTTACTTATTGATGTTTAGCATATGATTAGATGCTGTGAATTATTGTATTAAGCATATCTATTGCTTATTGTTGTTTAGCATGTGATAGGTGATGTTATCTACTGTAGGATTATCTTATGCTTTACTACTAGCATGCTAGGTTTCCTTATGCTTATATTGTTGCATGTTTTTAGTAGTGACGTCCCTATTACGACAGTACCGACGATTTGGTCGGTGGCTTGGGATGTTACGCGCGGGGGATGGCTAGGACCCACGATGGTCTTATGATGCTATTGACGGTTGGGAGGAACCGCGTACTTAGTTTGGTTGTTTTGTTCCTAAGATATATTTATGTACATTGCGATGTTGCTTTTGTTCTCTGCGATGTTTATATTCAGTGTGTTCTATGCTGCTGTAGTTTAGATGGTTGATGTTCTCCTTTTTGTGTTGTTCTTGCACTCGAGTGTTCATTCCTTGAGCCTTTGTGGATTCGGTACTCCCTGGTGTGGAGGTTCTTTGCTCTTTTTTGGTCCTTTTTGCTTCTGGGAGTGTTTTCGTGTTTTTATGGGCGACATTTGTTCAGCATGGTGCGACACTTTAAAAAGTATCGCACGCCCATGCAAACTATGTCGTACGACACTGTAAAGTATCGCACGGCTTCTTGAGAAATGTTGTACGACACTGGAAGAGTGTCGCACGCCTTCTTGAGAAATGTCGTACGATGCTAAAAAGTGTCGCATGCCTTCTTGAGAAATGTCGTACAATGCTGAAAAGTGTCGCATGCCTTCTTGAGAAATGTCGTATGACACTGAAAGAGTGTCGCACGCCTTAAGGAGAAGTATCGCCCTCCCTTAGTAAAAAGTGTCGCACGGTTTTTGTGAAAAATCTACCCGTGCCATCAGTGAGCACTTTTCTTCGTGATGCGATCTTTTTGAGAGTGGTTTTGGATACCCTTTTGGGCGTTCTTCGAGCCTATGTTGTTGCATTTTGAATTCAGGAGATTTCTTTTGAATTTCAGTCAGGGTTTAAAATATATCGTTTAATTCCTTATACTTAAGATATATTTTAATATATGCGACAAATCGTTTGAGATAGGTTTCAGACCTCTCAGAGATAAGTTATGGATTCTAGGAAATTTCAGGGCTTTAGAAATCCAAACTTAGCCAATTTTCAGGGCTTCAGGATTTCAGGCTTAGCCAAATTTCGAGATTCTACATTTTACCCCAGCTTGGTGTTTTGTTGATGAGTGGTCATTTGTGCCCTCATCTTGTTGTTGTCGTTGTTGGCTTTGTTTGTGTGTGTCAGTTTGGTAGTGGCGTTCGGAGATTCGTTGGTTGCCGAGATTGTGTTGAAGTCTTCCGTTGTGATTGATGTGATCCCTTTATGATGTTGTCATGTGCATTCATACTTGTTAAAAAAATATATCTTGGCTTGATTTGAATCCTTGTTTCCAAGGATCTCCGGGCGGGGCATTACAGCTCACACTATTGAAACTAAGAAAAAAAAGCTACTCAATTTTCCAAGAAAACTGTGTGTTTATATATGTTTAAATACATATATAACGTGTGTGTTTATATTTAAGCAAATGCAATTGGTAGGTATAAAGCTAAACCACACGACCTTTGCCAACATTATTGATGCTTGTGTCAAAACAAGATCTTTGGAACAAGCTATGGACATGCATTAGAGCATAAATAATTTTTGTCAGATGTTGTAGTCACAATTGCCATGGTAGATATGTTTGAAAAATGGAAGCATAGAAAAGGCATGTGAATTATTTGAGAGAATTCACAAACAAAGTGTGGTCATGGCATGCCATGATTGCCAGAAATGCATCAAAATAGATTTGATGAGATTATATATATGCTTAAGTTGTGATTGTCCTAGTAGACATACATGCAAAATTAACAATATCAGATTTCCACAATACATTTGTAATGTAAGTTTGTTTTGGATTTAATTGTGTGTGTTTTTTAGCATCATCATTTCAGATCACTCTCTATAATCCATCATCAGGATGAGAGAGTGCAAGATGCATGCAAAATTTCAAATCATAGGCAAGGCATGTGAACTGTTATTATTGTCATTAGAGAAGTTAATATTAAAATAAAAAATTGTTATTATTTTCCAGATCATTGCTGATAAAATAAAAAATGTTCTCTACATACTTCTCTATAATTGCCCTTGGAATTCTATGTCTTTATTTCATATTAATTTGAAAACCTTTAATCATTCCAAAGTTACCTTCTATAGTCATAGCCTTATTATACATGTTGTACTAATCAGTGATAAGTTCCATAGTGCATTTATTAGACACCCAAGATGAATTTGACATATTAGGGAATTTATGTAAGATATGAAAGTATATATACATAATCAGTTATCCAAATCTAAATGGTTGGATCATTTCAAGTTTGATTATCCTCACATTTTCAAGTAGTTGTTGTCTTATGATCTTGCACACATTAAAATTTTCCTTTGTCTATAACTGTCTTATATGTAGTTTATATGACTCCCGTTATTATTTATATGTGTCTTGAACTACAATACATTTTATATCCTAGAATTTTTGCTAAACATCTTACATTAGTTTTCCTAATATAAGACAATTCCATTTCTCTTGTATCTCATTTAGTCCCTATTTTTTCTCAACTTCCTTCTTTATAATTTCATTTCAGTAAAAATATGTATCGATTCCTCAGTTTTCAAGGTGTTTTGGTATCCTAACCAAACATATCATCATGAATTTTGCTCAAAACAATTATTATCCACTTTTTCTCATCAATTTCCTCATAGTCAATGCATTGTAGGATGTTCATGTTTGCTAAGTGTTCAAAAAATAATTTGAATGTCTTATCATCATTGTAAAACTTATCTAGGTCTAAACCTATATCTCTAATCAAATTGATCCTTAAGTGGCCCAAACTTGCAAGGGAATCAAAATCTTGAAACTTTGAAGTTCTAAAAGAAATTCTAAGGACTAAATCTATAGACAAAGTTTGAGGACTAAGTCTGGAGATGAAATATGCAAATAGTTGCAATCAAAATTTAGCACATCAAAATCATAATTAACTTGACTTATTTGAATTCCTAATTCCACAGATTAGACTCCCTTACCAATGCGTAAACTCTTTTTTTAAGGACTAACCTACAACATGTCCAACAAACTTAAAAATTAATGTACCACTTTGCTAAATATCACCCCAAATATGCATTGTGAGGCTCGATAATGGGGAATGAGTCTTAGGACTAGATAGGTTTTTTAGACAAAATTGGAAAATTAGTCTGAAGGCATCCCTCCATTCTCATAACTAGTTAGACTTTAGGAAAAACATTTCATTGATTGAGTAGAGCACATTTAATAAATGTTTATGGATTAGAAGTGAAAAAGAAAACCCTCTTCCAAAAAGGTGTAAATCTTATTTCTGAAGATAAGCTTGAAACATACTCTACCTTGGCAAGTTTTCCTTCAAAATTAAGTGATTCCTTTGCCAAAATGATCTTCTAGAACTCTGTAATGAACAATGGTAGGAGTTAATGACTTAAAAACTCATCTAATTTTCCCCCAAAAAATTGAACTTCCTGGGAGATTTTAGACTTAAGTCTGAACATAATCTCTCACAGCTCTTTGATGGCTTGAATGCCATGTCAAACCTTGCATTGAAAGTCTAGTTTTGTCTTCCAAATCACCTTGTGAGTATCTTGATGACCTTTGATTGTTTTTCTACAAGAAAATTGCACTTCTAGATTTAAGCTCTTCCAACTTCTCCTTTTTTAGCCATCTATGTTCACTTGATGGGATTCAAATTTCTTATTGCTTGCAGTGATTTCACTTGGGTCTAGTTTTATAACTAAGCCATCCTTGCCACCCACATTAGAATTTGTGATTTTTCATGCAAAATATTCTAGCCTCTTGTGGGAACTCTCAGTGCTTAATATTGAGACAGTGGAAATGCATCTTTACATGTTGGGGCAAGACATCCCACTCATTTATAGCTGCCATCATGACATCTTGAAATCCAAAACCATCTTAAGGGTTTGCTAGTGCTTGTACATCTTTGGGAGGGAAGTCTCACTATAATGGTCTATTAGCTGTGCATGTTTGTCTTATACTGTCTAGGAGAGCCAAATGCACTATCATTTGATGAAAGAGATCTGTTGCTTGATAATCAAGAACTAATACTAACCTACTTCCTCTATCATGCCTACCAGTCCTGTCTCTACGTCTACCTAAATCCAGTTGATCAAGTGTCCTATAACCTATCCAATGCTTATGCTATTCATTGTTGTGCATTCACAAGGGTTATGACCATCACTCTATCTATATCATCTTGCTTGTTCTACCTAGTGCCATCATGTGAATCACCCATGTTTGATCCTTTGTACCCAATTTGGAATCTAACATGATACCTTCACATTGAGCACCACCTTAAGGGTTTGCTAGTGCTTATTCCTCTTTGGGAGGAATGTCTGGCTATATTGGTCTATTAGTTGTATGTGTTTGTCTTATCATGTCCAGGATAGCCAAATGCACTATCATTTGATGACAGATATCTGCTACTTTGTTGACAACCAAGAACTAATACTAACCTACTTCATCTATCATGGTTACCATTCTTGTATCTTTTTTTAGCCAAAACCAATTGATCAAGTGTCTTGTAACCTATCCAATGCTTGTGCTATTCATGGTTGTGCATTCACAAGGGTTCTGAACATCTTTCTATCTATATCATCTCATTGGTTCTACCTAGTGCCATCATGTAAATCACCCATGTTGGATCCTTTATACCCAACTTAGATTCTATTTGTGCCATCCTATAGTAGTAATATTTGTAGTTAAGTGCACTCAACCATAGAGGAAACTCCATAGTTTAGCACGCTCAACCATGGAGGAAACTCTTTAGTTAAGCGTGCTCAAGCTGGAGTAGTACTGGGATGGGTGAACTCCCATAAAGTCCAAATGCATCACCTCTATGAGCATCACCTAGATCCAATGAGTGTGAAGTGCATTCCATTTGTTCTCATGAGAGATGGATTCATGTGAATCACTGCTCATGAAACATGGACCAATGAGTTTGACTCAAGAACTACATAGTTAAATCTTGATAGCAGTGTCAAATTTAAATTCTATTTGCTGTTGCTTATGAATTTTTGCATTTATTCAAGTAAAATGCATCCTAAAAAATTGTAATAATTCATAGATAATACATCTATTGCAATATTATATTTACCTATTAGTCGAAATCTTAAAAGATATTGCTTCACCCTTATCAACATTGACCAATGCAATGGTGCAACATAATTTCACTAGTAGTTGCATGCCTATGGGCAACCAAAAAATAACCAATAGGATCTATATTAATTTAATCACTTGGTTGGAAGAGTTGTCAGACTTAATGTGTAATTTGGGAACAATGTTGCTAGGCGAGAACAAGTTGAAAGAAAAGTTGTCATAGTCCATAATAATCTTACAATTTTATACGGAATGGAAACTGTTTTAAATATGACCATTTCAAGGGGCAGGGGGGACAGATTGTGAGGACTGATCAATTGCAAATCAAAAGTAAAATTGTCTTACATCTAAATTTTTATTTATAGTCTAGATATAACAACACACTAGAAGTTAAAGAATAGAGATTAAGAAAAGAGTGCACATTAGCAAATTAGAGGCTAGAGCCTTAGACTGCATATTTAAAAAGAGATAATAATCTAAATTGAGAAATGGATAATCACACTTCACCCACTTAGGTATGTCTTGGCCACAATACAATTAAATTGGTAAAAAGCATGCATGGATAGAATATTCAAGTGGCAATACAGAAGAAGTCCATAGTGAATAATATTATCATTACAACAAAAATAATAGTTATCAAATTGACAGCATGTAAAGAATGTGAGGCTTATATTAGTTGATGTCATAATCAAACAAAAATAAATTACAATACAAATATTAGTCATAATGAATCAGTAATGGGTTCTATTCAATTTGAGAAGCACACTTCGAAAAATTGTCTTATTCTTACCAATTCCTTCCATTCTAATTTGCTGCATGTGCAAGCCTTCCAATGTCATTTGTCGATGATAAATATGACATAGTGAGGAACATTCATAGAATGGTAGTAGCCCAAATCATAACAAGGGGGAGTCTACAGAATGGTAGCAACCCAAATCATAGCAAGGGGGAGTCTAATACCCTGGACAACAAAAATTGTGTCAAGGACTACTAACAGGTGGATGTGAGAGTCCTTTAATCCAAGTTGATTTATCAAGATTATCAACCTCTCTTTGATCCTGAGCATTAAGGTAAATAGATAATATCCTCAACATGTAACACTCTCATTAGGGTTTGTGAAAACACACATGATGGGTTATCTCCAATAGATATAAAGAGGTATTTCTAAAATTGATACCTTGGCCTATCTTTAAAATCAAATAGATATGACTGATTCATGATTGAAATACTTCTCAAGTGAATTCAAATGAAAGGTTAATTACTCTTTGAAATAGATAAATACCTCTTTATCAATCTCTCTGGAGAATCCATAAAATCTTGGAATCTTAATCCAAGATCTTTTCTTGAATTGTTAGCTTGAATGGTGAAGAATGAATCCAAATTTGCCTTTAAAGTCTTACAAAATTTCTTTAGCATTAATTTCAATTCATAAAAGTACATAAAGTTGATGAAAAATCATAGGCACCATACATAGATGGTGGTTTCAAATCCCCAAAAGTGGAACAAATGCATTCAAAATAGATGATCTTGGTGGCCATAAACTATAGGGTGGTTGATTCTTACCTCCTTTCTCCTCTCCTATTGACCCTGTGCCAAACTCACACCTGTTGTAGTCACACACACAAAAACTAAGTGAATATTGGCTTGCCCTTTTTTGTTATCAATTTAACCATGGTCAAAATTTTGACTAAAAATTTAACCATGGTCAAAATTTTGACGATATTGGGCTCATTTAAAAAATAAAATAAATTGAACAACCCAAATAGGCCTTTCATCAAAAATTTTGGTCAAAAATGGGGACCTAATATACTAGAGTTATCTGTGTCAAGCTTTTCTCATAATCCTAACTCCAATTATATTTCACACCTTTAAGTAGAGTCTTGGTAAAAGGTTGTGATCTATCCGCCAACTGTGAGATGAATCTGCGAATAGATTGAAGTCTTCCTTGTAAGCCTCTCATTTAACCAATATTATGGGGTGGAGGCATATCCATAATTGCTTGAACTTTCTCTAGATCCATCTTGATTCCTTTTGCAAGCACAATGTATCCTAGTAGTTTCCCTAATGTCACGCCAAATGCACATTTCTTAGGATTAAGCCTTAGACTAAATTTTTCCATGTGATCTAGGATAGGTCCCAAATCTTGAAAATGAGTATTACATTTTACACTCTTGAACAAGGTATCATCCATGTAGTCCTCCATGGTCTTATGCATCATATCATGGAAAATTGTAGTTACTACTCTCTGATATGTAGCACCAACATTTTTTAAGCTAAATGGCATCACGTTCCAATAGAAGGTTCCCCATGCACAAGTAAAAGTAGTCTTTTCCTAATCTTCTGGTGCAATTTTGATCTGATTATAACCAAAAAATTTGTCCATGAGTGAGTACATCTCATATCCTACTATCATGTCCACTATCATATCAATGTTAAGAAGTGGAAAATCATCCTTAGGACATGCTAAGTTGAGATTGTAGAAGTTAGTACAAACTCTAATAGATTTGTCATGCTTGGATACTGGAAAAATGTTTGATATCCATTCAACATAATCAATAGCACAGATGAAACCAACTTTTAGAAGTTTCTCCAATTCAACTTTGACGTGCAATGCAACATAAGGATGCAGTTTCCTAAGTTTCTATTTGACTGGTTTAACACCTAGTGCGATGGACAAGTGATGCATAATGAGCTCAGGATCTAACCCTAGCATGCCTAAATATGTCCATGCAAAGTTTATCTTTTTCTCTCAGAATAAAGCAATGAACTCCTCTTTTTCCTCTAGGGACAGTGATTGTGTAAGATGTATAATGTGAGGATGTTCTTCCATTCCCAAGTTGATCGGCTGTATTGGCTCTATCAACAATGATGATCTTTCCTGAAAATGACTGGGAAGCACATCAAATATCTCATCTGTAGGCATCTTAGAGAGGTTTTCACCCTTCAATACATCTTTTATTTTTACTTTTTTAGGTTCCAACACTGCCATGATGTGGTTTTCACCATCAGACCTTCTATTTTTTTAAATTTTTGATTGTATGACCGAGATATTTGATGTCAGATTTAGTCATATTACTAGTTTGTTTGCTGGTGGAAGACGTTACTAGTTTGACAACATTTAAGTAGCAGGCAAGAGCATAATCATTCTGGAATGTAGGGACTTCACTAGATATATTGGAATTCTAGTCTATAAGCTTGGGATATGTGAGTGAAAGAGTAGTGGCAGGTTCGATTGTTTTCATAGTATAATCATTAAATGCTTGGACAATCAATTTAGGACCTAGAGCGGCTTTGTCCTCAAGCATTTTCAAATGCCTTTGAGTACTAAAATCATCAACTGAAGACTCAAGGACACTAGTTGGATCGAACTCATCCGACCTAACCCTAGATGTTTCACCTACTTCGAGTTGGTTTTCATAGACATGAACTTTATCTATGTCTTTATCTGTAGTTGCTTTTGAAAGAGAGTCAAATTCATATTCCTTAGAATCGATGCTACATGGCGAAAGACTATAGAATTCCCCAGCAATAATAGGGACATACTCTTCTTCATCATCTATATTTTTGCATAGGTACTCAATGCGTAAATCTTGACTAGACTCTCCCTATTCTGAATGAGCATGATGTGAATTAGTAGTGTCCTCAAAAGAATCAATAGTACCATCCATAGTGCTGACACACGGCACAAAATCATTGGGTTTAGCAAAAAATTTAGGGAAATCATGAGGAATAGGATAAGGATAGGGATTCTCATCATCAATATTATCTTCCTGATCATCAAACTCAGCTTGTGACTCATTTCTAGATGAACTCTCAGGTTCTGGTATGAATTTGTTAATCCCTAAGTGGAAGGGAATCTTCTTAAAGCCTAGACTAGATGTATCTCTATTTCTTTGAGCTATCACTTTAATAGGATCAATTAGACCATTATTGTTGCATCCAATAGGACTAGTTCCCCTATAGCCAAAGCATTTCATGAGTCTAAGAGTAGGGTCGTATTCCTCAGGAGTGATCTCATGAGTTTGTTCTACGAGGTCAGCTAGAGTTTCTTCTTTGTAAAGCCACACAACAATGGCTCTATTTTCAATTTTTTCCTCTAGGGGGACTGTAGCCTTGACAAAAGTACCATTATACTTGGTTTGAGGTATCAACATGAATGGCCTCTTCACTTCAGATGGTCTACCATAATGGCGGGGAGACTTAGGAAGAGATGCCAATGACAACACTGGTTCTATGTGATATTCACCCATTCCAATTTCTTTTAGTTGGAGTGACTATTCCATTTGCTTAATCTTATCATCATGGTAATTGAAATATTCCCTATTAGTAGATACCAAGTTTTCAGCAACTTTTAGCATGTTACAGGTATAGCTAGTACTTGTAGGGATAGTAACTTTAGAGCCATGAAATGGAAATTTTATGCATTGATGATAAGTGTGTGGTACATGACACATCTCATGTATCCATGGTCTTCCTAGTAGAATATTGTAAGCCAATAGAATATCAAGGACCTGATAAGTGACATCCCTTTCTATAGGACCAACATAGAGAGGCAACACCACAAGACTTGGAGACTTTCACTCAGCTTCATCGTACACTTTGATAGTGATCTTACAATGAGGATCAATAGACTCCTTAGAATAGTCTAATTTTCTAAGCAGAGTAGCAAAGACAATGTTTAATCTAGCTCCATTATCAATGAGCACCCAAAAAACACATTTCTGATGTATCATGACCTCAATGTGTAGAGGTTGATTGTACAGAAGACTCAATGAATTAACATATAGTAAGGTGAGGTTAGATGATCTACCATAGATTGGAATCACTCAGGATCAAGATCTTGAGGTACATTTGCCTTAGCAAGGGCTTTGTTGAGAATTTTCCTATGAGCAAGCAAGATCTTAAGCAACTTAAAGATCATGATTTGAGCATTAGTTCATTTTAATTGATCAAGAACACTATAGTTGGTAGCCACTAAATTTGTCACAGGTTTTGCACCTTTGTTAGATGGACCAGCAAGGGTCTTATCTTTGCATTGTTCAAGATCAGGAGCAGAAGGCATAGGGCCTTTGAGTACCAACTTGGCATAAGAATGTGTAATAGTATTGGCACAGGATTGCAAAGATTCATTGTCAAATGTGTGAGAAGTAGGGCCCCTTAAGAAAAATGGCATCTTGGGTTTATTTTTATCTTGCTTTCCCTTTATGGTAATAACATCACAATACTCAAAATCCACAAGTTCAACCATGTTGATCACATTGTTGTCATTAGAGTATGTATAATTGACCTTTTTGTTAGATTTTAGTTTTGAGCTCTCCCCTTTTTCGTAAGATGGGAAGGGCTCCTTAAAAGCCTTGTGATTTGAGTTCTTGTTATATCTATCCACCATAATGCCAACATTTTCAATCAAGTCTTGGAATTTATGATGCAAGTTTATAGAGTTGCTAGTTTTGTGACCCTTGTTTTGGTGGTATTCGCAGAATGCAGTTTTGTTCCACCATGGTGGGCATGGTTGCGGATTGTGAGGGCAAGAGTTCTCCAATGGTGAAATGAGCTTTTTTTGTAGTAATATTTTACAGATGACATCCAAAGGTTCACTAAGAGGTTTATACTCTCATTTTAGGCATGAGACCCAAGAATTCCTCAATTTGTTTCCATATGCCTTATTGTCAGAAGGAGATTTCTCAAAATTCTTGGTTGCATTGAGATTATATATGAGATTAAAGGCTTCCTTAGTAGATTTAGGAGTGATTTTTTCAACAACCCCATCATGTACAACCTCATGGTTCTTGTTGATGTACTTGGGTTTGTCCTTGTTAGAGGTGGATCCCTATTTTGTGTTCTTTTGAAGGGTAAGTTCACCCTTCTTGACCATGAATTCCTCTATGCGAATAGCTTGTGTGACCATGTCTTCAAAGGTACGTGGATCTTGAAGTTGGACTCTATACCCAAAATCAAGTAGGAGATTACCACTGAAGATGTCAAACTCTTTGTTTCTGGAATCTTGCGTGAATATTTAGTGTAAAGTTATCTCCATCTCTGAAGGAATGTGAGGAAAAGTTCTCCAACTCTCTATTTAAGATTACACAAATCTTGGATATTAAAAACATGTTGAATGTTGTGAGAATAGTGCTAGACAAACAAGTTGGCAATTTCATCAAATGTTTTGATACCATGAGGCAAGTGTAGAAACCACTCCATAGCCTGACCACCTAGACTTCTTGGGCTAGTTGGTTTTGCATGATTTTTAATTTTTTTTGGAGCTTGGAAGTTTTAGTTTCCTCTTTAGGCATGATGATAGCTTCCACATTAAAATGATGAGGTATCTTAGCTCCCTATTGGGCAAGTTTAAGAAAGTATTTTTCTTTCTCTTCATTAAGAAAGATTTCCATGACCTTTTGGAATTTTTTGTCTTTACAACACTTTTCTATGCATTCAGGAAGTATTTCAACCTCTTCCTCATTTTCATAAGTGTTAGGGTCTTTTTGTTTCTCATTCCTAGATTAGTCTTGGTTTCTACTATGTTCACCATGTTTAGGTTCTCGATTAGCCATTGTAGGAATGTGTTCAATTTCAATATGTTTTGATTGGAAAGGTCCTTTGAAAAATAATTTAGATGTATTGTTTGAAGATGTAGGACCTTTTCTAGTTTGAGTATCCTCTTGATACACAGGGTTCTTGGTTTGTCATAAGTTTATAGAGAATGTTCTCTGGACCTGAGGTGATCTGACAAGTGAAGGAGATCATGAAGATTCCTTACTGGATGAACTAGATGTAGACCATGTACAAACTAGAAGGCAACCTCTTCTATGATTACAACCTCTAGCTTGACATCGTCTAAGTCTAAGGGGATAAAACATGTTTCCACTACTTGTTGCCATAGTCATAGGAAAGGACAAGAGGCCAAAAAATACCTAGACAAGAATTACATTAGAATGTAGTCTCAAAAAGAAAGAAAAGAATGTTGTATACTAAGGTATGAGTAGTCTGAGTAAGGGCTAGAATAGCCAAAGATTATGACTATCATGACATGAAGTATAAAAAGCACTAAAGGACAAGAAAAAGGTAGTTGAAGAATGAGACTAGTTTAAGTATAGATCGCAAGTCATCAACCATGTAGGATGTCGATGTTTGGGACTATTTGTAGACAAAAAAGAGGTAACAAGTTGTAGGAACAAACCAAACTTAGAGCACAGATAGATCTGATAACCCAGATTATCAGTTTTGACTCAAGATTATGTGTAAAGATTCTCTAGGAACTACATAGGAAACTACACCAAGGCAAGCGAAGACTTAGAACATCAATTTTGAACCTAGAATCTTGCACGAGGACTCACATAGAGCTGCACGAGGAAGTGTTATACTGACAAGCAAAACATGATTCTGACAAAAGAACAAAGTTGCAAGATCTCGCATAGAGATTTTCACTGGGACATGAAAAAACCTTAATAGGGTCATGCAAATAAATGCCTACTCCCATAAAGAGATGCAGAGTCAGAAGGGACTCATGCAAAATCTTAGCAAAATTGGGTGCAAAAACAGAGACTAGACTGATAACTAAAACTGGATTTTTAAGATTCTTTGAAGGTTTTAGACTATTCTAGATAGATTGTTGCTTTATTTTGATAGATTTTAGGTAGCTAGCAAGGTTGTTTTTCAAGCTATTAATAGAATTTGGTTTTGGACAAGATAAGTGTTTTCAAAGAGACGTGGGAAGCAAGCAGTAGTTGAATACAATCCAACCAAGGACAAAGCAACTCAAAGGGATTGGAGAGTCTTGACTTTTAGTTTGTTTAGATAGGTTTGGACATGTTTAAGACTCAATAACAAACATGCTTTGTCCCTAAAACCAAAAATGGTAGAGAAGGAAAAACCTTTGTCCCAAAAACTTATGCGCATGTGTGCACCTCACATAGCTGTGTCACCCCACTAGAGGGCACCTGTGTTTTTTGTGTATTCAAAGGGCTCAAAAACATATACATTGAATGAACACCCTTGTGGTAGGGGTCAAGCATGTATACCACCTTCCAACACCTAATAGCATGCCTATGGTGAGTTCTATAGGAGAGATTCTTCCCCCTCCTTGTACAAAGATTATGCTTCCTTTTAGAGGTGAACTAAGTAGAAACTAACTAAAGGTGTTTACTTGGCTTCTATTCATATTAATCCCCGATGGCTCCACAAGTGAAGTTGAGACTAGCAACTCCCACTAGCATCTGGAAGTGCACACACTTGACTAGCGAGACTGGGGCCGACACCAGCCAGTGCAATAGATAGAGCCTCTTCTTGATATGGGATATTAGGAATGAAGAAGAGGAAGTTAATATAGCTTTGGAGTCTTTTGCTCTACAAAGCTTCTTTATTATAGTGAGTTGGAATCTCTGGCAAAAGGAGTGTGCTCACTTGGGTTGTTCCTAGAGGTTGTATAACTCTAGTAGGCCCTCTAAGGGTTGACTCAAACTGGTGGTTTAGATCTAAGGGTCTAAGTTTTTGATTTTCCTCAAGGGGAAAGAGCATACTCCTCTACCTCATCACTTTGCCCAAACATGAAAAACATGTTAATCACTGAGTTAGCTTAATCAATCTAGATTTATCCCTTTCTCAAGATTCTGATTCCCTAAAAGGAAATCATCATCCCTTCATAGAAGAGGACTCGCATTAGAGAACCACTAACTTTCTTGCCTCCCTTGGATGCTATCTTTCAGAGGCATCTAGGTTTTTGATTTACCCTTGGTCATGACCTCCAAGTGGTAAAGAGCATACTCCCCTATTCCCCTATCTTGCACCCTTCAAAGTTCACAAGCCCTAATTATACTAGTGTGGAAAGTAGGAAAAAGACACAAAATTTTATGTGGGTTTAAAACTGATCTTCAACATTCATATCTTTGACAATGTTCTGCAAACACACAGTTAGTTCATGTTTGATATGTTTGTATACAAGGAATCTTTGTCAATCATCCTAAAAACCACAATTATGTTGCAAAAAATAAAATTAGAAATTGAGAAGGAAGTGCTTCAGAGAAAATGCATTAATCAACTAAAATGATAAAGAAAATTTTGGAAAGTTTGCGTTTTACACATGTTGTTGCAAGATTTTGCACGAATTCTTGCACTAACCTATGCGAGAAAATGAGGTGCTGTGCGAGAAACCATGTAATGAGGCACTTTTTCGTATGAGTAAGTACTAATAAATAGAAAAAATCCTCAAATATTCATGTGAAAATGACATTTTTCATGCAAAAATCTAGAAATCTATACGTACATGACACAGGCGAAGAGATGAATAACTAGGGCCAAAGACTCACCTAGCTATCCAAATCACCCTGCAAGAGTTAACACAATAGAAGAAAACACAAGGAACAAAAAATAAAGGAGGAAGAAGAGAGAAATACTTTTAATGATTCATCAAAATATCTTCATACATGTCCAGCTATAAGGCCTTTTGGGTTACGGCTAGATACAAAATATAACTTCCAGATCCACGATCCAACTTCTAAATTTGCATTCCTAGAAACATATTCATTCCCTTTTAATTCCTTTAAGTTCTACTTTTAATCTAAGCCTAAGCACTCTATTTATACTTTCCAAAATAGCTTACAAAAGATTCTAGAACATTACATAATAGGAAGGCCGACCCAACAATAGTCTAGACACATCCCAAGAAAAGGTCTTAACATAAATGTCATGATTGAAATAAATCTTGCAAGTCGGCTCAAAGAAATTATGTCCAAATGTTGACACTTGACATTTGTTGGGTAACTCAGCAAATGAAGAGGCACTCGGCATACACTGGGTAACTCGACACACACCGGCAACTCGACATCAACTAGAAACCAGCAACTCGACATCAACTAGAAATTGGCACTCAACATCAATTGGAAACTGGCAAATTGACATTAACTTAAAATTGGAAACTTGACATCAACTAGAAACTAGCAACTTGGCATCAACTAAAAACTAGTAACTCAACATCAAATGGAAACTGGCAACTCGACATCAACTAGAAACTAACAACTTGTCATCAATTGAAAATTGGCAACTCGGCACCGACTAGAAACTGACAACTCGACATCAACTGAAAGAATGAACAAAAGTGTAGGATTATAAGGAAACCTAGGATGCTCCTGCATCAAACAACCAAGGTCAGGAGAAATGATTCTTCTGAATCATTAAGATGTCACAACCTGAGTTGAATCCAACTTAGATTGAGAAATCCATGAATCATCTTCAATAGGCCTATTCTTCCACTTCACCAAATATTCATAGTAATCTTTTCCTCTTGTGCTCTTGCCAACTCTTTAATCCAATATTTGTTCAATTTCTTCAATCTGCTTCTTAGGATAATCTTCTAATACAAAAACTTCATCATCTGACTCATGATACTTATACAAATTAAAAACATTGAATATAGGAGATATATCCATGTCATTAGGTAACTCAACTTCATACACATTACCACTATCAAACTTCTTCAAGATCTTGCAAAGTCCAAACTTCCTCATCTTTAGCTTATTGTATGTTCCAACTGAGAATCTTCCTTTCTTCAAATGAACCATCACCTCATCACCAGCTTCAAAATCATGATGTCTTCTAGACTTATCTACATTCTCTTTATATTTTTGATTACTTTGTTCCAACCTCAACTTCCCTTCCTTATGTAAAGACTCCATAAAATCAGCAAATTCTTCTTCTATAATGCTTCTCTTTTCTTCACCAACAACATCTCTCAAAACTGATATACCTCTAGGATGCATTCTAGTAATAATCTCAAAAGGTGTTTTCCCTATACTCCTATTCATAGAATTGTTATATGCAAATTCAGCTTGTGCGAATACCATATCCCAATTACTTGGTTTATTCCCAACGAAACATCTCAACAAATTACCCAAGCTTATATTCACAACCTCTATCTATCCATCTATCCATGGATGGAATGTAGAACTAAACTTCATCTTAATACCCATCTTCTTCCACAAAGTCTTCCAAAAATAACTAACAAACTTATTATATCTATCAGAAAGAATACTTCTTGATAATCTTTGCAATCTCACAATTTTTTAAAAAAAAGTTCAGCAACATGCTTAGCATCTAATGTCTTCTTACATGGTATGAAATGAGCCATCTTAGAAAATCTATCCACTACAACAAATATGGAATCATACCCTTTCACTATCTTAGGTAATCCAAGAATAAAATCCATACTGATGTCAATCCAAGGTTTCTCAAGAATAGTAATAGGTGTATACAAACCGATATTTTTACTCACCCCTTTTGCAACTTGACAAACTCTGCAACTCTTTACAATTTTTTGAACATCCTTCTACATTTATGGCCAATAATACTTCTCTTTTAGAAAACTCAATGTCTTATCAATTCCAAAATGTCTAGCTAATCCACCACTATGATTTTCCTTAATCAGATTCAACCTCATAGAACTTCTAGGAATACACAACTAAATGCCTTTGAACAACATACCTTCTTGAATGAAATGCTCATCATACTTACTTATGTGATCTATCAAATTTGGTGCTTTGCACTCTCTCCACACCTCAAAAAAATTAGGATCAGTATCATACAACTCTTTCATTTCATCAAAACCAAGAACTTCAACCTTCATTTCAGTCAACAAAGAATGTCTTCTACTCAATGCATCAACAACTCTGTTAGTAACTCAACTTTTATGCTTGATTACAAATGTAAAACTCTGCAAGTACTCAAACCACTTTATATGTCTTTGATTCAATTTATGTTGACTTCCCAAGTATTGTAAATTTTTATGATTAGTATACAGTACAAACTCTTTAAGAATCAAATAATGTCTCCACTTCTTCAGTGCTTGGATAATAGCATTAAATTCTTGATCATACATAGAATATTTCCTTTTAGCATTATTCAACTTTTCACTAAAGAAAGTAATAGGCTTACCTTCTTGACTTAGTACAACTCCTATTGCATTACCACTTGCATCACATTCAACTTGAAATAGTTTGTTGAAATTAGGTAAAGCCAATACAGGTAATTCAACAACCTTTTTGTTTCAAAGTCTCAAAACTCTTATCGGCTCCATGTGTCCACTTGAAGTCCTTTTTATCTCTCCTCATTGTCTTTTTAATGCCCCACCCGAAGATCCTTGGGACAAGGATTCAATATAATCCAAGATTTTTTTTTTTTACAAGTATGAATGCACATGACAACATCATACAGGGATCACAAAGATCACAATGGAAGACTTCACCGCAATCCTAGCAACCAACAGATCTCTAAACGCTACTACCAAACTGACACACATGAACAAAAGCCAAGAACAACCACACACAAGATGAGGGCTCAAGAAATGACCACTTATCAACAAAACACCAAGCTGGGGTAGGATGCAAAATCCTAAAATTTGGCTAAGTTTTAAATCTTGAAGCCCTAAAAATTGGCTAAATCTAGATTTCTAAAGCCCTAAAATTTCTTAGAATCTTTATCTTATCTCGGAGAGCTTTGAAACCTGTCTCAAAAGATTCATCGCATATATTAAAATATATCTTAAGTATAAGTTGATGTAAATATACGTCAACTTATACTTAAATGATATATTTTAAACCCCAAGAGACAAACTATAGAAACACACTCAACAAAAATCTAAAAGCAACACCATAGAGTTGAAGAACACTGAAGAGGGTATCCAAATCAACTCAAAAATTTCAGATCAAGCCGAAAAGTGCCCACTGCCAGCCTGTCCAGGTTTTTACAAAACCTGTGTGATACTTTAATACATCACTAAAAAGTATCGTGTGACATTTCTAACAAAGGAGGGCAACACTTTCAGCATTTGAGCAATACTTTTCTCAAGGGCGTGCAATACTTTCAGGGTATCGTACGACATTTCTCCAAAGGAGGTGCAATACTTTCTAGTATTGTATGACATTTCTCAAAGAGGCATGCGATACTTTCCAGCATCGTATGACACAATTTCTATGTGCATGTGATACATTTTTATGTCGTACCATGCTGATAAAATGTTGCCCATAGAAACAAAAAAACACATAAATTCCTTAACAACTTTCGCAACAATGCAAAACTCTAAATGCACAGACACACTTACTAGTCTAATCACATAATGTAAATGAGTTCAAATTTAACAATCACTGAAAGGATTAACTTAAACATTTAAAATAAGGATACATCGACCATACAAGGATGACATCGGTAAAATATGAATGGTTGAATCACTAACTCTATGTGCCACTATCAGGGATATAAATCCTGCACACTAAACAACACGATCAAGTGCAATTACATATAATAACATAGCTGAAGCAATAAATACATTAAACCACCCAATTTAACTATTTATTTAATTATACCAAAATAATCTATTTACATCACTCACATTTGCATAAAGCATAACAACATAGGAATGAAGTAAATAACCATAGCATTAAATCCATCACATAACACAATCAAAGATATGTCCAAATACTAGGTAATCGGATATTATCATAAAACACACTGTCATCTCAAAACGGCATCATCATGCAATATGATTAACTGAAGAACATAGTAGTCTAGCATCTATGATATTGAAATCTAGGTATAACATCTGACCCTCGAGTCATCTGAAATGTAATCATAACATAAGTAACAAATATCTCTCCGATCAAAATATAACAAGGTAAATGCCCACAACACATAACCAAATAATCCAACATTGATGATCCATTTCTAATTACTTAAGAATTTAATAATGGTTTTTTAAACAACATTAAAAAGGCACTTAAAAGATATAAGTGAACACAGTCATAAACATGACTACCCACTGCTACAAGAACCTAGTCCAGTGTAGCATGGTAATAGTACACAGTGCAATCTCTACACACATCTCAGGGTAATCATAAAACAACATCATGATACCACATCGATCCTAGTAACCATTAGCACAACCCTCAGTGAACCATAAATCACATCATAAATCAGCCAAAGCATAATAAAAGCAACTGATATAGAAACATAAATCCAATCACCTCAACAGTGTAGACCACTCATAGTTACAATCAAGATCCATCACAGCAAAAGATCAACAAGGTTGCATCCATCAGCATGACTTACAGAAGTCAAATGGGAGAGGCACTATATACTTAGTCACAACATTACAAATAGAACTAGAATTCTTTATAAACTTTTTGTAAAGACTAGCCAAACTATAAAATGATCTTACTTCACCCACATTATTCAGTGTATGCCATTCTAAAATTGCTTTATCCTTCTTAGGATCCATCTTCAAGCCATCAACTAAAATCACAAATCCTAAATACACAATTTTTCTTGCATGAAAGAACACTTTTTTAGATTAATCAACAACTTTTCCTCTTTCAACCTCTGGAATACTTGTCTAATATGCTCAAGATGTTCTTCCTTAGTCTTGCTAAATATCAAAATATCATCCAAATAAATAATCACAAACTTACCCAAGAATCTTGTCAGAACTTCATTCATCAACCTCATGAAAGTACTAGGTGCATTAGTTAAACCAAAAGGCATAACCAACCATTTATACAAACCATCTTTTGTCTTGAAAGTAGTCTTCCACTCATCACCTTCTCTGATTTTGATATGATGATAGCCACTCTTCAATTTAATCTTGGTAAAATACTTTTCTCCACTCAAACAATCCATTATGTCATCCATCCTCGACATAGGAAACCTATATTTCACTGTGATCTTGTTAATAGCTCTAGAATCAGTACACATTCTCCATTCTCCATTCTTTATAGGTGCTAATATAATAGGTACAACACATGGACTCAAGCTTTGTCTGATCAAACCTTTTTGAAACAACCAATGCACTTATCTATTAAGTTCTTCATTCTCTGTAGGTATTAATCAATATGGTGCTTTGTTTGGCAAACTAGCTCTAGGAATCAGATCCATACAATGACTTATACTTCTTATGGCAGGTACACCATCAAGAATGTCATTAGCAATATATCTTTATACTCATTCAACAATTTTTGTAATTTCTATTGGTACTCGGTTAACACTATCTATTGTCACTCAGTCATTACTAGCTTCTACTGCTTGGTCATTACTACCAACACTTGGTCTTCTAGGAACTATAGCAAAATAACTTGATTCTTCTTTACTTCCTTTTCAAATTGTTTCCCATTAACCATGAAAACTTTTATTATGGTGCAACTAACCTCATCTGGACTTTCAATCAAAGGCAACAATATTTTCTTCTTTCCATTTACCCAAAGAGTATATTGATTAAATCTTCCATCATGTACAACATATCTATCATATTTCCAAGTTCTACCCAACAAAATATGACAACAATCCATAGGCATAATATCACACAAAACTTCATCAAAGTAATGTCCAATCTTGAACTTCACAAGGCATTGTTCACTTATCAATATCTTATGCTCATCTTTGATCCACAAAACATGATGGGGTTTAGGATGCTTCAGCCTCTATAATTGCAACTTTGTAACCAGCTCTTCTAATGCCAAATTTGTAGAACTTCAACTGCCAATGATCACCTTGTAGCATTTTCCAGCCATCTTACATCTAGTCATGAAAATACTTCTCCTTAAAATAGGTTCCTCATCACTTCCCTTATTACATAAGGTTCTTCTCACTATCAGATTTTCTCTAGCCTTAAGTCCACTTGGTGAACCCTCATCATCTCCTTGAACCACAACATTTATGTTACCTTGTCCACTTTTAGAGGATCTACATTCAAAAGATCTATGTCCCTCTTTACCACATTTGAAACAATTACCATGAAATCCACCTCTAGAATAAGAATTACTTCTTCCTTGGTAAGAATTAGTACCTCCTCGGTAAGAATTACCTCCTTTCCACTCAGTCTTGTCTTTTTCATCACTCTTCAATTTACATTTTCCCTTATCTTGTATAAAATTGTCAGATTTGCTACATTCTCCATAAGATCTACCTCTTCCTCTCTGGGATTTACCACTTCTACCTCTTTTTCTTTGTCAAGATCTCCTTAGGTTTTAAGGCATATTGATATGCTTCTACCACACTTTCCAACTTCAAAAAACTTATCTCATCTTAAATTCTATTGATATGCTTCTACCACACTTTCCAACTTCAAAAAACTTATCTCATCTTAAATTCTAAATCTTAGTCCATTTATATACCTTGCAATTTTCTCAACATCATTATCCACCTATCTAGATCTGATGTCTTATCTAGAGAATTCCACAGTATACTCCTTTACACTCATGTCTCTTTGTTTCAAATTTTACATCTTTCTCAACAAACTAACTTGGTAATTAGTAGAAAGGAATTTTTTCTTTACCTTGCTTACCATTTTCATCCAAGTTTTGATCTTTTCCTTTCCTCTTCTTTGTCTATCAGTTGCAAATGCTCCCACCACAATGAGGCATGACCTTTCAACCAAGTAACTGCAATTTTCACCTTCCTATTATTAGGAGTGTTTTCATACTCAAAGTACTTCTCCATATCAGAGATCCAATCCAACACAACATTGGTATCCAATTTTCCATCATAAGGAACAACTTTTACAGTAGGTTTTGAATTTTTTTAAGACAACACTCGCAATAATCTCTCCTCATCTTGACCTTCTTTAGGTTTTGGATTATTGTTTGGTGTTGTTGCTTCATCATCACTTACATCATCAAGATGTGCTCCTCTCCTCTAGGCTATCTCCATAGCATCTAATCTAGCTACAAATTGTCTCAACTGATCCAATATAGCATCATCGACATTTCTTCTACCATGAACCATCTTTACAAATCAAGTTCCTACAAGATCATAACCCTCTACAAGTTATAGGTCAAATCCACAGATCTACCACTCTACAACCAAATCCAAATCAATTTTCTATACAATCCAATCTCCACAAGGACAAACCTCAAGCTTTGATACCAACTAACGCATGCAAAGAGATGAATAAGTAGGGCCAAAGGCTCACCCAACTATCCAAACCACCCTGCAAGAGTTAACACAAAAAAAGAAAACAAAAGGAACAAAAACTAAAGGAGGAAAAGGAGAGAAATATTTTTATTGATTCATCAAAACATCTTCATACATACCCAACTGTAAGGCCTTCTAGGTTACGGCCAGATACAAAATTCAACTTCCAGATCTAGGATCCAACTTTAAATTTACATTCCCAAACACATATGCATTCCCTTTTCAATCCTCTAAGTTCTACCTTTAATCTAAGCCTGAGCACTCTATTTATACTTTCCAAAATGGCTTACAAAAGATTCTAGAAAATTACATAATAGGAAGGCTGACCCAACAATGGTCTGGACACATCCCAAGATAAGATCTTAACATAAATTCCATGATCAAAATAAATCCTACAAGTTGGCTCGAAGAAATCATGTTCCAATGCTGACACTCGACATTCATTGGGTAACTCAGCACATGAAGAGTTACTTAGCATACACTGGGTAACTCAGCACACACTAGCAACTCAGCATCAACTAGAAACTAGAAAATCAACATCAATTGGAAATTGGCACTCGACATCAACTAGAAATTGACAACTCAACAACAACTGGAAACTGGCAACTTGGCATCAACTGGAAACTGGCAACTCGACATCAATTGAAAACTAGGATCTTGGTATCAATTGGAAACTAGCAACTCGATGTCAACTAGAAACTGGCAACTAAGTATCAAATAGAAACTGGCAACTCGACTTCAACTAAAAACTAGCAACTCGACATCAACTGGAAACTGGGAACTTGACATCAACTAGTAGAATGAAAAAAAGTGTAGGATTACAAGGAAACCTAGGATTCTCCTACATCAGTACATGTATGACATAATCATTAAAATGCCAGAAAATAAAGTAGATGAGGCCAAAATAAATTAATTTTCTTGGCCCCACGGTGGGTGCCATAAATGTATATGTAAAACTAGGGCCTCTGATACTCACATACACTTCAACATAGTCCTTACCTGCAAGATCATCCCAGAATAAACATTGTATTATTTATCGAGAGGTCTAACAAGGTGACTTGTTACCTTCTAACTAGAGGGATTTTGCCTATTTTCTTTTAGACTGAGAAGGAGGTAATCAAACCTTTTAGTACGAAGGATTTTATGCAGCTCTATGATCGTGCAATTAATCTAAATGAGAAATGCAATTTATTCTAATAACAAAAGGAAATTTAAATTATATGAATGCATTGTAATCGAGATGATATTTGAAGTGATAAGAAATATGGAAGCTAGAAATCGAATGAATACTCAATTCAATAGAATTTCAAATTGTAACCTCTGTAGTAAGGTATTAGAAGCCTCTTAAATAGAGTTCCAGAAATTAATCAACGGTTGAGATTAATTGGGATGAACGGTTAAGATCAAAGAGAAGATTCAATTGAAATGGAAACTTCCTTGTGTAGGTGAAGTTAAATGTTTTAGATCTAAGTGTGATGAGTAGTTAATTAAGCTTCACATGAGTGTGAGAACAAGTTAATTAAATTAATTTCAATTTGAGAGATAGTTCACTCAGAGTTTCCATTTTGGAACTAAAGAGAAGATTTGAAGAGATTATGTAATTTAATAAGATGAGATATGATCTCATAAAGGCATATTTTAATTAATTGAATAATTAAATTCAATAATTAAAATGTGGACATTACATTAGGAATTAAATGAGTAATATGATTAATGTAGATTAGGGTTTCTTGCATTTGATAATTAAGTCAAGTAGCAAAAATTAGAATAAGAATTGCCTATTAAAATAGGACTTTAGGGTTGATAAAAAATAGACCAAAATTGGTTGTCATGGCAATGAGCCAATTCAGGGGTATTACAATAATAATTAATATTCATCTTCTTAGTCAGCTAGAACAAAAAAAAAAATCAATTGAACTCAATTTGCCAAAACAAGAAAATCTTTCGTTAGTTGACCCAGCTTGTTAGACACTAACTCAGAAATGATTTTCCTATGTTAACCAAGTAAACTCGGTCAACACTGCATAATTAAAAAGTTCCTTTCGTAACCAAGTGAGCTTGATTAATACTAGTTTCATCCAACATTTCCTTCATTAACCAAGTGAGCTTGTTTAATATTCATCTTTCGCAAACTTTCCTTTGGTGCCCAAGTGAACTCGACAGAAACTGTCTTCTGAACTAGACAAAATTTGGAATGCTTGGTAGACATAGACAGCTATCTTCAATGCCCAAGTGAGCTTGGCATACATTGACTAATAATAATATGACATTTTGTGTAACATCAAAGACAATACACAATTAATCAATTGTTCTAACAATCTCCCTCTTTGGCATTGATGGCAACACAACATGTTATAATACATTGAAATTTTTGGAGCAAGAATAAAGTAAGAAAATATCCTTAGTTTCATTCTAATTATCATCCATGAGAACTCCCTCTATCAGTGTGAACTCTTTCTACCTTCAATTTCTCCCTCCATCAATTTTTTTTTATCTATAATAACTTCTTCTACCTTATATATCATACCAAGTTTGTTCTCCCTTTGTAATTTTTACAAAATTTTATGACAAAATAATTCTCCTCAAAATTTCTATGAGATTTGACAACAAAATTCTCCCTCTTTGACATCTCATGCCAAAGATAATGTTCAATGAATATCAATGTACCTTAAGTACTGATTGATTTACAACATGTCATTATCAATATTGCACCAACTGATTGATCGTCAACATGCTCTAGTTGATGCATCACTAAACTTCATTTAGTGAGCTTTAGATAGGGGAATGACCCCTAGCTTACCTCTTAGATACAGAAATGCATCCTTAGGTAATGGCTTGGTGAATATGTTTGTAATTTTTTCTTTTGTATTTATATATTCCAATATGACTTTATTTTGCACCAATTCTCTCAAGAAATGATATTTTATAGCAATGTGTTTTGTTTTGGTATGCATCACTAGATTCTTTGATATATTTATTGCACTGGTGTTATCACAGTATATGACTACTGGATCCTTGATCTCTACCTTCATACCTACCAATAGTTATTTAAACCAAATAATATTAGAGCAATTGACTAGTACTACCACATATTCTGCGTATGCTATGATTTAAGACATACAATTATGTTTCTTGCTTGTCCAAGACACTAGTATTTTACCAAGAAAGAATGCTCCACCAATGGTGCTTTTTCTGTCATCAATACTTCCTGCCCAATCAGTATCTATGAATAATTTTAAGTCCAAATTGCCTCTTATTTTGTACCATAAACCATAGTCTTAAGTACCTTTTAGATATCTCATGATTCTCTTGATTTTCATCATGTGATTTTCTTTAGGATTTGTTGAGAATCTTGCGACCATACTGATTGCTAATGCAATATCAAGCCTTGTATGTACTACATACTACAATTTTCCAATCATTGATCTATATGTGATTTGATCTACCTCTTTGGAATCATCATTTTTGAAAAGTTTATGTCTAGTAGACATAGGGGTTCCAATTGGTCTTGAATCTTCCATTTCAAATTTCTTTAGTATCTCCTTGATAAATTTAGATTGAGTAATGTAGATACCATCTTTATTCTATTGAATCTTCAATTAAAAAATAATTTTATCTCACCAAACATAGACATCTCAAATTCTTTACTCATTTCTTCTTAAAATGGCTTGCACAAGACATCATTTCCCATAAATAAAGTATCATCAACAAATATTTCTGCCAACATAATTCTTTTGCCTATTCCTTCTTTGATATATAGACTACTATTATCATTTGTTCTTTGAAAACCAATCTGTATCAAGTTGTTATGAAGTCTTTCATACCAAACTCTACGAGCTTGCTTGAGACCATATAATGTCTTGTGTAATTTGTAGACCACATCTCTTTTGCTAGGATCTACAAAACCTCCAAGATGCTCAATGTAGACTTCCTCATCAAGAATTCCATTCAAGAGTGCAAATTTTGCATCCATTTGATAAAACTTTAAATCCTTTGTAATTTCATATGCTATTAAAGTTCTAACACCTTCTAATCTTGCAATAGGAGAAAAAGTTTCACCATATTAAATACCTTCTTCTTGAGAATATCCTTTACATACTATTCTTTCTTATTTCTAGAAACTTCTCTATCTTAATTTAGCTTATTTATGAATACCCACTTTGTGCCAATTGTATTTTTATCCTTGGGTCTAGGAACAAGAGTCCAAGGTTTTTTCTTCTCTATCTATTCTATTTCTTCAATCCAACTTCCATTCTCCAAAGCATATTCAACAATTAAACATGTACCTTTCAATTTGTTTCTTGTCATTGTTACATCTGATTTTCCTCCAATGATTTGATCAGGTGCATGATATCTTACTAACACGAGTTCTTTAGATTTGGAGTGTGTTTCACTGATTTCATCATGAACTTTAGTATTAATCTTGGGTCTCACTATCTATGGTTTAGTTCCACTAGACTCAATTTTCTCTTGTAGTAGCTTGATACCCTTTGATTGTGACCCAAGTCCTTCAAACTATGACTTAGGTTACATTATCTACAACTCAATAGCTGTTAGAGATTTTGGGGACTCAGGAGGTGAAGCCTCCTTTCTTTCAAATAGATTTGGTAGGGTATTAGTTCATAGTAGACAAAACTTCTATAATTCCTAAGCCCTTTGTTGCTTTCTTCTTCACTCTTTTCTACAAACTCATCAATTCTTACATGTGTACTTTCTATGATTTTGTGAGTAGACAAATTCAAGCACTTGTATGCTTTACTTCTACAAGAGTATCCTAAAAATATGCCTTCATCACCTTTGACATCAAATTTACCTTTACTAGATTCTTTCAAAATATAACATTCTTTAGCAAATACTTTTAAGTAGCTTATATTAGGTTTGTAGCTATAACATAGTTCATAAGGAGTTTGATTTGAGTCTTTCTTCAACTGTACTATATTTAAAGTATGAACTACAGTGTTGATTGCATCCTTCCAGTATTTGATTGCAACATTCTTTTCTATCATTAATGTTCTTTCAAAATCCATGATGATTATTCAAGAATGATGACTGTCATGTACCTTAGAGAGAAATCAAAAGCATTTGAAAAGTTCAAATGGTATTTGGCCAGAGTAGAAAAGGAAACTGGTAAAAGATTGAAATGCCTAAGGTCTGACAGAGGTGGTGAATTCATTTCACATGAGTTCAATAACTTTTGTATTACAAGAGGAATCAAAAGACAGGTTTCAGCACCTAGAACTCTTGAACAAAATGGAATAGCAAAAAGAAGGAAGAAATCTATCATGGATTGTGCAAGAACCCTAATGATTGAGAAAGGCATTGCTATCAAATACTGGAAGGAAGCTGTCAGCACTGCAGTTCATACCTTGAACCAAGTACAGCTCAAAAAGGACTCATTCAAAACACCCTATGAGTTGTGGTATGGCTACAAACCCAATGTAAGTTATCTAAAGGTATTTGGAAGCAAATGTTACATTTTGAAAGAATCTAAGAAAGGTAAATTTGATGTAAAAAGTGATGAAGGAATATTTTTGGGATACTCTTGCAAAAGCAAAGCATATAGATGTTTGAACTTATCTACTCACAAAGTTATAGAAAGTGCACATGTGAAAGTTGATGAGTTTGTAGAAAGCAAAAAGGAACCTGAAGACTACATAAGATTTGTTTACATTGAACCTGACACAACACCAAGTATACCTATTAATTAGGAATAGAGTCTTCATTAACCGAGTCACAAGAAGTTCAAACTGAGTTAGCATCTACCAAGCTGCAAGAACTCGAGTTGTAAACAGAAGCTATCGAGTTAGCATCTATCGAGCTTGAGCAACCTAAATCAAAATAAGAAGTTGAGAGACAGAAGGACAACAATGTAAGTCATTCAAAAAGCAAGGATCCCATGTTAGCTAAATATATTAGAAAGCATCATACACTAGATCAGATCATTAGTGATAAATTAGAAGGAACAATGACAAGAAGTAAGTTGAAAGGCACTTGTTTACTTGCTGATTTTGAACCCAGAAATGTCAAAGATGCACTAGCAAATGAAAGATGGATTGAAGCTATGAATTAAGAGATAGAATAGATATAAAAAAAAAACATGGACTCTTGTTCTTAGACCCAAAGACAAGAATGTGATTGGAACAAAGTGGGTATTTAGAAACAAACTAAATGAAGAAGGTAAGGTATCAAGGAACAAAGCTAGACTAGTATGTAAAGGATATTCACAAGAAGAAGGTGTAGACTATGGAGAAACTTTTTTTCTTGTTGCAAGATTGGAAGGTGTTCGAACCTAACTTGCATATGTTGCATTCAAAGGATACAAAATTTATTAGATGGATGTCAAGTCAGCATTTCTCAATGGCATATTGAAGGAAGAGGTTTACATTGAGCAGCCTGAAGGTTTTATTGATCCAGACAAGAAGGACATGGTCTGAAAGTTGCATAAAGCATTATATGGTCTAAAACAAGCCCCTAGAGCATGGTATGAAAGATTGCATGACTATCTTATTCAAATTGGTTTTCAAAGAATTAATGACAATAGTAGTTTGTACATAAAAGGACCAGATAATAAGATTGTTTTGGCAGAAATATTTGTAGATGATACTTTGTTCACAGGAAATGATGATCTTTGCAAAGAATTTTCAGAACAAATGAACAAGGAATTTGAAATGTCAATGTTTGGTGAAATAAAATTCTTTGTTGGTCTTCAAATTCAACAAAGTAAGAATGGAGTCTACATCAATCAATCTAAATTTATCAAGGAGACACTGAAAAAGTTTGGTATGGAAGACTGCAAACCAGTTGGGACTCCCATGTGTACCAGATTAAAACTTACCAAGGATGATGAATCAAAGGAAGTAGATTAGACATTGTATAGATCTATGATTGGAAAGTTGCAATATGTAGTGCACACAAGACCGGAAATTGCCCTTATAGTAGGAATTATAGCAAGATTCTTAGCAAAACCAAAAGAAAATCACATGATGGCAATCAAAAGGATCATGAGATACTTAAAAGGAACTGAAGATTATGGATTATGGTATAAACTTGGAGGAAAACTGGATTTAAAGGTGTTCACTAATGCGGATTGGGCAGGAAATATTGATGACAGAAAGAGCACAAGTGGAGGAGCTTTCTTCCTTGGAAAAAGATTAGTTTCTTGGACTAGTAAAAAGCAGAATTGTATATCTCAATCCACAACAGAGGCTAAATATGTTGCAGCTGTAGTAAATTGATCAAACATTGTATGGTTTAAACAATTATTGGAAGGTATGAAGCAAGAAATCAAAGAACCTATTGTTATGTTTTGTGATAACACAAGTGCAATTAACATCTCCAAGAATCTAGTAATGCATTAAAAAAGAAAAGCATATTTCCATAAAGTATCACTTTGTTAGAGAATTGGTGCAAGAAAAGGAAATAAGATTGGAATATGTGCATACAAAGGAATACATTTCTGATATATTCACAAAACCTTTACCTAAGGATGCATTCTTGTATCTAAGAGGTAAGTTAGGGGTCATTCCCCTATCAGAAGCTCACTAAAATATAGTTTTAGTAAAGCATCAATAGGAATAGAGTTGGAAATCTATCAGTTGATGCAGCAAATCAATGAAGACATTGCATATGAATCAGTACATCAGGTACAATACTATTCAGTTGTTTTGAGTTATCTTTTGCATGTGTTGTCAAAGAGGGAGAATATACTGTCATATCTTTTTGAAGTTTGCAAAAAGATTATTATGAAAGAGGGAGCTTTGTATTCTGTCATTAGAAAGACTTGTTTTCAAAATTCATCCTGCTATGATATGTTGTGTTGCCATCAATGCCAAAGAGGGAGATTGTTGGACAAAATTGTTCAATTGTGTGTTGTCTTTGATTTCACACAAATGTTATATTAGTTATCAGACAGTATCTACCAAGCTCAAAAGGTCAGCAAGGCAAAGGACAGTGTCTACCGAGCTCAGAAGGTCAGTAGGGAAAATGACAATGTCTATCGAGCTCAAAAGGTCAACCAAGAAAATATATAGTTCTTACTGAGTTAACTCAGTAATAAAAAAAAATTAGTTCTTACCAAGTTCACTCGATCATCAAAGGAAAATTAGAAATTTAGTTCTTACTGAGCTTTCAAGGTAATCAAAGAAATTTAGTTCTTACCGAGCTCACTCAGTCATCAAAGGGAATTTTGTAAAAGTAGTTCTTACCGAGTAAAACTCGACAGACAAAGGATTTTAAGGATATTGCAATGTTAACCGAGTCAAGATGGTTAACTCAAGAAATTCCTAGAAGTAGTATTTACCAAGCAGGGTCAGCCAGTATAGGATGTTTATTTGTTTAAGAATAATATTTGTAGCCAACTATTGAATGGTTTATTGGTAAATGTAATATGTAAATGAGCTGACTTGACAATCTGAATGATATAAGTAAGAAGTCAAGTTGTGAATTCAAAGTAGTATGAAAAAAAATGAGAAGTTAATATGATATGAAGACTGATTATTGTGGAAGCAGATTCAAAGGATGATTAGAGATCATTGAGAAGCAACATATCCATATTTGATCAAGGAGGATCTAATGATGTTGAACAAAGACCTGTATCCAGCAAATTCAGTTGGATCCTGTTTAGGTCAATTCATTGTTGCTTTCTAATCATTGTAGCAGTGATTTCAAATCTCTTAATAGAGTTGGTTTAATAGCCATTTTGTAAATCCACTAACAAGGTGATAGTTTAGTTGAATTTTTCTAAAGACCTCTAGCAAGGCCACTCCTAGAAGGGTGATTAAATCCTCTAATAGGGTCACACCTAATAGTGTGTATTGTAACTTTTAACAGGGTTGTCTCCTAATAGGGCTCACTTTAGAAGAGTGAAAAATTAGTGACTAGTTACTTGGTGGTTTCTCCCATATTGGGTTTCCATGTTAAATTTGGTGTCTCTTGTGTTTACTTTATTTTTAGTTACATGCAATGAATGCTTGAAATGAAAGTAATAGTTTAATTTACTGAGTTACAACAATTATTTACCAAGTACAAGTAGTAACTAGATCTTCAAGACATCTAAGGGATTTGGAGATTGAATTTTGGGAGTAACTGATTCACCCCTCTCTCTCAGTTACTCTATCTTTAATTCCAACATCTTCTAGATGCTTTGATTACATTCATACTTTCTTTGATTCTTTCCACATATTTTGCAATGTATTTGTCTTCTCTCATTTTCATCTAATCAAATTGACCTCTGAGACTTTCTAATTTGGCTCTTCTTACATTGTCATCTCCTTCATAAATTTCTTTTAGTTTGACCCACATTGCATGAGCTAAAGTGCATTCTTTTACTTCATCAAATTTAACATAATTAAGAGCAGATGCAATATTAATCATCATGATATTATGATTTTTATTTTCAACAATGACTTCAACTAATAATGTTCCAGTGGGAGTTTTGTATTCAGCATCAAGATACTTACAACCTAAATCATTGATAATTGCTAGATGTAACCTCATAAGTCCTTTCCATGTTGTAAAGTTGTCTTGGTTCAACTTGGGAATCTCTCTTCTATAAGGCATCTTGATCTTTAGCTTAGGCCCTTGAAACCTTCTCTGCAAGCACCAAGAGCTCTAATACCAATTGTTGGAAATATAAGAGGAGTAACTGAGATCATAGGGGTGAATTAGTTACTACAAAAATATATCCTAGATCCCTTAGATGTCAGTACAAAATAATATTCTGAAAACTAAATTTTTTTGATGCTCAACAAACACAAAAAAATCTTGTAACTTAGTAAATACTGAAAATGCTCGGTAAATACTTAACATGCAAATCTTAAGATGTTAACTATGATTAATATTATTTTAGCTTAGTTTCAAGCACATAAGAGAAATAGCATGAACACATTTGACATTAGGATTTAATGTGGAAAATCAATTTGAGAAAAATCACCAATTGCAACTAGTTACCAATTTTTACTCTTCTAAAGTGAACCCTATTAGGAAACAACATTGTTAAAGGTTATAAAACACACTATTAGGTGTAGCCCTATTAGATGATTTAATCACCCTATTAGGAGTAACCTTTTTATAAGTCTTTGGACAATTAAATAGAAATTCCACCTTGTTAGAGGATTTACAACTAACTGTTAATCCAACTCTATTAAGAGATTTAGATCACTGCTACAATGGTTAGAGAGTAACAATGAGATGATTTAATTTTTGATCCAACTAAATTGCTAATTACAGATCTTAATTCTAGCTTGTATACTTGATCCTTCTTGATTGAATGTACCTTTTCACCTCCACAAGGATATTCTACTTATCATTCTGATTCACTTCCTCTTAGCATCATTCAATTATATTCAATTTACTCACACATTCTAAATTCTCAGCTTGACCTCATACTTATATCTTTCATATTATCAAGACTAAAATGCAACTTATAATATTTAATATTCATCTTCTTAGTTAGCTAGAGCCAACAAACAAATAAATTGAAATAAATATGTCAAAACAAGAAAATTCTTTGTTAGCTGACTTAGCTTGATAGACACTAACTTAGAAATTATTTTCCTATGTTAACCAAGTGAACTCAGTCAACACTGCATACTTGCAAAGTTCCTTTGGTAATTGAGTGAGATTGGTTAATACTAGTTCCATCCAATATTTTCTTCATTAATCAAGTGAGCTTGGTTAACACTCATCTTCCACAAAATTTCCTTTGGCACCCAAGTGAACTCAGTAGAAATAGTCTTCTAAACTAGGCAAACTCAAGAATGCTCAGTAGACACAAAAAATTATCTTCAATGCTCGAGTGAGCTTGACATACACTGACTGATAATAACATGACATTTTGTGTAACATCAAAGACAATACACAATTAATCAATTGTTACAATAGTACCAAGTCACACAAAACCACCAAGTGGTATTACATAAACTACATGCTACATAACCCATTAACCTCACATTTAATAATGGAAATTTAATTCTTTCCTCCAATATTAAATAATTATATCAAATATTATCACAATGTTACAATACAACTCATCAAGTATATCTCATGATATTTTTTACATGTTGTATGTCTATCTAGGTACTCCTAGGTGTAATATTGCATTATAAAATAAAATGATACAATATAACAAGATTATGCAATGTGTGCAATACCCATTATCTCAACAATCTCCCACTTGTTGTATACATTGCATATGATTGATCCATAGCCACATAAATTAACAAGGGAATAATCCCTACTAGCAGGTCCACCATCATGGATCAAAGTACATCATGTGCTTTATCCTTGTACCTACAACAAAATTAAAGTATCCTACATCTCAAACATGAATGATCCCACCTCCTATTATGCTACTACCACTGAACATACATAGAAGTCATCCAAAGAGAAAGCCACCCAACTTGTCACATAAGAAGATCATAAAATCTTGTACCAATTCAAATGCTAAGAACAAATACTTGATCCAAAGGTAATCACATGTATCCTTAGTTGTCAAATATCTATAGTTGCAATAACACCCACAACAAGTTCCAAACCCATCCAACTATCCATACCTCCAAAGGTATACCAAGTGAATCTCACATCATCAACATATCCAATATGTAACTTGCAATCACAAGCCTCAAGAGCAATAACTACCACATATATACCAAGTACCTCCCACTGCAAAAGATCATATCAAATCTATAACCAATCCAGTCACATCTCAAAAAAGTGAATCAATGTAGTATCAAGGACATCTACAACATAAACCTATAACCTAGAAAAAATAACTGTCATAACAAATCTCAAAAAATCTCCCAAGTTCTCTACAACCAACAAAGGAAAGAGATAAAGGAATAACCATTCCATCTCTCACATGACATACATGAACACAAATTAGTGATAACAATCTCCAACCATTTTAAAATCCAATGTAACTAAAACCAAACATTGAGAATGATAATCAAGACTTGAGAGAAACCATGCAAATGATAACCTTTATCATGTCTTGTGCACACCTCTAGATGTAAACTATGCAAGTAAGATCTCCTCCATAAAGACCCAACTAAGAAGCAATAATAACACCCAAACCATAACATAAGTAATCATGGATGTAAGCCTCTCACAAGAATATCAAATTCATAAACCATTCCTGAACCAAAGAATATGCCTAATATAAAACCACCTCCCAAATTGAACAAGCATAACAATATGCACATGGAGATAGCCATGTTGGAAATTTGTTCAGTGCTTCCATTGGAATTTGTGATAAGGGATTAACCACCTCCTATGTACTATAAGTTGAGTAGTTGTATTGGTAATTGATAGATTTGGCTTTTGGTGCAATGACAACGCTACACTAACAATTGGTATCAGAGCTCGGTCATAGGTTTGAATCCTTGGACCCTCGGGTAATGTTGAAGGGGAGATTATTGGAAATTTATTCAGCACCCCCTTTGGGACTTGTGACAAGGGCTTAACCACCTCTTGTGTACTATAAGTTGAGTGGTTGTATCGGGAATTGATAGATCAATCTTTTGGTGCAATAGAAACTCCACTCTAACAAACCAATGCTAAACCCTCCCTCAAATGAACCTTCCAGAACTAACTCTTGTACTGTAGCTCAAAATCCATAACCATAATAGACAAGCATGAATATAAAAAAACTTGAGAGACACAATGGGTTATACCTCTCAAGTAGTAAACTATTGAGTAGACCAAGAGTGGAGAATGAGAATGCTCATTAAGATATCCAAGTCTCCAACCAAGACTCATCTACGAACAATCTCCTCTCAAGTCCATATTAGGTGAATATCTCTTGGGCTTCCTTCTAAAACCATCAATTGTCCCAAAAAATACTTCTCTAATCCAAGAGAAACTAGTATCAACACCATCTCTAAGTATCCATGAGCACCTATAAATAAAAAATCCATGCCAACTCCAAATGCAACATAGAAATATCATGAAGTATCTAACAAATGATCAATGTACTCAATACCAAGAAACTAAACCAAGATCAATGTCAAAGTTCCAACCATGGCCTTAGGAATATAAACATGACAACATGATCTAAACCATTTCAACCAATGAGATAACATGCTCTATATATAACATAACATGTCACAACTCTAAATGTGTATCAAGAGTATACCATGACATAATAATGAAACCATCTTAATACCAAGGATAACTTATCAAATGAAAACATAAATCACACCTTTACCAAGAACCCCATGAGACCTCGAGATGAAACCATCTCCACACACCATGAAGAAAACCATCTCCACATACCATGAAGAACCATCTCCACACACCATGAATAACCAAGTGCACCATTGAAATGTCAAAGATGCTTCTGAAACAACAAAATCTAAGACAAACCTCTAACATCTATAAACACTCAATAACTATATCAATGCCAAAAACTCCCACTTAACTATGGTACCAAGTAACCCCTAACATCATAAAATCCATCTCCCATATGAAGATCCTCTATGTCTGCACTCGCACAAGCAAAGTGTTAGTAGCAAGTGAAACCAAAATTTGTAAACCAAGAAGATACAAACCAAATCAAGAACGAATCCTACATCACCACCTCATCATTGCCACAAGATCCCACTAAATATTGTATCCATGCTATCCATGACACCATGATGGAAAAACAATCCTCTAACCATGAGAATAAACCAAGGCATCAAACCATCAAATAACTCAAAGTGCCCATCATGAGCTCCTCAAAAGAAAACCAAGTAGACATGATCCTCAACGAAGAAGATATACCACCATAACCAAATTAGGAATCCAAATAAATGAACATCAAGGATGTACCTATATATTCAATCATGTCATGCCAAGATCCATTAAACCATGATCAAATCTATGAACCAAGAAACTAACACTCAATGTGTCCAATGTATCAACATAAAATAGTCAACCTCAATCCTCCACCATGATTGTACCTAGTAACAACATCTCATCCCTTTCACATAAAGATAAATAAATAAATCATGTGACTAAGAGCATATAAAACCCTATATCCAAGCCATAAATCTGAATATGCATCAATAATGAAAGATCAATGAGCAAAGACAACCCATATCCAAGCCGTAAATGTAACTTGTAAGTATAGACCACTTACAAAACTGCACAACTTGTAGACCTAACATGTCATCATACATATCCAAGTTAATCATGGATAACCATTTCATCATGAGACCAATTTGACATATAAGCTGAGTAAAAAATGACATCAAACCCTAAATCTCCAACAATTATAATGTCATAAACTCAAAATGCTACCATAGTTTATATATATCATAATTTTTTAAGATCAATATACCACCAAATAAATCATGTAAAACCTACACCAAATCTAAACCATTTTTGTAGAGCTCTCTAAGAAATTTTTGTTGACTACTCAAAGTCCAAAATATGACTCTGTATGCCTAAATTTGTGCTCAAAATAAACAACATCTAACTTTTGGGCTCTTAAAACTTGACAAAATGTCAAAAACATAGAATCAAAATTGCACCAAGTTATAGTTCTTTGAATTATCTTTCCAATGACTATAAGAAGTCCAAAATCTAATATCTTGAGAGAGTTGTGGTCATTTTACCAAGATAATTATTTTTCCATTTTCACTAAGATTTTTATTTTGTGATGAAAATTCTGACAAGATTAAATTTGATGGCCATCACTGGCTGAAAATAAAAATCTTTTACATTTTCTATCAACATGGCCAAACTAGGGCATATTATATATTAAAATTTATGGAAACATTGACCTAGATCCAATGGTGAGGTCTATTTGTATCTAGGAGGTCATTTCTACAAGCTTCCCCTAAAACCCTCATTTAAATAAAACATCCAAAAGGCCCTTTTGACCAACAATTTTACATGTCCAAAAAAATGCCAACATCCCATCAAAATCCAAAACCCTCAGTTTTGCAATACACAACCTCTGAAACCATATATCTTGACCTCTTCTTTTACCCTCTCATGCATTCCCATGGATTCAATCTAGAGTTACAATAACACAACCATAGCTCGAATACCACTTATAAGGAAACTAGCAGCTAAATAAATATGATTATTTCCACATAACTCATAATAGATCTAAAACAAATATGCAATTATAATTCACATGCAAGAGAATATATAACATACCCACAAAAATATGATACAAGATATACCTTGGGAAACACTCATTGAGGGAAAAACCTAGCCTCCAAAAACATCCATCACCATGTTTTATTTAGCAAAAAAACCATTGCAATAAAATCATGGAAGCCTTCAAATCCATAGCCACAACCAAGAAATCTATTTGAACAAGCATGAATCTGCACATCTCATTCCATGCTTCCAACCATCACAAATACTTGGCTAACATGTTGACCCTTGTCTTGCTCAACTTTCCTTTTTACCATTCATCCTTTTTTCTTATTCCTAAAACTACCCTTGTAGCTACCTATATAGCATCCGGTACCACATAATTAGGAAGTGGTATTACATAAACCATGTGCTACATAGCCCATAAACCCCACATTTAATATTGGAATTTTAATTCTTTCCCCTAATATTTAATAATTATATAAAATATTATCACAATGTTACAATAAGATTCATCAAGTAAATTCCATGGGAATTTTTACATGTTGCACATCCATCTAGGTACTCCTAGGTGTAACATTATATAATAAAATAAAATAATACAATGTAATAATATTAAGTAATGTATGTGACACCCATTATGTCAATAAGGTGATCTGAATATTTTCATCAACAACTCTAGTCTAGTTGATATTGATTTTATTGTCAACCCCTTCACTTGGTCCAATAATAGAAAGGGAGATTACCTTGTTCAAGTTTGACTTGACAAATTCCTTTCCTCCTTGACCTGGGATGTTGCAAATTCCACTTTGTTAAAATTCCTATCTAGAATGACCTCTAAACACTACTTGTTGTTGTTCAAATGATTGGAATCTCCCTTGAGAGAGCCACCTACTTCAGATATGAGATCATGTGGACCTCCCACCCTACCTTTAGGGATATGTTTAAAAGGTGGTGGGAAACACCAATTACTAGCTCAATCATGTACATATTTCCTACTAAACTATAGATCATCAATGGGGAGGTTAGGGGGTGGAGAAGAACTAACTTCAGGGACATATTCTCTTAGATGGAAGATATTTCCACCTCCTTGGAAGATCTACAAACATATATGGCTTATGGAAATCATTCCCCAAATATGTAGAAGGAAGAAAACTATAGTAAAGAAATGGAAGTGAATCATGGCCGACGAATAAATCTTCTAGAAGTAGCAACCTTGGGTGCGGTGGATTAAGGAGGGGGATCACTTTCTTTCATAGGTCAATGAATAACCATAGAAGAAGGAACACCATTTAGTATCTTCACAATGAGTTGAGGGAGAAAATCAATGATAAAAATATTATAAATCCCCTTACTACTAATTTCTTCAAGAACCTTTACTTTGCAAATTAGGGGTGGGGAATTTGATACTATAGGATCCTCTCATCAACCATCTCCCTAATGTGGTCTCTGAGGTAGATAATGATAAGTTCCTATCATGTGTTTTTGACAATGAGGTTAAAAGGTAGTTTTTCCCTTAGGTGACCTCCTTGGAAGATCTACAAACATATATGGCTTATGGAAATCATTCCCCAAATACGTAGAAAGAAGAAAACTATAGTAAAGAAATGGAAGTGAATCATGGTTGATGAATAAATCTTCTAGAAGTAGCAACCTTGGGTGCAATGGATTAACGAGGGGGATCACAAAACCACCTTCTTTCACAGGTCAATGAATAACCATAGAAGAAGGAACACCATTTAGTATCTTCACAATGAGTTGAGGGAGAAAATCAATGATAAAAATATTCTAAATCCCCTTGCTACTAATTTCTTCAAGAACCTTTACTTTGAAAATTGGGGGGGGGGAGAAATTTGATGCTATAGGACCCTCTCATCATCCATCTCCCTAATGTGGTCTCTAAGGTAGATAATGGTAATATCCTATCATGTGTTTTTGACAATGAGGTTAAAAGGTAGGTTTTCTCTTGGGTGCCTACAAAGCTCAAGGATCAGATAGTTTCTTCTTGACATTCTTCTAGGATTTTTTGGATATTGTTACCTTGGATATTACCAGAGATGCAATAAACTTTATACAATGAGTAAAACATTGAAGCAACATAACAAAACCTTCATTTTTCTTTTCCTCAAATAGAATAACCCTAGTTCCATGAATAATTTTATGCCCATTGGCTTATGTACTACCTTCTACAAGATCCTCTCCAAAATATTGGTGAATAGAGTTAAATTATTGTTGGATAATATTATTAGTCAAAACTAGAAAGGATTTGTTTTGGGAGGACAATTTTAGATGCTACTATTTCACTGATGAAATTATTTAGTCTATCTAAAGAAGAAAAAATGTTGGTATAGCCCTTAAATTTGATATCTCTAAGGATTAACATAACGTCATGTTGATCTCAGATTGGTTTTGATAATTGAGTCTCAAAACACTTAAGTCATTTATTAAGTTCATGCTGAGCTTGTAATATATGCTAAGTATAGTATGTAAATATAGACTATGCCAAGTTGCAATGAGTGTCGAGTCACTCATGTGCCAAGCCACTTAAGTTCTGAGTAGATTGTACATGTTGAGTGATTCAAGTGCCGAGCAAATAGTAGATGTCAAGTAGTTTAGGTGCCAAGTTAGAGACATAATTTTAGTATGTGTTGAACATCAATAACCTTAAGTGCTGAGTAACATAGATTCGACATAGTTTTTTGAGATTGCACAAACAACTATATAAACCATTTTTAGCTAACCTAAAGATAGAATACAATCTTTTGAAGATAAGGATGAATCTGTAAGTAGATTCCCTATGCAATTACATGCAACCAATCATAAAAAGGGAAGGGTAAAATGGAAAAAAGGATGAATCTCAGCCATAGATTCATTCCTAACCCTAAGTCTTCTAGTCTTCTTAAGGAGGACAAAACCCTAAACTTCATTAAAAGTATGTGTGTAAGGAATTGAAGAGAGAGAACAACAAAGTTTGCATGGAGACTTAGAAGGTGTAAGAGAGTGAATTACATAATTAGTTTGAGAAGAACAAAGGTTAGAGGATATAATATTAACATATCAAATCAGAGAGGATTAAGAAGGAAACAATATAGATTTGATCTTTAATTAGGCTACCAGAGCTACTCACAAGATCTATGCTAAAACATCCTAATAGGTGATTTTGATTGAACCAACTAAGCAGAGTAGTCCTAAAAAACTATTGTAAATCCTTGCCTTTAACAAGGTAGGCCTCTCACAGGACATATCATGTCTCATGTTCAACTCATTGTAAACTTAACTGGTGACACTTTATTTCTATAGTAGTGAAGAATTGTGGGTGTCATCCCAACCACAATTTTACCTTCTTATTTGGAGGGTTTCTGGGTAATCATATCAGGTGTCAAATGTGTGATAACTTATGTGTTTATATGTTTTAGATGTTTATGCTTTGCATGTTATTTCAAGTTTATCTATTGAATGCATAAGATGGATAAGTGGTGAAAATTTTTATGGGTTCATGTTTTAACTGCTAATTCACTCCCCCTTATTAGTTCACCTTTCCTACTTGTAATTCTATCAATTGGTATCAGAGTTGAGTTCTTAGAAGAAGAAGCTTTGCAGCTTAGAGGAAAGATCTTGAAATGGAAGACTACAAGTTGGGAAAAACCATTGAGAACTAGGAGATTGAGATACATCTCATACTACATCAACTAAATGAATCTAGATATGATTTGAAGAGTTCACTAAAGAGAAGAAAAGAGATTGTTATAGCAGAAAATGACACACAATATAAAGAGATTGACACCACAAAGCTATTTTCTAATGGTAACTCTAGTAAATTCAATGTAGCAATTTCAGATCTAATGGAAAAGAATAGAGCACAAGCTAAAGAGATCAGAAATCTCAAGTTGGAGCAAGAATCACAAGCTATACTACTGTGTGAGGTGACTGAACAAAAGAAGAAAGCTATAGAAGACAAGGCCATGATTGAAGAAGACAAAATAATTTTGGGAAACAGATTGGAAAAAAAATCAACAGAGCTATCCAGTATCTCAAACATGCAATTGGACACCTTGAGCCAAATGATGAATGCTCATCATGAGTTGAATGTCAAGGACATTGAGATAACTAGTTTAAAGGTACATAATGAACAACTACAGAATGACTTAAAAAAAGAAAAGGAATTTTTTGAAAGTTTCAACAAGCCAAATGAAGCCATCAAATACTTTGAGAAACTACTAAAATCCCTAGATATAGTAGAGGTACATCAGGATTGGGCTACGCAGGTACTGAAGAAGGAGAATAATCCAAATCTACTAAGGAAAGGAATAATAAAGGTAAGAACTCTAAAACTACTTATCATCATTGTGGTAAGAAAGGACACACAACTAATGTTTACAAGAGCAAGAATGCAACTCAGAATGGTAAGCCTAAGAACATGACTCATTGTCACAAGTTTAACAAGAAACGTCATTAGGCACATAAATGTAGAACCAAAACAATGCATGCACTAAAACTTGAAGGACACTACTACAATTGTCAAAAGTATGGACATAGAGCCTTTGAATGTAGATCCAAGTCCACATGTCATCAAGAAAGCCAACAAAGGCAAGAAGCTATGAAAACTCCTATAACTAGGATTAGAATACAAGATATAGCTGTCACTACTGTAATGAATATGGTCATATACCTAAAAATTTCATTAGAAGACACTTCAATGGTAACTACAAGATATGGTTGAGTCAAACCACATATTTCAGCTATCACAAGACTGGTCACATCAACAAGCATTGTCCAACTAGGTCAAAGGCACCCAGTTCTAAATTTGACAATGGTAAAGGCAAGATAGATGTTGAGCACATTGGGAAAAAAATGAACAAGACATGGAAGAAGAAAGATGTAGGTTACATCAAAGGGAGAATGGATCACTTCACCCAATGGGTCAAGTGGTCACACTTCATCAAATAAAGAAAATAAGAGGTATGTGGGACTAATACTTAAAGTTTTGCATTATACATCAGTTCCAAAAGAAATTAGCACTAAAATGATTCCATTAGCATAAATTAAGATGCAAGAATTCATGGAAAATTCAAGGTTAAAATCTTCAAGTTTTATGTTGTTGTCAAGTATGAAAAGTCTTCTATGTATGCCGAGTGAAAACTAGTAAATGCCGAGTTACTAATCAAAAACTATTTGAGCTGAGTTTGTAGTAGCTACTAAGTGAAGGAAGTCTCTATAGATGTCGAATGAAATAGTAATTATGTTACTGCTAGGTTTTACAACTGTACACGACCAAGCATTTATTGTAGAGTTCTAAAGGGTATTAGGTTGATTTTCTCTTTTTTTTGTCATTACAAACTCAAAGCAAGAATGAGTAGAGCAAAGAAGTGATCTAAAAACTAGTTCAAAGAATTTGCAAGGATTCCAAAAATGATCAGGCAATAGTTCATCAAATCTTAAAGGTATTCTTCATCAGCCAAATTGTGCAATTTTAAATTTGATAAATCCTAGTTTGAGAAAATGGCCTCTGGCTCAAAGAATACGAAGGAGAAAGAGGCATTTGATATTCAATTAGTTAGAAATGAAGTTAAACAACCAAATTTCAAAGCTATCCTAGAAGTTGCCTATAAACAAGACCTAGTAGGAGCATTATCCATGATTCTGCCAAAGGTAATAATGATACAAGATGTGAGGAAATGCTACAACTATAAAGTAGGAGCCATAGGTGACATGGAAATAAGATAGGAATATGATAAATTATGTGAAAATGGAGTCCTGAAGGAAGAATTCAAGATTGTGAAGAGAAAGGGTTTGACCCATGCCTTAGATTTCCCCACAGTTTTCAAAATTGAATGGATTAAAATAGTACTAAGTAGAATTCATGATGGATGTCTATGGTTATAGGGTGTAATGATCAAGATTTCAAAAAAGATTGTTCATAGAGTGACTAGTTATCCAACCCTAGATCGGCCAAGACCCTACACAGTGACTCCAAAGAGTTAATTGAGAAAAATATAGGTGCTAAATGGAACAAGTGTGGTATGACCATAGATACCGTTACAAATATTTTACTTGATTTTTTTGTTAGGGTTATTTCCCACAAGTTCTACCAACCAAGTAGGTTAAATAGTGTGCCCTACATAGCAGTGGATGTTAGTTACAAAATTGTTAAGAAAGATCACATGTATGATCTTGTAGAACTTCAATTGCAATAGATAAATAAAAACCTAGGTGCCATTAAAAAGACAAAAAGTGCACAATGTAAGTTTGGATCAATCCTTATGTGCATATTTTTCTATTTATAGAATGAGTTCCCATATTTTGAAAAAATTGGATGGAAGACAAATAGGTTTGTGGCTGTCCAAATCAATGAGTATATTGAGCAAACGGGAGAGAACTTTGAGTCAATTATGACAAGCTATTTTGAATACTTTAAGAAATCTATGAAGCAGAGATTGAGGATACTTGTTTCCTTGGTAGAAAAACATTATAATGACCTATGTTTCCTTGTTGATACTGATTACACATACTGTAAGAAATGATAATGTTGAGCAAGGAACGAGAAACAATCCAAGTAAGTTAAGTGTGAAACAATGTTACCATAAGATAAGCAACTCCAAGAGCATACACCAAGATGGTTCAACAATGGAGACAAGGATTTACAAGGGGAAAGCAAAGAAAACCCCTTGTGAGTATTATGAATGAAGGCAAATGCCTAGAGAAGAGAGAGAGAGAGTGTTGGAGCAAAAGTAGCTCAATACAATAACATCAAGTGCTAAGAGTGTTGTTGTTGTTGTTGAAGAAAGAAGGAGGAGCATCTCTTATATAGAGATGAGAGAGGAGTTGCATTTGTAACTCCCATTTCTATGAATGCCACATTCATAATAGGTGTGTGCAAAGTGTCACAATCATCTTAAGGAGGATAAACTAAATAAAGAAATAAACAAGAGTTGTCCTTACATGTGGAATAAAGGACAAACAATGACATGTCCTCCACATGTGTACAAGTGGAAAAACTACATGTAGGGACCCTTGGAATATCCCAATTAAAATATATATCCAAGGAAAGATTAACCTTTCTAACACATACATATATAGGCTTTAGTAGCTAGGGTTAGATGGCTAAGACCTCTAGGCTATGAAATCAATGTTGATGAACCCTCAACTACCATTATTGCACTCCTAGTAGAGGAGATTGATAAAGGTGCTAAAATATTTGGCAATTATGATGTAATGAAATCAAAATTTGAAATGGAATTGAAAATAGCTTCCACATTAAAGAAGAAAGAAAAACTGGGAAGGAAACTCAAGGCTCAATTTGGTGATGAGGAAGAAGATGATAAAGAGAATGAAGAGGAAGAATAGGTACATGCACAAGAACCTCTAGCTTTAACCCAAGGCATGGGTGAGGATCAACAAGAATAAGGTGTTGAGGATGAAGAGGAAATCAAAGAGGCACCAGCCCAATCAACACCAAAGAAGAGGAAGGACAAGGCTCAACTTGTGACTAAACCAAAGGCAAGGAAAATTGTCAAGCCTAGCCTAGAAAAGCCTACAACTCCTACCACCAGAGCTAGCACAAAAGCAACTACACAAAAGACTAAGGAGAAAACCAAGCAGGCAAAACAAGGAGGCCAAGAGTAGAAGAAATAGAGAAGGAAATATATTGCTTAGCCTGCTTTAGATTGATAAAAGACTAAATCATATGACATTAGTCAATTCAAAGTTGTAAGTCACACACCACTTTCTAATCTTGAAAACTTTCATGATAATGTCAAGAATAATGCAAATTTATTTGGATTGAAAAATTTAGATTTTGATAAATTAAGTAGAGATGAAAAGAATCTAGTGGAAGAGGCATTATATGCTATGATGTCCAAATTTAAGAACACTCCACTTGAGTTTTCCAACAATATACCCAAAATTTTATATGATATTGTTGAAGAAAAATGACATTACTATTTAAATCTTGAGAAACAAATCAAAGAGTCAACATTAGCTCGAGTGATGCTACAACTAACAAAAGGATAGATTGCTACGGTAGTGAAGAGATATGCAACTAGGTTTACATCTAAATATAGAGCCTTTAGCATTTTACAAAGAAATATTGACGATGTGGTTAAGAAATCAACCCAAATATGGAAATTAATCTATGGGTTAACAACTATGAAGAAAGGAGAGTTTGATCCCTCTGAAGAAAAATAGGCTGATAAGAGTGAGGATAAGCAAGATAGAAGGGATGATGACAAAGATGATGATGATATGTAGGAAGATGAGAGGATAGACAATACTAATGGAGAAGAACCTAAAAGACAAGAGGATGACAAGACAACAACTAATGATCAGCAAAAGGAATAGAGTGTGCACGAAATACAAGTGCTGAGTGTTAGCCCCCCACATGACGTAGACAAGTCAATAGAGAAAATTATTGTAAAGGATGTTTTAGATGCTTCACCTTAGGACATCAATCCTCTAACTACAGATGACTTGAAGAGGATATTGGATTAGTCTACACTCGATGCAAACTTATGTGAGAATCTAGTATTGGTTAGTGTAGATGAGCTCCAAAAGGTAGTAATTGATATCACAAGGGACAAGGTGAATACACAAGAACCACCTTCTACCATCCCTTCAGTTACTCATGTGCAACCTTTGATGAAAACATTAGTAGATACATCTACTAAGGTTGACACACTTGTAAAAGTTAAAACTATTAAGAAGAAGCATACTGAAATAGAACAAAAAGATAAAATAGGAAATATAGATGTATCTGTACCTAAAGCACAAGATCAATGAGAAAATTGATCAAGGAAAACCTAAAGAAAGAAAGGACACACCAAAGGATAAGGAGTAAGAAGCCATACAAGCATTGGTCACATTACCAACATCTGGCTTTCCTATAAAAGTCCTTCAGGAGTTGAGCACTAAAGCTGTACCATTGAAAATTTCAGCACTAGGCTCTAACTCATCCAAGGTTGCAAAGGTAATTCACTATGGAGATGTAACTCTAGATGAAGAAATGGGGATACCTAAATATGACTATACAACCATTACCTCAGAACACATAGGCTTAATGCAATAAGTCTTAAAAAAGAAGAAAAATCAAGAAACACTCAAAAAGGAGTATAAGAAAAGGCAAGCATTGCAGGAAATAAATGATATCTTTCTGGATGCTTTTATTTTGCCTACACCTAAAGAATCCAAGCCAATATTAGAATAACTATCAGATATTGTGGATCAGGTGAATGATGAAGACCAAGATACAAATGCAAAACTCATAGAATGGTTAGAAAGAAAATTTCAAGGGAAAGTCAATGAGAAAATATCTAGTGATATAGCACTGGCACAAGTCGAATTGACTGCAAACATTGAGAAAGTGAAGAAGGTACTTGAGAACATATTCTCATTATACACAAAAATACGTGACACAAAACTTTTCACACAAGAAACCAGTCACAGAATTCTAAGTCTGGAGAGAAATCTCAAAGTTTCAGGTATGCAACTACCTCAAAACCTTACTTTGAGTGAGAAGCATTTTCACTCATTACTTCACTCATAGATTCAACTAGCTATGCTAATAGTAGAAGAGGCTAATAAGAGAAAAGTTGACTAACATTCAAGCCTTCCTAACCCCTCATATGGAGATACTCCATAAAGAACTAACATTTACAAAAACTTTGTTGAAGAAAGATCCTAATATTTCTACATCTAATGGACTAGTTCATCTTGCAGCAAAGATAGCCATCCAAATCAAGTCACTTGATGTTGCATGTGATAGTTGGGATACTGCTCTGAAAAATAATAATGGAAATCCATAAGTCCTTCTTGGACAAATACACCATCTCTGCATAGACCCTTTGACATAAGTGTGAAAAAGGGGGAGATAATATGCAAAAGGGGGAGATATAAGACAAATACATGCAAGGGAGATAGAGGAAAGGGTGAGAAAAACAAATATACCAAAAGGGGGAGCAAACAGAGAAGAGAATGAACTAAGCATATTTGAAGACAAAGAGTATCAGTAAGAGACAGACTTACTCAGAATGTAGAACATTTTTATTGGTTAATATAGGCACATTAACTTAGGGGGATGAGGTATATAGTCTATTACAAAATTTTAATTTTTTTGAATTTTTGTATATAAGTCGAGTTGTGAATATATTATACTCGAGAAGGTTAGATTGTTTATGTAAAGTTAAGTATTTTTGACACTCATGTCAAAAGGGGAGATTGTTGATCTCATATTGGTATTGATAATTGAGTGTCAACACACTTAAATCATTTATCAAGTTCATGTTGAACTTGTAATATATGCTAAGTATAGTATGTAAATATAGACTATGCTGAGTTGTAGTGAGTGTTGAGTCACTCATGTGATGAGTCACTTAAGTGCTGAGTGATTCAAGTGTCGAGCAAACAGTAGATGCTGAGTAGTTTAGGTGCTGAGTCAAAGATAGAATTTTAGCATGTGTCAAGCATCAGTAACCTTAAGTGTCGAGTAACATAGATTTGAAATAGTTGTTTGAAATTGCACAGACAACTATGTAAACCATTTTCAACCGACCTAAAGATAGAATACAATCTTTTGAAGATAAGGATGAATCTGTAAGTAGATTCCCTATGTAATTACATATAACCAATCAGAAAAAGGGAAGGATTAAGAGGAAAAAAGTATGAATCTTAGTCATAGATTCATACCTAACCCTAAGTCTTCTAGTCTTATTAAGGAGGATGAAACCCTAAACCTCATTAAGAGTGTGTGCGTAAGGAATTCAAGAGAGAGAAAAATGAAGTTTGCATGGAGACTTAGAAGGTGTAAGAGAGTGAATTGAAGAATCAATTTTAGAAGAAAAAAGGTTAGAGGATACAACATTAACATATCAAATCAAAGAGGATCAAGAAGGACACAATACAGATTTGATCTTTAATCAAGCTACCAGAGCTAATCACAAGATCTATGTTGAAACATCCTAATAGGTGATTTTGGTTAAACCTACTAAGCAGAGTAGTCCTAACAGACTGTTGTAAATCCTTTAACATGGTGACATTCCAAGTGGATGTTCTAAAGTCCTTTAGCTAGGTGCACTTCTAATAGGGTGTTGAAATCCTCTAACAAGGTGGGACTTAACAATCCTTGTAAACCTTTAACAGGGCAAGCCTTTCATAGGGCAGATCATGTCTCATGGTCAACTCATTGTAACCTTAACTGGTGACACTTTATTTCTATAGTAGTGAAGAATTGTGGGTGTCATCCCTACCCCAATTTTACCTTCTCATTTAGATGGTTTTGAGGTAATCATATCAGGTGTCAAATGTGTGATTGCTTATGTGTTTACACATTTTCAATGTTTATGATTTGCATGTTATTTCAAGTTTATCTATTGAATGCATGAGATGGATGAGTGGTGAAAAGTTTTATAGGTTCATGTTTTAATTGTTGATTCACCCCCCGTGCCCCCCCCTCTTCCACCTCCCACCCCCCTTCAGTAGTTCACCTTTCCTACTTGTAATTCCATAACACCAATTAGATATTTTTTATACAAAGTTCTAGCTAGATTGAGTTTTAGTGATAAATTCATTTCTATTATTGAGGAATGTGTTGAAACTATTAATTACTTTGTTATTTTCAATGAATCCCCTGGTGATTTTTTCCATTTGAAAAAAGGTCTAAGGTAGGGACATCCCCTCTCCCCCTACCTCTTTATTCTTGTTTTTTAAGTTATGGGCATAAACATGTAGATCCTTGCAAATCAAATAAGAATCAAAGGAATCAAACCTAACTCAAGTCTTCCTCCCTCAATCCTCCAAAAATTTGTGGATGATGCTTTTTTCTTTGGTTAATCCTTGGTGGTTGAAGCTAGAGAATAGAAAAACCTTCTTGACAAGTATGTTGAAGCCTTGGGGAAATGTATCAATTTTCAAGATATGAGAGTTTTCTTCTTTAATATGACCATTGATATACAAACTAAGGTGGTAAAATTTATAGGCTTCCAAAATGCTAATCTACCATCTACCTATTTGGGGCTCCCACTTATGATTAAATATGTTGAAGTGGACTTTAGAAATAATATTTTGGAATGAACCCAAAAGAAAGTAATGGGATGGAAAGGTAAACTTCTCAACTATACTGATAATCTTTAAGTTATTGTCTCTTTGTACAAAGTTATGCTTGTGTACTTCTTATCCCTATGTAAAATCATAGTGGTTATGGAATACATGTTGGAGAAGATCCAATGAAACTTTTTGTAGGTGGGTATTGAAGAAAAAAGGAAACTATCACTTGTAAATTGGGACATGATCTTCTCCCCCCAAAATTTTGGAGGTCTTGGTCTACAAAAAATTAATAAATTTAACAAGGCTCTCATTTTTAAATTAGCATGGAAACTCATAATTGGTAAGAAGGACTGGTGTAAATTATGCATGCTAAATACTTAAAATGGATTTCCTTTAATGACCTTCACATGGATGAAACCACCATCATGGATCCAAAATATGGAACAACATCCTCCAGTAAAATACTATCCTTCATAAAGGTATCAAATGACAGGTTGACAATGGGGCAAATCTCATATTTTGTAAGAACAACTATCTGAGTTGCTAATCACATAGTCCAGTAGATTCCAACCTCTAAAATGTTTTCTTGCCCCCATCCTTGGCCATAAAGCTGTCGAGTATAGCCTAGAGAGATCAAAAAAATTGATCCCTCTAGTGGATAGTTATCTAGAGGTCCATAATATCACCAAGGAACTTATGGCTAACCTTTAGTAGATCAAAATCCCATTGTTTAGGTAGGAATACAAGATTATTTGGTCCCCCACCATGTCTATCCTATCTATAGTCAATTATGCCTATGACTTGACTATCACTACTATTAGAGATCCTATAGACTAGTCCAAAGTTTGGGTATCACATCTAACCCCCAAAGTCATTTTTTTAAATGTTAGACCCTTATGCATGGAAATTTTTTCATAAGATAATCTAATTAAAAGGGGATTCACCCTTTCCAATAGATGAATTATGTGCAAGAAGGCATAGAATAACATCAACCACCTCTTTATTCATTGTGATTTTGCTTCCTCCATTTGCCAATAGTTATAGTGCCTTTAAAAAGAAAGGAATAACATGATCTTTAGAGATATTGTAACTTACCCCTAGGCCACCCATTACATTACACTAAAGCTACTCAAGGAACATGTCTCTAGGTGTAAGTGAAAAATTCTAGACCCCACTTTCTCTTATTGATTAGAGTATTGCCCATGATTGGAACCTATACCTCAAGTTTTACAAATTTGATAATTCCAAAAAGTTTGGCTAGAACTAAAATTAATTAGTTACCGCTGTCTGGGTTGTATCAAGTTAAATTTTGATGGTTCTACTAGAGCTGATGAGTAGGGTGGTGGTGCTTGGTAATATGATTGAACTAGAAGCTAAGGTTTGTGCATATGGACTATACATCTAACATATAATCCAAAACTATTAATTATACCTATTTACTTAATCAACCAAGGATGTAAAGTTGAAATGATATCCATAAGTTATATGCTTTAAATGTCTTTAACTGTCATTTCTATCCTGTAGAACTAAGAGAAGAAACACTTAATCTATATGCAGGTGTAAGAAAAATTTAGCTAAATGGAAAAATGAATTACAAACAAGATTCTACATTATTTTCCTTTGTTATACGAACAACTATTGGTTTAGTTACCAATGGCTATAGACATAGCATAGTTCTTACTTAGTCCTATCACAATAAAAGCTAATTCTACCAACTAGGTTCACTCACCAAGTGCCCCCCCCTTGGGTGAGTGAACAAATACAGATGTAAAATTCAAATACTAAAACACAACAATAAAAAATTTTATTGACATCAACACATAGAATAGTACAAACTAAAAATGATAGTCTATATTTGAAAATTGCTATTGCAATTAAAAACTCCCATGAACTATATCTAGGGTCTAGTTCAATATCTTTATTCAAAGTAACTACAAAAACTAACTTTCCTAAGATTTAGATTCAATAATTAGAAGTTAGCAATGCAATTAATTACAACATCATGGTACACATCTTGAAGGAATAAGCCTTTTAGTAAATATAGGACATAATGATTTTTGAATTTGTGTAGCAGTTGGTAGTTAAGCTAACTTGATTTTCAACAGTTCATAAATATTAGGTGGTTGTATAACTATGTTATTAATTCCTTTGTATGTACTCCTTCCTTCAACTTATTCCTATAACTGATTAGTAAATATGCAATAATTTACAAAACATTTTCATTCCATTAATTCATGATAGACATTTAATGAATATATCAATTCTTGCTCACAATACATAGTTGTAGGAACCTACCCATTAAAAGTAAGAAAGGAAAAAGGTATGCACATGTATAAAGTATAAATATATAATCCCATTTTTCTATTTAAGTTTTAAAAATACCATTATATCCGAGAAACTATATAACGTCATGAAGCTTATAGAAAAGCAAGGCAATTATAGGTTTATATAGAGCACTATAGTAAAAAGTCTTTCAACTCAAACATGAAATATCCCATAAAAACCATAAAAACCCATAGACTTATACCATTCCTTCAGCCCATCATTCCCCTTAACTTATAAATTGGTTGGTTCTTGAGACAAGATGTAATTCCTAACCTTGACCTTTAATGTAATTTTTTTTTCAACATTGGACCCTGCTCCTCCTTTCTACCAACCCTAGTAATATCCCTTAGGATATTTAAGTTTTTCCCAAGCTTATACTTTTGGGAGCCATGTCATGTGCATTGACAACTTCATTGATTCCTAACAGTGGATGCATTAGTAGAGGAGGTAGAAACCTAAGTGGAATCTAGAAACTATCCCTAGTTTGTCCCAACATGACATAACACAACACATGCCTTCTTGCTATAACGAAATTTTGGGGAGAGTTCAACTCCTTAACCTACAAGTCATAGGGTAGTCTTATCCATCTTTGAATGATTGTTTTTTCTATTCTTATAACTCATTTTCTTGTATCTTCCTATATTTTGAATTAGTAGCTACCCTAAGAGGCTTTATGTGTTTCTCACCTTTCTCATAATTTGCAACTTTCAAAAAGTCATAGTAACATGTTTGTGGATCCTTTGCCTTAGGCCTCAGATACAATGGTTCTAAATCCTTTGCATCTCTATATGGTTTAGCCTTATATTCTCTAGTGATCTCATTTTGAATCCTTTACATAAATACTCTCAATTGGATAGCCCCCACATACATTAAGGGAACAATTCCCCATCGTTAGGAACAACTAAATTGTGCATATATAGTTTACATAACAAATTTTGAATGGCTATAGGATATTATTGGCAGACAAAGTAAAATCATGAGTATTGAGGGAAGAATTAAGTCCTTGAACAATTCAAGTCATCCGATAATTCAACATCTTCTCCTTTAGGAATAGAAAGTAGACTTGAGTTAGTGGTTTGCATTGAAGAAGTTTAGGAATCAAAGTAGTTAATTAAGTGACATTTTCCTCCAAATCCATAAATTTTCTTCCCGATCTAACAATTCCCTCTATTGATTATTAATAACTAGTTGGATCCTCTTCTTTTCTTCTAACCACTTAGCTTTCTATTAAAAATTGTTGGTATAGACTCGTTCCTATTGCTAATAGCATGGATAGGTTAGGTGGGGGAATTGATCATTGATTGATGAAATCTACCCACTTAGAATCATTATTATCATTATTCCCTTCAACTGAAGTTTAAGTAGTAGATTCTCCTTTCAATATCACAATGTCTCTTTGAAGATTTTCAAGAGATGGTTGTTGTAATGAAGATTCTTCTTCAATTTTTTTTGCAGCTTGAACTAAAGTCTCTAATCCTTCACTAATTATTTCCTTAATAACGTTCTCTACAATATTTATATTAACTACTAGAAAATAATCATCTAGGTCTTGAGGTCATTAATTATAGGCTTTTTATATTCATTTCTAGAAACAAAAACATCATCATTCTCATATTCATATACAATTTGAGTGCTTTTCCTTTTTCTTTAGATTACAAAGTTACCATGCTTTGAATCATTATCACTGTTGTCATCCCCAATGTAAACAACATCCTCCTGGTATTGGTTATGATTTTCTGCCTTACTTCCTAAATATTTTCTTATTTCTTTTGATTTATCATTCTTAGGAATTTCTTCATTATATTTAGGGATATTGGTTTAAGCAATGTTATCTACAGGGGTATCTATTGGAACATAATTTTTACAAATCCTCTCACTCCTCCTCACAAGTATTTCAATAGGAGTTTTAGACACCTTCTTCCTTTTCTTTGAAGATACTCCTTTAGCATATGTTGAAAAAGTCTCCTTTTGAACTCTCTTTCTATTAATAGAAGGTAAGGGAGTGGAAACATTATCATGAACATCCTCTAACTCTTGTATGTGATTTGGTTTAACATCTTCTTGTTCCTGTACTAGTTTACTTTCAACCTTATGTGCAAAAGACCTATATTTTATATTATCTTTGAATCAAGGTGAAGTGGGGTTCTCTTGAATAGATTTTTCCTTCCCCTTTTCCTTTTTAGAGATGGATGATTATTTCTACACTATTTTCTTCTTTTCCACCATGGTGAGGGTTCATTAGATACATTTTTCTCTATAATTTTTCTAGTGTCAGTTGTTGTAGCAACCCTTCTTCTTAATCTTGAACCTGTAGGTTCCCCAAATGTTGGATAAAACTCATCCACCAACAAGAAATCATCCCAAGAGATAGTAGAAATCTATCCTAAAGCCTGCTCTATTACCAATTTAATCAAACAATGATGTGAGATTTAGTTAGGCTTACCTTCTTGCACATATACAAATCCTCTCTTCACCAAACTAAACACAAAGTATGGAAGGTTGAGAGGTCTATTGTCATGCCTTAAAAAATTGAGGAGCTTGAAATAAATACCATGCAACCATTGATGCCTACCCTTGCATGTAATGTACTTCATGATACAAGTGGCACACTTATTATAGGGTTTTTGTATAGAAATAATCCTCCTCCCTTTCTTCCTATCCACTTCTAGTCACCCATCTATGTGTAAGGTGAATTGAGCCCTTGCCATATGTGGGTCCATATCTTCTTCAAAAATTTCTCCTTTTAGAGATTATCTCATGATTGCATTCGACCCTGATCCCTTTAATCATGGCTACCCCATTATTCAATGAATTCATAAATTGGAAAACAACTTCATCATCCTGAGCTGTGAGCTTTTGAAAATACTAGAGCAGCCAACCACACTTTTCAAATAGTGGACAAAAAAAATTATCTTGGAGAATTATGTTATGAATTGTGGGTTCATGGCATATCAATTCACCCCCCATTTTTATAATAGAAAAATGCCAAAATGTATACTTCCACACTCAAAGGATTATTGCAAGTATAGAGAGAAAAATTAAAGATTTGTGAAGCATGTGTTTTTAGGGACAATGAAGAACAACAAGTTTTAAATCTTTTGGGAAAACAACATGCCATATAATAATGTCACCATCATTAAAATTTTACCTTTTGTCCTCATTTTATTCCATAAATATAGGTTATGTATTTAATTTCCAAAAGGGAGACAAGTGTCAAATTGACTTGATAAGTGTAAAGGGAATGATATGGCATATCTTCAAATAATTATTCAAAGTATGATATACTACTTATCATATGAAAATAAGATATTTATATGTGAAGAAAAAATGTAACACACACAATCCCTCCCCAAACTTAAAACATAGCATGGATCCCACCATGAAAAGTGAGAAAAGAATGAAAATGACATAAAAATGTAAATACATGAATTTAAAGGAAATAAATAAGGATGAAAAAATGTATGGTACAAACCTTGTAATGGGTTGAAAAATTGTATCATTGCATATCTGTTGTGGAAGCCAATGAGATGGATGGGTGAGAGAGAATGAAGGTGATATGTATTTACTATAGAGAAAGTGATGATCTATTATGAACTTTTATTTGAGTCAAAGCAATGGATAACACTAAGTGGGAGACTTAGGTACCATTTCTACAAGAGAGTTTGTAAAATAAAACTGTTGCTGGAAGTCTTCTCTAGTACATGGTTTATTGTAGATTTTGAGTCAATGGTCATTGACTAGAAGTTAAAATTAAATAGGATCAAGTGTTTCCAACTATACTGCTCTGTTATCATACACTTCTTCAATTTCATATAGTCCTAACCATTTGGTTTGGAACTTTCACAGATTGTGTTGATACCTTGAATCATAAAGGAGTGCCCAATTACCCATACTGAATTGCTAATCCTTAATAAATTTATCATGTCATTTGTTGTGCTACATTTTAATTAATTTAGTATTATGCAACATAGATTTCAAAACTCATCAAGTCCATTTAGTTGTAGGATGCATTCTTGTTGAGTATCATGGATATCTATGTTGAGGTCTAATACAGTGCAATTTTTGTGTGCTCAAACTCAATTGGCATCATGGTCATTTTTCCATAGATTAATTCAAAAGGAGTAAATATTGTTGTTGCATTTCATGTTATTTCATATGCCCACAATTCCTCTAGAAGCTTGGTTGCCTAGTCCTTCTTATGTATTTGAATAGTTTTTGTCAAGATGGCTTCTAGTTCTATATTTGTTATCTTAGCCTATCCATTAGCTTGTGGATGATAAGGAGAATATTTACCATGCCAAATTGTGTATTGAGTCATGAGTGCAATAATGATATTTGATGTAAATTGGACATTGATCAGTCACTAATTCTCTAGAGACTCCAAATCATGTAAATATGACTTCATATAAGAATTTTGCAACATTTTTATCCCTAAAATGTTTCATAGGTTTTGCCTCAGCCCATTTAGTGACAAAATTAGTACAGACCAAAATATAAGATTTACCTTTTGATGGAGGATAAATTGGTCCAACAAAATCTATTGCCCCATGTGTCAAATGGTGTAACAAATACTTGTGGCTATAGGGTTATTTCATCTAATTTTTTTGGTCTTCCCATATGTTGACATCTATCACACTTCTTTGTGTTTTTTGTCACATCCTTATGTAGAGTTGGCCAATAGTATCTAGTTGTCAAGATCTTGAATGTTGTTCTTTTAACTACGAAACATCTTCCACATGGTTCATCATGGAAGGATCATAGGATATCATAAATTTCATCTTCTCTAGGACATCTATACATAACCTAATATGGTCTAGTATAAAACATGCAACCAACTATCCAAGAAAAATTGAAACTCTTTTCAGCTAGAAGTCTTTTATCCTTAGGAGAGAAATGAGCTGGAGTTCTCCCTATGGTGAGATAAATGGAAATATTAGCATACCATGGATTATGTGCTATTAAAGAAAAAAAAATCATCTGGAAATTTATAATCAATAATTGTAGGGTCATTAGGGACTTGCAATCATGAAAGGAAATCTACCACAACATTAGCCTTTTCTAGTTTGTCTATCACTTTTATGTCAAATTCCTACATAAGCAATAACTAGTGTGCTAGTCTTCTTGAAATAGTTGGTTTATTTATGAGGAAATTGATTGTAGCATGGTCAATGTCCACAAAAAATTCATATCTAGTGATATAATGTCCGAACTTGTTAAGAGCATAAATCACAGCTAACAATTCCTTTTTTGTGATAGTGCAGTTCAATTTAGCTCCTTGTAGATTTTTACCAATATAATAGGTATCATTTCCTATAGTCCCTTCCTTTTCCCCTAACATAACTCCTATAGCATAATCTGAAGCATCAATATGAATATGAAACAAAATGTTCCAATTGGAACCTCTGAGTACCAGTGCTTTAGTCAAGACATATTTAAGGTGCTGAAATGATTTGTCACATTTTGAACCCCAAGAAAATTTAGGAATCTTTCTTTAACAAATCATACAATGGAGCTACTATTTGGCTGAAATAATTTATAAATATCCTATAGTAACTAGCATGACCTAGGAAGCTTCTAACATCCTTTTGTTTTGTAGGTGTAGGTAGAGTGCCAATCACCTCTATCTTCTAAGGATCAACTTGAATGCCATTTGAAGAAATGTAGTGACCTAATGCAACTCCTTTCTCCACCATTATATAATATTTCTCACTATTGAATAAAAATATTTTTTTCTTAAAATATTTTTAGAACTTTATCCAAATTAGATTTAGCTTCATCAAAAGTAGAGCCATAAACAACAAAATAATCCACATAGATTTCCATACAGTTGGTGGACATGTCAAAGAAAATACATATTACTTCTTTTTGAATGATAGTAAGAGCATTACACAATCCAAAGGATAATAATAAATAAGAAAATGTACAACAAGGAAATGTGAAAGTTGTCTTGTCTTGATCTTTTGGTGATATTTGTATTAGATTATACCCATTGAATCTATCCAAGAAAGAGAAATACCTTTTTTAGCCAAATTGTCAAGAACTTGATCAGTGAAAGGTAAGGGAAAATGATATTTTTTAGTTATTATATTAAGTTCTCTGTAATCCATACATACTCACCATTTACCCCTCCTTTTAGGCACAATTACCAAATGTGAGACCCAACGACTATCAGAAATAGGATAGATCATTCCAACATTTAGAAATTTGTGTAGTTCATTTTTTAATATCACGTAATGCAGGACTAACTCTTCATTGGGGATTTTTGATAGTCTTACATTAAGGTGTAATGTAAAGCCTATGAGTACAAAGTTTTGAGTCTAGTCCTTTCATGTCTATGTAATCCCAAGAAAATGCTTTCTAGTTTTTCTATAGTAGCTTAAGTGTACTTTCCAATTTGTTAAAAGTAAAACTCTTACTGATATTGAGCTCCTTCTTTGGACTAACTTCAATACTAGTGACTTTATCAACCATAGATAACTCATTGAAGTTAGAAGACTTAATTTCATGAGGTAACAAGGTATGAAAGTAACTAGTGGCTATAGGAAAATTGGGTGTATCTTTAGGAGGAATAATCATATGTAATAAACAATTCTAGTCAATACATAGAGAGAGGAATCTTCACCATATTATTTGAAAAGGATTATTATGAGGATATCATCTTAATTTTGATGAATCATAAAGGGGTTTCTTTCAATCATCATGAGCTGAATTAATGAGTTTACCTCAGGTTCATCATCTCCTAAATTAGGTTGCACAACTTGATCATCTTACAAGAGTGCTTTAGCAAGAGAATATAAGGCCAACTACTTAATAGTGGATCCATTAGATATGGTCATTTTTTCTGATTGGAAAGCAATGCAAGCATCTATTGTGTCTAACCAAGGTCATCCTAGGATAATAGGATAACCTCCTAAAGTTTCTTTAGGTGGTAAAATGACAAAATCCACTGGATATGGTCTTTTTTCCTGATTGGAAAGTAATATATGCAAGCATCTATTGTGTCTAACCAAGGTCATCCTGAAGTTTCTTTAGGTGGTAAAATGACAAAATCCACTGGATACTTCCAAAAATATAAAGTAACTATGACATCCTCTATGATGCCATCAAGTTTAACTATAGAACTATCATCAAGCTGAAGTATATAGGGATTTCTCTATTACCAATGATATTAAGGTGGAGAAGTACCTCCCTAGTCAAGACATTAATAGATGCACCTACGTCTATCAAAGCATTATGTACCTATACTCCATTGATATGTACTATGACAACTAGGCTCCCTAGATCAAAATATTTTGGGACTATTAATTTATTCAGAATAAGGTTAGATAACTGACCCATGACATTGACAATTTGGGGGTCCTTACACTTTCTACCAAGTTGTCTTATACATACTTCTTTAATAGCTTCAATATTTTTAGGAATTTCCCTGAGGGCATCTAGCAATGGTATTTTGATGGTCATTTATTTCAATTGAGTGATAAATTCTCCTACAATAGGATTTTTAGGATGAATTAATGATTGAGAATGTCTTTATGAAAATGGTGGAAACTTAGCTACACGAGGTTGTGCTAGAATAGGAAGGGATTCTTCATTCAAGACTTCCTCGAAAGTAACAATTTTTTTTACTAGACCTTTAGGATTTGGAAGAGTGGTTCCAAGCCTAAGTTGTATATCATTTATTGAATAGATTCTTTTTTGAGTATCATTGGAAGAATATGCTTTTTTTTGAGTAGGCATACACATTATTCAAATTTTGTGTTGGCTGAGAAGGTAACTAAATTTATTTGGGTGGATGAGTATTGGTTGTAGGAGGAGGTGGCATTAAATCTTGCTACTAAGTTTGTTGTAGGGCATTATACTATTGATTAGGCCACCATTGAGATGAATGATGCTAGTTACTTTGTGGGGCTTTCCACTGATTAGATTACGACTGCCAATTTTGATTAGGTTACTGCTAAGTTTTATGTTGTAGAGGGGTTTTTCAATTTTTTTGTTGCCATTGGTCAGGTAGAGGTTGTTGCCAAGATTGGTTATTCCACATAGGTGGAGATTGAAAAGAAAAAGAAGGATTCCAATGATTTGGGTTTAAAAAGTTAGGATTCTTCCTTTAATTATTAAAATTCCCAAAATTTTGGAGATGATCTTGAGGCATACCTTGTCTTTGAGCCCATGATCCCCTTTGAGAGATGTAAAGTATATCTCCATTGTCATAAATTTCTTTGAACTCTACTAGCATCCTTTTTGGTTGAGTCTCTAAATTAGAAACCATCTTACACTTGAAAATCCTCTTCATTTCATGAAAGTGAGAGCATGACTCAATTGACATAGCATCAACTTCTTCATGTTTCCTTCTAGCTTGCATTATATCCAACTGGGTTGCAACATTATTAATAATGTCTTGCTTGAAATCATATAACAAATTAAAAGATCCATTTTTTATACACCAGCTCCACCAATCTTCAAGGAATTAGAATGAGTTCTTCTTCCTTTCTTTACATTAGCCCTTGAGTAATTTTTGCAGTATTTTTTGATATCCTCCCATCTACTTTCTATAATATCTTCTCCAGCCATGAGGTCCATGGATTACACACAAGTTTCCTCCACACCCCTTAAGAAAAGATGCTTTTGAGATTACTCATTCAACTAATATTCAATATTCCTTTATAAATTATAAAGGAATCTTGAAACATAATCTTCAAGAATCTCATCTTCCTTCTATTGCATCTTGAATATATAATCTCCTCCCATACTCCCTCTATAATAATCTTTATATTTGGCAAGAAAAAATTTCTTCATTCCATCCTAGCCTTTTGTAGCATTAGGACCTAAATGCATGAACCATCTTAGAGTTTCGTCTTTTAAGGTAGAGAGAAACAATTTCAGCCTATGAGCACCAGTTGTATAGTCATACCCTCTACAAAGAATGTCAAATTCAAATAGAAAGGTTTCTGGGTCTTCATTAATTAAGCCATTTAACTTGAGAAGTGCAGATGCAAGAATATTTTTCATATTATTGTTATCCTAGAGGTCAGGTATGGGAAATAGAAATGTAGGCTGAGCCATTCTGGGTAATGGTGGTGGGTGTCCTTACTAATAAATGACAATGGTCAAAGGGTTATCTTAATATACAAGGGCAACAAAAAGGTTATTCAAGCCTAATGATTCATCAAATGATGATGAAGGGAAGTTTACATGATAGGATATAAAAGGATTTTCAAATATTGTCTCTTCTACATTAGCTTGGTCTTCTTCAAGGGGATGGTCTTCTTTAAGGTGTTGGTCTTCTTGCTCAGGGTATACAATTTCTTCTATTTGTAATGGGTCATTTTCAGGAAGAAATCTTCTGAAACAGTCTCTCTACCTATGCACGTAGATAAAGTACTAAGTTGAACTTTAACTAAAGCTTTGAACAACTGATTATGCATACAAACTCCTAAAAATGACCTCTAGAAAAGGTTTAAATTGACACCATCCCTAGAAAAGGTGCCAAAAATGCTTGGTAAAATGATTGAAATAGAAACTAAGGTTTGAACATATAGATTATACATCCAACATAGCATCCAAAACTATTCATTAGACCCATTTACTTAATTAGGACGTATACTTGAAATGATGTTCACAAATTATATGCTTTAAACCTCTTTCGCTATCATTTCTATCCTATAGAACTAAGAACATAAACACTTAATCTATATGCAAGTGTAAAAAATCTTTAGCTAAGTAGAAGAAATAAAATACAAATAGGATTCTATATTATTTTCCTTTATTGCAGGAATAACTATTGCTTATGTTACCAATGGCTACAGGAACAACAAAGTTCTTACTTAATCTTATCACAATGAAAGCTAATTCTACCAACTAGGTTCACTCACCAAGTGGGCCCCCTTAGATGAGTGAACAACTATAGATGTAAACTTCAAATACTAAAAAAAATAGTAACAACTTTTATTGATATCAACTCATAGAATAGTACAAACTGAAAAATGATAGTCTATATCTAAAAATGCTATTACAAATATAAACTCCACCAAACTATATTCAAGGTCTAATTCAACAACTTTATTTAAACAAACTACAAAAACTAACTTTCCTAAGATCTAGCTTCAACAATGAAAACTTAGTAATGTAATTAATTACAAAATCATGGTACACATCTCGATGGAATGAGTCTTTTAGCAAATACATGGCATAATGATTTTTGATTTTTCACAATAGTTGGTAGTTAAGATGACTCGATATTCAATAGTTCATAAATATTAGGTGGTTGCATAACTGGACTATTGATTCCTTCATATGCACTCCTTCCTTTGACTATTCCTAGAAAAAATTAGTACACATGCAATAATTTACAACACATATTCATTTCATTAAATTCATAATAGACATTTAATGAATATATCAATTCTTTTTCACAATACATAGCTATAGGAACCTACCCATTAAAAGTAAGAAAGGAAAAAGATATGCACATCTATAAATTACACATGTATAATCCCATGTTTCTATATAAGTTTTAACTATACCAGTATATCCAGGAAATTATATAATGACATGAAACTTATAGAAAAGCAAGGCAATTATAGGTTTATAGAGAGCATTATAGTAAAAAGTCTTTCAACTCAAACATGAAATATCCCATCAAAACCATAAAAACCCATAGACTTATGTCATTCCTTCAAACAATTAGGTGTTGGGATTTTGAGGAATCACTCTAGCCATCTTAAAGCTATATATGTTAGTCCCCTAAGGGACCACTCAATCAATCAAGCTGATGGTGCGACTTTATTCTGTGAGCTAAAAATAGTTCCTCCTATGGGTATCACAATGATGGAGATTGAATGTGACTGCAAGATTATTATGGACATTTTCAAAAGAATGACTAAGGTGGGTTGGAAAGTGTGCCCTATTCTCATTGATGCCACTACCTTCCTCCATCAATTAAATGATCATGGGATTGACCATATATACAAGGAGGACATGTTACAACTAATTCTATGGATGTGATTGGTCTGCAATTGGAAGGTTTAAGATGATAGTGTGCTAGTAAAAAATTGCCAAAGAATAGAGCCTCTTAAGATTGGAGGAACAAATCATCAAAATTAAGTCATGAGGAACACCTATAATTTATGTTCCATGGGATCTTTCCATGATATTTTAAATCATTAGAATTACATCCTTCACACCTTTTTGATGTTAAATACTATTAATTACATGTGGAGGCTTATGCTGATTAGATTGATTTTGAGGACCAACCTAGTTTCATTGAATTTGATGATTTGGAAGGATCTATCAAGTTGGCATGTGGAGATGATGAAAATTTATGATCCCTTTTGGTATTGTAAAAGCAATTATGATTTTAACAAGATTCCCAACAAAAGAATTTATGAGGCATATGGCGATCTTACCAAAATCATCCTCAAATCTTATATTAAAACTTCCTACTTGCATGGGTGCCTGACACATATTATGAGATGTAAATTTAATAATGGTCATAATTATGGAAAAATATAGGTTTATGGTAACCGTTACTTTATGACAAGATACTTGGGGTTTTGGCTTGGTCTTAAGATGATTTTTTATTATCATTTTTTGCCAATAGTCTTTTTCTATTGCCTATTCTACAATTCTATACCATAGGTGGTGCTAAGATGAGAATCAATCCCAACATAATTGACAAAGCATTCAAGAAGATCCCTAAGGTGATGTTTGTGTATAGAGGTGGTATTTTCCCCTTCATGGAGAGCAATGGTTATGACAAGATTGTGTCTCGATAATTTGTTTCTTCTTTGAATGACCATAGGGTTGTAGACCAAAAAACTTGGATACTTGTATAAATCCTTCTATCCAAGGTATCCTAGAAAATTGGAGCCTTGATTGACATCTTATAGTTCTCTATCTATGATGTGCAAGAGATCAAAAGTTATGGATGGTGGATCTCAAATAAACCTAAGGTAGGAGAACCTTTGAAAGGTTCATCATAGAATGAGAGTTTCAAAGATAACCAACAATGATGATGCAAGTATCCATGAAATGAAATGCAAATTAATCTAAGATGAGATACAAGAATACACAATTATGCTAGTATGATATTTAAGAAAAGAAAAGCTTATCTCAAAAAAGAATGAAAGATTACTTCTTCCTAACTAAGACAGGTGAGCTAAGTTATGATGCAAGAAAAGGAAATGTTAGGCTAGAATGCAAGTATGCAAGTACTTGGGAATTCAAGAATCAAATGACAACATAACAATAGCATGAACTCTAGAGATATATGAAGAGTAAGGAGAGAGGCTCCTTTTAAAGAGATTTGAAAATTAGTGGATAGTCAAGATTAAGAGGCAAAAGCATGATCAAGGGTGGAGATAAAATCTTGGTTGATTCATTTGCTCATGTCTCAAGAGGCAACATGGGTGCCTACGATTAAGAGGAAAAAACATAAGTTGAGATAAAGAGGAAAAAACTTTCTTGAAAAGTCAAAAGATTTCATTGACCTTGGCAATTGCACATTCAAGTTGTAGACAATTTCTTGTTCTTTTTATTTTTAAATAAGAAAATACCTTTTTTATGTTCACATAGGATAAAGGGGATTTTTATTCAATATAAAGGGAGCATGTTCTTCTAATTAAATATAGATACGATAAGGTTCTCAAACTATAGGATAAAATCAAATAAATGATTATTTGATTATTTGATCAAGGTTCACTATGTAGAGTATTTCCTTCGGGATTAATGAGGAGGTCATTACAATGGTCACAAGGCTTTCTATCCAGGGATGCAAGTGGAAGAAAATAAGTAAAGCTTATGACTACGAAAGCCTGAGGACTTTTAAAGTCCCAAAGGAGTAGCTTGTGAAGAAGTAAGATAGTTACATTTGGGAGGACCTTCCAGATATTTTCCCCCAAATTTTTTTATGTCATTATGTAATATTTCACATTGGATGGCAAGTTCACTAGTTTATACTTTTATCACCTTCCCTTTCTTAACCAACTCAAGAATATGAACCTCATTTCCATTTTGTTTTTACTCTTGCATTTGTTCAGAAGTAATGTTGACACCATTAAAAAAAAGGCAAGGAGAATGTAACTCTATATTGGGGCCTTATCTCTATAGACTGTATAAATTCAAAAGCAAAAATAAAAAAGGTCTTCATTGTTGATTTAGAGGACTATATTAAAACCTCTAGAGGCCATAGGTTTAACATGACTGCTAAGGAAAAATACAAACAAGCCAATGAGGCTAATGAATCCACTAAGTCAGATGACTATGTCATTAATACTATTGATGAGTCTTCTCAAAACTCTTCCAACTAGAAAAGAGAGCTCTCCTTCTAGTGGACAAAAACACTACCCATCTCCCCCTATAGGTTGTTGTTCAGGAGGAACTAAAGACTTACACCACTACCCCTAAAATTGGTAGCATGGTGAATAACATCAAATGTCAGCTATCAAGCCTAGAGGTTATTGTGAAAGAGATGAAGAAGGACATCAAAGGTATCAAAACTTGTATTCATGGCTCTAACAAATTTTCCATCAACGTGATGCATGCTTGCTCAATTACCCTTTGTATGATGCAGGAAAAGATTGCAGGTCTAAAGCCAAAAGTTGAAGAAGACTATAAGGAGTTCTTCCAATTTTTCAAGGAGGAATGGGCCTCAACATTCATGTCCAATAGGCTGGGCGAGCATGCTAAAATCTAGTTGTTTATGGATTTCTCTATTTTTGTATATTGTTTGTGACTACCCTAGGGGCTTTTCTTGTTTGTTAAACAAGATTGTTACTATTATTGGCACTATGTGGCTCATCTTTTACATTAACTTTCCATTTACACATGTTTATACTATTAGCTTTAATTTTGATATGAAATACTCTAGTTAGTTTTATGTTTTTTTATAGAGGCAAGAAGTGGTTACTCTTTTATGATGTGAATGTGCTAGACGTGATTAATATGTTGCTAATACTCTAATTCTAAGGCCAACAATCTCTTGCTACTTTTTTATTCAAAAAAAAAAAAACTTATGTAATAATTAATATTTCATCTTTAGTCAATCAAAATACATTATTTTTTGTAACAATATTGCATTTAATATTTCACAAAGTGAAAAAAATAAGATATTTAACTTATATATATATATACACATACATATATACATATATATGTATATATATATATGTACATATATACATATATATGTATATATATATATATGTACATATATATGTATATATATATATACATATGTACATATATATATATATATGTACATACATATATATATCTACATATATATATATATATATATGTACATATATATATGTATATACACACACATATATATATGTACATATATATATATATATATGTACATATATATATATATATGTACATATATATATATATATATGTACATATATATATATATGTACATATATATATATATGTACATATATATATATATATATGTACATATATATATATATATGTACATATATATATATATATATGTACATATATATATATATATGTACATATATATATATATATGTACATATATATATATATGTACATATATATATATATATGTACATATATATATATATATATGTACATATATATATATATATATGTACATATATATATATATATGTACATATATATATATATGTACATATATATATATATGTACATATATATATATGTACATATATATATAGTATATGTACATATATATATGTACATATACTATATATATATGTACATATATATATATGTACATATATATATATATGTACATATATATATATATATGTACATATATATATATATGTACATATATATATATATGTACATATATATATGTACACACACACACACACACACACACAGAATTTAGCCGATAGGCTATTCGTGGGAACTTTGTTCCCAGAAATTAATTTTTTAACAAAAAGTTTGCAAGAGTTTGGCTGGAATATTGAAAATCCTTCTCATTAATTATTACCAGCCATTTTTTATTATCTCCCTCCACTTTTAACTCTTGTTTTGATATTTATTAATTGTTATCTCCACTTTTAACTATTGTTTTTATTTTTCTATTTACTAGTAGTCACATGCTTTTGTACATGCAATGAGTGCGCTGATAGGAGATGAGATTTAAGAGAAAAATGTAGAATGAATATTAAATAATGTAAATATAATTTTAAAAAAAAATGAAAATACAAAAATAAAAAAGTTGAAGATTAAATCATAGATATAAAATTTATAATATTTAGGAAATTTGAATATTGCTTAAGAAACATGTTCAATAATTTTAAGATTTTACAATTAAATTCAATTTATCAAATATTAAAAAAATAATCATTTAAAAAAAAAATCATCAAAAAATTTATCACAAAAAATTAATAAGATAAATACAAAAAAAATATTAATAACAAATATTCTACTGAATGCTGGTAAGGTGGGAAATGGAAGTAATAATCTAGGTGAGGCAATGGCTTTGTTCTGGGGGCTGCAGCTGATTAATGAAATGCAACTTAAGGAAATAACAATAGAAGGGGAGTCCAAATTAATCATTGATCTGGCTAAAGGGGTGTCCCAACTAGGATGGAATATCCAAACTATAATTATGAGTATCATGCATATATTAGATGGGATGGAAAGAGTCCACCTACAACACATCTATAGGGAAGGAAATAAGGTGGCTGATGCGGTGGCTGCTATGGGGTTTAAATCTATGGCATTCACATGCTGGAGGAATATGGAGAATCTTAACAAAGACATTAAGTCCTTGATAAGCAAGGAAAGTAGAGGGAGTATTGTAATAATGTCTATAATTTTTAATGTTGGGGCCAAATTTGGTAAGTGTGAGTCTAAGTGTGCTAAAATTAAGATAGGTTTTAGGGAAATGAGGAGATGTGGTTGTACAAATGGAAATATGAGTGAATGCAAATTAAGAGGAATGTCACTTCATCATTATGGTAACCCATTGCAGAATTCAAATTTATCCCCATTTAAAAGTACGAATAATATCATTTATCAGATTGTTAGAGATTTTTGGGGTGTTAAAATTATGATACTATACAATCACGAATCCCATAATGAATTCGCATGGGAATTTGAAGCTTATCAAGCACAGGAATGTAAATATTTTTTTCTCATTGTTGAAAGACTCAAGGTCGATTGTAGGTGTAGTGCTTTCACAGACAAGGAGGTTTAGATGTGCATCACTAAAGTGGGGGAATGAGAAATTGGTAGGATAGATATGGGTAGGGACTTGAATAGGCTGGAGCCCATGAAAATGGAGAACTTCAAGGAGAGGATGGCCACCTGGTTTTTGTTGAAGGAGAGGGGATTTTTTTCGTACATGCAATCAATGGCAGGGTACGATGAGAATTGTGCCCTTTAGTTTCTCAATGGGTGGAACGACCGCAAGGTCACCATTAATGGAATCACTTTTCAAGTGAATGAGTAGGTGATAGACATGGCTACTGGTCTTTCAATGAGAGGAAAGAAATGGAAAAAGGTCACTAAAACTATAGATGAGGCCAGTATGAACCATTTTTTTGTGGACAGTGAGGAACTAGTGCACTATAGAGGAGGATTTAAGAGGGACAAACTGCTAGCTCCTTGGGACAATGTGTGCTTGGTTTTTATGAAATATCTAATGCTGGAGGGCAGGTTGGGTGTTTTCTATTACTATCATTTCCCTTTGTTGAATCATTTTAGGATTAGGGATTTTATTTCTATCTCATTTTTTCTACTGCATTCTCTTGAGGATATGGTCAGTGATGTTAGGGAGAAGAGAAATAAATGGCAAAACTTTACCATTATCCACCAATGCCTTATCTTTTTCCTATACCAATTCCACCTTTCCCTTTTTCCTTGTAGGGTGGTGGTGGTTGACAACTAGTGCCACCATCAAAATTCACCCCTGAGCACTAGTACTGGAACAAAAATTCATACCCCACGACCCTCCCCTATTCGTGAAAATAAGAAAAAGAAAAAACCTAACATAGTTGGGGAACAAAAGGGTAGTAAAAAAATTAAAATGGAAAAATCTGTAGTGGTGGAAGAGGACTCAGAGGAGGAAGCTAAGGGAAAGGCTAGGAGAAGGTCTAGGAGAATTGCCCAATCCTAGGCAAGGCACAGACAAAAATCCATTGAGAAGGCTGAAGAAGAGAGCACAAAAAATAATGAAGAAGAAGGGGAGGAGGAGGATTCCAAAGGAGAAGAAGGGAAGGAGGAGGTAGAAAAAAGTATTAACTCGGTAGAAAGTTCTGTTGACAATGCCCAGTTGTATGTTGATAATACTCAAGCATCAGCTGGCAATGCTGCCACCACAAAGACTACCCATGTTTCTACCCGCTTTACCCTTCATCCCATTACCTTTTGTGAGGATAGCAGCAAAGTGGACACTTCCCCCATCACTATCTCCTCCCCAATCAAAGAAAAACTTAAGGTTTTTACTAACCCAAGGGTTTTGCAGGATTATAACTAGGTGCAGAATGCTAAAGAGGAAGCTAAAAAGGTGGAAGCAGATAATAAGGAAGAGATCGAGGAGCAACTGGAGGCATATGCCAAATTGGAAAAGTGGGTTACATTTTTAGAAGAAGGGTTCTTCCCCTTCTCTAAATTTTCCCTTAAGGTCACCCACGCTGCTGCAACTACCCTCCAACTGCTGGCTCAGGAGAAGGAGGGCATTGGAATGGATATGGAGGATCACAAGCTCCTCTTTAAATTCCTTGCTGATGACTGGGCTCGGATTCTGCTGGCTACAAAGGGAAAGGAGAAAATTGTTAATTAAGTTTTTTAGAGTTTGGTGATCCTCGGATCCAAGTTTTTATGTTTATATGTTGTTTCTGGATTTGCTGGTTTTTCAGCTGTTGCTCAGACTTGGGTTGGCATGGTTATGTCAACAGTTCTAATGATGAACTCTCGTAGTTTGCTAGACTTTTAGACTGCTACTATAGTTTAGATGATTTTGTTCATAGTATTATGTTGGTTGGTAACATGCATACGTTTTACTATGGTTAAGTGGAACTTTAGTTTAATTTGTTAACGTCCTCAATTGGTCTCTGTTAGTAAGGTGCTGGTATTGGTAATGTGTTGGTTACCATATTTTTGGTTGTAAGGGTTGACCCCCTTGTTTTGGTCACTTTTTATTTCAAAAACAAATATTCTATTGACTAAATAAATTATAGAAACTGAAAAAAAATACTTAAAGAAAAAACTAAACTAATATAAAAAAACTATTTAAAGTAATTTAAGAACTAAAACCTAAATCAATTTAAAAAATCAAAAGTTAGATCAAAACATAATCTAATGTGCAATCACAAGTAATTATTTTTTAAATAAATAAGAAAAGAAAAGAAAAAAGTTAAAAGTGGATATTTAAAATATAATCTTATGTGAACAAATTAGATTATTTATAATTTTTAATTTAAATAACATAATATTTACTAAAATATTTTAAATAGATTAATAAATATTATTTATTTAAATTAAATTTATCAAATATGAAAAAAAATTCATTTAAAAAAAAATTAAAAAATTTATTATGAAAAATTAATAAGAGAAATACAAAAAAATAATATGTCTAACAAATATTCTATTGACGAAATAAATTATAGAAACTAAAAAATGATATTTAAAGAAAAAATTAAAATAATTTTAAAACTAAAATCTAAATCAATTTTAAAAATCAAAAGTTAACTGAATATCACAACATGAGTAAAACACAAATTTTAGAATTCATAGTGCATAGATAAAGATTCAATCATAATAGAAAGAACAATCACAACACATAGAGGGGGATTCAAATTTATTGAGGCAGTAACTAGTCACTTCAATTCCCCTCTTCTATTGGTCTTTAGTGTATGTGATGTACTTACTAAAAATAGTGTGAATAATTTTAAAGGACCAATAAATTATTCAATTAAGTTCTTGAAATGTTATTGAGAATTGATTTTTAAAATTAAAATTAATGGAAAAAGAGAGGATAAAACCATTTGTGAAGAAGACAATAAAAAAGAATCAAATTGCATGTTATTAGTGTAAGTAGGTATCTAGGATGATCTAGAGTGTAAGGATTCAAAAAGGCTACATGTAAGAAGTTGTGAGAACTTTAGAAAGCTTGTTTAATTCTTTTCTTTTCCACTTTTGCATTCCATAATTTTATTGGAAGGTTCTTTGTATATGTAATATTTGTGTTCAACTAATTACATTAGGCAATGCTTGATGAGAAATTTAGAAAATTAGAAACTTTCATGAAGTTCAAAATATTGATTAAAAAATGTTAAATTTAGTTTCGATATATTATATTTTTTTAAAGTGGAGGATTCTCATTGTAAAGTATATATTGTATTTTATTTTAAGTGGGGAATTCTCATTGTATAGGAAATAAATTGTCTTCATATATAACAAAATGTAATCTAAGTAGAGTGATAAAGAATGGAACTGATAAATTTATAGCACCTACAAATTTTATTATGAAAACAATGGGAAAAAATAGTAATAATAATAATAATCTAACTAGTATGAGAACCTAGATTTAAGCTCGAGCCTTAATTAATTAGTGCATCCTAATTAGAAAAAAAAAACAAAGAATTCTCATTATATTATAGAAACAATAAAATAATAATAATAATGTAACTAGTGGTGTGGAAACCAAGAGAAAAGATAAATTTAATCTGGAGTCCACCTTAATTAGAAGAAACAAAGGGTTGTCACTATTATTTTTTAAAATTCTAATAGGAATGTGATGTATTTTTATTTTGAAAATCTAACAATAACATTTAACAACTAGGGAAGGAGAAAAAGGGGGTGGAAACCAAGAGAAAAGATAAATTTAATCTAGAGTCCACCTTAATTAGAAGAAACAAAGGGTTGTCACTATTATTTAAAAAAAATTTAATAGGAATGTGGTGTATTTTTATTTTGAAAATCTAAAAATAACATTTAACAACTAGTGGAAGGAGAAAAAGGGGGTGGGAAGGGAAGGCTGGGGACAATAAATACTAAGGCTGTGGACCATAAATGCTTACCCCTCTCCACTCTTGTTTTGCAATTTGAACAAGAATAAATGGGCACATTGAGGACTAAAGGAATGGCAGCTCTGGTGAAGTTGTTAGTTTTGTGTATGTATTTGTGTGCCTCTGCAAAGGCCACAGGCACCCAGTACGCTATTGAAGATGAACAAAGGTGGGACTTCGATGTAGATTATACTGCCTGGGCTTCCACCAAAACATTCCACGTGGGCGACACCTTGGGTAAATTTATCTTTTAACTCTTCTCCTCTTCCTTGTCAATAGTAATAGTAATAGGAATAACAAAAGGTTTATTGAATCAACTAAAATAGTGTTCGAGTATTGAGGTGAATGGCATAACATCTTGGAGGTTGAGAAGCGGGCATATGAATCGTGCAACACAAGTAATCCAATAGAGGAGTTTCAAGGGGGTAATAATAGGATTTCACTTACTAGTGCGGGGACAAGGTATTTCATGTGAAAAATCAAACTATTGCAGTCACTGATTATTAATCTCCTATCACAAATGATTATTAAACTGCTGAAAATAAATTTCCAGCTAATATCGAAAAATAACACAACTGCAACTTCACTTAAAATACGGAAAGAAATGCGCAACAGAATCAACACAATATTTTTGGACAAATTGTCCCTGGAAAAACCCCTAAGGGAAAACCAGTTCTACAGATGAGAAATTATATTAAACTTCAACAAATCAAGAGATACAAAATTCCTTGCCTCACACTGGCAGAACTCCGACAACCTCCTAATTTCTCCCGCTGATATTTCTCGCTGCTATCCCTGCGCTAACACTGCGCCCTTGCTAACACTGCAAGACTGTTTGCTAACACTGCAAACTGCTTCTCCAAAGCTTCCTTGCTAACACTGCAAGATTGTTTGCTAACACTGCAAACTGCTTCTCCAAAAGCTTCCTTGCTAACCCTGCAAAGCTTCTTCCTGTCCAAATGACCCAATGACCCCTTTCTATACTACTCCTGTTGGTAAACCAACGACCGAGATTAAATCTAACCAACGGCTGAGATTAAGACAACTCGACAGCCAATAATAGAATTGGTTGCAAGGTGTCCAAAAGGGAATCTCTAAAATTAGTAAATAATAACCATTTACTAATTTTTGGCAAGTGGACAAACAGCTGTCCAAACCACCCATAAATACAACCGCTATTCATAGATAAGGACGAATAGCTGTCCAAGCTACCCATAAATAGTGCTGCTATTTTCGGGTCAGAAATAACAGCTGTCCAACTAACAATAATTAACACTCCCTCTTAGCGAGGAAGCTATTCTGCATGACACCCATCTTATCTCTGAAGAAGATAAATTTGGCCTTTCCCAAAGCCTTCGTCAGAATGTCTGCTACCTGCTCATCTGTAGGTATGTATTGTAGTCGAACAACTTTCTTCAATCTGCACACGTGGGTCTCTTTGCTGTGTGCTACAAAGCCTTCTGGTTGTTCTATGTATACCTCCTCCTTCAACTCACCATTGAGGAATGCTGTCTTGACATCCATTTGATGGATCTTCCATCCCATCTGTGCTGCAAGTGAGATTACAGCTCGTATAGAAGTATACCTGGCAACTGGAGCAAATGTCTCCTCATAGTCTATTCCCTCCTTCTGAGAGAACCCCTTTGCCACAAACCTAGCCTTGTATTTCTCGATGCTACCATCTGCATCGTGCTTTATCTTATAAATCCAGCGTGATCCAACTACAGCCCTATCTGTTGGTCTAGGTACTACCTCCCACACATCATTCTGCATTATTGAAGAATATTCCTCAACCATAGCATCTCGCCATACCTGATGTTCTGCAGCCTCCTGATAGCTAGAAGGCTCACTATCTACCAACTGACTAACATAGTCATTGAACTTGGCTGGTTGTCTTCGCTGTCTAGTACTCTTCCTAGGAGCTCCCACAAACTCCTGAGTATCCCTTTGTGCACAATCTTTGATGAAGTGATATCTGATATCTATATGTTTAGACCTATCATGAAACACTGGATTTTCAGACAACTTGATGCAACTCTGATTGTCACAATGTATCACAGTAGTCTCAACCTTCTGACCAAACAAGGCTACTAACAACTTCCGAAGCCATATAGCTTCACATGTCGCCATGCTAGCTGCTATGTATTCTGCTTCTGCTGAACTTAGAGCCACAGACTTCTGCTTCCTGCTGAACCAAGATACAACTCCTGATCCCAAGCTGAAACAACACCCTGAAGTGCTCCTTTTGTCTGTTGTACTTCCTGCCCAATCTGCGTCAGTATAGCCTATCAACCTGATACCTTCACCTCGAACATATCTGATCCCATACTCGATTGTACCACACAAGTAACGTAGCACATGCTTAGCCGCTCTCCAATGCATTCTCTTTGGTTCAACCATGAACTAACTAAGAGAGTTTACTGCAAATGCTATATCTGGTCTAGTGTTGACCTAATACATAAGCGAACCAATCAACTGTCTATATAAAGTGGGATCTACATCTTTCTCCTTAGATACATCGTCATGCTCTGTGCTCACCTCCGGAACACCTGTCACGGTCTCACGAAGCAATCTAAGTGCTCCATGATGAATATGGCCCAACCTCCTATGCCATAGCTCTCCAAGATCTCTAGGATTATTGTTGCTCATAAGTGCCTTAGGAGTATCAAACTGCAATCTATAAAGGCGACCACTCCTAACTCCAATAGTTATGGGTGATTTCCAATCCTTGTGCTTAATCAACACATGTGTCCCTCTAAAGAGTACATTATACCCCCTATCTTGAAGAACAGATACAGAAATCAAATTCATACCTAAGCTCGGCACATATAACACATCATGAAGAGGAATTATCTTTCCATTCTCCCTCTGAAACTGAACAGTCCCTTTCCCAACAGGGTTGAGTTTGGACAAGTTTCTCATAGAAATCTGGATGTTGGTGTCCTCCTCCTTGTAACTGGAGAAGTACTCTCTAACTCCTGTCATATGAAATGACGCCCCACTATCTATATACCAAACACACTGTGAGGTTGAGCTAACCATACAAGCTATGAGTGCAAACTCATCTTCCATTCTGCTAGAGAGTTCTTCTGCACTTGCTGAAGCTGCCACCTGCTTCTTACCCTTTTTCTTCTCTGGGCAATCACTGACATAGTGGCCAAACTCGTGACATCCAAAGCACTTGACCTTAGAAAGGTCCTTCTTCTTCTGTTCACTTTGTGAATTTGATCCTTTGCTAGATCCCTTCTTTTCTTTCCCTTTACCCGCTAGGGCAACGTTCTCTTGTTCCACCTCATTTTTCTGACTCTTGTTGGCCCCATTGACAAGACTTAGTCTAAACTCCTCCTGAGTGAAATCAGTCCATAGTCAATCCCAACTTAGTAAAGTATCTCGTCCACTGACAACTTGAACAAAGACACTCCATTGTTTAGTAAACCCATTTAGGGCTATTCTCACTAGCTCATCATCACTAGGGCTATCTCCAACAGCTGCTAACTCATCCTTGACAAGTCTGAGCCTAGTGAGGTAACTTGTGACGTCTTCTCCCTGATTCATCCGGGTATTCTTTAGCTTCTCTCTGAGAATCAACTTCCTGTTAGTGGTAGCATTCTGGTACATATTTAGAATGGCGTCCCACATCTTCTTTTCTGTATCTAGCTCCGAGATATGTGGAACAATATGATCCTTGACACCATCAAGGATAATCCTCCTTGCTTTGGCATCGTCCTTCCTATATGCTGCAAGCTGTGTTGCATCCGTTGGTACAGGTACACCACTTGTAGCATAATCCTTGATACCATTCTCTTCCAACAATAAAGAAATTCTGGCCTTCCAGACACCAAAATTTGAGGCACCATCCAATCTATCCTGATCTCTCAAACCAGCTGAAGCCATCTCAAGGGTTTAAAGCAATAATAAATCTAAAGAGATCAAAATTTCTTTCCTAGGGCAAAACTCTTCTACCCTTAACAATGCTCTGATACCATGTGAAAAATCAAACTATTGCAGTCACTGATTATTAATCTCCTATCACAAATGATTATTAAACTGTTGAAAATAAATTCCTAGCTAATATCGAAAAAATAACACAACTGCAACTTCACTTAAAATACGGAAAGAAATGCGCAACAGAATCAACACAATATTTTCGGACAAATTGTCCCTGGAAAAACCCCTAAGGGAAAACCAGTTCTACAGATGAGAAATTATATTAAACTTCAGCAAATCAAGAGATACAAAATTTCTTGCCTCACACTGGCAGAACTCCGACAACCTCCTAATTTCTCCCGTTGATATTTCTCGCTGCTATCCCTGCGCTAACACTGTGCCCTTGCTAACACTGCAAGACTGTTTGCTAACACTGCAAACTGCTTCACAAAAGCTTCTCTCTTTGTGCCCTTGCTAACACTGCAAGACTGTTTGCTAACACTGCAAACTGCTTCTCCAAAGCTTCCTTGCTAACACTGCAAGACTGTTTGCTAACACTGCAAACTGCTTCTCCAAAAGCTTCCTTGCTAACCCTGCAAAGCTTCTTCCTGTCCAAATGACCCAATGACCCCTTTCTATACTACTCCTGTTGGTAAACCAACGACCGAGATTAAATCTAACCAACGGCTGAGATTAAGACAACTCGACAACCAATAATAGAATTGGTTGCAAGGTGTCCAAAAGGGAATCTCTAAAATTAGTAAATAATAACCATTTACTAATTTTTGGCAAGTGGACAAACAGCTATCCAAACCACCCATAAATACAACCGCTATTCATAGATAAGGACGAACAGCTGTCCAAGCTACCCATAAATAGTGCTGCTATTTCCGGGTCAGAAATAACAGCTGTCCAACTAACAATAATTAACATTTCATTTGTGGAGTTCCCGCTCATTGCAATGTAGGAATGAAGTTGGAAGTCACCGTTTTTCCCAGTACTCATGTCCCTAAACACAACAATGCGCAAACTGCTCCAACCGATAATTTTACTTGCACATCCATGCCTCCTTCAAGTGACACTACACAGCCACAAAAGCAACCTACCTGCGTAGGACATGTGTTACCGATTAGGAATGTGCCTACCTCCCTCCACGTCATTCCATTATTTTATCCTTCCATCCTCTAGCTTTTCTTTATCCTTCTTTTCTCTCTTTTATTCTCCTCTCTTCTTCTTCTTCTCCTCCTCGCCCTGAAACTCTTTAGAACTCTTTCACTCCCTATTGCATCAGATTTTAAATTCTAATGTAGGAACACCCACTCTGTACTTATCTATTTTTCTTATATTTCTTTGTATCAATTACCCTCAATAATGATATCAATCACAGTCTCTTGCATCGAGAATAGAATGAGTAATTAAACTGACATTACCTCTCCTTTTGTTCACTACCAAATTTTGCGAATCAAGTCTTCTTAAATGATAAGTGTGTTCATATTATTTCTATTTCGATTCTGATAGAGACATTTTTTATTGTACTGTATGTACAGTAACCTATACATCCATAGGCCAAATCAATCCAATTTTAGTCATGCCTCGATTTACTTAAATGATTTTAATTTTAAGATACTTCATTATAATGTGCGTTCCCTATATTATATAAGTTTGTATTTTAAGTAAAAATAAATTTCAATTTTTATTTTAAGAAAATAATTAAATTAATTCTTTTTTTTTTTTTTAAGTAAGAGATAAATATATAATACTTTAAAATATTTGTTTAAAATCAATTTGCTATATGTCTTCTATAAATTTATATAAATTAATTTATCATTTTTTATTCAACTCTAAGGTAAATTTAATATTTTTGACCATAATTTAAATGAAAATTTTGAATAATATAAGATTATAATTTAAATATTCACTTTTAACTATTGTTTTTCTTTTCTTATTTATTTAAAAAATAATTACTTGTGATCTACACATTAGATTATGTTGTGATATCTATTTATTAATTTATTTTAAAAAAAATTGATTTAGGTTTTACTTTTTAAATTACTTTAAATTATTTTTTATATTAGTTTATTTTTTCTTTAAATATTGTTTTTTCAATTTCTATAATTTATTTAGTCAATAGAATATTTGTTAGAGATGTCACTATTTTTCATATTATTTTTTTTGTATTTCTCTTATTAATTTTTTGTAATAAATTTTTTGATGGATTTTTTAAAAAATGATTTTCATCTTTGATAAATTGAATTTAATTGTAAAATATTGAAATTATTGAACATATTCAAATTTCCTAAATATTGTAAATTTTATATCTATGTTTTAATCTTCAATTTTTTTATGTTTGTATTTTCATTTTAAAAAAACTTATATTTACATTATTTAATGTTTATTCTACATTTTTCTCTTAAATCTCATCTCCTATCGGCGCACTCATGTACAGAAGAATGCGGCTGCTAGTATATAATATTTACCAAATATATATAGTATAATAAGTCAATACAAATGAGTTTAATTTTTAAAAGTTAAATATCTTAATTTTTTACTTTGTGAAATATTATGACTAAATATGAATTATATTTTATTTTTAAAAAATAAAAAATAAATCAATCAGCTTGATAAAATCATTTTTCTAATAAAAAATTATAACAAATAAAAATAAATAATAGTATTTCTAAAATCTTGCTTTAACAAATTGTTTTCAATAATTCACTAATTGAACTAATATACAAATGATAATAATAATCATAATGGTAATCTTTTCCACTATTTTAAGAAATAGTATATAAAATTATTTAATTAAAATTTAAATTTCTGAAAACAAGCCGAAATAAGCTGGCAGACACGTCCGCGTAGCCAAAATAAATACTTTTTGATGTCTCCACTTCGCCCACATTTGACGGTGACTAAATTATTATAAAAAAAAACTTTTCTATACCAATTTGGTATTAAAATAATAATAATAATAATAATAATAAGTGCTCGCCTGCCATTCCCACGCTTCCTCGTCGCCGACCACATTCATTACTCGTCTCACGTGTCTTATTGCGAATTGGAATATTTCTCTTTTCTTTTATTTTAATCTCTTTTTCTTGAAAGAAGGATTTAGTATATATTTAATAATAAATTTAATAGTCTTCTTATATTATAAATTCAATTAATTGATTATAAAGAGAAAGACTTGTTAACGAAGCGATAATAATAAAACTGGATAAACTTTAGATGACGAATTGGGAAATTTCATTTAAAACATTGTTTTTAAAAATAAATAATATTTTAAAAAATTATTAATCATAATAAATTGTTTTCGAGTACTACTATTTTGTTTATTCGTAATAATTTGTTTTAGAGTATAATGAGAAGTAGATAATAAAATATAGAGTTCTTTTATTATACTTAAAAATATATATATTTAATTTTGTTTAGATTTACGAGTGTGATGTAGTGATACACTATTTCTTTTTAAATTACCATTATTTATAATACTAGTAGTCGCAAGTTTTTGTGCTTGTAATGATGAGTTGATAAGTGTTTATTTTAAGTAAAATAAAATTTAATTTTGTAATAAATCAAATAAATAATATTTATTTATTTAATCTATTATAAATTAATAAATTATCATCTAAAAAATATTCTCTCAAAAATCTATTATGAAAAACTAATAAGAAAATTATATGGAAAAAAAAGAATGTATAAAGTGGAACAAAAAATATAAACTGAAATAATTATAAAAACTAATTTAACTAGACAAAGGGAAGTCTGAGTGCTTCACCTTTATGAGCATCACCTAGATCCAATGACTGCTAAGTGTTCTATTTATTATCATTAGAGATGGATTCTTGTAAATCACTACTCATTAAACATGAGTTAATGATTTTGACTCAAAAATTAAATAGTTAAACTCTGGTAACAATATTACAATTTAACTTGCTGTGGAAAAATATCTCCTACTTATTAATTTAAAGTCTATTAGCTTAAATGTATGAATAAAATCATTTAAAAAAATAAAAAACTAAACTAATTTAAAATCTACCATTTAAATATATGGAAAAAATAATTATTTAAAAACAATCTCCTACAAAAAAGACTATTATGAAAAATTAATATGAGAAATATAAAAAATATATATTAAAAAATAGTAACTCCCACAAATATCCTATTGGCTAAACTAAAAATTAATATTTAAATAATAAACTATACTAATTTAAAAAATAAATAAAAACAATTTAAAAACTAAAACTTCATTCATACAAATATCCTAATCTATTCTTAAACTCAAAATCAACATTTAAAGTAAAAAACTTAACTAATTTAAAAAATAAATTAAAAACTAAAACTTTAAAAAATAATTATAAAAACTAAAAACTTAACCAATTTAAAATCTATTGACTTGAATATATGAATAAATTTTTAAATTTTTTTTAAAAAAAAATTAATATTAAAAATTAATATAAGAAATAAAACTTTTGGATTGGAGGGGATTTCAATGCTTTATTAGATTTAAGTGAAAAAAGTGGGGACTTCAAATGGTCAATCAAGTTATGATATATTTTAGAGATTGGTTTAGCCAAGAAAACCTTATCCACATTTCAACTTCAAATGGGTTGTATACTTGGTTCAATAGAAGAAAGGATTTCTGTCAAATAGAAGAAAGGTTGGATAGACTCATCTTCAAGGGAGACATCCGCATCTTCAATCACACAATCAATTGAACAATTTTACCAAATGTGAGCTCCAATCATTATCTAGTTAGCTTAGAAATAATGGATCAAAATAAGCCATCTAGGAATCTATTTAAATGTGAAAAAATATGGTTTTTGGATGAAAAAATTATGAAGAACATCAATCAATGGTGGCAAGAAGACATATTTGAGGGATCTACGATGTTTATTTTTGTCTCTAAGTTAAAACTCTTAAAAGAAAAGATGCAAAAATGGAACAAAACTCACTTTAACAATATCTTTCAAGAAAAACTCAAAATAGAGGAATAATTAAAATAACTTAATGAAGAAATTATAAGAAATGAAATGAATAATACCAACTTTTTAAAAGAAAAAGAATTAATTTCCAAACAAGAGAACATATTAGCAAAGGAATAAATCTTTTGGAAACAAAAATCAAGAGAAATATGGCAAGCCAAAGGAGACAAAATACTAAATTCTTTCACAACAACACAATTAACAATAGATATACAAACAAAATAAAAAGCATAAAAAATGATGTAAGGAGTTAGATTGAAAGGCCTACACAAATAGTAGAAAACTTTATTAATTATTATAGGAAACTTTTAAACAATTATGAAAGTTCAAACCTCCCTACTCAAAACACCATATTGAGTTCAATTCTAAAGAGAATTAGACACGAAGATAGTAATTTTTTAAATTAGTCATTCCCTATACAAGAAATAACAGACACATTATTTAGTCTCAATCCAAACAAATCTCTAGGATTTGATGGCTTCCAAGCTTTCTTCTTCTAGAAATGATGACAGATTATAGGGAAAGAATTATGTCAAAATATTTAGAATAATTGTTGGGGGGGTTGGGGGTGGGGGTGGTGAATTAGTCTTAAGTACCATTTGAACAATTAAACATAAACACTCATTGTTTTGCTTATCCTGCTATTGCTCAGTCTCTACCATAATGATAAAATTACTATCTTAAACATAACATGCTTTGTTGAATGAAAACATCATCAATGTAAAATCATATCAAGCATTCAATACGAGTTCGACATTAGGATTTTATGTGGAAACCCAATTTGGGGAAAACCACAAGCAACATGTCACTAATTTTCACTCTCTTAAAGTGAGCTCTATTAGGAGCCAACTGTATTAAAGGTTTACAATACACATTGTTAAATGCGACCTAGTTAGAAGATTTAATTACCCTATTAGGAGTGGCCTTGTTAGAGGACTTTGATCATTCTATTTAGAATGTCACCTAGTTAAAGGATTTACATAGACCAAGGATAACTTTAGTGGCTAATATTCGTCAATTGGCTAAACTTACTCATTAGGGACCATAGTTTTGGTTTTTTTTTTTTGCACTTTTGGGGTGTCCATGTTGCCTCCACTTTACCAAAATTGGGTCCCATACTTAGGCTAATCACCAATAATAATAAAAAAGTATTTATATATTAGTGATGATTTCGCCAATGAATCTAATTTTTCTACATAGTAAATTAAATATTTTTGCCTAGAATTTTTCAAGGCTTGCCTTAATTGATGATCATACTCACCAATATTTGGTAAAAAATTAACTCACACTAAAAATTAATTATGTATATCTAACATGTGTCTCTATTCTAAAGAATTTTCATGAAAACTTTTATCATCTCTCAGTTTGTCATGAAATAGATTTGATTGGGAACACATGTCTTACTTTGGGAACTCTCTTTAAAACTTGGTATCCTTTTAAAATTTTGGCTTGAAATAGGATTTAAGCCATTGATTTAAGATCATCTAATGATTAAAAAATTTAGGGGTGCTTCCCCAAACCACCATTCAATAGTTTAGAGGGATATTGCAATCATAAAAATGGGCTAAATTCGACCTTAAAGTTTGATAATTAATTAAGCACCATATAATAATAATAAATAATAATAAAATTATTATTTCTAGGTATTTGTACTTTTTTTCATGATTTTCATCAATAATGAAAGATTCACCATGATTTTATAGAATTTTCATATTATTAAAAAAATTGTCAATAAAATTAAAAAATTTCCTACTTAAATATAAAAATTTGCCAATAGAAATTAATTTTGTTCCCCTAAACTAATGTTCAGTTTGCCAAGATTTTATACTTTTTTCTAGAGGGGGGTTTCTTAAAGTTATCCCTAACATAGACTGTTAAGTCCTTCAAATTACTATTAGGTCAACTTCTATAAAAGGATTTCAATACAAGCTGTTTACAATGATTAGAAAGAAAACAATAGGGTCTCAATCTGTATGATTACACTCACTTTGCAAGTTTAGATCACTATTTAGTTCATGTGCTGACTCATTGATAATCCTCCCATTGTCATCTTTGATGTTGATTCGCTTGGAAACCCTTCAAGAAATTAGTCTATCCCTTCAACAACACCTAAGCCTTATCCTTAGATTCACTTATCAACATTAGCAGTATCTGCATAAGCAATCTCCTTTAGCTTCACATTCACTCTCACACTTGTGCATCTTTGATCAACCTTCTTCTGTATGTGTCTCTCACATACACTCACACCCACACTACACTTTTGGTTATGCTTTGTGCCTCTTTAAATAGGCAATTCTTGCTTTACCATTTTCCATGATTACCATAGATCTTAGAGTTTATAATTAGATTCAATACATTCATTGTATCTATCAATCTTCTTGATCTTGCTCTAGATAATTCTTTAGAATCCATCTATTAGGTCTTTACCTAATCCTCACCTTCAATTTAATGATCCAACTCATCAATCTTATCTTCTACACAATTTAAATCTCCCAAATTGAGTTGACTGGGAATCATGATTTTCTCAAATTCATTCTCAATATTGTTACTTGAAAATCACTAAGTTTTGACACTCGATCATCACTTAACACTCGATCACTGTAAAACTTCTAGCTCAGCATTAATTAACTCACATGATCGATACTGATGATTAGTCCAAAATGGATTTTCTCGACATGTAATGTGGCTCGGTTGAAATTAACATCACTCAACATTCCTTTATCATTTACTCATTTCTTGGTTTAGCTTAACTTTCTTGATATAAACAATCACTTTGTCTCATCAAAGTCTAACTAATCAAATGTCCATTGTGACTTCTTTTTCATAACTCAACCTTTCCTCTATGCACTATTATTATGAGCAATTTCTCAAATCCTCTTCATCAATCAAATAGATATAACATTTAGATTAGGTAGCAATATGTCTTATTAATAGAATTGGCATCAATGACAAAACAATAGTTATTCCAATTGTAAGTTTCCAACAATCTCCTTCTTTGGCATTGATTTCAACATCTCTACATCTCAATATTAGCAATATCTCAATGTATCAAATGTATCTCACTTTATTACCATAGAATCCAAAAAGTTTCTCCCTATGAGATAATAATCTCTTTTAGTATTCATATTCTCTCTTTATTAGATCTCTTTTCTTTTTCTATTTCTCCTTCTTTTACTATATATCTCTCTTTCTTTTAATTAAATGTCCCTCTTTGTCTATCTCTCCCTCTTTAACAAAAATGCTAAAGGCACTTAGATTTCTTGGCTTCAATATCTTCATACATCTAAATTATGTATATTTTGCATATCTGGCTAATTTATGTCATCTGTCTATGATTGATCTATCATGTTGTACTTGATAATCTACCTTAGGAATATCCCAAAGTAGAGTTGTATTGCATCATTGTGTAAGATATTCTAATTAGCACATGTGATGTAATGCACCTTTCCTCCTTAAGTAGCTTTGTTTAGGGGCATCACTCCTAATTCACCTCTAAGATATTCATGAGCATCTTTAGGTAAGCCTTTTGTGAATATGTCAGCAATTTGTTCTTTGGTGTGCATGTATTCTAGCTTCACTTCTTTGCCTTGAATTAGTTCCCTCAAGTAGTTATACTTGATAGCAATGTGCTTTATCTTACTGTGCATCATTGGATTCTTTTAATTGTTAATATCACTTGTGTTATCACAATAGATAACTACTAAATTTGTAATTTCTTCTTTCATACCTTTCAGTAATTTATTTATCCGCATAATGTTTGAACAATTCATTGCAACTGCCACATACTTGGCTTCAACTATTGATTGGGAAATACAATTTTGTTTCTTTCTTATCCATGACACCAATCTCTTTCCTAGAAAGAATGCACCTCCACTAGTACTTTTTCTATCATCAATATTTCCTACCCAATCTAAGTCAATTCAAATTTATCATTTCTCTTATACTGCAATCCATAGTCTTCTATACCTTGCAGATATCTCATTATCCTTTTCACTACCATCATGTGAATTTCCTTAGGATTTTCTAAAAATCTAGCAACTATCCCAATTGCTAAAGCAATATATGGTCTACTATGAACAACATATTGAAAATTTTCAATCATGGATCTGTATAGGGTATAGTTCACATTAGTAGATTCATCATTTTTAGATAGCTTATATCCTATAGGCATATGTTTTCTTACTAGTCTTGAGTCTTACATTCCAAAAGTCTTTAGTATCTCCTTGATGTATTTAGATTGTGTAATGAAAATACCAAACTTCATTTGACATACTTGTAATCCAACAAAGAATTTGATTTCATGAAACATATATATTTCAAATTCCTTCTTCATTTCATCAAAAAATGATTTTCATAATGCTTCTCTTCAAATGTAATATCATCAAAAAATATTTTAGATAGCAGTACTTCATTGTTCTTACCATTCTCCAAATATAGATTATTGTTATCATTCATCCTTTCAAAACCAATCTTCACCAAATAGTTATGTAATCATTGATACGAAGCTCTTGGGGCTTGTTTCAAACCATAAATGGCTTTGTCTAGTTTACATACCATGTTCTTCTTGTCTGGATCTACAAATCCTTTAGATTGTTCAAAGTACACTTCATCCTCAAGTATACCATTTAAAAATGTAGATTTGACATCCATTTGATATACCTTGAAATTCGTTTAACCTAAATATGCAAGTAGAGTTTTGACTCCTTCAAGTCTTGCCACAAGATAAATTTGTTCTCCATAATCAACTCCTTCTTGAGCATAAACCTTGCATACCAGTCTTGCCTTGTTTCTTAGTACTTCTCCATTTTCATTGACTTTGTTTTTAAAAACCCACTTTGTCCCAATGATATTTTTGTCCTTAGGTCTTGGCACTAAAGTCCAAGTATTGTTCTTCTCGATCTAGTCAATTTCCTCATTCATTGCTTGAATCCAATCTTCATTTTCTAAAGCTTCTTTTACTATTTTGGGATAAAATTCACAAAGTAAGCATGTATCATATTTGAGTCTTTTTCTTGTCATAACACTTGATTCAACATCGCCAATGATTTGTTTAGTTTTATGATGTCTTCTCACATATTTTACTAGCATAGGTAGTTTCCTTCTTCATTCTTCTATAGGTTCATCTTTAAAAATAATCTCAAGCTCATTTTCTCTTTCTTGTTTAGGTTTTGGTTCATCATCTACATGCTTGGCATTTTTTATGTGATGGTTGGCATTCCCTATCTATGAATCATAATATTCAGTCTGTTTCTCGACAACCACTCTCTGCTGCTTAACAATTTGTATTTTCACTTCATCATTTCCTATGTGCCGAGAGACTACAACTTGATTTTCTTGTTCATTAGGAGTGTTGGGAGCATCATCATCCACATAGATGAAAGTACCATAGTCTTTAGGTTCTTCTTTGCATGTAGTGTCACTTCTTTCTACAAACTCATTAACTTTCACATTTGCACTTTTCACAACTTTGTTAGTGTTAGAATCCAAACACTTATAAGATTTTCTATTGGTGGAATATCCTAGGGATATACCTTCATCACTACTTACATAAAGTTTTCCATTCCTATTATCTTTAAGTATATAGCATCTACTTCCAAAGGTTTTGAAATATTTCACATTAGGAGCATATCCATACCATAGTTCAAAGGGTGTAGCATTAATACCTTTCTTTACTTGTACTCTATTTAGGGTATAGAAAAAGTACTAACAACTTCTCTCCAATATTTCTTTGACACACTCTTCTACATCATTAATGTTCTTACACAATCAATTATTGATCTATTTCTCCTTTCAACTATCCCATTCTGAGGAGGGGTCCTTAGTGTTGACATTTTTCTTTTAATTCCTCTATCATTACCGAATGTATTGAACTCATTTGAGATGAATTCACCACCTTTGTCAAATCTCAATTACTTCAAACTCTTCCCTATTTCTTTTTCAACTCTAGCTAAATACCACCTTAATAACTAAAAAGAATCAGATTTAGTTTTAAGAAACATCATAGTCATCATCCTAGAGTAGTCATCAACAAATAGAATGAAATACTTATCTCCACAATAGCTTTGAACATCAATGGGTTGACATAGGTCAGTAAGAACCAATTCCAAAATATTACTAAAAGTGTATGTTTTGCTCTTGAAACTAGACTTGGTCATCTTTCCCAATTGACATTGTTTACACATATAATTGCCAGGCTTCTTCAATTTAGGAAACCCTCTTACTTTCTTCATCTTAATGATATTCACCAAATTGTCAAAGTTCACATGACATAATCTCTTGTACCATAACCAAACATATTTTTGTTGTACAAACAAACATGTCTCCTCTGGTAGATCTAGATAGAACAAGTTACCTCTTCTTTGATCACCACTTCCAACCAGCTTATCATCAACATCATGTATCTTGGACTTCCTATTATGGAATTCAATTATATAACCTAATTTTTTCAACTATGAAACACTCAACAGATTATAGTTAAGTCCTTCAACCTAGTAAACATTGTCACATTTTATCTTGTCAATGAGTTGAATAGTACCTTTACCTTTTTTTTGGTTTCACAATTCACACCCCATTTCTCCTAGAAATGGGGACCCCCTAATAATTAATTTTGCATTCCTAGACCCCTAGTCTGAGGTATATGTCATTTTTGAAACTCTACTTAGAGTCTAGGTCAAGCCTTGGCCCCTCAATTGAAAAACCTAGATGTCAAAAATTGAGAATGTTGAGGAAAAGGGAGTTTTTAGTGCTAAAGGGTGTACTTGCACACCTAGAGGTGTACTGAATGTGCAAGTGTGCACTTGTCTCACTTTAGAGATGCACACCTAAAGCTTGAGACCCCCCCCTCCTTCCCTCATTTATCTCCTCCTAGCTTCTGTGAGTGCAACCTTCACACCCTTAGAGGTGCACAAACTTCACTCACCTACACACAAAAACAAACAAGTTAACAATGCCAAGGTGTGCACATGTGAACTTGTCTAAGATGTGCATGTGCACCTTTGTTCACATTAAAACTTTAAAAAACTTAGCAAACCTTAGTTAATGGTGCAAACATGCTCACCTTGTCAAGGTGCACATGTGCACATCATTTTTTAACCCTTAACACTAAACAAAGAGTAAGGGTGCACAAATCCACACCCCATAAAGGTGCACACGTGTGTACCCTTAGCCATGTAAATTCCACTTAGCCCCTCTTTGCACATATACACTTGCAATGTGTGCAGTAGCACACATGCACATGTGTGCATTCCACAAGGGTGCACACTTGTGTAGGTGTGCCACTATGCACTAAATAACCTTTTAAGGGTTATTTAGTACACCTAGTGCACCTATCAAGGTGTGCAAGGTGCATTAAACTATATATTAGGGCTTTAAAGGGGGTTTTAAGTGTTTTTCTAAGTTTTGGTGTTTTAGGTCTTATTTTTTGGTAATTAGGGTTTGCTTGGGGTTTGACTTTCAAATTTTCAGACTAATATTTTTATGTTTCTATAGATAAAATAGCTTCCTCATCCTCCTCACTTGCAAAGAAGATGGCTCCAAAACTAGTTCTTTTCATGTTTCAAGGTGCACCAAAGAAATCATGCTTTTAAGATGCACATTCAGAGATTAGAGATACTAAGTTGGGACACATAGAATAGAACAATTTCCTAATACTCTACAATAAGCTTAAAGAGAGGTCCTTGATGATCTTGACACTTATTAGATTAGGTTTGGTCAATGTGGCATCACATCCAACATCAGTACAATATTCAGAGCTTGTAAAGACATTAGTAGAAAACTTTGTGTTAGGAGAAAGAGTGGATAGGGGAGAGCATCTTAGACCTAAGACTAAGGAATATTGAGAAATTTGTCCATCTCCCAAGATCATCAAGTAGAAAGGTGGTATAGGGATAATGAAAAGGAGGCTACCGAGATCATGCAATCATCATTTTTGATTGATAAGACACCCTTGGGATGAAGAGAAAGAAAGGTATATATGAATAGAGGATATATGAAGGATAATATTGGATACTCCATTATACTCCTAAGTAGGGTCATGGGTCTATCAGCAATGGGAATCTCAAAATTTGGATGGTACATTTCATAGAGACCATCAGAATAGCTAAAATGCCAATTGATTGGGCCACAATGCTAAGTGAAAACTTAGATGAGCAATTGGTAGGAGTCAAAGCCAAGCCCAAGTTTTACATGACATCATACTTGGTGGAAAGGACAATTGATTATCTAGGATTGTTCAAGAGGGAACACATGCAAGATGCTAATGCATGGCCTTATGTGGTATACCCACATTTGGTACAAATATGAATCCAAAGAAACTCTCGAGATATCCATCAGATAGGCTCATCTTATTGGAAATTGCAAGACAATTCACATCTTCATATGATAGAGTGAGGAAACAACATAAGAAGACATGGGCATGGCCCATTACTATAGGTCCATTTGAAGTAAAGTAGAAGTAGGATATCATGACCTTTGATGTAGAAGGTGATCAATATCCCTTGGAAGATTACAACTCCCCTCATTCATATTTTGACAATATTGGGAGAGTTCAACTTTTGGTAGGAAAACAATTCATTCATGAAAATGTAGTAGAAGAGCATTGGATGAACACAATATATGACTATGATATTTGAATTAGGAATTATCGTAGGATGACTCTATATCTAGTAGAAAGTTCCTTGAAGATGAAGATCCCACTAAAGGATGTCCAAAAAGACACTCAAGAGGTTTTGGATCCCTTGTACAATCATGACAAGATATTTGATAGGCCAATCATGAATTTAGAGATTGATAGGGAAGAGAATGTAGATATCAATCATAGGGTGAGATGTATAATCCAATTGACAAGGGAATGGATCAAGAAGTGCTTTAAGCTGGACCTAGTTCCTTAGACTGTTACCTTCCAAGCCATAGCATGCCTAGTAAAGGGTAAAGGTGCAAAAGTTATAGTGCCAATATTTCCTAGCCAATCTCTAGTTAGGATAGAAATGGTATATAAACATGACAGGGATGTTGGGTACTTTAGATTTGAAAAAGGGAAGAATAAGAGGAAAAGATCTTCCCCAAAGAAAGTTGAACCTAAAGCTGAAGAACCTCAACAAGGAGAGGTGACCCAAGTCTAAGAGGCAACTCAAGCACATAAGAACCAAGAGCCTCAAAATGAAGAAGCAACTCAAACTTAGGATATTCCACAAGTTCTTACACTAGAATAGGAATAGGAATAAGCACCAGAACCGAAAGCACAAGAGGTGTCACCACTTATATAGAGGAAGAAGCCTCTCCCTTAGCTACTAAGAAAGCTAAGGGTAAACGTAAGGTAAGAAGGACTAGAAGGAAGAAGATACAAAGAAGGGTTATACCTATTCCTCTAGTTCAAGAAACCATTCCTGAGGTAGATGAAGAAGATAATGTCTTGTTCAATCAAAGGACATGCTTGGAAAGGGATGTCCAAGAAGAGAGAAGGAGAAGCTCCACCATTATGCAACCATATATACTCAGGTAACTTATTGAGGTTACAACTTGAGAGGATGAGTAGAAATAGTGGATGGATGAGCAAGAGGGGTAGGGAACAAATATTTTTAAGATATTTGATTTTTACTTTATGCTAGTAGGAGCTAAAATGGTGGGTGATAAAATACAAGATACACCCATGAACCAACCTTTGGGAGAGGATTGGAATCAAATGAAACCTCTACCACAAGGATCTCTATGTACCTCACCACCATCATTTAAGGATTTTCCATTTTTGGATAAAGGCTAAGCCACTACTCTCCCTCTTACTACTGAAGAAGAATGAGTAGGATGTGAAGAAGAGCCAGAAAAAAGGCTAGCCTATAAAGTATTAGAGGAAGGATAGATACCTAAAGAACCTCAATAGACTATTTAGGATACATAGGTGAGGAATTTGGATACTATAGATTTAGGGACACCAAGTCTAGATCTCTTTCTAAAGGATAAGAATCCAAAAAGGAGGGCTAAGGGAAAATCGCCTACAACACAGTCCTCCTCTTCAACCAGATATGTGTCTCCTATAGGCACTACACTGGCTTGGATGAAGAGGGAGGTTATGCTTCAAAATAAGAGGTAGTTGAACCTAATTGAAGATGAGAGTATGGATGCACTAGTTAAAGCCATCAAGAGACTTGAGCCACCTATGATTGATGTGCAACAATTGACCTATTGGAAATATAAGAGGAGTAACTTAGAGGGGAGGGGTGAATCAATTACTACTAAAATAAATACCATATCCCTCAGATGTTAGTAGAAAATGTAAATAGATAACTGAATACTGTCAAAACTCGGTAAACACATACAAAATGTTGTAACTTGGTAATAACTAGATGGTCTTGGTAAATGCTTAACATATAAACTTTAGATGTTATCTATGATTACCATTACTTTATCTTAGTTGAAAACACATAAAAGAAAATAGCATGAACACATTTGACACCAAGATTTAATGTGGAAACCCAATTTGGGTAAAACCACCAATAGTAACTAGTTACTAATTTTCACTCTTCTGAAGTGAGCTTGTTAGAAGCCAACCCTGTTAAAGGTTACAAAACACACTATTAGGTGTGACCCTATTAAAGGATTTAAACACCCTACTAGGAGTGGCCTAGTTAGATGTCTTGAGAACAATTCAATGGAATTTCCACCTTGTTAGAGGATTTTCAAATAGTTGTTAAGCTAACTCTATTAGGAGATTTAGATCATTGCTACAATGTTTAGAGAGTAACAATGAGATGACCTAATTTGATTGCAACTAATTTACTGAATTCAAATCTCTATTCTAGTTTGTACTTGATCCTTTCTAATCGAACATGTCTTTGTTGTACCACAAGGATATTCTGCTTAGCCTTTAGATTTGCTTCCTCTTCTCATCAATAGATCTTCAATCACATCATCATAATTCACACATTCTCTTGCACTTTTTCACACACTTTGAAATGTTGTAACTTGGTAATAACTGAATGGGCTTGGTTAATGCTTAACATATAAAATTTAGATGTTGTCTATGATTACCATTACTTTATCTTAGTTGAAAACACATAAAAGAAAATAGCATGAACACATTTGACACCAAGATTTAATGTGGAAACCCAATTTGGGTAAAACCACCAATAGTAACTAGTTACTAATTTTCACTCTTCTGAAGTGAGCTTTGTTAGAAGCCAACCCTGTTAAAGGTTACAAAACACACTATTAGGTGTGACCCTATTAAAGGATTTAATCACCCTACTAGTAGTGGCCTAGTTAGATGTCTTGAGAACAATTCAATAGAATTTCCACCTTGTTAGAGGATTTTCAAATAGTTGTTAAGCTAACTCTATTAGGAGATTTAGATCATTGCTACAATGTTTAGAGAGTAACAATGAGATGATCTAATTAGATTGCAACTAATTTACTGAATTCAAATCTCTATTCTAGTTTGTACTTGATCCTTTCTAATCGAACATGGCTTTGTTGTACCACAAGGATATTCTGCTTATCCTTCAGATTTGCTTCCTCTTCTCATCAATAGATCTTCAATCACATCATCATAATTCACACATTCTCTTGCACTTTTTCACACACTTTGAAATCACAACTTGACCTTATACTTATACATTCCACTTTGTCAAGTTAGCTTAAATACAACTTACAATAATCAATATTCATCACCTTAGTCAGTTGGAATCAATAAATAAGTCAATTCAGCTTAATACAATAAAATAAGAAAATCCTTTGTTAGCCAACCCTGCTCGATAGAAACTAACTCTGAAACAATTTCCTTTGTTAACCAATAGAAGCTTGGTTAATACAACAAACTTGTGAAAATCCTTTGGCAACCAAGTGAGCTTGGTTAGCACTAGTTCCATCCAACTTTCCTTTGTTACCCAAGTGAGCTTGGTTAACACTTGCTTTCTGCAATTTTTCCTTCAATGCCTGAGTGAACTCGGTAGACACTGCCTCTTGAACTGGGTAAACATAGGGACATTCGATAGACATTGAGAACTGTCTTCATTTTCTAAGTGAATTTGGCATATACTGACTGATAATGATTATGACAATTGTGTAAAGTGAAAGACAACACACAATTAATCAATTGTATCCAATAATCTCCCTCTTTGGCATTGATGGCAACACAACATGTCATAAGAAAATGAAATTTTAGATTTGAGAACTCCCTTTGTCAGTATGAGCTCTTCCATGCACTAAATTCTATCTACAATGGCTATTACCAAGTTCATTCAAAACATTCTCCCTCTTTAAGCATACTTCTTCTTTAGAAGATTTCTCCTTCTCTGGATTCTAACTTTATTCTAGTTCCAAAAGAAAATTTCTTAAAGATATGACAGTAAACTTCTCCCTCTTTCAAAAAACATGCCAAATAAAAATAACTCTATAAATACCAATGTACCTTAAGTAATGATTCATCTGCAATATACCCTTGCCAATTCTTGCACCAAGTAATTTATCTTCAATAGGTTCTAGTTGATGCATTTACAAAAAAATATTTAGTGAATTTCAGATAGGGGAATGAACCCTAGCTTACCTCTTAGATACATAAATGCATTCTTAGGTAATGGCTTGGTGAATATGTCTACAATCTATTCCTTTATAATCAGATATTCCAATCTAACTTCTTTATCTTGCACCAACTCTCTTAAGAAATGATACTTTATAGAAATATGCTTTGTTTTGGAATGCATTACTAGATTCTTTGATACGTTGATTGCACTAGTGTTATCACAACATATGACAACTAGATCTTTGATTTCTAACTTCATTCCTTCCAATAGTTGTTTGAACCAAAAAATGTTAGAACAATTGACTATTTCTGCTACATATTTTTCCTCTGCTGTGGATTGAGATGTATAATTTTGCTTCTTTCTTGTCCAAGATACTAGTCTTTTACCAAGAAAGAATGCTCCACCACTAGTGCTTTTTCTGTCATCGAGACTTCTTGCCCAATCAGCATTAGTAAATACTTTCAAGTCTAGATTGCCTCCAAGTTTTTACCATAAACCATAGTCTTCAGTACCTTTAAAATACCTCATGATTCTTTTGATTGTCATCATGTATTTTCTTTGGGTTTTGCTAATAATCTTGCCACTATGCTAACTGCTAGGCCTTGTGTGAACTACATACTGTAATTTTAAAATCATTGATCTGTAAGTGGTCTTATCTACTTCTTTGGAATCATCATTTTTGGAAAGCTTATGTCCAGTAGATATTGGTGTTCCAATTGGTCTTGAATCTTCCATTCCAAACTTCTTTAATATCTCCTTGATATACTTAGATTGAGTGATCTAGATATCATTCTTGTTCTGTTGTATTTGCAATCCAACAAATAATTTTATTTAACCAAACATGGACATCTCAAATTCTTTACTCATTTCTTCTGAGAATGCTTTGCATAAATCATCATTTCCTATAAACATATTATCATCAACAAATATTTCTGCTAACACAATCTTCTTATCTAGTCCTTCCTTGATATACAAACTACAGTTATCATTAGTTCTTTGAAAACTAATCTCTACCAAGTAATTAAGGAGTCTTTCATACCGAGCTCTGGGAGCTTGTTTGAGACCATATAATGCTTTGTGTAGTTTGCAAACCATGTCCCCTTTGCTAGGATCTATAATACCTTCTAGTTGTTCAATGTAGACTTCCTCATCAAGAATTATATTTAGGAATGTAGATTTAACATCCATTTGATATACTTTAACACCTCTATGTGCTACATATGCTAGTAAAGTTCTAGCACCTTTGTGAATAAACACATTTAACTTCAACTAAGTAGATTCTAGTAGGTCGCCAGATCACCTAGAACCTTAGAGTTGATCCCATATTAGCTTTTCAAGAGAGGAGTTTGAAAGGATTCTTGTCATTAAGCATCATGCAAAATGAAAACTCAACACCTTTTAAACACATGGGATATCATTACCAAATTTAATACATCCACATTTATATGGACCAATATCCTTAAATTTATCTTTATCACTAGTCATATGATTTGAACATCCACTATCAATTATCCATCTATCACTACTTTTGTTTACATGTGAAATTAATGCAGTTTTCTCATTTTCATCAAAATCTTCTTTCATGTGAACATAGAAAACTTCATTATCATTATTTTTAGATTCATTGTCAGTTTCTTCTTTAGTTTTCCTTTTCCTTTTGTAAGGACCAATTGTGACTTGAATGTAGATTCAATAGTAGGAGGTGTATAGTTATTAGAGTTAGATATTTCAAAAATAATATGTCTACCAATTACACCTTCCAAGGTCAAAGTGTTACCCGGTGTCCATCTCAGTTCTTGAATTGTAGAAACTCTAAAGGCATAGATAGGGAGTAGAGTCCTCAATACCTTTCTTATCATAGTTTCATCTTTGATTTCTCCATTTGCACCATGACTAACATTAACAACTTCTTTAAATCTTATGCAATATTATAGTATGCTCTCACCTTCCACCATTCATGTCATCAAATCTACCTCATAGGTTTTCTAATTTGGCTTTCAAGGCATTTTTATCACCTCCATATATGGTTTTCAATTTTTCCCACATTTTATTTGTATTGTCACAATCTTTTAAGTCATTAAACTCGTCATAGCTTAGGGCTGAGGCAAGATCTAACATTTCTTGATTGTGTTCTTTCTTTTTCTTTAGTTGATCAACTATTAGAGCAGTAGTGGTTACCTTCACATACTCACTATCCATAAAGTATATAGAAACATCATTGATAATTGATATATTTAACCTCATCAAGGTTTTCCATGTAGGAAAGTTCTCTTTGTTCAGCTTGGGTACATCCCTATTGTGAGTCATGATCTTTGGCTTTAAGTACCTTGAAAATTTTCTCTATAAGCACTGAGCTCTGATACCGATTATTAGAAATGTTTAGAATAATTGAGAGGGGCAGGGGGTTGAATCAGTTACTCAAGGTCTTTAAGAACCATTTTAACAATTAAAAATAACATTCATTATTTTATTTATCCTGTTGTTGCTCAGTCTCTACTATAATAGTAAAATTACTATCTTAAACATAACACGCTTTACTAAATGAAAGAACCATCATATGTAAAAAAATATAAAGAATTTAACACAAGTTTGACACTAGGATTTTATATGGAAATCCAATTTAGGAAAAACCACCAACAAGGTGTCACTACTTTTCACTCTTTCGAAGTGAGATCTATTAGGAGCCAACTATGTTGAAGGTTTATAATACACACTATTAAATCTGACATAGTTGGAGGATTTAATCACCCTATTAGGAGTTGCCTTATCAAAAGACTTTGATCATTCCATTTAGAAAGTCACCTAGTTAAAGGAATTACATAGACTGTTAAGTCCTTCAAATAACTGTTAGGTCAACCTCTATTAAAAGGATTTTAATACAAAGTATTTACAATGATTAGAAAGAAAATAATAGGGTTTTGATCCCTATGATTACAACTCACTTTGCAGGTTTAGATCACTATTTGGTTCATGTGTTGATTCACTGATAAGCCTCCCATTGTCATCTCTGATATTGATTTGCTTGGAAACCCTTCAAGCAATTAGTCTACCCCTTCAGCAATACTTAAGCATTCTACTCAGATTTACTTATAAACATCAACATCGTCTATGTAAGAAATCTCCTTTAGCTTTTCATTCACTCTCACACTTGTGCATCTCTGATCAACCTTATTCTGTATGTGTCTCTCACATACACTCATACCCACACTGCACTTTTGGTTCAGCTCTGTACCTCTTTAAATAGGAAATTCTCACTTTACCATTTTCTACGATCATCATATATCTTAGGGTTTACAATTAGGTTTAATACAATTCATTGTATTTATCCATCTTCTTGATCTTGCTCTAGAGACTTCTCTTGAATCTATCTGTTAGGTCTTTACCTAATCCTTACCTTGAATTTAATGATCCAACTCATCAATCTTATTTCCAACATGGTTTATATCTCCCAAGAAATCAACTGAGTCAGATGGGAATCACAATTTTCTCATATTCATTCTCAACATTGTTACTCAAAAATCACTAAGTTCTGATACTTAGTCATCACTTAACACTCGATTACTATAAAACTTCTCGCTTAGCATCAACTAGCTTGCTCAGTTGATATTGATGCTTGATCAACACTGTATTTTCTTGGCACACACTATGGCTCAATTGAGACTAGCAACACTCAACATTCCTTTACCATTTGCTCTATTTCTCAATTTAGCTAAAATTTCTTGACATAAATAATCACTTTGTCTCATCAAAGTCTAACTAGTCAAATGTCCATTGTGGCTTCCTTTTCATAACTCAATCTTTCCTTTAGGTGCTATTGTCATAAGAAATTTCTCAAATCCTCTTCATCAATCAAATATATGACATTTAGATTAGGTAGAAATATGTATTATTAATAGATTTGCCATCAATGAGAAAACAACAATTGTTCCAATTATAAGTTTCCAACATCTAAGATGTTTTGTTTTGTCTCTATGTTAAACCTCTTGAAAGAAAAGATGCAAAAATGGAAGAAAACTCATTTTAACAATATCTTTGAAGAAAAACTCAAAATAGAGGAAGAATTAGAAGAGCTTAATGAAGAAATTATAAGGAATGGAAAGAATAATATTGTGTTTTTAAAATAAAAAGAATTACTTTCCAAACAAGAGAACATATTAGCAAAGGAAGAAATTGTTTGTGAAAAAAAATTGAGAGAAACATGGCAAGCTGAGGGAGACAAAATACTAAATTCTTTCATAGCAACACAATTAACAATAGAAACACAAATAGAACAACAAACATAAAAAATGATGTAGGGAGTCAAGTTGATACGCCTATGCAAATAACAAAGTTTTTTGTGTATTATTATAGGAACCTTTTAAACAATTATGAAAGTTCAAACCTCCCTACTGAAAACACCATGTTGAGTTCAATTCCAAAGATAATTACACATAAAGATAATAAGTTTTTAAATTATTCATTCAATGTACAAGAAATAAAAGACACATTATTCAGTCTCAACCCAAAAAAAATATCCAGGACCTGACAACTTCCATGCTTTTTTCTTCTAGAAATGCTAACATATTATAGGGGAAGACTTATGTCAAGCCATAGAAGAAAATAAAAAATTAGGCTCATTATTGGCAAAAATCAATAACACCTTCCTAGCACTTATACCCCAAAAAACTAATAATGAGACATAAGGAGATTTTTAGCTTGTTGCATTATGTAACACTATATATAAAGTTATAACCAAGGCTCTAGAAAATAGACTCAAAGTGGTATTACCAAAACTCATATTAGAAGAACAAACAAGATTTTTATGAAATAGAACGATATTAGATGGAATAATCATCATTGAAGAACTCATTCATTATGTCCAAGCCAAAAAGGAAGGATGCATGTTAATGAAACTCAATATACACAAGGCCTATGACAAAGTAGATTGGAGATTCATGTGTAAAAATTTGGAAGCCTTTGGTTTTTCACACCAATGGACTAACCTAATATTTAATTGCATCTTGACTTCAAAAATCTCTATACTCTTAAATGGTACTCTAGAAGGCTTCTTCAATATCTCTAATGCAGGAGCATCCTAGGTGCAAGGGAAATCTTACATCACCCAAAAAAATATTTTATTTTCAATCTTTTCTATTTTAATAAGGACTAGTAGACAGGGTGGCTACTATTTATGGTAACTTACTATTTTTAGTAAGTTTTTCATACGAGCTTGAAATGTTCTCATTTTCTATAGAAAAGTTCATTTTAAGGTTTTAAGCCTATCATAAAAATCTCACTGCTCAAGCATTAGTATTAGAGAAGTTATTGTAGATTTTCAATGGAAAAACTTGTAGAAAAATCTTTCGGCTCACCATTGGAGGCCTTAGAGTGCCCAGATGAGGTCCAAAAACTCAACGAAAGGGCACTAGCATAGTTTTAACTTGTAGATCAGGAGTTGGCATTTTTAAAAAGTGGCTATAATAGACAATCAGAGCAATGATTTATGAGTTATGGCCTTCTAAAGTTGGGCTACCAAAATTTCTAAACTAATTTGTCAAAGATGTATTTGGCCGACTCTATGTGTATTACTAGGGTTTTTCGAATTGAGGTATTAAAATTTGAGTATCTAGAACCTTCTCAGGCGGCATAAAACTACCTATTTAAGAAAGGCCCAAATATTGTCTAGGACAGCTCTGGGTGATAATTCACAACTTGTCTTGGAAATTATTGTACTAAAAGCACCCATGTGGATTAGCATATTATATTTATGAATTCTTTAATTTCACATTTGTGGTGCAAATAAGAAGTCCATATTTTGTTCTCACATTTTTTTTTGCTTCTATCTTTTTGTTATGAGTTTATGGTATTAAGGGGATAACCTTGCATCAAGTGGTATCAGAGCTTACCTTCATTAGTAGTATTAGAGCATACCTTTATCAGTAGTATCAAAACGTAACTTCATTAGTGGTATTAGAGCTAGAGTTCTTGGGTGTGTGGACAAATTTCCAATTGTGAGACAGTTTGCATCAGGACCATGGTTTAGGTTGAGCATGTAGATAGATCACCATTTGTGAGGCAGTCTACACTAGGGTTTTAGTGGAAGCATGAAAAATGCCTCCATAAAGAGAGTGTAGTAGAATAGCTATAGGTATTACACTTGAGGGTTTTTGAGCCCTCCAAAGGTAGATGCAAGCATTGGAACAGAAAATGGGAAGAGGAATAAATCTTCCTATAGGAGATGAAATTGAGGATGAGGATGAAGTAGAAGAAAATGCCGAAGTAGAGGCAGTTCTAAATCTAGAGGAAGAGAGGCTTTTTAGGGCCATCTCCAAAATTGGAAAAAGGCCTAAGTTTGAAGTTTTCACATTTTTGGGAAATCTTAATCTAGAGGAGCTAATTGATTGGAATAATAGACTAGAGGAGTATTTTGAGTATGAAGATATTGAGGATCTAGATAGGGTCAAGTTTGCAAAGGCAAAACTGAAGGGACATGCAAAGATTTGGTGCTAAGAGGTTTAGTTGGAGCAAAATAGAAAGGAAAAGAACAAAATCACCAGATGGGATCAGATGATAGCTAAAATGAAGTGACAATTCATTCCTATGGATTATGAACTTGATTTGTTGAAGAAGATGCAAGGAATGAAGCAAGTGGGAAAATATATTCAAGAGTATATTGAAGAGTTCTACTGAGTTCTCACTAGAACTAACTATCCCTAAGTTGATAAGGATAAAGTTGCCCATTATCTTAATGGGTTAAGGCCAAGCATTTAGAACGAGCTGAGTTTGGTTTGAATGAGCAATATTAAGGAGGCATACTAGTTTGCCCTAAAAGTTGAGGAGAAACTAAGCAAGCAGTTTGAAAATAAGAATAGTTGAAGAGGTCATGGTGGAAGATTTGGTGGACAATCTTATGGTGGCCATAATGTTAATCAAAAGAAAAAGGATGAGGCTAGAAGTAGCAAATAGAACTAGAGGGGAAACAATATCAATTTTTTCCAAAATTAAAACAATAGAGATCATAGAGGAAGAGATAGAGGACAAGAATCTGGAAGAGGAGGCTTCCGTGGAAAATGTTTTCACTGTAGAGAAGAAGGGCATAGAGCATTTGAATGTATCTAGCACCAAGGAAGGACAAATTGAAGAACAAAAGGCCTGGTGAGATTTGCACATGTTGATGAAGATGCCAGATCCTCACATTCTGAAGATGCTAAAAGAGGGGAAGTCCTAGTTAATTGAAGAGTCCTACTAAGTGGTGAGAATGAACTTGAGCAAAGAAGGAGCTTGTTTCGCACAAGGTGTAGATATGAAGATAAGTGTTGTGATGTGATCATTGATGGTGGAAGTACTGACAACCTAGTGTCAAAAAAAATGGTCACCAAGTTGAATTTGAAGAGGTAGAAACACCTACATCCATAATGTATTACTTGGGTACAAGATGACCACAAGATCATGGTCAATGAGTAGTGCTCAATGAAGTTCAAGATTGCAAGCTACTAAGATGAGGTACTATGTGATATCATACCTATGGACATATGTCATATGTTTTGGGTAGGTTATGGTAGTTTGATAGGTATGTTGTCCATGATGGGAGAGAAAATACCTACACTCTAACTAAGGATGGAGTGAAACATAAGTTGGAGCCATTGAAGGATAAAGAAGAAAAGGTATATAGTGCTACCAGAATATGTTTTGTTGATGGAAAGGAGTTTCTTAAAGGTATGAAGCATGAGCATATGTGTTCTTCTATAATTCCAAAAGATAGTAAAGAAGAAGTGGAAAAGATACTTATAGAAGTTGCAGATATGTTGGAAGATTTTTTTGATATTGTATTTTATAATGTACCTAATGGATTGCCCCCAATGAGGAAGATTAGTCATCAGATGGATTTGGTTGTAGGAGTCAATTTGCCAAACAAGGTAACACATAGAATGACACTAGAAGAAAGTGAAGAGTTGAATAAGCAAGTTCATGAGTTGTTGCAGAAGAGGTTGATTCAAGAGAGTCTAAGTCCATGTGTTGCACCAGCAGTGTTAGCACCAAAGAAGAATGGAGAATGGAAGATGTGCATAGATTCTCATGCTATCAACAAGATCACCATCAAGTATAGATTTCCTTTGTCAAGGATGGATGATATTATGGACTATTTGAGTGGAGCTTAGTATTTCACAAAGATAGATCTGAAGAGAGGGTACCATCAGATTTGTATCAGAGAAGGTGATCAGTGGAAGACTACTTTCAAGACAAGGGAAGGACTGCATGAGTGGTTAGTCATTCTTTTTGGGCTAACCAATGCACTAAGGACTTTCATGAGGCTCATGAATGAGGTACTAAAGGAGTTTCTAGGTGAGTTTTTCATTGTTTACCTAGATGATATATTGATCTTTAGTTAGACATTGGAGGAGCATTTGATTCATATTTGCAAGGTGTTTGATAAGTTGAGGGAAGAAAATTTGTTGGTAAATTTGAAGAAGTACAATTTTCTAAAGAAAGAGTTGGTGTATCTGAGATTTTTCATCTTAGGAGAAGGTCTAAAAATGGACCCGGAGAAAGTGAAGCCTATCCTCAAATGGCCTACTCCAAGGAGTGCAATAGAGGTAATACCTTTTCATGGACTGGCTACATTTTAAAGAAAGTTCATAAGAAGTTTTAGTAGTATTTATGGACCCTTGACTAAAAAAATGAGAGGGGATATGAAAGAGTTTAAGTGGACTATAGGAGTAGATAAGAGTTTTAATTTGTTGAAATAGAAAGTTATTGAGTAGCCTATTTTAGCACTTCCTAATTTTAACAAGGTGTTTCAAGTAGACTGTGATACTAGTGATACTACAATAGGAGCTATTTTGAGCCAAGAAGGTAGACCTATTACTTATTTTAGTGAGAAATTGAATGATGAAAAAAAAAAACTTCTATTTATGATTAGGAATTTTATGCTATAGTTCAAGCATTGAAGAAGTGGAGACACTATCTTCTTCGTAAGGAGCTTGTTTTGTATACTAATCATCAAGCTTTGCAATATTTGAATAGTCTAGGAAAATTGAACCAAAGGAATTTAAAGTAGGTTGAGTTTTTGTAGAGTTATACATTTATTTTGAAACACAAGAGTGAGAAGTCTAACAAAGTTATAGATGCTCTTACTAGAAGACAATTTTGCTAATAGAAATGTAGATAGAGGTGGTTGGGTTCAAGGAACTTAGTATATTATATCTAGATGATCCTAATTTTGGTGAAGCATGGAAGGCTTGTACAAAACCTGTTACACTTGATAGGAAAAAGTGGTTGGATTTCATGATCTAGGATAATATGTTTTTCAAAGGAAGCTAGTTGTGCATTCCCAAAAGTTCAATGAGAGAGAATCTCATCAAGGAGAAGCATAGTGGAGGATTGACTGGACATTTTCGCTAAGATAAAATCATAGATTTGGTTGCTAAAAATTACTACTTGCCATAGTTGCAGCAAGATGTGATGAGGTTTGTACAAAGTTGCAGAGTATGCTAAATCGCGAAAGAAGTGAAGCAAAATACATGGTTGTATCGGCCATTACCAGTACTAGAGAAGCCATGAGAGGATATCAACATAGATTGTGTTCTTGGATTACTAAGGATACAATGTGGGCATGATTCTATTTTTGTGGTGATTGATAGGTTTTCAAAGATGGCACATTGTATTCCTTGCAAGAAGACTAGTGATGTTGTTCATGTAGCAAAGTTGTTTTTTAGAGAAGTTGTGAGACTACATGGTCTACCAAAGATTATAGTTTCAGATTGAGATACCAAATTTGTTGGGTATTTCTAGCATACATTGTGGAAGAAGTTGAAGATAGATTTGAAGTTTAGTTCATCACATCATCCATAGACTAATGGATAGATAGTAGCTGTGAATCATAGTTTGGGAAATTTTTTGAGATGCTTGGTTGGAGATAAACCAAAAGGATGGGATATGATTTTACTACAAGCAAAATTTGCATATAATAATTCTATTAATAGGAGTACTAGTAAATCACCATTCTAGATTGTATATAACAATAGTCCTATAAATGCTTTTGAATTGAGGTAGTTGGATAAAGGAGAGATAAGTAGTGCTGAAGTAGAAGATTTTGTTGAACATTTGAAGAACATTCATGAGGAGGTGATGAAGCACATCATAAAGATGAACACACAGTATAACGCTAAGGCAGATGTGAAAAGGAGATATAAGGAATTTTAGATTGGAGATTAAGTCATGGTTCATTTAAGAAAGGAGCATTCTCCAGTGGGTGCATATGATAAGTTGAAGATGAAGAAGTTTAGACCATGCAAGATAGTGAAGAGGCATGATTTTGGCAATGCATATGAATTTGAGCTGCCTACTGAATTGAATATTTCACCAGTATTTAATATTTCCAATTTGATAGAGTATTACAAAAGAGGTGATGGAGATGAAGTTGTAGAAGTGTAGTGGAACATTCTAGCAGCTCGTTTGGCTACAAAGGAGATTGAGGAGATACAAGATAGTCGTGTTGGAAAAAGTACTAGAAATAAAACTTATGAAGAATATCTGTTCAAATGGAAAGGGAGACTAGTTGAGAGTTCATCATGGCTAGCAAATGAGGAGGTTAACCATCTTGGTTTTCCTCTAAACACCTAAGACATGATGGGGTCACTTCTCAAATTACCCTAGGTGTTTGATGCAAGAGCATCTTGGGTGCAAGGGCAATCTTGCATCACCCAAAAACTTTTTTATTTTCAATCTTTTCTATTTTAATAAGGTCTAGTAGACAAGGTGGTTAATATTTATGGTAACTTACTATTTTTAGTAAGTTTTTAATGCAAGCTTAGAATGTTCTCATTTTTTGTAGGAAGGTTCATTTTAAGGTTGTAAGCCTACCATAAAAATCTCATTGCTCAAGCATTCACATCAAAGAAGTTATTATAGATTTTTGGTGGAAAAATTTGTAGAAAAATCTTCAGGTTCACTGTTGGAGGCCATAGAGTACCTAGATGAGGTCCAAAAACTTGAGGGAAGGGCACTAGCACCATTCCAAGACTATAGATCAAGAGTTGGCATTTCCAAAAAGTGGTTATAATAGCCAATCAGAGCCACAATTCGTGAGTTATGGCCATCAGAAGTTGGGCTACCAAAATTTCTAAAATAATTTGTCAAATATGTATTTGGCTGAGTCTATTGTTAGGGTCTGTCTACCCGAGGTATTAAGTTTGAGCATCTAGAACCTTCCCATGCGACATAAAACTACCTATTTAAGAAAGGCCCAAACATTGTCTAGGATAGCTTTGGGTAATAATTCACAGCTTGTCTTGCAAATTATTGTACTGAAGGCACCCATGTGGGTTAGCATACTATATTTATGAATTTTGTAATTCAATATTTGTGGTGCAAATAAGAAGTCCATATTTTGTTCTCACATTTTTTGTTGTTTCTATGTTTTTGTTATGAGTTTATGGTATTAAGGGGATCACCTTGCATCAATCTCTAGGGGAATCAAATAAGGGGACCCAATCTCTCCCTTTCTCTTCATAATCATGGTTGAATCCTTTGGTAGAGCAATAAAAAAGGCACAAGAAGAAAATAAAATTAAGGGAGTCTCGATCACTGATGGGATTGTCAACATAACACATCAACAATTTGTGGACGACACAATTCTCCTAGGGGAGAGTAAGTGGAGGAAGCTAAAAATTATAAACTTATAGTCAAAGCATAAATGGAAGCCTTAGGTCAAATGACCAACATGGAAAAATTAGAAATATTCTTCTTAAATACTAATATTGAATTAGAAAACAATATATGTAATGAATTGGGCTTCAATAAAGGAACATTCCCATGCAAATACTTAGGTTTGCCGTTAGAAAAAGGAGCTAGAGATAGAAAATCTTGAGAACATATCATAGAAAAATGGGACAGAAAATTGGAAATTGGAAAGGGAAATGACTCACAAAAGCTAGTCAAGTCACAAAAATTAGACAAGTTCTCTCATCCATCCCGATATACCAGATGTCTTGTTTACCTCTGCCCAAAGGAGTCAAGAGGAAAAAAGATTCATAGCTTAGGGATCTATTCTGGAAAGGTACAAATGATAAGAAGAAACTAGCATTGATTAAATGATGAAGGGGACTACCCTTAGTACCATAAACTCATAAAAAAAAAAGAAACAATAACAAATGCGAGAAAAAAAATGAACTTATTATCGCTGCAAATGCAAAATTATAGAATTCTTAATTACAATATGCTAACCCAAATGGGCGCCTTCAGTACAGTAATCTGCAAGATAGTGCTATGTACTATCACCTAGAGCTATTTTAGACAATGTTCAGGTCTTTCTTAAATAGGCAGTTTTATGTTGCCCGAGAAGGTTCTAGATGCTCAAACTTAATACCTAGGGCCGACAGACCCAAACAATATGAAAAGAATCAGTCAAATACATCTCTAACAAATTATTTTAGAGCTCTGATTGGCTATTATAACCACTTTTTAGAAATGCCAGCTCCTGATCTACAAGCTTGGAATAGCACTAACACCCTTCTATCGAGTTTTTAGACCTCATCCGAGTACTCTAAGTCCTCCAACGATGAGCCTAAAGATTTTTCTGCAATTTTTTCCACCAAAAATTTAAAATAACTTCTTTGATACTTAAGCTGGAGCAATGAGATTTTTATTATATGCTCATATCTCTAAAATGAACCTTCTAGTAGAAAATGAGAACATTCCAAGCTCGTATGACAAACTTACTAAAAATAGCAAGTTCCCATCAATAGTAACGACCATGTCTACTAGTCCTTATTAAAATAGAAAAGGCTGAAAATAAAATATTTTTGGGTGATGCAAGATTTCCCTTACACCTAGGATGCTCTTACATCAGACACCCAAGGTTATTTGAGAAGTGACCCCATCACGTCTTAGGTGTTCAAAGGAAAACCAAGATAGTTGACCTCATCCCTTGCTAACCATGATGAATCCTCCACTGGTCTCCCTTTCCATTTGACTAGATATTCCACAAAAGTTCTATTTCTGGTACTTTTTCCAATATGACTGTCTAGTATCTCCTCAATCTCCTTGGTAGCCAAACTAGTTTCTAGAATGCTCCATTGCACTTCTACAACTTCATCTCCATCACCTCCATCATAAAACTCTATTAAATCTAAAATATTAAATACTAGTGAAATATTCAATTTAGCAGGCAACTCCACTTCATACACATTTCCAGAATCATGCCTGTATGGTCCAAACTTCTTCATCTATAGCTTATTATATGTACCTACTAGAAAACATTCCTTTCTCAAATGAACCATGACTTCATCTCCAATCTAAAATTCCCTATGTCTCCATTTCACATCTGCCTTAGCCTTAAGCTTCTACACATCCTCATGGATGTTCTTCAAATGTTCAACAAAATCTTCAACTTCAACACTACTTATCTCTCCCTTATCCAACTTCCTCAATTCAAAAACATTTTTGCGACTACTCCCATATACAATCTGGAATGCTGATTTACTAGTACTCCTATTGACAATATTATTATATGCAAATTTTTCCTATAGTAAAATCATATCCCATCCTTTTGGTTTATTTCCAACCAAGCATCTCAGCAAGTTTCCCAAACTACGATTCACAACTTCTATCTTTCCATCGATCTATGGATGATGTGATGAACTAAACTTCAAATCTATCTTCAATTTCTTCCATAATGTACACAGAAATACCCAAAAAATTTGGTATTTCGATCTGAAACTATACTCTTTGGCAAACCATGTAATCTCACCACTTCTCCGAAAAATAACTCTATTACATGAACAACATCACTAGTCTTCTTGCAAGGAATAAAATGTGCCATCTTTGAAAACCTGTCAACCACCATAAAAATAGAATCATGCCTGCACTATGTCTTTGGTAATCCAAGAACAAAATCCATGCTGACATCCTCCCATGGCTTCTCTGTTATAGGTAATGGCTGATATAACCTTGTATTTTGCTTCACTCCTTTTTCCATCTGACATACTCGAGAACTCTGTACAAACTTTGTCACATCTTGCTATAACTGTGGCTAGTAATAAATTTCAGCAACTAAAGCTATAGTTTTATCTCTGTCAAAATGTCCAGCCAATCCTCCACTATGCTTATTCTTAATGAGGTTCTCTCTCATTGAACTTCTAGGAATGCACAATTGGTTTCCTTTGAACAACATATTATCTTGGATCATGAAATCCAACCACTTTGTCCTGTCAACTGTAACAGGTTTTGTACAAGTCTTCCATGTTTCACCAAAATTAAGATAATCTAGATACAATGTACTAAGTTCCTTGAACCCAACCATGCCTATCTACATTTCTCTTAGAAAAAGTTGTCTTCTACTAAGAGCATCTACAACTTTGTTAGACTTCCCACTTTTGTGTTTCAAGAAAAATGTATAACTCTGCAAAAACTCAACCCATTTTAAATGCCTTTGGTTCAATTTTCCTTGACTATTCAAATATTGCAAAACTTGATGATCAGTATACAAAAAAAATCCTTGTAAAGAAGATAGTGTCTCCACTTCTTCAATGCTTGAACTAAATTCCTAATCATAAATAGAATATTTTCTTTTTGCATCATTCAACTTCTCACTAAAATGAGCATCTGGTTTACCTTCCTGGCTCAAAATAGCTCCTATTATAGTAACACTAGCATCACAATCTACTTGAAACATCTTGTTAAAATCAAGAAGTGCTAAAATGGGCTACTCAATAACTTTCTATTTCAATAGATTGAAACTCTTATTGGATCCTACAGTCCATTTAAACTCTTTCTTATCTCCTCTCATTATTTTAGTCAAGGGTCCACAAATACTGATAAATCTTCTTATGAACTTTTTGTAAAATGTAGCCAGTCCATGAAAAGATCTTACCCCTGTCACACTCCTTCAAGTAGGCCATTCAAGGATAGCCTTCAATTTCTCTGGGTCTATTTTTAGACCTTCTCTTGAGACTACAAATCCCAAGTACACCAGCTCCTTGTTTACAAAACTACACTTCTTCAGGTTTATCAACAACTTTTCTTCCCTCAACTTTTCAAACAACTTGCAAATATGGAGTAAATGCTCCTCTAATTTCTTACTAAAGATCAATATATCATCTAGGCAAACAATGAAAAACTTTCCTAGAAACCCCTTTAGTACCTCATTCATGAGTCTCATGAAAGTTCTCGGTGCATTGGTTAGCTCAAAAGGCATGACTAACCACTCATACAATCCTTCCCTTTTCTTGAAAGTAGTCTTCCACTCATCACCTTCTATGATATGAATCTAATGGTACCCACTCTTTAGATCTATCTTTGTGAAATACTAAGCTCCACTCAAATAGTTCATAATATCATCCATCCCCAACAAAGAAAATATATACTTGATGATGATCTTGTTGATAGCACAAGAATCTATGTACATCCTCCATTCTCCATTCTTCTTTGGTGCTTACACTATTGGTACAACACATGGACTCAAACTCTCTCAAATCAACCCCTTCTACAACAACTCATGAACTTGCTTGTTCAACTCTTCACTTTTTGTTGGTGTCATTCTATGCATTGCCTTGTTTGGAAAATCGACACTTGGAATCAAATCCATCTGGTGACTAATCTTCCTTATTGGGGGCAATCCATCAGGTACATTATCTGATACAATATCAGAAAACTCTTCCAACATATTTGCAACTTCTGCAGGTACCTCCTCTACTTCTTCTTTACTAACTTTAGGAATTATAGAAAAAACACATATGCTCATGCTTCATACCTTTAAGAAACTCCTTTCCATCAACAAAACATATTCTGGCAACACTACATACCTTTTCTTCTTTATCCTTCAATGGCTTCAACTTATGTTTCACTCCATCCTTAGTTAGAGTGTAGGTATTTGATCGCCCATCATGTACAACATGCCTATCAAATTGCCATGACCTACCCAACAACATATGCCATATTTCCATAGCTATGAGATCACATGGTACATCATCCTGGTAATTCCCAATCTTGAACTTCACTTAGCACTGCTCATTGACCATAACCTTGTGGTCATCTTGCACCCAAGAAATATGGTATGGATGTGGGTGTTTTTGTCTCTTAAGCTTCAACTCGGTGACATCATTTCTAACACCATATTGCCAATACTTCCACCATCAATGATCACATCACAACACTTATCTTCACATCTACACCTTGTGCGAAACAAACTCCTTTGATTAGGTTCATTCTCACCACTTAGCAAGATTCTTCTGTTAACTAGCACTTCTCCTCTTTTAAAATCTTTAAAATGTGAGGATCTGGCATCTTCATGAACATGTGCAACTCTCACCTAATCTTCTATTCTTTGATCTATCCTTCCTTGGCACTGGGTATATTCAAATGCTCTATGCCATTCTTCTCCATAGTGAAAGCATTTTCCACAAAAGCCTCTTCTTCTAGATCCTTGTCCTCTACCTCTTCCTCTTTGATCTCTATTGGTTTGATCATGGAAACAATTGGAGTGGTTTCCCCTTTGGTTCTAATTTCTACTTCCATCCTCATCGTTGTTCTTCTAATTATCCTTATGGCCTCCATAAGATGATCCATGAAATATTCCACCATGACCTCTTCCACTATTCTTATTGTCAAACTTCTTGCTCAGTTTCTCTTCAACTCTTAGGGTAAACTGGTATGTGTCCTCAATATTGCTCATTCAAACCAAACTTAGCTCATCTTGAATGCTTGGCCTTAACCCATTAACATAATGGGCTACTTTCTCCTTATCAGCTTCTGCATGCCCGATTCTAATAAGAACTTGGTAGAACTCTTTGATATACTCTTGTATAGATTTTCCTGCTTGTTTTATTCCTTGCATCTTCTTTAACATATCAAGCTCAGAATCCATAGGAATGAATTTTTGCTTCATTTTAGCTATCATCCAATTCTATCTGGTGATTTTCTCCTTTCCCTTTTTATTTCACTCCAACTAAACCTCTTGCCACCAGATCTTTGCATGTCCCTTCAATTTTGCCTTCACAAATTTGACCCTATTCGGATCTTCAATATCTTCATACTCAAAGTACTCCTCTTGTTCATTGATCAAATTAATCAACTCTTATGGGTTAAGATTTTCTGAAAATGTGGGAACATCAAACTTAAGTCTTTTTTCAATCTTGGAGATGGCCCTAAAAAGCCTCTCTTCCTCTAGATTTAGAACTACCTTTGCTTCGGCATTTTCTTCTACTTTTTCCTCATCCTCACTTTCATCTCTTATAGGAAGATTTATTCCTCTTCACATTTGTTCTTCCAACACTTGCATTTTCCTTTCAAGGGCTCAAAAACCCTTAGGTGTAACACCTACAACTCTTCTGCCATACTCTCTTTGTGGAGGTATTTTCACGATTTTGCTAAAACCCTAGTGCAAACTACCTTGCAATCAATGATCTATCCACACACTCAAGAACTCTAGCTCTGATATCACTTGATGCAGGGGACTCCCCTTAGTACCATAAAATCATAACAAAAACAAAGAAACAATAAAAAATGTGAGAAACAAAATATGGACTTCTTATTTCTTCAAATGTGGAATTACAAAATTATCAATTACAATATGCTAACCGAAATGAATGCCTTCAGTATAGTAATCTGCATGACAATACTACAAACTATCACCCAGAGTTGTCCTACATAATATTCGGGCCTTTCTTAAATAGGTAGTTTTATGCTGCCTAGGAAGGTTCTAGATGCTCAAACTTAATACCTAGGGCTGACAGACCCTAACATCACACATAGAGTCAAACAAATAGATCTTTGACAAATTATTTTAGAAATTTTAGTAGCCCAACTTTTGAAGACCATAACTCACAAACTGTTGCTCTGATTGGCTATTATAACAACTTTTTTGAGATGCTAGCTCTCAATCTATAGACTCAAAATTGTGCTAGCACCCTTCTGTCAAGTTTTTGGACCTCATCCAGGCACTCTAAGGCCTCCACTAGTGAGCCTCAAGATTTTTTAAAAAATTTTTCCACCAAAAATCTACAATAAATTATTTGATACTTAATCTAGAGCAATGAGATTTTTTTGGTAGGCTCTTATCTCTAAAATGAACCTTCCAATAGAAAATGAGAACATTCCAAGCTCATATGTCAAACCTCTTAAAAATAGCAAGTTCCCATATATAGTAACCACCCTGTCTGCTAGTCCTTATTAAAATAGAAAAGGCTGAAAATAAAATAGTTTTGGGTGATGCAAGATTGCCCTTACACCTAGGATGCTCCTGCATTATTCAATGGGATAATATTTATAAACCAAAAGATAAAGGTGGGCTAGGTATTGAGATCCTTAGTTGGCAAAATGAAGCCTCAAGAGCTATACTAGTTTGGAGAATGTATAATGAATACGATAGTAAATAGGTCCAAACTATTTATAGGAAATATCTATATATGTCTTCCCCCATTTCTCTATTTATAACTAGCAAAACTCCTAAAGGATTGAAATCTTCAAATTTCATGATGCAATGTAGCCCTCTCATTCACAAAAACCTAACTTGGGATGTAGGAAAGGGAAGAGAAACATTTTTTTGGAAAGACTCTTGGGATGGTCTTCCCACTCTCAATTCTTATAATCTCCCCCCAATATAAAAAATACATTGATCAATTCATGGGGTAAACATGTTAGTGATTAAAAATGCAAAGTAAATGGTACTTAAAGTGAAGAATGGACAGGGAAATCAATAGAAGGAACCACATTATCAGCGCTTGAAAAATAATAATTCAATCCTTCATAAATCAAAGAGATGTTAGTAACAAGGAGAGACAGGAAAAAATAATCTGGGGAGCCTCAAGATCAGGAGTTTATAATTTTAATAAAGGATATTAACTAATTATCAATTCAGCAAGATGAGATTACCTAGAAATCCCCATAGAACTATGTTGGGATTCCATGTGTATACCTAAGGCTAGTCTTTTCCTATGGGTAGCCTTTTAAGAGAGGATTCTCACAACTAATAGATTCACCAAAATGGGGTATGAAGATCCTTTTAGATGGTCATTCTAGAAGAAATATTAAGAGACAATGAGTCATCTAATTTTTCGTTGTAACTTTTCTAAAATTTTTTGGTAATGGTTAAGTGTCAAACTCAATTCGTTTCTAGCCCTTCCCAATAGCCTTTGAGAGAATTTGTAAAGTTGGCCCAAAAATGGGAAATAAAAAATCTACATTATTTTTTGGAAAATATCTCCTTCAAAATTCTTATGGGAAATCTAGAAGGAAAGGAATAGAAGTATTTTCCATAGTGAAGAAATGAATTTTGGATCATTTCAAAATCAAGTTGAGGCTTTTATTGTGTTAGTCATTAACAATCAACTCAGGAAATCAATTAAGAAAGAAGGTTCATTCTCTGAATGGGATGTGGAGATGAGAAAGAATTGGAACAACCTTATTAACCCCCTAATGGTATACTCCAAAGTTGATAAGCAAGCTAGACTAAACTGTAAATGGGAGCCTCCATCAATCAGATGAGCAACACTCAATTTCAATGGAGCTGCTAGAAGGAACCTAGGAAGAGAAGGACTAGGATGTATCATTCACTCAAATAAAAGATTATTGTTAGCTAAGTGAGATAGATCTCTAGGACTCACTTTGAACAATAATGCAGAAATTGAAACTTTGATTGGAGGACTATGAATTAGGTTAGAATTAGGAATCCCAAAATTAGTCATAGAAGGAGACTCTCAAATTACTCTAAATGCCCTCAGCAAGAATAAGACACCCAATTAGAAACTAAAATCATTATTGGAAAAGACATTACTCTTAATTGATAAATTTGAAGACATAAGGATTCAACATACTTATCCTGAAGGAAACTATGAGGTAGATAAGCTATCCAATCTAGGAATTAAGGGTGTAAATATTAATGGAAAACAACCATCTACATAAACAAATTCCATAAACACCCCTAGTTGTTTCAAATATAAAATGCATCTGCCGTCTTTAAATAATTAAGAATGTTTGTCCACCTATTTCTCACTTAGGAATTGAACACAAGTTCATCATCAAAATTAAAACCTATTCAGTAACTTAGCATCTTTCTTAACAACTTAGAAATAACAAAGTCTTTTTCAAACTCAAATCATTGTTAGAGGTAACCTAACTCAGAGACACATTATCCAATGATGGAACTCAAGTAATTCCTATGAATATGATAGAGAAAATTAGGTGTAGAACTTAATTTAATTAAACTAATCAATAGACCTTCAAAAACATAACATCCACTAACAAAACTTAGACAAATCTATAATATCATCTTTTGCATGCTAAGGAATGGAAAGACAACTGCACAATAAAAGGAAAATCCAAGGTGAAGACTATTTAAAATTATTTTTGTGCTAACATTACATATAAAGTGGTAAATGTCTTATAGCTATAGCAAGATATAAAATCTCATCAAAGGAATTCTCAATAAAAATTAGCCTTTCACCATATAAATGATCCAATAATAACATAATCTTAAAGAAATCCTACATAAGGGACTTATGAAGGAAAGAGAAAGATATCCATCCATTTTATTGAACATTTTTTTGTTGTTGTTGAAAGTACTCGATCATCTGAGCTTATGTAAAAGAATGTTCTTCTATATGATATATAAACTAGTGTATGCCCCTTTTATTCTTGTTAATAATACATGACTTTTTTCCCAAGCAAGACTGTAGGTTTTTCTCCATTTTTTCCTACTAGTGTCTGTTTGAATGGAGTGTTTGTAACTTTTTCATTCTTTTAATATATACAATAAATAAGGCCTTGGCCTTTTACCAATAAAAACAAAAACAAAAATAATATACATTTATGTTATTAATTAAATCATTTATTATTTAAGATTATTTAAATTAGTAACATGGTAATGTTGCATGAAATTTTATATGCACAAAGAGATTTGACATTTAAATAATTATTGATTTAAATAGATATATAAGCATAAGAATTTATATTAACATGTATATTCTTACTTTATTTTTAAACAAATTTTTATGAACCAAACTAAAGAATAGGAAATGATAGAATTAAATCACATGGTTGAAAACTATGTGTTTTCTTAAATATTCTATTTATAGTCTTGCAATATTTATTTTCATGATGATTTTCTTGTTGAAAATAGTTGTTCAATCGTATGTTGTCTTTGATATTGCACAAAATGTCAAGTCTTTACTAGTAGTGTCTATTGAGCTCACTCAAGCGATGAAGAGAGTTTCTAGTGTCTGCCAAGCATTCAAGAGTAAACCAAGTACATAGATAGTATGTGCCAAGCTTCACTTAGGCACCAAAGGAAGTTTTTAGGGAAATAGTGTCCACCAAGTTCACTCAAGCATCAAAGAGAAGTTTTCACATAAATAGTGTTAACTGTTAGTGTAGTTTTTTATTTTTTCTATTTTGCTAGGTTTTTCCTACACTTTTAATAATCTCGCTTAGGTTAATAAAGCATGTCTTATTAGGTGAATGGTTGTGAGGTGTCACCTTCCTACATGTGAGCATCCATTAGCTATCTTGGGAAGATACTTTGCTATCTTTAGTCCGATAGATGGTTGCTCCTCATTGGTTGGTGTTGCCACCTCCTCCCTCTTCTTAGCCTATATAAGCATGCTACCTAGCTTGTATTTGTATCTCTTATTTTTGAATCCTCTTAATGCTATTTTGCTTCAAGCATTTGCATTACTCTCTTGGAGACTAACTCTATGATGCTATTTTGATTTTGTATCATTTGCATTCATAGTTTAGATATTTACTCTTTGCACTAGTTTTCTGGGTTATTAATCTTTTCAGATTCTAACATGGTATCAGAGCTTTTCTATGTGCAAGAGTAGATTTTAGTTTCCTTATTTGAGAGATTCGGGGGGGGGGGGCAAATAAAGTTTATTCTAGTTTTTTGAAAAAAAGAAGTATGCTCTTCTCTTGCATCTTTGGATGATCCTGAGAATCAGAAAAGTTTTGACAAAAATGATTTTTCTCTGGGGTTTCAATCTCAAATCTGACAACCAACTTGCATATTTGGAGTTTTCAATCAGTTTTGCAGGTTCCAGCATGCCATTGATGGACTTGAGAAGCTGATCCAGCATTTGCATGTCAAATTTTTGATTTTTGGAGCCGTTTTTTTCTGTTAAAGGCGTCTGATTTACACTATAGCAACATCTTCTGTTCATCAGCAAGAAAAACGCTTTCTGGGTTTTGTTCGCAGCCCCGAAAAACCATCTGGGTATCTTTTAGATTTTGCATGCAAGCTGTATATTTTTCATAATCGAGCATGCAAAGCTACATCCATACCCCTCTCCGTTGGCAGCCGCAGATTTGAATGCAGTTTTCAAATGTCTCGTTCTTGCTCATACGGACTCTGATTTTGATGATTCTTGTTATGAACTTGGCTATTTTTTTGTGCTCTATCCACTATTGGAGTTATTTTTTGATTTTCATGCATGAATTCTTCAGAAATTGCAGATTCTCAGCCGTGACTGTGCACAGTTCTTGTTTTGGAAACTTCGGAGGATCATAACTTTCTCATACGACCTCATATCGAGGCGATTCTTTTTTTGAAAGTGCATGATTTTTCGAGTAGAAAGCAGTGGTGCTATTCTTTTCCTTGATTATTATGCCCAAGTTTCACTTTTAACATATGCTCTTCATGAGGGTTTGTAATGCATTGAAATCAAGACCTACTTGTGGTTTTTTGGCCATAACTTTTGCATATGGAGGTATTTTTCCGGTCCGAAAGAAGCGTCGAAAATCTGGTTCTGAGACAGAGATACTGGTATAGGTTTTTTTGAGTTTTGATACAGTTTGGTTGCCTATTATGGCAATCAAAGTCAGATGTTCTATTTTGCACTCCGGGAGGCGTATCTTGAGCTTCCGATCTCCATTTTTGGACTTCTTTATATCGCTGGAAAGCTCTTTTGGTGTTCTTTCCAGTGATGTTGGTTGTTGTTGTAGATTCTGTTCCAGACACATCCTATTCAGTCTTTTGCATTTTAGCATTCTGGTGGATATTCTGTTTGTTTCAGGTCCGGAGATCAATTTTGTTGCTTCAGTTGCTTCGTTTTGGGCTTTACCTTCTGTTGTTTCAGCCTTATGTTTTTTCTGATCATTGTTGATATTCACTGTAAGCATCTTTATTCAACGCACTGAGATAAAGTGCCACTCTTGCAATTCGGGATCCTTTTCATCATTGTGATTCGTTGTACTCGCACTATTATATAAAGTGCCATGGGGGGGATAGTTGTTTGCTGCTTATAGGCTCTCTTTCTCTAATTCCTCATGCAGTGTCGACGACACATGCCTTTATTTGTGTTTGTACCTCACTCTCGATGAGTTTGGCTCCTGTGTTGTAGGAGATTTTTTGGCCCATCTTTTCAGCTGCCTGTCACCTCACCTACCTTAAGGGGAGGTTATATTGTTGTTCTATGCTTCTTTGGTTGATGGTTCATGCCTTCTATTTCCATGGAGGTTCCTTTGGTTGATGGTTCGTGCCTTCTATTTCCATCGAGGTTCCTTTGGTTGATGGTTCGTGCCTTCTATTTCCATGGAGGTTCCTTTGGTTAATGGTTCGTGCCTTCTATTTCCATGGGGGTTCTACAGATCAGCATTTTGATAGAGTTTTGCGGTTCTTCATGCTTCAGTGATGCCGCTTCTTCATGATCACTCCTTGTTCCTATTTTAGGGGACAATTTCCCTAGCGGGAGACTTCTTCAGTTCTTCACTAGGTTCTTACCTCTTTTTGGGGGAGGGTTTTTCCCTTGTGGTTTTCTCTCTTTCCCCACTTTCAGAGGTTGCATCTTCTTGCATTGTACTTGGGTACCTAACATGGCCTCGTTGCCGGGACCCATTTCTACATCCACCTAAGCTTCGCTTATGGGGGGGTGTTAGTGTAGTTTTTTATTTTTTCTATTTTGCTAGGTTTTTCCTACACTTTTAATAATCTCTCTTAGGTTAATAAAGCATGTCTTATTAGGTGAATGGTTGTGAGGTGTCACCTTCCTACATGTGAGCATCCATTAGCTATCTTGGGAAGATACTTTTCTATCTTTAGTCCGATAGATGGTTGCTCCTCATTGGTTGGTGTTGCCACCTCCTCCCTCTTCTTAGCCTATATAAGCATGCTACCTGGCTTGTATTTGTATCTCTTATTTTTGAATCCTCTTAATGCTATTTTGCTTCAAGCATTTGCATTACTCTCTTGGAGACTAACTCTATGATGCTATTTTGATTTTTTATCATTTGCATTCATAGTTTAGATATTTACTCTTTGCACTAGTTTTCTGGGTTATTAATCTTTTCAGATTCTAACATTAACTGAGCTCACTTAGTTACCAAAGGAATTCAATTCAGAATGTTGTGTTAACCGAGTTCATGTAGTTAACAAAGGAATTCCGAAGAAGGTCTTTTCTAAGTTAGTGTTCACCGAGCTAGGTTGGCTAATGAAAGATTTTCTTGAAACAACATATTTAGTTTGATGAATTTATTTGTTAAGTCTAGCTGACTTAAGGAATGAAAATTTAATATTTGTAAGTGTATTCAAGCTAACTTGACAAGGAAAAAGATATAAGTATAAGGTCAAGTTGTGGCATTGAATATGAGAAGAATGAGATTGAAAAGATAAATCAAGGAAGAAAATTTGAAGGATAGCAGAGTATCCCAAGTTGACTATGATGTAAAGTCTTATTTGATCAAGGAGAATCAAGTATTGAAGCCAAAACTGAGATCTAAAATCAGCAATTCAATTGCATCATCAATTAGGTCGTATCATTGTTACTCTCTAATAATTGTAGAAGTGTATCAAATCTCTTAACAAATTTATCTTAACAACTATTTGCCAAATCCTCTAAAAAGGTGGCATTTCTATATTGAAGTGTCTAAAGGCCTCTAACAAGGCCATTCCTAATAGGGTGATTAAATATTTTAATAGGGTAACACCTAAAAATTTATTTTGTAAGCTTTAACAGGGTTGGCTCCTAACAGGGCTCACCTTAAAAGAGTGAAAATAGTAACTAGTTAGAATTGGTGGTTTTTCCCAATTGGGTTTCCATGTTAAATCCTGGTGTCATATGTGTTCATGATATTTAATTTATATTGCTGCAACTAATTTAATTATGGTTAATAACATTAAACATCTAAAGAAGTAATATTTCAGTGCTTACCAAGTTACAATAATTCTTAGTGTTTGCCGAGTGATTCAGTGTTAACCAAGTTACGATAGTATTTTCAGTTTCAATAGAGTTTGATTTTGATTTGTATTGACATCTAAGGGATTTGGAATTTAATTTTGTGGTAACTAATTCACCCTTCCCCTCTTAGTTACTGCTCTTATATTTCCAACATTTCTTTGTGGGTTGTTTAGTTGGCCAAGTTAAGAAGTGCACTAGAGGCATTTTTGAGATTTCTTTTATTATTATTTGATTGGATGTCATGATCTATTTTATGATTCAAATTGAGATTTATTCTATGAGATATATTTTGATGAGCATTTATGAGAACTTGGGTTTTGAGAACTAATATTGTTTTTGGGTTTCCTATTAAGGAATTGAATTCAATCAATATTACTTTTGTGGTATGAGATCCAATTGTGGTTTGTGAGTTTTGGGAAGGTAGTCTAGGTGCATGTCTATGAGAGTGGCTTGAAATGGGGGCTAGAGGCCAAAGTGGATACTAGGATAACTCATTTTAAGTGATCTAATAAGTGATAATATAGCAAGTAATATTTGGGAAACACACTAAAAAGATAAGTTAGAGATATCACATCACCCATGCCTTGAGTGCTTGTATAGGATAATGATGGGAATGAGATAATACCTAGTGAGAGGTATCATTGGTTGTTCCTTATCTTCATGAGAGGATATTCTAGTTCCACATGAGTTACATTGAGGATCCAAGGTCCAGAGTGACCAATTTAGGGTAAATGCTTGAGGGTCTAGGGTCTAATGAGAGACCAGTCTAGGTTAACTCAAATAGTTTGACCATGTGATGACACTCCCTACTATGTAGCCTGAGTGTTCTCTATGGATTTTTTATTTGCCTTTGGTGGTGTATTTATTGGTGGTGTTTAATCTTTGGATGTATTTATTGCTGATGATTTACTTTCATTGATGACAATTGGCGATATGTTGGTTTTTAAAACTTTTCACATGTAACTTTTGACTTGGAGTGGATACCTTTTGTTGATATTATATCTTGATTTTTTATACTTGAATTATATTTGGTATCTATATGTTGACTTGGTGTGTGATGTTGATATTGGAATGAGTGTCATTTCAATTTTGATTATCTCTTCTCCTTGAGTAGTTTGTGTTATGCTTGAGGTAGTTTTGGGGACTATGATTCCTTTCCCTGGAATGTTTTATGATTGATTAGCCATTTGTGGATCATTCATTATTTTCCCTGCATAGTGGCAGTGGAAGCCTAACTAGGTGACCATGTGGGTAGGAGGTAGTGTATTCTTACCATTTGGGTCCCCCTCAGTTTGAAAGACGTTGGATGTTCATGGATACAATTGTACTATTATCATTCTTATTCTTATCTCATAGACTTTTATTTTGTTGATGTTTGTACATTATCATGTATATTGTATTATGATATGTTTGTATCTATTCTCATATACCCCATGACATGTGTAGTGGATGTTGTTCAATGGATGTATTTTTATTGTATTTTTTGTGCTTATGCATTTTCTTATGATTCATGAACAAGTACTAAAGACTTAAACTAATTATTTTAAACTTCTTAAATGTGAATCAATGTGAACGAACCTTTAAGGAATGGAAAATTGTATCTATAATTGCTTATATATACTTGATGTGTATGTGTATATTACTTCCACATTGTTAGCTTGTGTTATTTAATTTGAAAAAAATAGTTCTGTAAATATTGAATCATGCTAGGTTATTTATCTTGGGTTTCCAAGTGGGGCATTACAAAGATCATGTAATGTAAAAGGTTAAATATAATCATTAGATGTCACTAATGCATAAAAGTAAAATCTTAAGTAAAGACAACTCAATGATTAATTTATTAAGTAAAGATAACCTCCTGATTAAGTTATTACTTTACTCTAACACCCCCATAAGGTTAACATGAGAACACTTACAAACAATGTAAGAAAAATAAAGGAAACTATAATGTTAAAAGGAAACTTGGGTCTTGGCAACATGACCTGATGAGGTACCCAATCACAACCAAATATCTATAAAGAAGAGAAATAGAGAAAACAACATAGGAAAAAATCTACTAAAAAAGATATGGAAATAATATTGAAAGAATAAAATGAAGGAAGGAAGACATCACTGAGACCCCCCAAGGACAACTCCCTTTATCTCAAGTATGAAACACAACTAAAGATAACATGAAGATTACACAAGTTTAGTTTGGATGTCTACAACCTTCTCCTTTGTAGGTATGTAATCCAAGATGAAAGAACCATCTTGAATTAATTGTTACTAAAGTGCATATGGATCTTAATATGTTTATTTTGTTGATGCTCCATTATGTTAAATGAAATCTAGATGACACTCTAATTGTCACACCAAATATTAGTGGGACTATTAGGAGGAATCCCAAACTCTATTATCAACTCTCAAAGCCATTAAATCTCTCAAGTGACTAGCTATAACCATTTCTTGATACTTATGCTTTATAGATGATAATACAATAGCATTGTTCTTCCTGCAAGACCATGTGACAAGACTACAAATAAGAGAAAACAGCAGCCAAAAGTAGACTCTTGATCATCAAAATCACAAGCTTAGTCTAAGTGAGTGAATCAAAAAATGTGAAGGAATCTTGACATATAGTGAATGTTATCATGTGTGGTGCCCCAAATGTACCTCAAAATAAGTTTGGTTTACAACCAATGACTCTAATGAGGATGATGTGAGCATCTAGACAAAAGGCCAACCATAAAGGAAAGATTAGGATGAGTGTGTGTTAGGTAAAATAAAATACCAACCAAATACCCATATAATGTGGTATTTATTGAAAATGGTGTTGGACTAGGCTTGCAATCAAGAATGTCAAAATATTGAAGCATAACAAGAGCATACTTATGATGGAGGATATAAATCCCATTCAAAGATTGAATAACTTGTAGGCCCAAAAAATAGTATATAAAATTGAGATATGTCATCTCAAACTTCTCCATCAAAGCTCTCTAAATACTTTGTATCATATAGGATGAGCTACCTATAATAATGACATCATTAACATATAGTACAAGTATCAAAATAACAAACCCGATGATGCTAAATGCACACTATATGGTCATAATGATAATAGGTGAAGTGTGAAGTCCATATTCTCATACAAAGCCCAAGTGGCCTATTTAAGACCATATAATAACCACCAAAGTCTACAAAGAAGGGAAAATTTGTACACAAAACCCTAAGGTTGCTCCATATAGATCTCCTCATGTCTGTCTCTATGCAAGCTAAAGAGACCCTTCACATCAATTTGTAATATTGTCCATCCATGAGAAGCTACAAGGGAGAGTACAAGGAAAATATAGTTCATCTTTGCAATAAAAGAAAAGGTCTTAGAGTAATCAATACCCTCCACCTTATAAAGTAGCTTCTATAAGGTATAAAAATATGGTTGAATACGATTTAGAATAATGAACATGAAAGAGACCCTAAACCCATATTTTTATACATATATATGAATTGTAAGGAGATGGAATGTAAATCTAGAAATGATAATATTGAAATGAAGAAATGAAAGTACTTACCTCCAAAAAAGAATCTCCTTAAAACCCTATCAAATAGTCTCAAAAACTATTGATTTTTGTGTTCTTGAGCCAAAATTATGAGATCTACAAAACCTAGAAATAGTTTTCTTTTCTAATCTAGGTCAACCTTGACCCAAATATGAGGTAATATCTTACCCCTTTATTTCTAACCTTGACTTGCACTGCTCCAATAGAAATTCTATTCGCAGATATCGAAAGTTTTTTGAAAAGAGTACTCAAATCTGCACTGATATTCATTGTCCCTCACTTGTATCTACAAGAAAAAGGATTTTGTTATTTGGGTGAGGGGTTTGCCTTGGTCAAACCCCAGTTTGGAACCAATCTTAATAATGGAATTGAAATAGAGAATGTTAGAAATTAGTAGAAATAACTCCAACAACAAAGCTATGATATTCAATAGATATGCAATTGTATTTTAAATGTAAACAAGTATATTGATATGAAAGCTTGGACTCAATAATGTAAATAAAAAATATAAATGTAAATCAAAACCTCCATGATTGAATGATTGAAATTGACATTAACGAAGAATGAATAAATCTTGAAGATGAACAAAGGATCTTGAAGGAAGATCCCATCACCATGATGGATAGATCTAGGGTTTGAATGATGAATCTTGAATGCTTGAACAAAATCCTTTCAAAGGCTTGAATGCTTGAATCCTTGATCTTCAATGGGGAAATTGAATGCTTGAATAGTTGATTGTTTGCTCACTTGATCTACTTTCTTGAATTCAATAGAAGAAAGATGCTTGATCATGAAAGTCAGATATCTCCTGATGAAAAGTGGATATATCATTGCTTCCTTTTTAAAATGAGAGAGTAAGGCTTCCTTTTACACTAGTCTAGGGCACAATATTCTAGAGAGGCTGACATACAAGAATTAAATTCCAATTAAGTCTTAACCCCTAGAAATGTACCTAGATTAAATGCAATTTAAGGGTTTATCATTCTAAAGCCCAAAACTACTGGCCCAAAAATAGAAAAACACTTTTGAACCTCCCCCCACATTAAAAAAAAAATTTAGATGAAAAGGGGAACTTGGGTCAAGGTCAAGGTCAATTTTGACCTAGGTCAATATTAACTTCATCCTTGATCTAGGTCAACGTTGAGGTCAACCTTGACCCAAGGGTTTTGGACCCCTGGAAAATGAGCTAGAAGGGGAAAATAGTACCTAGGGAGGCCCAAATAGAGCCTTAAATAGGCATAGAAGATGGGAAGGGGGAAAAAATAGGGAACAACTTGATGAAGTCCCCAAAAAACCCCTAAGGAGGGCTAAACATTCTTAACATAGAAGTTCTTTTGTTTTAAGATGATACAGCTTCACAACAAGATGTGCCTTATACTTATTGATTAACCATCTATAAAAAACTTGGCAAGGTACACCCACTTGCACTAAACCAACTTTCTTCCTATAGATGAGATAAAAGATAATAAGTTTTATTCTTCATCAGACAAGAATGCTCCTTATCCATATCACTGTCCCACTCAAGGTGACCTATCACCTCTGAAATTTGTTTTAGGGTCATATTAAATTACATTACTTAAAACACTAGTACAAGACGCTTGAGAACAATTGCAACAATAATTAAAAGGATCACCTACCAAAGATCCAACTACCTCAATAGTAATATAGGACCACTTGGGAAAATTATTAGTATTTGGTGGTGGTATTGAAGGAGGGGCATTATTTGTATCATCCTCAATAGATATAGAAGTAATAGGAAGCGAGGGAAAAAATGGCAATGGAGAATCCATCTGACTATAACACTCATCAAAATTGACATATAACTAAAACCAGACCTCCCTAAAAATAGGATCAAATGACCTGTATGCCTTCAGATTCTCACAATAGCCAACAAATATGAGTAGTTGGGTTTTCATTTATATGGCTTTCTTTTAAGAATATGGAATAAATGCCCAAGCCATATTACCAAAAACTCAAAATATATAAACAAAAGGCTTGACACAGGAGTAATCCTCCCTAGGTGTCATATATTTTAATGCCTTATGAGGTATTTGATCCTAAATATAGTTGACACAATTGGCTACCTCATCCTAGAAAGAAGACTCCATATCTCAAGACTATATCATATAATTGGCCATATTTCATAAGGTTTTATTCTTTCTCTAAGCAACACCACTCTAGTGAGGTGTTGTTATCTAATGCAACAATCCATTCTCAATGCAAAAATAGATGAAATCCTAATTTACATACTCCTCTCCACCTCACTATTGTCTGTGTGTATCCTTTTTGATAGAAATTCTAGACTACTCATCAAAATATTTCTTGAAGATTCAAGATGAATGAAAGAAAACATACTTGTACTTAAGACAATACACACATGTACACCTAGATAATTCATCAATGAATTGAGTATATATCAAGCCCCTCAAAAATAGGGATTTGGAAGGGATCTTGATGATGCTTTCCAAGAACACATCTTTGTAGATACGATATGTGAAATAAATATGTGGTAACCCAATCAAAAGTGCAAGTGTACTCATTTTGTATAAAAAAATATAGTTTATGTGGCCAAAATGATCATTTAAAAGCCTAATTATTAAGGCTACATTTGTAACAAGAGAAGCTCCTAGACTCTGTGAATTCTCAAAGTCATCAAACCAAATACATGAGTCTTAGAATCAACATTTCAAGTAGCCAAAACCAAATCAAGACTAGATAGGTCTAAAATAACTGCATCATGATGTGAGAACTCAACTATTATACCAGAGCTAGAATGATAAATGTGATAAAAAAAAAAGGAAGTCATCCAATGAAATAGTGATAAAAATTGTAACTAATATCTATGTTTAGACACTAACTATAATATATGAAGCATCACTATGGGAAAGTAAGGTAATTAAACAATGTGACTATTCCATATGGTGAAAAGAACCAAAATCAATGATCATCTTTTTCTATGGAAGGAGGTAGTCATGGAGAATAAATTTTATGATGTTGCATGACTTTTGATAAAGCCACTAAATAATTCTAATGCCTAGAAACTAAATGTCCTTCCTTTCCACAAAAACTACAAGGATCACCTATATACTTCTTAGTCTTGGAGAAAGGCTCACTAGAATTAAAAGATTTTACTTATTTCATAGTATTTTTTTTTTTTAAAATTCAAATTTGGAGGTGGCTTGGAGGAATTATCACTACTAATGAATCTATTTTGGGCTTTAGTTTCTTCATTTTCTTCCCTTTTGATGTTTAAGAAGCCAATATTTGATTCTTTTATGCTTTTAGAGATTTCAACGGTGTAAGATTGACCTACTATCTTGTCAACTAATGACCAAAAAGCTCAAATATGGGCATGGTGAATCTATTAGGATTAAACATACATAAATGAAAATTACATACAATTATAGCCAATATCAAAGAGGAATAAATCACACATAAATGAAGAAAAGAAATAAAAATTTAATTTCACTACTACATTTATCCCTATTGTTTGACATTATTTTTTGACACAGGTGACATATTATGTGAAAATATTTTTTTAATTCAAATGAACCCTAAAGTAGTCATAATTTTGACTACCTAATTTATGATCATCAGATTTTAAAAGATAAATGGCAATTCAAAAAAAAAGGATAAGCAATAAATTATTTTCACAGTTGATCACACATGAGAAAACTTTATTTGAGCACAACATTTGAGCACAAAATCTTCCTACTGAGTGACTCAATGTTGCAAGGTGGCATATTGTCAACATGTCTAGGGTAAGGACATGTACTACCCCAAGTTTCTATAATTCGAAAATGAAATTTCTTGAAAATTTTTTTATATGACTTGAAAATTAAATTGTTTGAAAACTAATTTAGATTATTTGAAAATTGAAGTTCCCTAGCTTGAAACTTGGTTTTATTTTAAACCAAAATCCTTGAAACCACAAATAATCTATGAAAAAATACCATCAATTATGCCCTAAGAATATCCTAACACTTGATGCATTTGAGTAACACAATTTATGACACCAATATTTTTAGAATGACATCCTACTAGTACTGATTTGCATCACAAATGCAAACCCCTAGCCTAACTATACATCATGCCCATTCCCATGGAATTCATATATTCATTTAGTATTCGCTAACCCTTTTTATGGTTTCTAAAAAACAAAATTTTGGATTGTGTGGTTTTGATTTATAATGCTAGTTAGGATTTTTTGAAGGTGGGTAAGAATATAAATAGTCATGAATGACCAAGCCTATCTATGGTGATGCTTTTCATACACGTGTACAAACTAGGATGAAGGAATCCATTTTTTACTAGAACTATGATTCATTCATATTCATCTTTGATCTGTGTCTCTCCACACATCCCATCCCATCCTATTTTTGCACCTCTCCTAACACCCATATAAGAAATCAATACATCTCCCCACAACCCACACATATGATTTTGCAAAAGGCTAAGTGGGCATCTGGAAAATTGGTAATGGCTACGTTAACCTATATAATGGAGGATAGTTGAAATAATCCATTTTTTTCTTGTTTTTATGTGAGTAGATTGTGATGATAATTTAATAATGGAGGCTCTTGAATTTGGTTAGAAACATGATAAGGGTGATGCACAATTATGTCCTAGATTTAGGTTCCATCTCACTAATGAAGATATCATGTATGAGTGACTCAATGCTTCAAGCCAACATAACATTGACACTACCTAGATAAGGATATGTGGTGCTTCAAGTTTATGTGATTTGAAAATGAAATTTCCTTAAACCTTATTTATGTTATTTTAATATGAAATTATTGAATTGAAAGAATGTAAAGGAAACTAAAAGTAATTATATTTTAATTGATATTATTACAACTTATGCCCCCACCTAGTTTTCCTATTCATTCACTCATTTAGGATTCATGAGTGAATATACATTTTGTCTCTTGATGTGCCCTTGTGATCTATAATTCCATAGCGATCTTTTTCAATGGAGAAGGAAAGGAAAAGGAGGGGTCTTGTATGCTTAGTATGGTATAAGTGGCTTACATACAACCACATTAGTGGCCAATAAAAGACTAGGTAAGTCAGTAGTAGTGGTAGTAGTAGCAATAGTACTAACTATACAATACTATACTATGTAGAGGTAGATAATATTATGATCGTAAATAATAACTAGGCCTGGGCCTATTATTCACATTAGATGAACATGTATTAGGAAATCCAAATAATCCTTTATATATCTTACCTACAACCTTGCAAGCTCCTTTTTGTTCCCCCTGTGACCTAATTTTACAATCCAAATAATGGTGGTGCTTAACTATGGTTATAGTCAAGATAATGGTCTGTATAATTACTTCCTCGATTTAGGTTCCATTCCACAAATGAAAATCTCATAACATATTATCTCATGGGAAAGGTTCTAGACAAAAAATTCATAGGAAGGGCCATTGCTAAAGTGTCATACTCATTATATCATAAGGGATCTTTCATGTTTGATGATTTTCATTCATAGATGTGCTTGCATTGTTAATTTATGTTTGTGAGTTCATGATTCTTCATGTTCTTGGTTTACTTGATTTACAATTAGTTATTAAAATCAAGAAAAGATGATATCAAGGGAAGAATTATTTTCCTATAAATACACTATTGTTCTACCAACTTTTCTTGACCAAGTACTGGTCTTCTTTGTCTTGGAACATACCCTATATGCAGTGAATCCCCATCTTAAATACGAATACCTTTAAAACTCAATAATGTTAGAAATGTTTTAGAATAACAGAGGAACGGGGGGGTGAATCATTTATTCAAGGTCTAAATGTCCTATTCAAACTTTTCACTAAGTATAGTGAACCCATTCAATCATTCATTCATCCAAGATTTAACTTTTCTAACTAGCAAGTTACTAGAAATCAACATGCAAGCATAACACATAAAAGATCAACACATAACATAGTGATTTACGTGGAAACCCAATTTGGGAAAAACCACCAGTAACATGCTACTCAATTCTCACTCTTCTAAAGTGACGCCCTGTGAAAGGTCTACCCTGTTAAAGGCTTACAACACACTATTAAATGTGACCTTGTTATAGGATTTAACCATCCTATTAGAAGTGGGCCTGGTTAGAGCACTTTAGAACATTCACTTGGAATGTCACCCTATTAAAGGATTTAAAAATGCCTGTTAGGCCAACCTAAGTCCATAGGATTTTCTAGATCTAATACAATTGCTAGAGAATATTAGAAAATCTTGACCTAACTACAACATACAACTTATCTTACAAATCTAAGATCTCTTCTTAGCTCATATCCTTGCCTAGCCTTCAATCTCTGCAACTCTAACAACTTGCCCTCCTTTCAAGCTTAGTCTCCTTGAGTCTCTATGCTCAATGTACCAGTGCAATCATCTATTCATGACCACTCATAGAAGTAGAGCCTCTGTTCTCTTCCTTCTCCTAGATGTCTTCTCCTTAACACCCTTCTAGCTACTTCGTAGATTTGGCTCTTCAGCAACAACAATATTAGCAACTCTTTGCTTCTTTGTCTATAACTCCTTAAATAGAAGTCTTGAAGTTCCTTTTTCTGCTCGATTCTTCCATTCTTTAATTACAATTCATATGGATTAGGTAGGATTCATTACATCTAACCTATATTTTGTTTCCTCTAGAAACTTCTTGAATAATCTTTTAGAATTCACCCAAAAATGGTTTACATAGAATTTTGTGCCACTAGCTCATCATCCTTATCTTCCAACTCGTTCAAAAAATTCAAGGTAACCACTTTGTTGGCTCAAATTTGGCAAATCTTCATCATTTGAAATAATGTAGCAGCTCAACACTATTGAAATACTGATGCTTGACACATACTATATTACTTGGCATAAACTATGTTTTTCCTAATGCTCGGCACCAACTAAGAATTTTTTGATGCTTGACACTTGATCTTCACTTGACACTTGAAGATCACTCAGCACACACTATAATTTTCTATTACTTAGCTCCAACTAAGAATTTTCTTGGCTCCAACTAACTTACTTGGCACCCACTAATGATCTTAGTTTAAACTTTGCAATCAACCTTGTTACAACTTCTTCCTCCAATATTTCTAAGTGTGACCAACCTTTGTATCTTTAAGTATGCTATCAATACATCATTTAGCCATGGTCTTAACTAATCCTTGCACTTCATTACAACATCATAACCCAACCTTCCCCTTAGGTGCTCTTGTTAAATTTTATTGATCAAATCCTCTTCATCAATCAATTAAGTGATAATACTTGGATCTTATAATCAAATATCATTCCTACAAGTAGTAGGTTTGACATCAATGACAAAAAAATGAATGAAAAAAACAATCTTCTTTCTTTGATCTTCAACAATGAGCTTTTCAATCAAATTTTCAACAATCTCCCTCTTTGGCATTGATAGAAAACCATACTGATCAACCATTAGACTAAACTATTCAACCAAAAGCTAACTAGGTTAGAACAGTAAGTCAAATACCAAAAAGTAAATTGTAGCTTCACATCTCCTTATACTATTTTGATTGCTTCATTTCTACTTCTCCCTCTTTGCTGTTGTATTCTTGTTCTTTGTTTTTCTCCCTCTGTATTGCTTCATTTATGTTGTTTTGATCAAATTTTGATTACTTCAGTCAACTTCTTCTTTCTATCTTCTTTGATCATAACTCCTCTTATTTGATCAGTTTTCTATTATTTCTCCCTCTTTGAAAACAATGCCAAAGACATATTAGCATTTTAATATGCAAATATAGCTTTTGCAGGTTCATTCTATTTCTCCCTCTATCACCTTGCTTGTGACTAATTTGAAATTTCAACACTTCTACTACTTTAGGCATGAATCCTAAAGTAAACATCCTCTGCATCAATGTGTAAAATCTTCAACAATCAACTCATTTGATGTAAGGCATTCTTGCTTTTTTCTTCAAGTAGCCTTGGCTAGGGGTATCACCCCTAATTTACCTCTATGATACTCAAAAGCATCTTTAGGTAGTGCTTTTGTGAAGATGTTAGCAATCTATTCCTTTGAGCTAACATATTCCATCTTCACTTGTTTGTCTTCCACCAACTCTCTTACATAGTGATACTTGATTGCAATATGCTTGGTTTTAGCATGCATTACTTGATTGCAATATGCTTGGTTTTAGCATGCATTACAGGGTTCTTTGATATGTTGATAGCATTGTATTATCATAATAAAATATCATAGGCTCAATTACCTCTTCCTTTATACATTGCAACAAATGTTTGATCCATACAATATTGGTACAATTTATAGCAGCTACCACATATTTAGCTTCAATAGTGGATTGTGAGGTATAGCTCTACTTTTTGTTGGTCCATGTAATCAACCTTTTTCCTAAGAAAAGTGCTCCTCGACTGGTGCTTTTTCTATCATCAATGTTTCCTCCCCAATTTGCATTAGTGTAGGCTCTTAGTTCAAAATTTTCACTCCTCTTGTAGTACAAACAAAAGTTATCAGTTCCTTTTAGGTACCTTAGTATTCTCTTTATTGCCATTAAGTGATTTTCTCTTGGATTTACAAAAAATCTAGCCACTATTCTGACAACTAATGCAATGTCTGGTATACTATGTACAATATATTATAACTTTCCAATCATTGATCTATACAATGTCTAATTCACTTCAGTAGATTCATCATTCTTAGATAACTTATGTCCATTGCCATTGGTGTGCTGACTGGTTTTGAATCTTCTAACCCAAATGTTTTGAGTATCTCCTTGATATATTTGGATTGGGTCACAAATATGCCATGCTTCAATTGATGTACTTGTAATCCAACAAAGAATTTGATTTCTCCAAACATTGAAATTTAAAATTCATGCTTCATTTGATCAGAAAAATATTTGCAAAGAACATGATTTCCTCAAAATATTATATCATCAACAAAGATTTATGATATCAAAATATCTTTACCTTCGTCAACTTTGATATACAAGTTGTTGTTGTCATCTATTCTCTCAAATCCTATCTTCACAATATATTTGTGCAACCTCTCATACCATGCTCTATGTGCTTTCTTCAATCCATAAAGTGCTTTGTGCAATTTGTAGACCATGTCTTTATTTTTCTCATCAACAAATCCCTCTAGTTGTTCTACGTAGACTTCCTCTTCCAATATACCATTTAGAAAAGTAGACTTCAACCTAGAACATTCACTTCGAATGTCACCCAATTAAAGGATTTACAAATGGTTTTTAGGGCAACCTAAGTCCATATGATTTTCTAGATCTAATACAATTGATAGAGAGTATTAGAAAATCTTGACCTGACTATAACATACAACTTATCTTGCAGATCTCAGATCTCTTCTCAAATGATACCCTTTCCTAGCCTTCAATCTTTGCAACTCTGATAGCTTGCCCTCCTTTCAAGCTTGGTCTCCTTGAGTCTCTATGCTCAATGTACTAGTGCAATCATCTCTTCATGACCACTTGTAGAAGAAGAGCATCTATGCTCTTCCTTCTCCTAGATGTCTTCTCCTTGACACCCTTCTAACTACTTTGTAGATTTGGCTCTTCAGCAGCAACAGTATCAACAACTCTTTGCTTCTTGGTCTATAACTCCTTAAATAAAAGTTTTGGAGTTCCTTTTCCTACTTTATTCTTCCATTCTTTAATTAAAATTCATATGGATTAGGTAGGATTCATTACATCTAACCCATATTTTGTTTCCTCTAGAAACTTCTTGAATAATCTTTTAGAATTTTCTCAAAAATCATTTACATAGAATTCTGTGCCACCAGCTCATCATCCTTATCTTTCAACTCGTTCACAAAATTCAAGGTAAACACTTTGCTGGCTAAAATTTGGTGAATCTTTGTCATTTGAAATAATGTAGTAGCTCAGCACTATTGAAATACTGATGCACAGCACATACTGTGTTACTTGGCATGAACTATGTTTTTCCTGATGCTCGACACTTGAAGATCACTTGGCACCAACTAAGAATTTTTTGATGCTCGACACCTGATCTTTCCTTGGCACTTGAAGATCACTTGACACACACTAGAATTTTTTGTTACTTGGCTCCAATTGAGAATTTGCTTGGCTTCAACTAACTTACTTGGCATACACTAATGATCTTACTTTAAGCTTTGTAGTCAACCTTCTTACAACTTCTTCCTCGAATATTTCTAAGTGTGACCAACCTCTGTATCTTTGAGTATACTATCAATACATCATTTAGCCATTGTCTTAACTGATCCTTGCACTTCATTACAACATCATAACTCAACCTTTCCCTTAGGTTCTCTTGTTACATCTTATTGATCAAATCCTCTTCATCAATCAACTAAGTGATAGTACTTGGATCTTATAAGCAAATGTCATTCCTACAAGTTGTAGGTTTGACATCAATGACAAAACAATGAATGAAAACAACAATATTCTTTCTTTTATCTTCAACAATGAGCTTTTCAATTAGATTTCCAACAAATAATACATAATTACCCTCCTTGCTGAAATGGTCAACATTCCTTATAATAAAACATCATTTTGTAACTAATATTTCAAGTTCTACATATAACTAGGTTTAAAATGATTAGTGTACTTGTGACATCATTTTTCTTAGTTCATAATGGTTATAGATCAAAGTTTTGATATCTTAGTTCTATTTTTTTGTGGTCCATCGAGTCATGTCAAGTAATCTATGAAAATAAAAAAATAGCTAGACACTTTCTAGATTCTGGTCTAGCTTCAAATGAAGAGGTGATGGAAAATGTTAAGACTTTCTAGATTGCGGTCTAACTTGCAAACATTTCAAGGGCCTTAAGACTACAAGAGTTGACATCAAAACAACTAAGAGACATTGTAATGATCATGGCCACTTTGTAGTATACATATTGTATAATTTTTAGCTAACATAAGTGTTGAAAATAATTATTCAATTATATATTGTCATTGATGTTACACAAAATATCAAGTCTTTACTAGTCAATGTTTGTCAAGTTCACTTGGGTGATGAAGACAATTTCCAAAGTTTGCAAAGCATTCTAGAGTTAATCAAGTTTAGATTCAATGTCTGCAAAGTTCACTTGGGCACCAAAGGGAGTTTGTAGTAAGATAGTGTCTACCAAGTTCACTCAGGCACCAAAGAGAAGTTGGCACAAAACTAGTGTTAACTGAGCTGACCTGGTTGCCAAAGGGAATTCAGTTCAAGATGCATTATTAACCAAGTTCACTTAGTTACCAAAGGAAGTCTGAAGAAAGTCTTTTCTAAGTTAGTGTTGACCAAACTAGGTTAGCTAATGAAGGATTTTCTTAAGTCAGCATATTAAGTTTCATGAATTTGTTAGAAATAGTAGACCACCAATATAACTGGCAGGGGCGGGGGGTTAAATTAGTTATATATTAATGTTGAACAATTCTTAAATATTCAACCAAGTAAACAACAATCATAAAGAAATGTGCATACACAATAACACTAGATATGTTGACTAGGGAGACCCATGATCAGAGGGAAAACTTCAATGGGAATGATGCCCACAAAATAATGTACTAATATGAATATTCCTTGTTAGAGGATGGACCTTGTTAGGAGTCTATTACAACACTTAGTACAAAGAGTCCCTATTAGGAGACTTTGAATCCCTATTAGGAGATTCCAACCCTATTAGGAGTTGTAGAAGGTAGCTAAACCCACTATCCAAAAAGCTTCAGGATTAGATCAATGAACCCACTATCCAATTGATCTCAGTATTGTTCCTTTTAAAATAATAGATGTACAATAATATTCCACTTCTTCCTCTATCCAATATCTCAGAATTCTTCACCTTTAGATCATGCAATTAGATCTGGAACTCTAAACAAATCAATAGTAACCCTTGAGGTCACACATTAGTAGATTACTCTACACCTCTACTTTGCAATTCATAATACTTCTCTACTTCTTTATCTCCAAAATGATGTCTAAAACTCGAAAAACATCTTTCCTTTAAACCAAACTCAATATCAATTCCTTGAGTTAGCTCCATACTTTATTATAAGTTAATTAAATGAAATACAGATTTAATTAATTTTGTCGGTTCATACTTATACACAACCTTTCACATGTATGAATTTCACACCTATGCACTTTCTGATGTCATTAGTGGTTAGTGTACTACCTCTAGTTAATCGTGCAACCATCCATTCCAAATAAAATGTGCTATATTGATCATACGATAGAAAATGTTTTCCCAATGCTCTATTTCCCTATGGTTCTCTATAAATCACTAATAACTTTTGTATGTAGTTGTTTCATGTTCTATGCACTTTTCCACATGTCACATACATGCTATAGTATATGCTAGTAATTGCACATGAGTAGATACACAATGTATTGTCCTTAATACAAAAATCATAGTCTGCTACTGTGCCAAAATTTTAATAACTTATTACTATGTTGTCATCAATGAAAAAAATAGTTATACATCATATCAATGTTTTGTAATACTCCCTTATAGCATTAGCATACATGCTAACAATCTCCCCTTTGGCATTGATGGAAACATAGATGAAAACCATCTAGTTCCAAGAATACCAACAAGTTTCTTCATCAATCAAATTTCTCCATGCAAATATTTTATTACAAAACTTATCCCCCATAGTACAAGCTTTCTCTAATTTTTTTCATGTCACTCTCTCTCCAATTGAAATCGATGTCAAAGATTATACATACAACATTCTATCATTATAACCACAAACCAGTTTGTTGCTTTACAACTTTATCATATAGTTCTATAAACAAAATAAGTGTCTAAAGATAATGTTGCACACTAATTACCTATTTCTAAGAGTCCTTGACTGACTTTGTTCATCATAGATACTCTCCCATTGAGGAAACATCAGCATACAATCTAGTCTAACAATGGTGCTATATACCCTAGATTGATGCACTTTTGCATCTTCTATTTTGAGCTAGGTAGGGGCATGACCCCAAGCATACATCTTAGGTATTCAAATGTATCCTTTGGTAAGGTCTTTGTGAAAATGTCTACAATCTATTCCTTAGTATTAATGTAGTCTAGTATAATTTCTTTCTTAGAAACTTTCTCTCTCAACACGTGATATTTTATGGCAATGTGTTTAATCTTAGAATGAAAAACAAGATTCTTATACATGTTAATAGTATTGTGTTATAACAATAAATGATAACAGGTTTTGTGAATATGATTCCAATATCTTTCATCATTTGTTTCATCCATATGACTTGATTACAGTTGTTTGTTGCTGCAACATACTCTGCCTCTGTAGTACTTTGTGAGGTACAATTTTTCTTCTTGTTGAGCCAAGATTCTAGTCTTCTTCCAAGGAAAAATCCTCCTCTACTAGTGTTTTTTGTGTCATCCCTATCTCCAACCCAATCAGCATCTATATAAATACAAAGAGTAAAGTCATTTCTTTTTTCATACCAAATTCCATAATCTGATGTTCCCTTCATATATCTGAATAACCTTTTTATTTCTACATAGTGATATTCTTTAGGATCAACTTGAAATTTGGCCACAATTCTAACTGCATTAGCTGTATCTAGTCTACTATGAGTTAGATACTACAATCCTCAAATCATAGATATATACTTCTTTTGTTCAATAGTAGGTGTCTCATCCTTGATAACTTATGACCAGTTACCATAGGAGTTCTAGCAAGTTTACAATTTTCTAGACCAAATATTTTCAGCAAATCCTTTAAGTACTTGGTCTGAGAGATAAAGATACCTTCTTTGTTATGAACAATCTACAATCCTAAGAAGAATTTTATTTCTCCTATCATGCTCATCTCAAACTCATTCTTCATTTCTTCTAGGAATTTGTTATTGGCTTCATCATTTCCACCAAAAATGATGTCATCAACAAATACAATGATTATTAGCGAATCATCTCCTATTTTCTTCAAGTATAAGTTATTGTCTACTATTCCTTTAGCAAATCCAAACTTTTCTAAGTATTTGTCCAACCTTGCATACTAGGTTCTTGGTGTTTGCTTTAATCCATACAAGTCTTTCTTTAGTTTGCAAACCATATCCTTCTCTTCTATTAAAGGAAAATTCTCTGGTTGTTAAATGTAAACCTCTTCTTCAAGTTCTCCATTCAAGAATGTTGATTTAACATCCATCTGATATATCTTAAAATTCTTGTTTTCTACATATGCTAGGAACATTATGACTACTTCCATCCTTGCTACAGGTGCATATGTTTCCTCATAATCAATTTCTTCTTGTTGAGAGTAGCCTTTCCATACAAGTCTTACATTATTCCTTATTACTTCTCCTTCTTCATTCATTTTATTTTTGAATACCCATTTTATGCCAATCAAATTTTTGTCCTTAGGTCTAGGAACTAATTCCCATGTGTCATTTATTATTATTTTTTGGAGTTCTTCCTCCATTGCTCTTATCTAATGATCATTTTGATTTCTTTATCTATGCTTCTTGGTTCTACTTGAGATATCAGACATAGTTCTTCACTAATTTTTCTCCTTGTCATGGCTCCTTTTTATTTACTTCATATTATTTGGTCAGTAGGATGATGTCTTATCATGTTCCTATTTGGAGTAGGAGTTGCTACTTCAACTCTTATTTCAGGCACTATGCTCTGTTCTTCTCTTACATCTTCAATTTGCACATTATTCTGCAAGTTGTTTTTAGTCTTGAGAAATAATTCATTACTTTTGTTAGTCATTCCAAAATAATCATCTCCATCAAAGTTATAATCAATTATCCTTTCATTGCTGCAAAAAATTTCATCAATTTTGACATTTGCGCACTCTACTATAGTTGATTGATAGTGAGTGACCAAACCATAATTTACCAAATTTGCCAATATCAAATTTACCAATATCATCATCTCTTCTAATGTAAAATTTTCTTCCAAATATGTTTAAGTAATTGATTGATGGTGAGTGACCAAACCATAATTCATAAAGTGTTTTGTCCATACCTTTCCTTATATACACTCTATTTAGTGTGTATACTGTTGTATTGACTGCTTCTCTGTAGAGGGTCTTTGGTACATCATTCTCAAATAACATAGCCTTTGCTACTTTAGCAATTGATTTGTTTCTCCTTTCAGCAATCCCATTCTGCTTAGGTGTACAGGGTGCAGATAGTTGTCTCCTGATACCATGTTCTTCACAATAGATATTGAATTCTCTAGAGGTGAATTCTCCTTCTCTATCTGACCTTAAGCTCTTGATTTTGACTCTAGATTCATTCTCAAATTTTTTCTTAAATATCTTGAATTTATCAAATGCTTATGATTTTTCTTTAAGAAAATCTACCCACATCATTCTAGTGAAATTATCAACAAAAATCATAAAGTACCTTTCTTCATAGTATCCTCTTGTTCTTGTAGACCACTTAGATCGGTATGAATCTATTCCAACTTTTGTGTGGTACAAAACTGCTTGCTAGAAAATGAGACTCTCTTGTGCTTAGCAAAAATACATTCCTTACAAATAGTATCAGTGGGCTTAGTGATATTAGGTAAATCTCTGACAAGTGTATTACTGGCTTTTACAATGTTATCAAAGTTCATGTGACAAAATCTTCTATGCCATAGCCAACTATTGTCAATCTTAGCTACCAAACATGTTATTTTAGTGGAGTTTAATATTACCTCTAGTTCTTGTGCTAGTACCAAGTAGTTTTCTTCTTTGTTTTTGATAATGCATGTGTTATTACCAAACTACAATTGGTAACCTTTGTCCATAAGCTATCAAACACTCAACAAGTTATGCTTTAGTCCATCAACAAAGTAAACATCATTAGTATATATTTTACCATCAAGTGTGATAGATCCAATTCTTGTAATATGATAAGTTGCATTGTTCCCTACTTTGACAATTCCTTCATCATGACTTCTAAATTTCACAAACTTGCTCATATCACCAGTCATGTGATGTGAACAATCACTATCAATGATCCAATCTTTCTTTTCAACTTGTGAGATCAGTGCACTTTCTTCTCTGATCTCTTTGTCAATATCATCCTCCTTTATAGCTACAAACTCTAATTCATCTTCACTCATGTTTTGATCAGATTCCTCTTCTTCTTCTTTATTAGCATATAAAAAATTTATGTGTCTTCTACACTTGAACCTTCCCTTATACTTTCTTTCTCTTTTAGGACACTTACATGCATAATGACCATATTCATTACATGTCCAACATTTGAAGATATTCTTACCATCTTTTTCTCTTTCCACAAGAAGAACTACTCCTTCTTGGATCTTTTCTTCAATGGACTTGCTACTATTGACAATGTCTCCTTGTAATTTTATGCTCCTTGCTAAACCATGTTTGATATTTAATGCATTGAATTCTATCTCAACTTTTTCCAATTCTCTAGACTATTTTAGATAAAATTCTATAGCTTCCAATCTACCAAGCAATGTATCTTGAAAAGTGCAATGCAAATTTTGCAATCTAACCCTTTTTGCATGTGTATCACCCTTATAATTAGCCTCTAAAATTTTCCAAATTTTATGAGATGTTTTAAGTAGTTTTACCTTACTGTACTCACTTTAAGGTAACATTCATAATATTACTTCTCGTGCCCTTATGTTGCACATAAATACTTCTCTTTGTTCCTTGGTATTGTAGGAGTTGAGAATCCAACTCTGATAATGCACCAAGATCACCTGTAGTGCAAATAACTTGCTGAAGAGAAACCTAGGGAGCAAAGAGCTTGAAGCAAAAATTGCACAAGAGTGTTTCACAATAGGAAATTAGAATTGCTATGTGAAAAATGGAATGAATTTACAAAGAGTGAGAGATCGCTTATAAAGGCCTCATAGAAGCTTGTAGAAAAAGCTAGAAGGAGGTAGAAGATAAAGATGACAACTCAGCACATATCCACAAAAAAGGTGGAACATGCTAGAAGGGAACAAACTCCCATGTTGTCAACAACTAACCTCAACATGCATTAAATTTATCAGTATTAAATAAATGCATGACTCTAAGTAAGCTTAAGTAAATAGAATAAATAATTAACAATTAATTAATTATTTACTCTAACACCCCCCTTAAGTGCAACTTAGGGGAATGCCTTAAGCTCACAAAATAAAGGAAAAAATACAAAATGGGTCGTGGCAACTAGGCCATTTTAGGTACCCAAGTACAATGCAACTAAATACAACCTCTATAAAATGGAGAAAGAGGGAAAACCCTATGGGAAAAAGCCTCCTCCAAAAAGAGGTAAAAACAACATGCTGAAAAAAAACATGAAGTGAAGGAAGGAAGGCCTCAACCAATCCCCCCAAGGACAACTTCCGTAACCCCAAGCATTGACCATAGTTGAAGAAAGCATGGTGATGCAAAAGGCTTAGTGAAGATGTCTGCAACCTGACCGGCAGTAGGAATGTACTCCAATGCAATAACAACATCCTAGATCAACTGATGAATGAAATGCATATGCAACTCAATGTTCTTGGTATGCTGATGTTCCACCAGGTTGCGAGAAATGTGGATGGCACTCTGATTATCACACCACAAAAGAGTAGGGTGATCAGGAAGAAATCCAAACTCAGTCATCAACTAACGAAGCCATAAAACCTCCTGACTAGCAAGAACTGTGGCCCTATACTCAGCCTCTGTAGATGAAAGTTCTTGAGCATGTTGCTTCTTGCACGACCATGTGATGGGACTAGAGCCAAGGCAAAACACAAAGCCAGAAGTAGACTTCCGATCATCAACATCACCAGCCTAGTTTGAGTTAGTGTAGCCAACAATGTGTGAAGTCCTCGTAGTGTAGTGAATGCCATACATAAGGGTGCCCTGAATGTAGCATAGAATATGCCTGGCAGCTTGCCAATGACTCTCATGAGGGTCCTGAGAAAATCGAGAGACTAGGCCAACCACAAAAGAAAGATCAAGGTGGGTGTGTGTCAGGTACAAAAGGCTGCCAACCAACTACCTATACAAAGTAGCATCCATTGTAGGTGAAGAGCAGGAGGTAGACAAAGTGACACCCAACTGAAATGGTGTAGGAGCAGCCTTACAATCAAACATGTGAAAGCGACGAAGCATGTCAAGAGAATACTTCAGCTGATACACAAAAATGCCAGTAGGAGACTGATGAATCTGAAGACCAAGAAAGTAGTGTAGCAAACCAAGATCGGTCATCTCGAACTAGTCCATCAGTGCACGCTTAACATCCTGGAGCATGGATGACGAACTACCTGTAAGGATAAGATCATCAACATACAAAAAAAGTATCAGAATCTCATCAGCAAGACGCTGAATGTACACTGTGGGATCAGAATGGCAGTGTGTAAAGCCTGTAGATAGTAGAAATGAGTCCATCTTCTCATACCAAGCCCTGGGGGCTTTTTTGAGACCATACAATGAATGTCGAAGCTTGAAAACCAAGGTGGGATCCTGCAAAAAACCTGGAGGCTGCTCCATATAAATCTCCTCTATGATATCACCGTGCAAGAAGGTACTCTTCACATCCATCTGATAAAATTACCATCCCTGTGAAGCTATGAGGGATAATACAAGGCAAATAGAATTCATCTTGGTGATAGGGGAAAATGTCTCAGAGTAATCAACACCCTTGACTTGCAAAAAAACCTTCGCAACAAGACGAGCCTTATACTTATCAATGGAACCATCAACAGCATACTCAGTGTGATAAATCCACTTACAACACACTAGCTTTCTCCCCTTGGGAAGAGAACAAAGATCCCATGTGTGGTTCTTCATCAAAGAAGAATATTCCTCCTCCATTGCACTATCCCATTCTGAATGTCCTGTCGCCTCTGCAAAAGTCTGACAATCAGTACTAATAGCATGACTGAGTAGACTAGAGCCTGCAGTGTGAGAACGAGTGTGACGAGATGTGGATGGGTCACCAGCTAGAGATCCTGCAGCATCAATAGTAGCTCGAGCCCATTTAGGTAACTAGGGAGGATCCTGTGGTGGAGGGATATCGAGATCACCATGATCATCATCCTCATCATCTGTGAAATAAAGTGGAGATGAAGAGGGAGTAGTGGGAGTTGGAGGAGGCACTGGAGGTGAGGAATGAACTACAGGAGGGCTCTCATCAAACTGGACATCCCATCGAAATAGGACCTCTCTGGAATCCGGATCAAATAACCTGTAAGCCTTAACATCCTCGTAGTAGCCAACAAAAATCAATGGTCGACTCTTCAGTTCCATTGCTTTCCTCTAAGCAACACGTACAAATGCATATGTTGTACTCCCAAAAACTCTGAATGATGACACATCAGGCTTGACACGGGACCAAGCCTCCTCAGGAGTCATATGTCAAAGTGCCTTGTGAGGCATCAGATTCTGAATGTAGTTGGCACAATTGACTGCCTCTGCCCAAAAACATGAATCCATGGACCTAGACTAGATCATACAATTTGCCATCTCCTGAAGGGTTCTATTCTTCCTCTCAGCCACACCATTCTACTAAGGAGTGTAGGGCACTGAAAGCTGATGCTGAAGACCATGCTCAGAATAGAAATATCTAAAAGCCTGGTTCATATACTCCCCCCCATTATTCGTGCATATGCACCAAATAGAAAGTCCAGACTACTTCTCTACAAATGCCTTAAAAAGTCGAAATGAGTTGAAGGCATCAGACTTGTACTTAGGAAAGTACACCCATGTGCGTTTGGAGAAGTCATCAATGAATGTAAGCACGTATCTAGCACCTGAAAAAGAAGGAGTAGGAAATGACATAAGGTCACTATGAATCAGCTCCAAAGGTGTTAAAGCACGAGTGGCTCATCCATGTGGAAAGGAATCCCTATGTTGCTTGCCAAGTGCACATCCTTGACAAACACCATCTGGACAGGAAATCTGGGGAAGCCCAAGAACAAGTGCCTGTGTGCTCATCTGCTGTAGATATCTGTAATTGACATGTCCAAAATGTTCATGCCAAAGTCTGCTTACTGAATCTACATGTGCAACTAAACATAAACCTATGTCATCAGAAGACTCAAATCTATCAAATCTATAGAGGCGTGATGCAGAGTCAACACTCCCAGTGGCCACAATCATGTCCGAATCATGCAAGTCCCAAATAACCACATCATGTGGTGAGAACTCGACTGTCTTCCCAGAGCCAGAGTGGCAAATCTGATAGACAGACAGAAGGTTCATCAAAATATCAAGAATACAAAGTACATCCTATAGAGAACCCCCAGCCAAAGCAACAGTGCCAGAACCCAAAACTGAAAGTTTTGAAGAGTTCCCAACTACAATCTATGTGGTGGCACAAGGAGCAAGTGAAGTAAGCAACTTAGGAGTGTTTTTTAAGTGGTGAGAAGCCCCAGAATCAAGAATCCATAAAGGCACTAAAGGTGTAGCTCGTGTAGAAAGAGCACGACCTTTCCCTACAGATGGAGATGAAGACTGAGGAGTAGAAATGTTATGCTCCTTCATGGCTTCCTCTAAAGCCTCTAATCATTTCCAACACCTAGAAACTGAATGTCCATCTTTCCCACAAAAGCTGCAGTTCTCACTAGATTTCTTATTGGTCTTGGAGGTAGACTCACCCGACTTTGAAGAATCTTTACCCTTGGGAGGGTTTTCTGGAGGATTAGCTAGAGGATTAGGTTTCGACGTGTCTTTCTTCTTGGATTTCCCCTTAGAATTTTGAGCAACCAAGGTTTGGCTAGAAGAGCCAGAGCCATCCACCTGCTGGATCTTTGCCTATTCCCTAGTCAACCTATCACAGAATGTCTCAAATGTAGGCATCCTATGTCGGTCTCCAAGGGCATCCATGGTGGAGTAGAAAGTAGAAGAAAAGACCTAATACTTCCCCTTCAACTTTGAGAGTATCAAAAATATGCACTCATTATTCGTTTTGTTCTTCCCACATCCCTGTAAAACTACACATAGGGATTTGAACTTCATCAGAAAGTTTTCAATGGTGGGAAAGTTGCTTGGTGACAAAGAAGTCAATTCTGCATCCAATTGAAGTGATCAAAACTCATTCACCTGTCCAAACAAAGTCTGAAATCTCTGCCAATAAGCCCGTGGAGTAGTCAAACCATCAAGGTGAAACAATAGACTATCTGAAATGTTGATTACAATCAGCCCCATGCCTTCATCCATATTGTTCTTGTGCTATAGAACCTCATAAGGTCATGTGAGATTAGGCTAATTCTCATCCAGACAAGACCATAGACCTCTTGACATTAGAAGCCTAGTCATTTGTGCTTTCCAGGTGTGGTAGTTGTGTGGTGTGAGACAGGATATAGATGGATCCACCATTGAAAGAAAGAAGAAGATGAAAGTAGAAGGGTCTTAAATGAAGTAAATTATAGAAAAGAAAGACACCCTACCCACAAACATACAAGAATATCTCCCAAATACTACAAAAAAAACTACGGAAAGCAAAAAATTGGAAAAGAACCTGGATTTGTTAATGCAGAATAGGAGGAAACAGAAGCCTCTACTTTGACACCAAAAATGGAAGCTTAAAAAAACTCAAAATCTGAAAAAACCAGCACCAATGTCTCCATCTCTAAGTCATCTTTTTGACACTTCTTTCGGATCGAAAAAAGACCTTCGTATGCTCAAGTTATAGCCAAAAAACAAACTGCTACTCCAAAAAAGCACCTTGCTGGAAAATTACAGACACCGGCTTAAATTTGATGGCCATATGCTCATCACGAGACCATCACCAGAAAAAAATTGGTTGCCAAAAAAGTGACGTTAGGTCACCGAAAAGTGACATCAGCACATCAAAATATGACGTCAGTAGGATGCCACGTGTCAATAGGTGAATGGTCCAACTGTGTAGGTTAGATCGCTGATAGAGCAGCTGACTGGGTCCATGTGGAGGCTGAGCTATTTAGGGGAGGCAAATAACCAATTTCCACCTGTCAGAGGAGTGGAGCAGAGAGGCCGCTGCTAGTGGTCTACCGAACAAGCGACGCAGAGGAGGCCCGACCGGGAGGAGTAGCGGGTGTCGTCGGCGGTGCGGCACGTCGAAGGCGTACGAGTGGCCCCGCAATGGCGCGTGAGTGCTACTATGGTGGTGCCCAAATTTATATATATATTTTAATTTTTTTGACTGTCACGCATCTGTACGACGGTACGGTAAGACCCTGGAAATTTTTTTTTTTGCCTCCTAGAGCTCTATCTCCAAAAATGAAAAGTTTTATATGAATTCTGACTGTAAACAGGCTTTTGGATCCAATGGCGGTGTCTGTTTGGGCTGAAAATGCTCCAAAAAATTTCTCTACCCCTAATTTGAAGAAAAATTGCACAAACAAACTAGGGTTTATGACTTAAAATCACGGCTTCAAAAATCCTTCGAACAAAAAGTAGCAGGGAGGCTCTGATACCATGTAGGAGTTGAGAATTTGACTCCGATAATGCACCAAGATCACCTGTAGTGCAAATAACTTGCTGAAGAGAAACCTAGGGAGCAAAGAGCTTGAAGTAAAAACCGCACAAGAGTGTTTCACAATAGGAAATTAGAATTGCTATGTGAAAAATGGAATGAATTTACAATGAGTGAGAGACTGCTTATAAAGGCCTCATAGAAGCTTGTAGAACAAGCTGGAAGGAGGTAGAAGATAAAGATGACAACTCAACAGATATCTACAAAAAAGGTGGAACATGCTAGAAGGGAGCAAACTCCTGTGTTGTCAACAACTAGCCTCAACATGCATTAAATACAAAGTATTAAATAAATGCATGACCCTAAGTAAGCTTAAGTAAATAGAATAAATAATTAACAATTAATTAATTATTTACTCTAACAGGTACAAGTTTCAAGATTGTCTTCTTTTGCAATATTTTTAGATGTCTTGGTTACAAGCCAATATCCTGAACCCATGCAAAAGAGATGAGTCTTCATTTATTCTTCTAGCTGTCATAGTTTGTGCCATCGAATCTAGGACTTTCTTTTATGAATAGATTCACCATGGACCTCTCGAAGTTGTTAAACTTCCCTTCAAGGACTTGATGCTTTGATATCAATTGTTAGAAATAGTAGACCACTAATATAATTGAGAGGTTGGGGGGGGGAGGGGCTGAATTAGTTATATATTAATCTTGAGAAATTCTCAAATATTCAACCAAGTAAACAACAATCATAAAGAGATGCACATACACAATAACACTAGATACGTTGACTAGGGAAACCCTTGATCAGAGGGAAAACCCCGGTGGGGATGATGCCCACAAAATAATGTACTAATCTAAATATTCCTTGTTAGAGGATGGACCTTGATATGAGTCTATTACAACACTTATTACAAAGAGTCCCTGTTAGGAGACTTTGAATCCCTGTTAGGAGATTCCAACCCTATTAGGAGTTGTAAAAAGTAGTTGAACCCACTGTCCAAACAAATTCAGGATCAAATCAATGAACCCACTATCCAATTGATCTTGGTACTATTTCTTTCAAAATAATAGATGTGTAATAATCTTCCACTTCTTCCTCTATCCAGTACATTAAACTTCTTCACCTTCAGATCATGCAATCAGATTTGGAACTCTAAACTCATCAATAATAACCCTTGAGGTCACACATTAGTAGATTACTCTACTCCTCTACTTCACAATTCATAATTCTTCTCTACTTGATCTCCAAAAATGATGTCTAAAACTAAAAAATATCTTTCCTTTATACCAAAATCAATATTAATTCCTTGAGTTGGATCCATACTTTATTATAAGTTAATTAAATGAAATACACATTTAATTAATGTTGTCGGCTCATAGTTATACACAATCTTTGACATGTGTGACTTCTATACCTACACACTTTTTGATGTCATCAATGGTTAGTGTACTACCTCTGGTTAACTGCATAATCCTTCATTCCAAATATAATGTGCTCTATTGATCATACAATAGAAATCATTTTCCCAATGCTCTATTTACTTGCGATTCTCTATAAATCATTAATAACTTCCATATGCAGTTGTTTTAGGTTCTATGCACTTTCCCACATGTCACATACATGTTGTAGTATATGCTAGTAACTACACATGAGCAGATATGTAATGTAGTCTCCTTAATACAAAAATTAGTCTACTACTCTGCCAATTTTTTACTAACTCACTACTACGTTGTCATCAATGAAAAACATAGTTATACATCATATCAATGTTTTGCAATACTCCCCCATAGCATCAACATATATGCTAACAAAATTTATTTGTTAAGTCTAGCTGACTTAAGGGATGAATATTGAATATTTGAAAGTGTATTCAAGCTGACTTGACAAGGTAAATGATATAAGTATAAGGTCAAGTTGTGGGATTGAAAGAGGATCAAGGAGGATCAAGTATTCAAGCTAGAATCAAGGACTAAAAGAGGACCAAGCTACAAAGTTTTATCTAATCAAGGAGGATCAATTATTCAAGCTAGAATAGAGATCTAAAATAAAAAAATATAGTTGCATCAACAATAAGTTCATATCATTGTTACTCTATAATAATTGTAGCAATGAATCAAATCTCTTAACAGAGTTATCTTAACAACTATTTTCTAAATCCTCTAATAAAGAGGCATTTCTAGATTAAAGTGTCTAAAGACCTCTAATAAGGTCACTCTTAATAGTGTTATTTAAATATTTTAATTGGGTCACACCTAATAGTGTGTTTTGTAACCTTTAACAAGGTTGGCTCCTAACAGGGCTCAGTTCAGAAGAGTTAAAAATAGTAACTAGTTACAATTGGTGGTTTTTTCCCAAATTGTGTTTCCATGTTAAATCTTAGTGTAACACATGTTTATTATATTTTATTTATATTTATATAACTAAGTTAATTAATTTTAATCACATTTAATATCATAAGATCTGCATGTTTAGTGTTAACCAAGTAACAATGCATATATTCAGTACTGATCGAGTTGCAACAGTATTTTAGTTTTAGTAGAGTTTGATTTTGAATTATATTGACATCTTTCTTATCTTGGATTTTTTTGTGGTAACTAATTCACCCCTCCCCTCTTAGTTACTCCTCTTATGTTTCCAACAATTGGTATCAGAGCTTTTGGTGCTTGTAGAGAAGGTTTGAAGGACCTAAGTTAAAGATCAAGATGTCTTACAGAAGGGAGATTCCTAAGTTGAATAGAGGTAACTCCAAGACTTGGTGGGAAATCATGAGACTACATTTGGCAACCATTGGAGACTCAAGCCTAAAGTACCTAGACACCAAGTATGTGGTACCTACTAGAACTATGACTATTGAAGAAATTATAGAAAAGAAAAATCATAACATTATGATGATTGATATTACCTCAACCCTCAATTATGCTATATTTGATGAAGTCAAAGACCGTGGTAGTGCTTATGAGACGTGGAGCAAGCTGAAAGCTATCTATGGAGGAGATGACAATGTAAGGAGAGCTAACATAGAAAGTCACAAAGGTCAATTTGATCAAATGAAGATGAGAGAAAATGAAAACATTTAAAAATACAATAAACGAATCAAAACTAGTGTGTGTGCAATTAGAGCCTTAGAAGGAAAGATAGATGATGAGATAGTGGTAAGAAAGGTACTCAAATCCCTTCTTCCTATATATACAATTAGAGTTTCAACAATTCAAGAGATGAGATGCAATCCCAAAAATGATATAACATTGGATGCACTAGTGGAAAGGTTGATAGCCTTTGAGTTAGATAACTATGATAATGATGTTCCTAACTCTTGCAACATTGAGTCTACATTTCAAGCCATGCTATCACTCAAGAAGAAAGATGCAAAATATAAAAGGTAATATGATAGTAATGATGAAGATGGTTATGATTATGATCTTGAAGCATAACTTGCAAGAAGATTTTCCAAAGGCAAAGGAAAGTACAAAGGAAGAATTTAGTCACATTGCTACAAGGGGTCTAAACAAAGAAGGAAAAGAAGAAAAGAAGAATGACAAGTACAAAGGCAAGAAGGATTTCAAAAGATGCAAAGACTGTAAGGAAAAAGCTAATAAATCTTGTTATATTGCTAAAAATTTTGATAGTAGTGAAGAAGATGAAATGGTCTACATTGCTGTCAAGGATGAATCAGATGATGAGAATGATAAAAGGGCCCTCATTTCACATGTCAGTAAGAATAAAACATGGATCATAGATAGTGATTGTTCTCACCATATGACTAGTGATAATCTAAATTTGAGAACTTGGTACACTATGATGGTGGAAGTGTTAGATTTGGGAATGACGAACCATGTATGTGAAAGGAAAAAGGTTGTATGACACTAACCAATGATCTTAGATGTGATAATTCTTATTGGGTTAAAGGACTAAAGCGTAATATACTTAGTGTGTCTTAATTGAACAAAATTAGATTCAAGGTAGAATTCATGAATGGAAAGGCCAATTTGTTGGATGGGAAATTAAATCTGGTTGGGATTGGTAATAAAAAAAGGTAATCTATTCTACCTAGATCTAACTAAAATTTCATGTTTCATAGCTCAAGTAGAAGAAAGCTAGTTAAGGCATAAAAGGTTATGTCATGTGAATTTTGATAACTTGGTCAAGATAAGCAAAAATATAAGAATGAGAGGCACTTCAAGCCTCAAGAAACCTGACATGGGCATGTGCAAGAATTGTCAAATTAGTAAAATGGGAAAGAAAAGTTTTAAAAGAAAAAACTATCATTTTGAAGAAGTGATGGAGCTAGTTCATAAAGACCTTTGTGGACCTATTGGCCCATAGAAAGCTACTATGGAGATAAGTATTTTATTTTATTTGTTGATGATTATTCTAGAATGATGATAGTAATATACTTGAAGGATAAATTAGAAGATTTTCAAAAGTTCAAGTGGTATCTGGTTAGAGTGGAGAAAGAAACAAAAAAGAAACTAAAATGTTTAAGATTAGATAGAGGAGGATAATTAATTTCTAATGAATTCAATAAATTATGCAATAAGAGAGGAATGAAAAGGAAAGTGTCTGCACCTAGTACACCTCATCAGAATGACATAGCTGAGAGAAGGAATAGATCAATCATGGATTGTGCAAGGACCTTGATGATAGAAAAGAATGTTGCTATCAAATATTATAAGGAAGCAATCAACACTATAGTTCATACCTTGAATTGAGTTTAGTTGAAGAAAGATTTAGAGAAAACACTTTATGAATTTTGGTATGGCTATAAACCTAATGTTTATTATTTCAAAGTATTTGGAAGCAAATGTTATATTCTAAAGGAGTCAAGAAAATGAAATTTTGATGTGAAAAGTGATGAAGGCATATTTTTGGGATACTCCAATAAGAGAAAAGCGTACAAATGTCTAAATCCATCTACTCATAAAGTTATAGAAAGTAGACATGTTAAGATTGACGAGTTTGCAAAAAAGTGTGAAGAACAAAGTAGTAAGGAACCTAAAAACTATAGAAACCTTTTTTACTATGAGCCTAACAATTTATCTAATGCAATTGGGAATTAGCAGTCTTCACCACCCAAGTCCCCAAAATCCCCAGTTCAACTTGAGTTGTAGCTAGTGAAACCCAAGTCATAGTCTGAAAGACTCGAGTCAAAGTCAGATGGACTTGAGTTTTAGCTAGTGGAAACTGAGTCATAGTCTGAAAAAATTGAGTCATAGTTAGTGGGACTTGAGTCATGATTTAGAAGATCATGGTGAACTTAGTGATTTTAGAAAGAAGGAACCCATACTTGCTAGATATGTCAAAAGGCATCATACACCTGAGAAAATCATTAGAGATTAGTCAAATGGTACAATGACAAGGAACAAATTAAAAGGTACATGTTCTTGTACTGAATTTGAACCTAGAACTATAAAATATGCATGAGAAAATGAAAGTTGGATTGAAGCAATGAATGAAGAGATTGATTAGATTGATAGGAAAAAAAATTGGACTCTTGTTCCTAGACCCAAGGATAAAAATGTAATTGGCACAAAATGGGTATTTAGAAATAAGTTGAATGAGAATGGAGAAATTTCAAGAAACAAGGTTTGCAAGGGTTATGTTCAAGAGGAAGGTATTGACTATGGAGAAACTTTTTCTCCTCTTGTGTCAGATCTACTTTTGAAATTTTTATTTTCCCATATTTTTTTTCCAAATCCCAAAGCCATTTAAAAATATTTCCCTCTGTAGGGTGGCGGCTCAGTAAAAAAGTTTTGTAGCTAGTGCAATTTATTTCAAATAATTCTAACAAAAATGGAAGATAAAAGGAAAGGTATACAAGAATTTAAAAAGGCTAATCCAAAAGTGCCATTGTACATAGATTTACCTCATGGAGGTAGGAAAAGCTAAGCAAAAAAAAGGCAGATCCTAAGCCTACCTAGAAGCCTAGAGGTAGTGTGTCAATCCATTCTCAATACCAACCTATGGTAGAGAGAGAATCCTCTTCCTTAAATTCAAAATTAGAAATCACTAGATTTTTGGGAGGGATGTTTACCACCCCATTACAAGAAGAAAGGGCTTATCTGTTGGATACAATTATCCAATTGTGTGTTGTCTTTGATGTTACACAAATGTCATACAAGTCATTTTTTAGCTCTTACCAAGCTCAATTGGTTTGTAAGAAGATTTACAGTTTCTACCAAGCGTTCTCAGACTTTACCTTGTGCAAATAGTTGTTACCAAGATTTCAAGGTTAGCAAAGAAAATTTAGTTCTTACTGAGCTGTCATGGTCAGTGAAGGAAATTCAGTTCTTACTGAGCTCTCATGGTCAGTGAAGGAAATTTAGTTCATACTGAATTTATTTGGTAGCCAAAGGATTTCATAGAATTTGTAGTGTTAACCGAGTTGAGATGGTTAACTTAGGAATTTTTTTATGAAGTAGTGTTCACCGAGCAGGGCCAGTCAGTAAAGGAATTTGTTAATTTGTGATTTAATGCTTAATTGTTTTAAGTATTATTTCTAGCAGACTATGGTAATGATTATAGGTGATTGTAACTTGTAATTGAGCCAACTTGATAATCTGAATGGTATATATGAGAGGTCAAGTTGTGAATTTTAAGTATGATGAATTTGATGTGATATGAATGTGGAGGAAGACTGATTATTGAGAGAGTGAATTTTGAAGGATGATCAAAGATCATTAAGGAGTAGCAAAGCTATATTTGATCAAGGAGGATCTAATGATGCAAAATAGAGATCTGTAATTAGCAAATACAGTTGCATCTTATTCATGTCATTTCATTGTTACTTTCTAACCATTGTAACATAAATTCCTAAATCTCTTAAGAGTGTTGGTTTAATAGCCATTTGTAAATCCTCTAACAAGGTGGACAATTCCATTGAATTTTTCTAAATACCTCTAGCAAGGCCACTCCTAGCAGGGTGAATAAATCCTCTAATAGGGTCACACCTAATAGTGTGTTTTGTAACCTTTAATAGGGTTGACTCCTAACAGGGCTCACTTCATAAGAGTGAAAATTGGTAGCTAGTTACTTGGTGGTTTTTCCCATATTCGGTTTCCACGTTAAATCTAGTGTCTCTTGTGTTCATGTTATTTAATTTTGCATGCATGTTAATAATGGTGAATGCTTAAAGATCAGTAACAAGTTAATCTACTGAGTTACAACATTTTTGTGAATGTTTATTGAGAGACAATAGTAAGTAACTTGTTTGACATCTAAGGGATCTATGGATTTGTTTCTATGGTAATTGATTCAAGCGCCCCGCCCCCCCCCCCCACCTTTGGTTACTTCATCTACAACATTATCATGATAAGAATGTCTCTTCTATAGGGGATGTTCCTTTTAGACTAGATATGGTAAAATAAATGAACCATAGGTTAGGATATAGGAATGCTAGTTTTAATCCTAGACAAATTCCATATGTCGAAAGGAACCTTATAGATTTAGATGACCCAGTTGATTCAAAGGCCACTTCTATAGACCCAAAATTATTATTCTCAAAAATTGAAGTCCTTAAGAAAAGGGTTGCTAAGGAAGAAGCCAAACACATATGTTTGGAGAAAGAGAAAGAACAATTTACTATGTATACTCTCATTGAAAGAGATAAACTTCTTAGGAGAATGGCTAGCTTGCATGAGCAAAATCAAAAGCTAGAAGAGAAATCTTCTAAATTACATCTAGATGTGTTTGGGGTTTTAGAAGTATTGGGGTCCAAAGTGAAAGATCAAGAGCATCTGCTACAAGAGAAGGAAGGACCTATTATTTCCCAAATCCAACCTTACAAGCTTATTGAGGTAGAAGTCATAGATCTAACTATGAAAAATCTTGATAGAGGAAAGCAAAAAGTTGTAGGGATTTAAATAAATGGGCCCCAAGTTCTTTCTAACAAATCTAAAAGTCTTGTTATGTCTAAACTTGACTTAGATTTAGAGAAAGCCAAGAAAGAAAGACAAGATTTGGCCAAAGAACTTGAAAAGGTTGAAAATGAAGCTCAAGTTGCAAAAATAAGAAAGAAAATACATTTCATTAAATCCAATTTTTCCTTAGCATCTTGGCCTAACCTATCCTCATAGGCCATTCCATCTATTCCTACTTGTGGACTTGTAGTAATTGACCAAAGATTATCTTAGTCAACACTTACCACTTCATCCACAAAAAGTACTCAAGTACCTACTACTCTGCAACCCCAAAAAACTCAAATCCTAATACAAACACAAAGGGATGGACCAAGCACATAAAATTTGTAGGTTTTAAGAGAATACATATATACATGGAGAAATATAAGAAGATTTCATTCATAGGTATCCCTTGTTTCCCTAATCCTAGTTGAAATGATTTAAGAGACAAGGTTATTAAATTTCCATTCAATAATTCTATGATAGGTGAAGAGCATGTAATAAAATTTATAGACATGCTTAATGACTATGAAGAAGATCATGAAGATGTGGTAATAAAATTGTTTGTTCCTTCTCTTATTAAAGATGCTAGGGACTAGTTTAGAAGACTGCCTGGTGATAGTATTGGCTCATGGAATGACTTAGAGAAGCTTTTTAAGGAGCAATATGGTGACAACACCAATGCTAGTTTTATGCTGAATGGATTTAACATAAAGAAGAACCCAAATGAGTTTACATTTGATTTTAATGTGAGATTCCAAAAGGGTATATATAAGTTGTTTCAAATGATGAGATTAGGGTAAGATGTGTGTCTCACAACTTACTTTAATGCTTTTGATAGTAAGATGACATATAATCCAAGGGACAAGGATCCTAAAACATTGAGGGATGCCTACAAGATGGCTATGAATATTGTTAATAATAGAAAAGCATCTAGTAAGATGGGGAGAAGGATTGTTGACATATCAATCAAGTTTGTTATTAGTGACACACACTTGTTCAGATTATGTATAGTTACCGAGCTCATTAAATAGTCTATAATGTTTGCCATGTAATTTAGTAGCCACCAAGCTCTATAGTTTCTACAGAGTCTTTTGGACTAATCCCAATGGTTACCAAACAAATTCAGTGAATGTGAAGTCCAACAGTTCAAATTGTACATTTTAGTATATACCAAGTTTATTAGTGGTTACTGAGTTCATAGTTCATGTGATGTGAAGCCAATATTTATTGAGTATTGTAGTATCTACTAAGTTCATAGTTCAAGTGATCTGAAGCTAGTGTTAACCAAGCTACTTCATGATAACCAAATGATTAAGTATTTTCCAAGTTGCATAATATCTACCAAGTCACCAGTGCATACCGAGTTCAAGACTACTTGAAAGTGATCAGTATGGACTGAGCTTCTACATTAACCAAGAGCATGATGATGTTGAGTACTAATAGTGGATGCCAAGTATTAGAACCTCACTGAGTAAATCTTTAGCACCCTAGTATGTTCATGTGGGCTGACTTTGTAATATTTGTGTTAACTTGTGTCATGGATGACTTTGTAATTATATATATGTAATGTATTGTATCATATCCAATGTAAGAGAATAAAAATAGGTATGAGAATGCAAATGTATGAGCATATGTAATGTAATGTGGATACAAAACGTTCAAGTTATGATAGTAGTAGATAAAGAATTATGAAGGCCATAACAATATAAGGAGCAATAGAGACATATCTATCACAAAAAGGTGATTAGTACATTAAGGAATCTCTCTTAGCAAACTTAGTTGCAAATCAGAGATCTACAACTTCATCCTAATAGGTGAACCAGTCAAAATCCTTTAACAAGGTAGAATTAATAGTCTTTTATAAATCTCTTTACCAAGTGCATACTTCATTATGTGTTTGTAAAATCCTTTCACAAGGTGGACCTAGTAGTCCTATTTGCTCTTAATAGGGAAGATCATTAGAAGTGATCAATGCAAGCCTTAACAAGAAAAATTTATGCTATAGTACTAAAGTTTATGGGTATCATCCCCACCTTAGTTTTACTTTCTATTTGGAAGGTTTCTAGCTCACCAAATCTTTGTGTTCAAGTGTTGTGGATGCTTTCATGGTTTTAGTTTCACATGCATGCAATTAGATTAGATGTGATGAATTAAGTGTTAACTAATTCATTGGATTAAGAATTGAAATTGCTAAAGTTTTAGAATTTATTGATTCACCCCTCCCCTCTCAGTAACTTAGCATAGTCTTGAATATTTCCAATAATTGGTATCAAAGCTTTGTGGTTCTTAGGAGAAATTTTAATAGCTTGAGCAAAGATCAAGGATATGGAGATATTCAGGCTTGAAAAAGCTATTGAAAATGAAAAGTTGGATCTAGGAATGGCCATTTCCCAACTCAAGAAAGCTATGGAGAAACTTTGCCAGTCCTTAAAAAGAAGAAAGGAACATGTAAACCAAATGAATGATCATCCTTACACTGAAGAAGGAATTGAAGACTTTCACCCTTCAAGAAGCTTAGATGAAGCAAATGATGTAATCAAAGAACTCCTAAAGAAGGATGGTTCCCTGCAAGAAGAAGTAAGAAAGCTAAAAAGAGAACAAGAAATTTAGTTAGTAAGGTTATGCATCTTGGAATAGAGAAACACGATAAAAGAAGAGATGGATGGAAGGAAAAATGAAATCCAAAATCAATCCCTTTAGCAAGCAGACCTTTTTGATCAACTCTCCAATGTAAATGAGGAAATTGTGAGCCTAAGATTTGAAAATGAAAGAATGAGGAATAATCTAAAATTTGAAAGGCAAATCAATGAAAGAATAAAAAATGATCTGTGATCTTAAAGAAAAATGAATGAAAGATTGAGGAATGACCTAAACTTTAAAAATAAAATCAATGAGAGAATGATGAAATCTCAAGCAGACATGGATCAACTGAATGAGAAAAACCTCTATAGGAAAAAAGGAAAAGCAGGAATTGGATAAAAAGAGGAAGGTGAATCCTCCAAAAAAGGTGCTCAAAAGAATCAAAAATCTATTTGCAATCATTGTGATAAGATAGGTCATACATCAAACAAATGATGGAGTAATGGAAAAGAAAAATTCAATGAAAAATACTACAATTGCAATCAACATGGTCACAGGGCTAATGAATGCAAAGGGAAACCAAGATTTGACGACAACTTTCATAAATGTAAGAAACATGGACACAAGGAATTAAAATGCAAAACAAAGACATTGAATCCTACAGAACAGATTGTGAAAGCAATATTTAGTTGGGACTACAATACCTAGTGTAGATGTCATTACTGTGGACAATTTGGACACATTGGTATAAATTTTTTTAAACATCATATGAGGAAAAGAGATACCACTAAAAGATGTTTCATTTGTAGAAAACTTTGCCATCTTGCCAAGAATTGCATCAATATTGGTAAAATTAAAGATGAAAAGAAAGCAAAGGCTAATAACATCCGAAAGTAGATGGGACAACAATGGATTCCTAAGTCTATTGAGGATACTGGTATGCGCAATAATGGTCAAGTCACTCAAGAACTGGGTGACTCTACCATTTCTAATTCAGTTCCCTAGGAAGAACTAGAACTAGGCTATCAAAGAAGACATCTAAATCAATTCCAGTTGAAAGGTGACAAAGATTCAAACCTATATACAAGATACAAAGGGATCATTAAGCAAGATTGGTATCAGTTATTACCAAGTTACCTTCTCTACCAAGTAAAGTTGGGTCATAGACTCTACCGAGAAAGGTCAGGAGTAACAAAGGAACTTATGGTTACCAAATCATGGAGATGTCATCGAGTGATCAATGGAAAGTAGTGGATGAAAAAATATCAACATAATATCAACTTATCTACCTCTATACCAAGCATTAATGGAAAATTTTTAACAAAAGGCATGGAATCAAATTCATTTCTTACCATGAATTTTTTGAGTGCTATTGCGAAGAGCTATTTTTAGTACAATCAAGTGACCAGGGTGAATTTCCTACAAGATTTTTTCAAAGTTCTCTCAAGCTACCAAGCAAAAATGGCATCCAACAGTAGCAAGGTCAAGAAAGGGTTAGATATGTTAGTTCTAGGAGTTGAATGGAAAGCATTAGATTTCAAGCTCACACCTGTAGTTGCTGAAACCCTAGACCCAAGAAGAGCTCAATCCAAAATCCCTCCCAAGGTAATTCTTGTTGACAACATTCATACTCATTTTAAATGTGAAGTTCAAGAAATTAGTAATCTGGAGATGGATGATGCCCTAGGTCAGTTATGTGTTGATGGAACCCTAAAACTTGAGCATCAACATTTGGAAGCAAAAGAATTAACATATATTCCACATATGACTCGAGAATGTAAAATTAAATGGATTAGGTATATCCTTAGCTAGGTGCATAACGAACAACTGTGGTTAGAGTAGCCAATTCTGATAACAAAGAAGATGATTCATTGAATCACTAGCCTTCCCATGCTTGCCAAAGCTAAAACAACAAAAACCCTAGGTTGGGCAGAGTTGGAGAAGAAAACCCTAGCCAAGTGGGATGGAAGAGGTATGAAAATAAGTAGTGTTATAGATGTAGAGTTGAAATTTGGAATTCATGTTATTACGCATAAGATATACAGTTCAAGCCATCTTAACAACATGTCACGTGAAGCCATGGATTTGGCATATAAAGTGGTTAGAAAAAACCTGTCACATGACCTTTCTAACCTATTGTTGAGGCAATTCAACAAGAATATGGAAAGTAATAGAACTTCAAAGAATAACTCGTGCAAATTTGGTTCACTGTTAACTTGTCTATTCTTTTATGTCCAGAAGTTCTTCCCTTCCAAAAGTACTATAGTCTGGAGAAAAGATGTGCCTCTACTTTACCAAATAAATGAATATATTGTAAAAATGGGTGAGAACTATGGAAGCATCATGGACAACTACTTTGATGTGTTCAAAGAGAAAATGAACAATAGGTTCAGAATTCTAAAGAAATTAGTTGAAGACTACAAGGATGATGTGTGCTTCAAGGTGGATTGTGACAAGGTATATATCTAGGCAGTTAAGCCTAGAGTTGCGTGGGTCAAACCTCTTGGCTATGAAGTGAACATTGATGAGACAAAAGATATCATTTAAGCCCTTCTCAATAAACCTGTTGATCCCAAGGCCCCTTATTTTGGAACTTATGAAGAAGCTAAGGCCATAATTGAGCTAGAGATAAAACTCCCTTAGGTGGTTAACAAAGGGAAGAGAAGGATAGCCAAAGTAAAATCAAGTGCACTTCTCTTGTTAACTAAAGGAAAAGGTGAGGATGGGGAACAATTAGAGGACAAGGAAGAATTTGGGAAAGAAGAAGAACCTTTGAAGAAAAAGGGAAATGTGATCATCACCAAGCCTACAAAATCATCCACTACAATCTTCACAAGGAGGTCACAAAAGAAAGGAAGTGACATTGTATTCAGCAAACCTCCACCCACCTTCTAGGATAGATTGAAGCAATTGGAAGAAGGAGCTGGAATAACAAACTTTAAATATTTGAAATATGAAACTAGGACTGAGGTAGAGTAGAAGCAAGTTAAAGAATTGGTGCTAAGAAAAATGGATAAGTGGAAGTACTCACAAGAGTAGATTTCTTCTCAAATCTCCAATGAATTACTAAAGAAAATAAAGCCAAGATGGGATTTTTCCATGCAAACTGTGAAAGACATATATGCACAAACCCTGAGGTAGTTACTATTGAGCATATCAGATGTTGAGGTGAAAGAGTCTTTAAAGAAAAATGAAGAAAAATTGACTCTAAGGTTTAATACTTGTTTGGTGTTGATTAAGGACATAGAGCATGTTGTTAAAAATGCTACAAACACTTGGAAAAATATTTATCATCTTCATAAACTATGTAAATTTCCAATTGAAGTAAAGGATGTTGATGAAGAAGAATATAAGGAGAAAGATGTAGAAGAAAATGTTGAAGAAGTGACTCATTTTGATAATGAGGAAGATGAAGAGGATCAAGGTACATAAGCTACCAAGGAAGAAAAGCAAGATGATGAGGAGAATAACCCAGTCAATATAGCTATAGTAGTCATTGCCTCACTTCCTCACTCCTTGAGAAAACCATTGACTACATCAAGTATGGAGACAACTTCAACAAGTTTGGTTGTGACTACTACTGATACATCAAATGCCCAATTACTCTTTGCACCAACTTAGCTTAGCATATCATTGACAGAAGTGACTTCCACTTTATCCACCAAGTTGCAAATTCCTTCTTCATCTACCAAGTTGAGTTCTTTAGTCTTCACTTCTCAAATTTTGACTTCTACAATTTTGAGTACATCCATGGTAAGCTATCCAGTTTTGTGTACTTCAGTTTTGGATTCTAAAATTTTGAATTCTTCAAGTATTTCTATAAGTATTCCATCAATTAGTATTGTATCAATTTTTACTACAAGTCCAAGTATGTCTACTATTGTTTCCATTCTGGGTATAAAAGAAATAAGTGCAAGGATAGTTGAGCCTAAGGTTCAACCAAGTACAAAATTTTTGGGGAAAGGAAAGGAGATAGAGAACGATATAGATTTGGATGAGGAAATAGTAATTCCAAAATGAGATGTTTACAACCTTTCTACAGACCAAATGCACACATTTGGTGAACTCCACCAGAAAAAGGCCAAATAACAAAGAATAAGAGAGCAAAGAGACAGAGAGTATAAGATAATAGATCATGCCAAGAATATATTGACCGAAGCAATTGGAATTGAGGTTAATTCTTCTCTACCTATTTTATTTTAGCTTGAAGAGGGAGTCCAAAAATTCAATGAGGATGCCGAAGGTCAAGAAAAGTTGGTTGAAAAGGCTGAAAAGAAATTCAATAATAAAGTGCTAGAGCACATTGCTCAACAAAGAGCCATTTATCAAGTTGAGCTTTCAACAATTTTGGTCAATCTTGAGGCATCCTATTCAAATGTGTCATTACTCTTTGGAAAACTATGTGATGTCACTAAGTATACAAAGGAAGTAAAGGACAAATTTTCCAAAATTGATATAGATCTTAAGGCAAGTGCTCATCAGCTACAACTTGACCCTAGTTCAAGCTCTGCACATTTCAAGAAGATCAAATTTTTGTTAGATTTGCAAGCTAAACTGTTAAGAAAAGAAGCAAGGATCCTCTCAACAATGATTGACATACAAAATATGATCCTTCCAATCATGGATGCTATGTAGAAACATATTGTATATTCAAAAACTCTGATCCATGATAACAACTTCTCTATTGCAGATCACATGATTGAACTATTAGCAGAAGTGCAAATTGCAATTCATACATGCAAGGTCTTGCAAGAAAAGTAGGATAAAGCCTTGGCAATCACTGTCAGGGTACATTCTAAATTCTTATCTCATTTTGGTGTCTCTATGTAAATATGTTAGAATAAATCTTTGGAATTATTGTCAAAAAGGGGGAAAAAAGTTATAAGGGGAGATATGTTATTATATGGGAGAAAAAGTTACATTGAAGAAAAGAAAGACATGTACATAGAGGAACACATAGTATGGGGTAGAAATATGCTATAGTGGAGAACTACTCTATATATACGTTACAAAGATCAATTTTGAAAAATCACAAAAATATATTGAGCTAGTATCACATGGTGATGAATACAAGGTATTCAGTTTTGGGCTAATAAGTGTTTTTGTCACTAATGCCAAAGGGGAAGATTGTTGAGATATCAGTCAAGTTTTTTATTAGTGACACACTTATTCAGATTCTATATAGTTACCGAGCTCATTAAATAGTCTATAGTGTTTTCCATGTAATTCAATAGCCACCAAGCTCTACAATTGCTATCGAGTGTTTTGGACTAATCCCAATGGTTACCAAGTAGATTTAGTTAGTGTGAAGTCTAGTAGTTAAAACCATGCATTTTAGTGTATACTAAGTTATCATTGGTTACTGAGTTCATAGTTAATGTGATGTGAAACCAATGTTTATTGAGCATTGTAGTATCTACCAAGTTTGCAATTTAGGTGATGTGAAGCTAGAGTTAACTGAGCAACTTCATGATAACCAAGTGATTTAGTGTTTTCCAAGTTGCACGATATCTATCAAGTCACCAGTGTAGACCAAGTTCAAGACTACTTGAAAGTGAACAGTATGGACTATGCTTCTACATCTACCAAGAGCATGATGATACTAAGCTATGATAGTGGATGTTGAGTATTAGAACCTCACTGAGTTAGTCTTCAGAAGCTGAGTATCTTCACATGGGATGACTTTGTAATATTTGTGTTAACTTGTGTCATGGCCGACTTTGTAATTTTTTAATTTGGATTGGTATATATATGTAATGTATTGCGTCATATCCAATTTAAGAGAATAAGAGTAGGAATGAGAATGCAAATGTATGAGCATATATAATGTAATGTGGATGTGAAAAGTTCAAGTTATTATAGCAATAGATAAAGAATTATAAAGGTCATAATAGTATAAGGAGCAATAGAGATATCTATCATAGAAAGGTGATTAATACATTAAGGAATCTCTATTAGCAAACTCAGTTGCAAATTAGACATCTACTGCTTCATCCTAATAGGTAAACTAGTCAAAATTCTTTAACAAGGTACACCTAATAGTATTTTATAAATCTCTTTATTGAGTGCATACTTCATTGAGTGTTTGTAAATCCTCTCACAAGGTGGACCTAGAAGTCCTATTTTCTCCTAACAGGGTAGATCATCAAAAGTGATCAATGCAAGCCTAAACAGGCCAACTTTATGTTGCAATACTAAAGTTTGTGGATATCATCCCCACCCTAGTTTTACTTTCTATTTGGAAGGTTTCTAGGTCACCTAATCTTTCTGTTCAAGTGTTTTGGATGCTTTCATGTTTTCAGTTTCACATGCATGCAATTAGATCAAATGTGATGAATTAAGTGCTAATTGATTCATTGGATTAAAAATATAAATTGTTAAAGTTTTAGAAGTTACTAATTCTCCCCTCCCCTCTGAGTAACTTAGTATAGTCTTGAATATTTCCAACAGGGATGACCCAAAACTATTCAATCCAAGAGGAAAGAAGAAAGAAGGCAAAAAATCTTTTACAACTAAGAAGCCTGGGGATGATATAGTGGGCCAAGTCTTGAATATAATTAAGAATTTGAATCCACTAGCAAATAATGCAAATAAGAAAGGTACTAGTGATAAGCCTCAATTTAATACCCATTAAAATATGTAGCCTAGGATGAAAAATTATCCATATACCACACAATGGAAAGATAGAAAACCTATTTCAAATTTGGCTTGAGGCACTAAAGATAAAAGTACACCAGATCCACTACAAAGAAACTCTATGAACATGATGGATGATGTGCCTTGGTGCAATGTATGCTAGTCTCCTCATTCCCCTAACTATTGTACAATTGCTCTGTCCTTTTTTGAAAATTAGCAAGCACAAAATGAAGAAGGAGAGGAAGAAAATAATCATGAAGATGTAGAATGCAACACGATAAATCTGAGTGAATGGTGAGTAATCTAATTTAGAGGATTCTAAAAATGATGTTGTAAATTAGTGAAGGTTATATCAGTTGCACCATCAATAGGTGTTCTTAGATAGTGAATATCAAGACGAAGACATAATTTTCAATATGATATCGGGTGTGGATCACATGAATTTGAGAAAACCATCAAAGGAAGAGATTGATACAATCATTGTAGAAATTATAGCCCAAGTGCATAGTACTTACAATCTAAGAAATAGGATTGTTAACAATGCTTCCGCTAAGCCATATGGTATTTTCACTAAAGATAGTACTCATAAAATGAATGATGAAAATAAAAAGGATAATTCAATGACAATTAATATCAAAGATAGTAAGAACAAAAAGTGGGAACCTAAAAAGAAAGTGCAGTTTCAAGGAGTTGAAATAGTCAAGGTAAATATACAAGAAAAGAAAAGAAATTATGATGTTACCAAGAAAGTGGAGAAACCTATTGTTCGAGCACTAGCAGCTAGAGGTAATTCTATTAAGCCCACTATTTATGATCCTTTATCTAAAATGTTTAGGATAGAGGAACACAAAAATAAGGCCTTATCTTGGTTAGGTGGGATAGGGGATAGTAATATTATTGAACAAGAATCATCAGTCATGCAATAGACACCATTTATAATAAAATACAAAGAAGACATTGGAGTTATGTTCCAAATACCTCACATATATTTGGATAATTCATTTTCAGCCTATATAGAAAATATTGACACTTTATTTTTGAGTCTGATTATAAATGAAAAAAATATTAAAGAATTGTATGATTGACTTAGAGGTTTCAAATACTATCACGCCTTTTAGGATTATGGAAGCCTTAAGTTTGCAATTGGGTGTTGGAATATGTTTAGAATAACTAAGGATGGGTGAATTAGTTATCCAAGGTCTAGATGTATAAATAATACTTTTCACAACTTAGTGAACCCATAAAACATTATTCATCATGCATGCATCCATAAGATTATGCAAGCACTTAAAACTTGTAGGTTACTATCAAATCAACTTGAAGAAATATAAACATGAAACATAATAGATTCATCAACACATTTGACATAATTAATTACATGAAAACCCAATTTGGGAAAAACCACTAGTAATATGCTACCCTTTTTCACTCTTCTGAAGTGATGCCTTGTGAAAATCCAAGCCTATTAAAGGTTACAATATATACTATTAAATGTGACCCTATTATAGGATTTCAATTACTCTTTTAGGAGTGAGCTTAGTTAGAGGACTTTAGACCATTCACTTGGAATGTCACTTGGTTAAAAGATTTACAAATGACTATAAGGTCAACCTTAATCCAAAGGATTGACCCTAGATTGATACAATTATTAGAGAGTAATAGTAAGGCTTGATCTAATAATAACTTAAAACCCCATTTGTAGATTATATATCACTATTTAGTCCTCCATTCTACTTGGCTTTCACTCATTGTAGCTCTGATAGCTTGTTCACCCTTCAAGCATTCATATCATTAAGCCTTCTTGCTTAACATGTCATTGTAGACTTTTCTCTTAGGTCACTTGATGAAGGAAAACCCTTATCTCCTTGTCTTCTTTATGTTCTTGCACATGACAACATTGTTTCATGACCAACCATTCCCATAAATAAGAAATTAAGATCAATTGCCACTCATTCTCCATCATCCAATTTAGGGTTATGATGGATTAGGTAGGATACAATGAATCTACCCCACATTCCATATCTCTTCTAGAAACTTCTCCTTTAATCCTCGTTGAAGTCAAGTAAAAATGGTTTACCTTGAATTTTGTGCCACTAGCTCATCAATCTTATCTTCCACTTGGTTCACATAATCCAAGAAAACATACTTGTTAGCTCAGATCCATCGAATTCATGGTCTTGTTAATAATGTAGTACCTCAACATTAACTAGCTTTTGATGGTTGACACATACTGTGTTGCTCAACATCCTCTATGAAATCACTTGCAACAAGCTAAAGTTTACCGATGGTCGGTATCAATTAGACTTTACTCAACATCCACTATTCACTTGGCATATACTAGAATAAGCATTTACTCAGCTCCAACTAGTTTTATGCTCGGCTTGCACTAATTTTTCTCGACACCTACTATCCACTTGATCAAGATTTGTAGACAAAATTTGTGTAACTTGTTCTTCTAAAATTTCTTAGTATAACTAGCCTTTGTAACCTCAAGTAGATTATCAATACATCATGTTATCACTATCTTAACTGATTCTTGTACTCCTTTACATAATCATAACTCAACCTTTCCTCTAGGTACTATTGTTACATCTTTTGATCAAATCCTCTTCATCAGTCAAATAAGTGATAGTACTTAAATTTTATAAGAAAATGTCTTACCGAAAAATAGTAGGTTTGACATCAATGAAAAAACAATAATTAAAACATGTAATCTCCCTCTTTGACAATCTCTTTTCAATCTATTATCAACAATCTCCCTCTTTGGAATTGATGGGAAACCAAAGTGATCAATGAAATGGAAAACACCTTGTTCAACCAAACTGACTAGGTAAAAATAGTAAGACCAACGAAATACCAAAAAGAAAATTATTATTTGTATTGAAATATCCCCCTCTATCAACAACATCCATCTTCTGAATAGGTTACAAAATTATTCCTTATAACTCCCTCAGAATTTCTTCTTGTATCTCCCTCTTACTAGGTAGATGTTAGTATTTAACTCAACAATTAAAAATTAATTTTTCTTTTGATATATTTCTCCCCCTAATTAGTATAACTCTCCCTTTATGATTAGTAAAACTCTCCCTCTTTGACAACAATGCCAAAGACTCATCATCTTAACATACAGATATAGGCCTTTTAATGTTATCCCTCTATCCCCTTGCTTGTGACTGATTTTTAATTTAAGCTCTTTGATTACTTTAGGCAGCTCCTAAAGTAAGATCTATTGCATCAATGTGTAACGTATGACCATCAACTTGCTTGATGTAGGGCACTCCTCTTGTTATTTAGATAGCCTTGGATAGGGGTATCACCCCTAGTTTACCTATTAGATACTCATTAACATCCTTAGGTAATGCTTTTGCGAAGATATCAGCAATTTGTTCTTTTGTGTTAACATATTTCATCTTCACCTCTTTATCTTGAACTAACTCTCTCAAGTAATGATACTAGATTGCAATATGCTTAGTCTTAGTGTGCATTATAGGATTCTTTAATATGTTTATAGCACTTTTATTATAACAATAAAGTGTTACTGGGTCTATTATCTCTTCCTTCATTCCTTTGAGTAGCTATTTAATCTATTCAATATTTGTGCAATTTATAGCAGCAAAAACATATTTAGTTTCAGCAGTAGATTGTGAAGTGTAGTTTTGTTTCTTGCTAGTCCATGTAACAAGCCTCTTCCCTAAGAAAAATGCTCCTCTGCTGGTGCTCTTTCTATCATCAATGTTTCCAACCCAATCAAGATCAGTGTAGGCTCTTAATTCAAATTTCTCATTTTTCTTATAGTATAGATCAAAATTTTCTATTCCTTTTAGATATCTCATTATTCTCTTTAGAGTCATCAAATGATTCTCACTAGGATTAGCAGAGAATCTTAAAACTATTCCTACAAATAATGCAATGTCAACTCTGCCTTGTACTATATATTGTGATTTTCCAATCATAGACCTGTACAATGTTTGATTCACCTCAACTGAATCATCATTCTTTGACAACTTGTGTCCTATCACCATACATGTACTTACTAGTTTGGAATCCTCCAATCCAAAACTTTTCAATATTTCTTTGACATACTTTGATTGAGTGATGTATATACCATATTTCATCTGATATACTTGCAAACCCACAAAGAATTTAATCTCTCCAAATATATTCATCTCAAATTCTTGCTTCATCTAATTTGAAAAATCCTTACATAAAGCATCTTGACCTCCAAATATGATATCATCAGTCCTTTCAAATCGAATCTTCATAAGATAATTATGAAGTCTCTCATACCATGCTCTTGGTGCTTGTTTCAAACCATATAGAGCTTTGTGTAATCTACATACCATGTTATTATTGTTAATGTAAATTTTTTTTTTGGCTATTCTATGTAAATTTTTTCCTCTAATATACCATTCAAAAATGTAGATTTAACATCCATTTGATAAAATTTGAAATCTTTATATGTAGAATAAGAAAGTAAAGTTCTTACTCCTTCCAACCTAGTTACAAGAGAAAATGTCTCTTCATAGTTAATTCCTTCCTCTTGTGCATATCCCTTGTAGATTAATCTTTCTTTGTTCCTTGTGACTTCACCATTTTCATCTAACTTGTTTTTGAATACCCATTCGGTGTCAATCACATTTTTGCCTTCTCTAGGAACTAGACTTCATGTTTTATTTTTCTCTATTTGTTCAATCTCTTTTTCCATGGCTTTACTCCAGCCCACATCTTCTAATGCATCTCTCACTAATTTGGGTTCCTTCATGCTTAGTAAACATGTATCATTTTTCAATATGTTTCTTGTCATAGGTCTATCATCTTCATCTCCAATGATTTGAGTAGCAAGATGATGTCTCTTGACATATTTTGACAATCTTGGTTTAGCTCTTATTTCTTCATTTTGTCTTCCAACTTTAGAGTCATTGTGTACATCTTTGTTAGGTAGTTCAACATCTCTTTCATGTACACTAATCTTGAAATTAGAATGTGCTCCCTCTTCATTCTATAACTTAGCATCTAAATGTAGCTCGATTCCTAAATGCAACTCGATATTCATAGTATGTCATTTGGCAGTCACTGAAACTTGTTGTTGGTTTGTATCTTGATTTGTAGCATCTCCTTTAGTAGGCATACCTTGATAAAAGTATACAAATGATTTGTATTCTTCTAGTTCTTTTATAGGTTCAGCCTCATATACTTCTGTATATTCATGAAAATTTACACTTGCACTTTCCACAACTTTGATAGTGTTAGTATTTAAATGCTTATAAGCTTTGCTTCTTGTGGAATATCCTAGGAATATACCTTCCTTACTTTTTACATCAAGTTTACCATTCCTAAAATATTTAAGAATGTAACATTTTCTTCCAAATACCTTAAAATGTTTTACATTGGGTGAGTAAGCGTACCATAGTTCAAAAGGTGTTGAATGAGTACCTTTCTTGACTTGTACATGATTCAAGTTATAGACAGGTGTACTTATAGCTTGTCCCTAGTATTTCAAAGCAACATTCTTCTTCATCATGAGTGTTCTAGCATAGTCCATTATAGATCTATTCCTCCTTTCAGCTATTCCATTTTGTGGAGGTGTCCTAGGGGTAGATGTATATCTTTTGATTCCTCTATCATTAAAGAACATCTCAAACTCATTTGATGTGAATTCTCCTCCTCTATCAAATCTTAAACACTTCAAACTTTTACTTGTTTCCTTCTGAACTTTTTCTAAGTACCACTTAAACATTTGGAAAGCATCATATTTCTATTTTAGAAACATAACTATCATCATTCTAGAATAATCATCAACAAGTAGCATAATGTACTTATCTCCTTTGTAGCTTTGCACATCAATTAGACCACACTAGTCAGTACGAACAATCTCTAGTATTCCTTTAGAGGTATGAGCTTTACTCTTAAAATATGACTTTGTCATTTTGCTTAACTGACATTGTTTTCACATTATATTATCAGGTTTCTTCAACTTAGCCAAACCTCTAATTTTTCTTATGTGACTGATACTGACTAGGTTATCAAAATTGACATGACATAAACTTTTGTGCCATAGCCATACATCATCAAATTTTACAACTAGACTAGTAGCATCCTCTATATCAAGATAGAATAGATTACTCCTAGTTTGATCAAAATTTCCAATTAGTTTCCCATCAATTTCATATATCTTAGCAATCTTATTTTCAAATTCAACCTTACATCCCAAATTAGTCAGTTGTGACACACTGAAGAGATTATAGTTGAGGCCTTCAACATAGTAAGCAGTGTCACATAAAATCTTATTTGTGAGCTTGATAGAACCTTTTCCTTTTATCAAACATGGTGCATCATTGCCAAATCTTACACTATTTCCATCATAACAATTGATGAACTTACTTTTGTCTCCAGTCATGTGATGTGAACATCCACTATCAATAATCCATCTATCATTCTTGTTCACACAAGTCACAAGTGTAGTTGCCTCATCTTCATTAGATTCATCCTTCATTGCAACATACACCACTTCATCATCATGTTCATCAGAATCATCCATTGTTTTCTCTTCACCAATATAGCAAGACTTCTGGCCTTTGTATTTATAGTCCTTGCTGTCTTCATCTCTTCTACTTTTGTATTTGTCACCACCTCTATAATTCTTCTTGTTTAGACATCTAGTAGGAATATGACCAACCTCATTACAATTAAAACAAATGATAGATAATTTACCTTATAATTTTCCTTTACCTTTGTGGAATTTTCTTTCTAGTTTTTCTTCGATTCATTCTACATCCTCCTCATCTATATTAGTCATTGGACATATACTTCTTCTTTTTCTTTTTCTTTTTCTTATCAAGTTCCTTTAATGACACTTTAGCATTAAAAAAAGATTCAATCTTTTTAGGTTTGTAATTATCAGAGTTAGATAGCTCAAAATTAGTAAATCTATCTATGAAACCTTCAAGTGATAGTTTATTCTCTAGTGTACATCTCAGTTATTGAATTACAAAAACTCTAATAGCATATACAGGTAATAGTGTTCTTAGAACTTTTTTTAGTACAATATCATCATCTATATTAATAGTAGCTCCTTTTATTGCATTAACAACTTCTTTTATCCTTTCAACATATTGAACAATATTTTCACCTTCTTCCATTCTCATATCATAAAAATTACCTTTGAGATTCTCAGCTTTGGTTCTTAGAACATTTGCATCTCTACCATAGATAGTGGTTAGGGCATCCCACATTTTCTTTGTATTGTCAAGACCTTTGATATCATCAACTTTAGCATAACTTTGGGTGGAGGCAATCTCTAGAATTGTCTAGTTATGTTCTTTCTTCTTTTTCATATCCACAATAGTTGGGGCACCAGTAGAATTAACATTCTCAATGGTACTGGTAGATTGTGTATGATCTCCAAGTCCTCCAAGGTGTAGATTCATCAAAATTTTCCATGAAAGAAAGTTATCTCTATTAAGCTTGTGCACTTCTCTTTTTGACATTTTGATCTTTATGTTTCTAGTACCTTCAAACTAGTTCTCTTAAGCGGATGGCTATGATACCAATTTTTGGAATACTTTTAAAATAACTAAGAGTGAGTGTGAATTAGTTATCCAAGGTCCAAATGTATAAATAAAACTTTTCATAGCTTAGTGAACCCATAAAACATTATTCACCATGCATGCATCCATAAGATTATGGAAACACTTAAAACTTGTAGGTTACTGTTAAATCAACTTGCAAAAATGTAAAGATGAAACATAACAGATTCATCAACATATTTGACATAATGATTTATGCAAAAATTCAATTTGGGAAAAACCACCAGTAACATGCTACCTTTTTTCACTCTTTTGAAGTGATGCCCTATGAAAGGCCAACCCTGTTAAAGGTTACAATGCACACTGTTAAATGTGACTATGTTAAAGGATTTCAATCACCCTATTAGGAGTGAGCCTATTTAGAGGACTTTAGATCATTCACTTGCAATGTCATCTGGTTAAAGAATTTATAAATGATTGTTAGGTCAACCTTAATCCAAAGGATTTACCCTAGACTGATACACTTATTAGAGAGTAATAGTAAGGTTTGATCTGATAACAACTTACTACTCCATTTACAAATTACAGATCATTGTTCAGTCCTCCATTCTTCTTGGCTTTCACTCATTTCAACTCTAATAGATTGTTCACCCTTCAAGCATTCTTTCTTAACATGCCAATACAAACTCTTCTCTTAGGTCACTTGATGAAGCAAAACCCTTGTCTCCTTGTCTTCTTCAGGTTCTCACACATAACAACCTTGCTTCATGACCAACCATTCCCATAAATAGGAAATTAAGATCTTTTTCTGCTCATTCTTCATCATCCAATTTAGGGTTAGGATGGATAAGGTAGGATACAATGAATCTACCCCACATTCCATATCTCTTCTAGAAACTTATACTTGAATCCTCTTTGAAGTCATCTAAAAATGGCTTACCTTGAATTTGGTGCCAATATCTCATCAATATTATCTTCCACCTGATTCACATAATCCAAGAAAAAAAAATTATCAGCTCAGATCCATTGAATTCACGAGTTTTAAAATATTGCAGTAGCTTAGCATTAACTAGCTTCTGTGCTTAGCACATACCATGTTGCTCGACATCCTCTATGAAATCACTTGGCTTGAATTAAAGTTTAGTGGTGCTTGGCATCAACTAAAATTTACTCAGCATCCAATGTTCACTTGGAATACACTAGAATAAATATTTACTCAGCTCTAACTAATTTTCTACTCAGTTTGCACTAACTTTGCTTGGCACCTACTATCCACTTGGTCAAGCTTGGCAGACAAAATTTTTGTAACTTGTTCTTCTAAACTTTATTAGTGTAACCAAACTTTGTAACCTCAAGTATATTATCTATATATCATGTTATCACTATCTTAACTAATTCTTGTACTCCTTTACATAATCATAACTCAACCTTTTCTCTAGGTGCTATTGTTACATTTTTTGATCAAATCCTCTTCATCAATCAAATAAGTGATAGTACTTAAATCTTATAAGCAATTGTCTTAATAGAAAATATCGAGTTTGACATCAGTGACAAAACAATGATTGAAACATGTAATGTCCCTCTTTGACAATCTCTTTTCAATTTATTATTAATAGTGGATACCAAGAAGGGTAGATGTAGAGCAATGGATGCAAGCGATGTGCCTGTCATAGGTACAATTAATTCTTTTCCTTTCAATTTTGTTTCTTACCCTGATGTTGACTTGACTATGCCTATCCTAGTAGTTGATATTCCTCCTTAGTACAGAATGTTTCTCTCAAGAAAATGGAGTGTTGCAATTGGCATATACTACATTCCACATAGGGGACAAGGTCATCAAAATTGATAGAGAACCAAGGGTCACTCATATGTTAGAGGACAACATTGACAAAGATGCTATGTGTTTTCTAGATATTGAGGTTAATGCTTTCAAAGCTAAGCTTATTATTTAGGAAATTGAAAAACCAGCCCCATTGATTATACAAGAGGTAACAATATGTATATGTTTCCAAAGTCTTTGGACCATGTATTTTCATGGGGAAAATTCTAAAGATGGTTTAGAAGTTGGAGTTGTTTTCATATCTCCAGATAAGAATATTTTTAGGTATTCATTTACTTTTAATTTGTTTGTAATAATTATAATATAGAGTATGAGGCACTTTTATTGGGATTAAAAGTGGAAGAAACTCAAGGGATAAAAAAGTTGCATGTTATTGGTGATTTAGAGCTAATTGTATCTCAAATTAAGGAGACATATGCTTCCAAGAAAAAGAGGATCAAACACTATAGGAGTTCTGTTTGGAACCAAATTCAAATTTTTTATGCTTTTGGCATTTATTGAATGGATAGAAGCAATAATAAGATGGTTGACTTGTTGGCAAATGTAGCAATCAAACCTGATGATATATCATTTTCTAGTGTGTTTATATTGAGATGTAGAATAGGCCATATATCCCTAACAATGTAGAAAATTGGCAAGTGTTTGAAGATGATAGAGATATCATAAAATTTCTTTTGAATGAGAACAAGTACCATGGATAGGAGATTGATTGTGCAACACTTGTACAAACCATTGATGGTAAGTGTTGGTGTAAATAAGTATTTACTTATTACATTTTACTTAAGTTTACTTAGGTTAATGCATTATTTTATTATTTCTTAGGTGAGACACTTAGGAGTTTGTGAACTCATATGAGTTGCCAAGTTGACAACACTAGAGTAAGAAACTCTAATTTAGTACATGGTGTCTACAACACTGGAGTTTTCATAATTAACTGAGTTGTCATGTAGAAAACATAGTTATTTGCACTCCTAATTTAGCATATGGTTTCTACAACATCATTTTTTATGCTACACCTTTTTAGGCTTATCCTCTCATCATCACACTTGCTCTTGTGCTTAGTGGAGGATAATCTGTGTCTGGTGGACATGTGCCTGGTTGTATGACTTATCATGTTGTAGATTCCTATGCATTCTAGAGGCCTTTAAATATAGCCACTCCTAGTGTACTTTCACATTAAATGAATATCATATCATCATTCTAACCATACTCTTTTCATCTACTATTGTGCTTGTGCTTGAGTTCCTTAGTCTTGGGTAATTTTTCCCTAAGGAAAATTCTTACATGGTATTAGAGCTTAGCGAGATTCTCTTCAAATAGCTATTTGAGATAATTTTTACTTCAACACCTCAACCTAGATCTTGAGAATCCATAGAAATTGGAAGTATCTAGAGAAAAAATAGACCTCATCATTGCATTTGAAATGTCAATTTGGTGAAAATTGGCTATAAATTCACCTATGCTGGGTCATAGTGAATTTTGAGATTTTTTTTTTTTTGAAAATCGGCACATGAAGGCCTAATTTCCAACTGGGCTATGGTCATTTATTTCATCTACAAATTATATTTTTAGATCTAATTTTATTATTCTTTGCATTATTTTCAAATTTTTGGCTATTTTTGGAATATTTTTGAAATTTTTTAGGCCAGGTGGCCTTGCAAAGAATTTTTTATTCATTTATTTGGTGATAACATTCAACTTTTAATCTAGTGGCAAGTCTGCATATTCTGACAGTTCAAATACCAACACCGAGCTCAATACACCATGGTCTGGCTAGCACATAACCGACAAACAAACCTCTACACTTGGGTGCTTTGTTATTTGGATTTCATGGGCTATTCATTTTAAACACTTGTGAATGCATATTACCCAATATTGTGGGATTAAACACTAACTTTGCAGTGTGCAAAATTTGGCCTGCAAAGCTCAATCTCGGGTAGTGGCTTCAGTTTTGTGCAATGATGAAGAATCTAGTGCCTGTGAATCTTTCTTGGCCTAGTACTTTAATACTCTGACATATGTAGTTCTCCCCCATCAAATTTTTTTAGAAAACTCTAGTAGACTAGCCACGTGACCCAAAGTCGCTACACTAATGTGGCATTTTTCAAGGCCTCATCACTTTAGTGAACTGTTGTCAAATCCTTGCCTGACATGTGGATAGATCTACCACATCACCCTTCTATACAATTAGTGATCCATGTAGTAGCCACATAGGTGAACATGCAGGCTAGACACATCAGATCTGTGCAATGTCCATACATCCATGCCAAAAAATTATATACAATTGTATAAGGTAATGTCATCATCCGTATAGTATATGTCATCACTACTATCATCTAGAGGGCTGAATACGCTAACATCAACATTTTGATACACTAAAATTGACGACCATTTGACTGTTATCAAGAGGCAAATTAGAATTGCTGCAACGACCTTTTGACCATCAAATTTAACCCCATATTTTGTTAATCCAACCCCTCTCTACATTCATTTTTGATTTGGTAGTCCAACTTTGGGAGGCCATATCTTAGTCATCTAGACTCCAAATTAGGTGCATTTTTTAAAATTTTGGCTAAAATTTGCTAAAGTTTTCACTGGTGCAGCTCTTTTCTAGTTTTGGTGCATGGATTTGTCAAAAATTGCATCTTTTGGCGACTATACTTGTCTAATCCTACATTTTGCAACTTCAAATGCTCCGTACGGGCTCATTTGGACTTGAAAACAGGTTCTACTTTTTTTTAAAAGTGTGTTTTTTTTCATCTGCTCTCCAGATTTGCAATCAAATTATAGGGTTGTGTAGACAAAAGTATCACTTTCAAAATTAGGTCTTTTTCTGCATTGTATTGCTTTGATATATCTTCAAAATTGTTGTGTATCTGAGATGCATTGTAATGTTTTACTTTTGAACTCTATAAGGAAGTCATAAAAATTAAAATCAGAAGTACATTAAGGCCAAAATTGGCAAGTGGCCATTATAAACGCACTACATATAAAGTGCCAAAAGAATCTTTTTGGGTGGGCACGGGGGGGGGAAGTTATTTTGATTGAGTAAAAAGGGGGGGTGTTTCCAGTGTTGTGTTCCTCTTTTCCTACTATTTTCTTTCATTTCTTGCATCATGGGCAACTTCAAGTCTCCAAAATTAACACCTCATAACTATGCTACATTGACACAATGAAATACAACCACGCAGCGGAAACACAATAATAGGAAGCAATAATACAAGATCTGATACCAAATCATAATAATATATTCATAAAATATAACTGATTACATGCAATGTGCCAGGCTATAAGGCCTTCCCAGTTATGACCAAATACAAAGCAAGTAATAGTTCTGCAAGATCCCTCAAGATCCAATCCCAAAACCTTGGCTACTAGCCCTTCTCAAAATTTTCTCTTCCAAGCTCCTCTACTTCTCCTTGCTGAATGATCATCCCTAAAGACTTCCCCACAACCCCTACTTATACCAATCTAAGCCATAGGTCGGCCCAGAACACAAATTAAATAGAAATACATAAATTAAATTCCAAAGTCTGCCTCCTGCAACAATTAAATTCCCAAAATTGATGTCTTAGTAAAATTGTGATATCTCCTAGCTCTAGATGAATTAGAACTCGAGCTTTGAACCGTGGACAAAAATCTAGGCCCTCTTCCATCTCTAAAAGTTTCATCCTCTAATTATTTGTAAAAACTTAGGTACATGGCCTAAAATAGGAACCAAATTCCTAAGCAAAGCCGAGCTCCTCCTAGACCATGACGAGTAACCAAAGACCATGCTGAGTGACCAGAGACCATGCTGAGTCCCAAGACCATGCCAAGAAACCATAGAACATGCCAAAAAACCAAGGACCATGCCAAGCTCCCAGACCATGCCGAGAAATAGTATTCACCAAGCTCCATAACCCTTAACCAAAATCCCACTCAAACATGCAGTATTGCAAGCGAACCCAAGACCCCAAGTTCGAAAATATGTTCTAGTAACTAGAAGAAAATCTTCTAGGATTCAACACATAAATCCAAAATTCGTTCTTCACATACATATCCTCTAATTCTTTAACTTGTACACTCTTTCCCTTATTTTTCTTCTGCACATCCACCACAGGTGTTCCATAGGTCTGATTTCCATGCTGATCCCTGACTTTCTCAAAATTTTCCAATTCAACTTGACTGCCAATACTCAGGTTCATCCTACTAAGCTCTTCATTGTACAAAAGAATCAAGTAAAACTTCCTACCACCTTTTTCAATTGTAAACACATTCTTGACACAATCATGCACAAACCTGCAATCATATTGCCGAGGTCTACCAAGCAACACATGACAACTGTTCATATCCACAATATCACACAACACTTGATCCTTATACTACCTAATCTGGAAATCAATAAGGCATTGCTCCCTCACTTCCAAAGCATGCTCACCTTGAAACTAACCAACTTCCTATAAGGATAAGGATGCCTCATTCTCTTCAAACCAAGTTTCTGAACCATCTCTTTAGCAACAAGGTTATCATTACTACCACCATCCACAACCACTTTGAAGACTTTACTACTAGACTTACAACATGTCTTGAACAAACTAGTCTTCTGACAAGAATCCAATGCCCTCTCACCAACTAGTACTTGTCAAGCCAACAAACTTTCTCCTTGCCCAGGCTGATTGTTTTGTACTTCAACCTCGTTCACAATAGCAGCTATCTTACCAATTGGACATTCAAAAGATCTATGCCCTTCTTGACCACACTTGAAACAATTACCTCCGAATCCACCTCCACCTGCCCTTCTTTTTGTTCAATAGGTTTTGGTTCACCTTTTTCTTTTGGTTTAGCTTGTGCTGAACTATCCTGCTTCTCCTTCCCTTAGAAACCACCTTGATTCTTCCTCTTTAGCTTCTCCTTTGCTCTCAAATCATATTGATAAGCATCCTCAACTAAAAAAATATTTAGCATACCAACCTCATCTTTAATATTGAATCTCAAACCATTAATATACCCAACTACTTTCTCTTTTGACAATTCTCTACGACTAGACCGAATAGTCAACTTGTAGAACTCCTCTGTATAATCCTTCACAGACATATCTTTCTACTTTAGATTCTACAATCTTTTAAACAACTCAAGTTCATAATCAGAAGGAATGAATTTAGCCTTCAACTTAGTCACCATTAACCTCCATCTAGTGATCTTCATTTCACCTTCCTCTTCTCTATCTTTTTGTAGTTCCTTCCACCAAAGAGCAACATGTCCCTTCAACTTTGTTTGTGTCAACCTCACCCTGAGTGGATCCTCAATATCCTTAGGCTCAAAGTAGTCTTCCAATTCACCAATCCTATCAATCAAGTCTTTAGGATTCAAAATACCTGAGAAATTAGAAACCTCCATCTTATACTTTAGCTTCAACTGAGATCTAGGTCTAACAAATTGACCAACCCTAGTTCTAATAGGTCTCTCCACATGATCAGTTCTATCCTCACCACTAGATCTAGCAACTTCAAAGTCTTCTACAACTTCCTCATAACTACCTTTAGTAACCACATGTCTAGGTACACCACCTAAAGCACTCACAATTTCAGCAATCATGTCACTCTTTATCAATGCTATCTGAGATCTAAACTCTGCCCTAACCTCCTCTATTTCAGATCTAAAATCTTCTTTAATCTTCTCTAAGAGCTTTTCTTCCACAACATCATCAATTTCCTTATGGTTTGATCTTTTTGGAGGCATCTTCCAAATTATTAGAAAACCCTAAGCAACAAATCCATAGCCAAAATCTACCTCTTCAACCCAAGTCTTGGTGCAAACTACCTCAACTTCGATAGTCTGTCCACACACTCAGGAACAACCTTCGCTCTGATACCACCTGACGCAGTGCAATACAACCACGTAGCAAAAACACAATAACAGGAAGCAATAATATAAGATCTGATACCAAATAATAATAATATATTCATAAAATATAACTAATTACATGAAATATGCTAGGCTATAAGGCCTTCCCAGTTACGGCCAAATACAAAGCAAGTAATAGTTCTGCAAGATCCCTCAAGATCCAATCCCAAAACTCTGACTACTAGCCCTTCTCAAAATTTGCTCTTCCAAGCTCCTCTACTTCTCCTTGCTGAATGATCATCCCTAAAGACTTCCCCACAACCCCTACTTATACCAATCTAAGCCACAAGTTGGCCCAGAACAAAAATTAAATTGAAATACATAAATTAAATGCCAAAGTTAGCCTCCTACAACAATTAAATTCCCAAAATTGATGTCTTAGTAAAATTGCAACATCTCTTAGCTCTAAATGAATTAGAACTCGAGCTTTAAATCGTAGTTAGAAATCTAGGCCCTCTTCCATCCCTTAAATTGGAATCCTCTAACTCATTGTAGAAAATTAGATACATGGCCTACAATAGGCACCAAATTCCTAAGCAAAGTCAAGCCCCTCCTAGACCATGCCAAGTAACCAAAGAGCATGCCGAGTGACTAGAGACCATGCCAAGTCCCAAGACCATGCCAAGAAACCATAGAACATGCCAAGAAACCAAGTACCATGTAGAGCTCCCAAACCATGCCGAGCAACCATAGACCATGTTGAGCTGCTAGACCATGTCGAGAAACAGTATTCACCAAGCTCCATAACCCTTAACCAAAATCCCTCTAAAACATGTAGGATTGCAAGCAAACCCAAGATGCTCTTGCATCATACATGGTCTATTAAAATGTGGTGTCACTTAATGCATAATGGAGTTTCTCAATATGTAGATAGTAACCTTCCTAAACCAATGAGAGATCAAATATTTACAAGTGAAATCACTCCTTGGAAAATAATGGATAGGAAAGCCCTAGGTGATATTTGTTTGGGGGTTGAAGACAAGATCATATATCATACATCCAAGGAATCTTGGGATACCCTCAAAAACCTCTATGGTAAAGTATCTGAGGAGGATGTTTACAAAATTGAAGATGAACTTGTCTCCTTAGATCCAAAGACATTTGATTCTATACAGGACTTTATCATAAAGGTGAATGAATTAAGAACAAAGCTTGATGATTGTGGGAGTCCTATTAAAGATGATAGGTTAATATATCTCATTCATAATAAGCTACCATCTAAGTACTCCACATTTGTTTCTTCTTATAACACCTCAAAGATTACATTAGGGTCTACCTATTAGAAAGTCTCTTTTGATTGCTATGTTATACTATTGGATGAAGAAGAAAAGAAGTTGTAATCAATGGGGATTCTCAAGTCATCCAAGTCTAAGGCATTTGTGGCCAATAATGAGGGTTCTCAAACTTCAACTAAAGGAAAGGGAAAGAAAAAGAAGTGAAAAAATAACACACAAGAGGATACAAAATGGACAACACCATCATCAAATCAACAAGGCAAGTCTTCCTCAAATTTAAATAAGAAGGGGGACAATAATAAGGAGAAGACAAAGTGTGTTTATTGCAAGAAGTTAGGTCATGATGAACATTGGTGTTATCATATAAAGATTAATGATTTAACAAACATCATAAAGAAAAACAATGTTCCATATCCTAATGCTTATAACAAGAAATGACCCTTTTCTTCAGATTCAAAGGGAAAAGGGAAAGTACTCATGAAAATTCAAGTTCTTCAATGGAATGGATTCTTGACTTAGTTGCCTCATATCATATGGGTTCTTCAAAAGAAATTTTTTCTTCATTGAAGCAATCTAAGGTACCACACATCTTTGTAGGAGATGATAAAAAAATGGAAGTTGAAGGGAAAGGAAATGTGGAAATGGAAAATGGAGAGTTCAAATATGTTCTCTATGTTCCTAACCTAAGTTCTAATCTCCTCTCAATTTACCAAATCAATCACCTTGGATATGGAAATAAAGTTGATTTCCTTCCTAACTCAGTAAAGGTGCACACTCTAAAAGATGATTCAGTGGTTACAGTGGGGATAGTTAATCATGACACAATGTTCTATACTTTCTCCCACTTTTTGCCTAAGTCTCCTTCACATGCCTTGTTGACTCAATCCAATTATGGCATGAGCGTTATGGACATCTTGCCTTCTACTATCTTCACCAACTTTTCTCAAACAACATGGTCAAAGGTCTACCTACAATCAACTTTTCCAAAGGTGAATGTTCAACATGTTTAGTGGATATGCATCTAGAGGAGAAGTTTAATAAAGGGAAGTCTTTAAGAGTGCTAGTTGTTCTTCAGTTGGTTCACATGGTACTAGCAGGTCTTTTTGCAACGACATTAGTCAGCCAAGGTCACTACATACTTACTTTTATTAATGACTTTTCACACTACACATGGGTCTATTTTCTTCATCACAAGAATGAAGCATTGAACAAGTTTCTAGCCTTCAAGAGTCATGTTGAATAGCAATCAAGGAAAGCCATCAAAGTTATAAGGATGGATAATGAAAGTATATATATGAACACAAGACTTAAATAATTTTTCAAACCTGAGGGTATTGATCTTTAGAATCCACCAGCATTCAGTCTGCACAAGATAGATGTTGCAACACTAAGAATATGAACTCTTAAGTCCATGTAAAGTTGCATGATACAAGCCAAGTATCTTGATCCTACACTTGAAGTTAAATCTATTAACAGTGCCAATCACATACTTAATAGGTCTCCTCATAATGCCTTAGATGGAAAGACTCCTTTTGACGCATGGTGTGGTAGAAAACTAGTTGTGACACACTTTAGAGTCTTTGGTTGTCCAACATGGGATAACATATCTTCCAAGGGATGCAAGGCACCACCACCTAGGCTTTGTACTTTCATCGGATATGCAGATAATGTTAAGGCATATAGACTTATGGATCCTGATACACATGAGATTTTTGTGGAGAAAGATGTACACTTTGAAAAAAGTTCACCAAGCTTGTCCTCTAATTCTCTCTTCACTTCATACATTGTGGAAATTGATAGTGACGCCGGTGATAGTGCTTCAAAATATTTAGATATGTGGGGTTCTATTGACAGTTGCAGTGAGAAGTCACAATATCAACATACTCTGCATGCATATATTGACATAGTGATAGGTCCATCACAACAAGGTACACCTAGTCTTCTAGCTCCAGTGGATGACTTCCTCATAGATATTACAAGTTTACTTGTGGAGCCACACATAGAAAATTTGGGAGACATCATTGATGATATACATCTTCTCTTTGATGAAGAAGATCCTTCTTTAGTTGTTGCAAGGGCTCACTCTAACCCTCATGTCCATTCTCTACATAATCGATCTTCACAAGTTGATGTTATTGTGGATCCTTATGTCTAGCAGCTGCAGGAGGTCTCTTTATCAGTTGCAAAGATAGTGGGCTCTTTGGGATAGGGTCTACATCCATCCTTGCTAGATCTGACATTGTTCTTTTCAGCAACATTAGATGGGGTGACAGTCAGTATTGACATAGGGATAGTTAAGCAAGTTTCAGAGGCATCATTGATCATTAGGATTCTTTCTACACACACAAGAAACATCTCTTATGTACCTGTGATGTTGTTTCTTCCAAAAGGGGGGAACATTATTTAATAGTCCTGGATCAGCTTCTACATTGGAGTGGCTATCACTGATTGAAACTCTTCATTGTGGGGGAGACTACCTTGTCTCTCTTCTTCTTCTCTTTTATGGGGGGGACCTTTTCCTCTTTTGGGATTGTGTTCTTGATTACTCCATCCATCCATGCATCTTGTCTTTCCATCTCTCTTTTTGGGGGAGGGATTTTGCCATGAGGTTTTCCCTCTTTCTTCACTTTATTAGAGATTGCATTTCATTATGTACATGGGTACCTAACATGGCCTAGTAGTCAGGACCCATCATGCATTTCATCCTAGATTTTTTGAGCTTAAGTGCATTCCCCTATGTTTCACTTAAGCAAGGGTGTTGGTGTAAATATGTATTTACTTGTAACACTTTACTTATGTTTACTTAGATTAATGCATTATTTTATTATTTCTTAGGTGAGACACTTAGGAGTTTGCATACTCTTATGATTTTTCATGTTGATGACACTAGAGTAAGCAACTCTAATTCCACACATGATGTCTACAACACTAGAGTTTGCATAATTAACTGAGTTTTCATGTAGAAAACATAGTTATTCATACTCCTAATTTAGCACATGGTGTCTACAACATAATTTTTTGTGCTACACCTTTGTAGGCTTATCCTCTCATCATCGCGCTTACTCCTATGCTTAATGGAGGATAATCCATATTTGGTGGACATGTGCCTGGTTGTATAACTTATCATGTTGCTAATTCCTATGCATTCTAGAAGCATTCCAAAGGCCTTTATATATAGGCACTCCTAGTGTACTTTCACATTGAATGAATATCATATCATCATTCTAATCATACTCTTTTGGTCTACTATTGTGTTTGTGCTTGAGTTCCTTGGTGTTGGGTGATTTTTCCCTAAGGAAAATTCTTACAGTAAGTATACTATTTTTGATGAGGAAGTTGTTCAATTGAAACCAAATAAAATTCCTAAGGGTTTGGTGGTGTTAGAAACTATTTTTGATAACCATGATAGATTCATGACAAAAGAAAAAGAACATAATGTAAAGGACTTAGAGGAGATTAATCTTGGAAACAAAGAAGCACCTAAAAAGGTGTATATAGGAGAGAAATTGTCTCCCAAAATTAGGAAGAGTTTGATTAATTTTTTGAGAAAGTACAAACATGATTTTTCTTGGTTCTATGATGATTTGAAGGCTTATAGAGAAGATCTTTTTAAGCATGAAGTACCATTGAAGGAGGGATCTAATCCTTTCAGACAAAATTAGAGACCTATCTATCCAACACTAGCTCCAAAGATGTAGGAGGACTTAACAAAATTAAGGGATGCAAGGATCATCAAACAAATTAGGCACTCTTCTTGAGTATCAATTTAGTCCCTGTTAGGAAAAAATAATGGTGACATAAGATTGTGTGTTGATTTCTGAAATCTAAACATTTATTCACCAAAAGACAATTAAGGTTTGCCAAACATGGAAGCCATGTTGCAAAGAGTAACTGGATTTGAGTTGATGTCTATGATGGATGATTTATCTTGATACAATCAACTAGTTGTAAATGAATCAGAGCAGTACAAGACAACATTTACAACACCTTGGGGGACATATGTCTACAATAGAATGCCATTTGGTTTGACTAATGCTGGTGCCACTTTTCAAAGAGCCATGGATGTGTCCTTTGCAGATATAATTGAAATTTTTTTAGTGGTATATCAAGATGACTTGAAAACATATTCAAAAAATGAAAATGACCACTATATGCATCTTGAAAAGGTATTTTTCATAGCCCTTAAATATGGTATTTATTTGAATCCTAGGAAATGTGCCTTTGTTGTTATTGAAGGTGAATTGTAGGCTATTTGATGGGGAAAGAAGGAGTTAGGATAGACCTTGAGAAGGTAGAGGTTATAGACAAGATTCAAAATCCTAAAAATGTGAAGGGGATTCAATCTTTCTTAGGGAAAATAAACTTCAATAGAAGATTTGTTACAAACTTTTCTAAAATTAGTAGAACAACCTCTAAGATGTTGAAGAGAAGTTCTGAGATCAAATGGCATGAAGAACCAAGCATGGCTTTTCAAAAAATGAAACAAGAAATAAAAGATACCCCTATTTTAAGAGCCCCTAACTATTCTAAACCAATGCAAATGTTTTCCTTTCCCTCATTCCATACTATTGCAACAATTTTATTACAAAAGAATGAGGATGGATATGAGTAGCCAATAGCATTCTTTAGTAAATCATTGCAAGCTACAGAATTAAAATATGACATAAATGAAAAAAAAGCTTATGCATTGGTAAAAGTAGTTAAGAAATTTAGGTGTTATCTAATGGGTGCTACAATAATTTCATTTGTTCTAAGTGTAGTAGTCAAGAACATCTTCTCACAACAAGAAGTCTTAGGGAGAAGATGTAGGTGGATGAATAGGATCCAAGAATTCAATATAGATATTCAGATTACCAAGTTGATGAGAGGTCAAGGATTTGCTAAGCTGATGGCATAAGTAAACCTTGAAGAAAATCAAATAAATCAACTTGATGGTGATGGTATAAATGGACCATGTGATATGGATACCTATGATTAGGTATAAAGATATAGCTTTTTAATTGCAATACATGAAAGCTCCATTAGGCTTAAGTGATAAGAAGAGAAGGGCCTTAAAGTTACAATTTATCAAGTATGTCATTGTGAGTGAACATATATGGTTGAGAAGTATGGAAGGTGTATTACTCAAATGTGTTGGTAAATACTCATCAATGATAATACTTAATAAAATGCATAATGAAGCATGTGGGAGACATTATATGGCACAGAAAATAGCTCACAAAGCTATCAGAGCAAGATTTTGGTGGCCTACTTTTTTCAAAGATGCATATGAACTTGTGAGAAAGTGTGATCCCTATCAAATATTCAGTGGAAAGTTGGAATTTTCTAGAAACATGCCATTGAAACTAGTAGAAGCACAAGCACCTTTCCTACAATGGGGATTAGACTTCATAGGAAAAATTTCAACCAAATCTAGTACTAGTTACTCATGGATACTAGTGGCAACAAACTATTTTACAAAGTGGGTGGAAACTATTCCTACTAGGAATGCTACTAGTAAGGTGATGAATAGCTTTTTGTTGAATAAAATTGTAATTAGACTTGGATGCCCTCAAAGGATTATAATTGATAATGCTATGTGCTTTAGATTTGAAGAATTTATAAAATTTTGTGACAAGTATGGCATTACAAGATCAACATCTTCCCCATACCATTTGCAAGGAAATGAGTAGGCATAATCAAGAAACAAGACCCTGCTGAAGATTATTAAGAGGATCCTAGAAGAAAAAAAGGGCTTGGGATTCTAAATTGCCATTGGCACTCTGGGCTGACAAAGTAACAATAGAAAAAGCTATAGGATGTTCACCGTTTGATTTGGTATATGGAATACAAGCTAGACTACCTTAGAATAATTAAAGTGGTATATACACATTTTTTCAACATTATGATGATGATCTCATTGATGAGATGTAGATTAGAATGGATGCCATTATGCATTTCGATGAAACAATAAGGGATGCTTTTGTCAGAAATGCAAAATTGCAAAACCAAGTTAAGAACTTATTTGACAAGAGGACAACATCAAGAAAGTTTCAGCCTGAAGATATGGAATTTCTATGAAATACCAAATTAGAAGACAAATGGAAAACATGGAAAGTTTGATTCTATCTAGTTAGGTCAATATCTAGTTGATGAAAATTGGGGAGAAGACTCTTATTTCATAAAGTAATTTTTAGTTAACATTCTGGAATTGCTAGTTCATGGACAATTCTTGAGGAAATATTTTTGTTTAAGGTATTTTATCTCCATGGATAGTAGTTAGGTCTATATATTTTGTAAATCCTTGTATATATGTGTGTCCCTTTTTTTTTTTTTTTTTTTGTGTGTGTGTGTGTGTGTGTGTGTGTGTGTGTGTATTTCCTAGTGTGTGTGTGTTGCTCTCTCAGATTTGTCAATGTTATTGCCATGTATGTGGTCTACTCTAACTAGAAATTATGATTTCTTGCATGGATACAAGTTATCCATCATCCCCAGATAGAGCCACTAATAGCCCTTATTTTCACTATACAAAATTTTGAAATTTTTTGATGTGAAATTATCTTGAAAATATTGTATAGATGGGGTTTGTTATGCATTTGTTGTCAATTTCTAATAGAAACCCTAACTTGATAGGTTTTTCCCTAGCCATCTTTGAAAATTTTACCTATCATTGAGAAATTTCCTTAATGTATGATCAATTCCAACCTTTACCCTAGGTTTTATGTTCAAGCAAGAGATTCATATGTTTTCTTTTCTCATATATTACTATATCTTATTATGACCATCGACAACCACAATGTCATGGATTTGGCTATGGCAATAACTGATGAGGCTATTGATAAAAGTTATGGCAATGAAGCATCAGATATCAAGGTATCTTATAGGGAATGCAACAATGTCAACTTGATATCGGGTATGATATTGCTATAGCATATAGTGATCAGATTAATCATTCTACAAAGAGGGCTCATTATTGATATGGTGACAAGTGATAAAGGAAGGTATATCACTATAGCTTATGGAAATCATTGGTAGCTGTACTATCATGGATTTGGCTCTGGTGATGACTAATGAGGCTATCAATAATAGTTATGGTGATGAGTAAAGGAATCTATATATGAAGTTTTCACTATATGTCATAGTGAAATGAATCATCAGAGATCAATGAAATGACTTTCTATTACAGCAAATGGCAATGAGAAATCTTACATCACTATAGGTTTTGGTGATGAAGGGTCTTGGAGATGTCGGATTGCTATTGCAATAGTGATAAGGAGTTCAGTGATCAAAGAAACAATATTTTTTTCTTACAATAAAACAAAAGTTATGAAGGAGGTGAAACCCAATGATTGCTATACCCTCAAATGATGGTGCCTGTCAGAGTTTGCAAAAGAAAATTTGTTGTATAGTGATCAGTGATAGTGCCATCATCATTTCTATGAAGATAAAGGTGAAAGTTAGTGCAAGGGAAAGTGACATGTTTGCAATTGATATCTAATTTGATTATGGAGGATAGGAGGATAGTCTCACTTAGAGCGAATAAACAGAATGAGTACCTCATGTTGTGCATGTCATGAAGAAAATATTTCAAATCATGGGTCTAGGTTATTTTTAGAGGTATAAAGACATCATTATAAACTAATATCTCATATTAGGAAAGAAAGGATTTTTCAAGATATTTATATGCCCAAAGACATAAGCCATAGTTGTCTCAAAGGCATGAACCTTTTGAGACATAAGGCTCACGCATGGGGCCCACACTCACTTGGATGGAAAATTGGCAAAAATGCAAGAAATTTTGAACCAAAGTGTAGGTGATAGATGGTGATATCAATAGTGATAAGGAAGACAAGACAACTAACTAGGAGGTGCCACGTGACATGTAATTCGAGGTAGGCCTAGCTAATCACAACATCACACGAAGTTAAGTGTAGTTAGTATGGAGGGTTATGAAGTTGCACGTGGTTAGTATGGGTGCAACTTCACAATACTTAATGTGTGGTTAGCGTAAGTGGTTATGAAGGTGTGATCAAGGAAATCACAACATCGTGGGATAGACTAGATGGTTAGAGGATGAAGTTGCGAAGTTAAAAAATGGTGGTTAGCATAGCTTCGCATGTAGAAAGAGTAATTAGCATTAAATAGTTTCAACATTGTACCTAAACCACTAGTGGTTAGACACAACATTGCAAGGATAACTGCACCATCAGTCCAAACTACTATGAGGTCTTGAAAATGGTTGTGTGCCATTTCACAAGGTTATGGTGATTCCTAAGAAAAGAGGGTGTGAAGTTGCATAGTTTAGCCATAATGGGTCTAGATGGTAGATTAGTAGATGTGACATGGATCTAAGGACCAATCTAGATGTGACACTTGGTGCTCATTGGCAGTTAACTAGAGATTTGACTAAGGTGAATGTTGAAGGTAAAATGAGAATTTGAAATAAAAAAATGAAATGTTTTCAAAAGTTTGTGCACTCTCAGGTTAGAAAAGTTTGAAAATAAAGTTGAAAGATAGTATAAAGTTCAAACTATATGAAATATTAAATTTATCATCACTTAAATGGTCTATTAATGGACAAGGGCAAAATTTCTCAAACAAACACCAAAGGCCTCATTTTTTGCCAAAATGTGAAGTGTAATATACCATTGGAAAGGGGAGAAGATTAGTTTTCTAATTCTATAGTCAGAATATGTGTAAGTCTTCAGTGGTAAAAGATAGAGGTAGATTTGTGAAAACTGTGGTATTCTTAGTAGAATAGGTGTTTTTCATGATGGAGTTTTAGAATTAGTTAAGAAGGATATAGATAAGTTTCTTAGCTCTAGATTTGGGGAAAATATCCATAGAATGTTGTTTTTCCTTTCCACACACTTTGGTAGATGTTTTGGTTTTTATTTTAGCATCTAATTCAACATCTTTTGTAGTTGGTTACGTTTTCATCATTTGGGAAGTTTCAAGCATTTTTCAAATAAAATGATGGGATTTGATTTTTAGTGTAAGGAAGAGAGAAAAGAGGCTTTGAAACAACATGAGATGAAGATTCAAGTGGACATGTGTCACTTCTAGATCAGATATGGATTCTTCTTCTTTCTCTATATCTTTTTTTTTCTTCTCTCATTGTAAGCATTGGTTCCCAAAAATTTTGAGCAAGTTCTTAGCTAGGTTTCTAACATTCGCAATTTTTCTCTCTTGTATGAACAATAGTAATGAAATTATAGAGATAGTTCTAGTTTATTTAGTTGTTTTACAAGTCATTTTCATGCATCCTCATGTATTTGTCTCAAGGAAATGAATAGAATAAAATAAGTTTATCTCTAGTCTAATTTGTGTCTCCTATTTATGTTGTTTATAATCTTCTATGGTTTGTGAACAAAGAGCAAAATTCAGTTGCAATCTATTTTAGGTTGTATGTTTGGTATATTTTGCTTATGATTTAAGGATTCATGTAAATGCTTGATTTACCATAATGGGGTTATAGATTTCATGAAGGGATAGGCTAAGTATGAGATTTATTTTTGATGCAAATGTTTGATTCACAAGGTGAATGGATAGATTTGGAGTCTTGGTCTATGAGATGTGTCAATGATTTCCAATAACAGGTGTTAGTAATTTATGGAATTGCCCAATAGATAAAGAATTGATCAAATATAGGATCTATATGTTTTGTTTCTCATGTCTTGGTTATGCTAAAATCAACTTATGAATGAAAGGATTTGCACTCACTTAGCTTGTCAAGTTCATAGGTCATATTATTGGACATTTCATGTCTATGTTGTTTGCATAAGCAATAGAAGAATTGAGTTTCAATCTGCATTATCTAGATTTAGATGCATATTTTGACAAGGTACCATATGAATGAATCGAAGGCCCACCTAGGTGTTGTGGACCCTGAAGAAGGAGTATAGCCTTATAGTTGGCCCTAATGTTTGAATAGGTATGTTTAACATGGGAATTAACTACCCCTAGATGTATTTTTTCCTATCATTGGGTTATTGAAAAGCTATTAATTTAGGAGCCAACAAATTACATAAAACTTTTTATGGTCTCAAACAAGCTCCCATAGCTTGGTATGAAAGGTTACATAATAATCTCATAAATATTAGTTTTCAAAGAACTAATGATAACAACAACCTATACATCAAAGAAGGACCAGATAAGAAGATTTTGTTTGTAGAAATCTTTGTGGATAATACATTATTTACCAGACATGATGATTTGTGCAAATCTTTTGATGATGAAATAAGTAAGGAATTTGAAATTTCAGTGTTTAGAGAGATCAATTTCTTTGTTGTCCTATAGATTCAAAAGAAGAAGGATGGTATCTACATCACTCAATCAAAGTAGATTAAGGAGATATTGAAGAAGTTTGGAATGGAGGATTCTAGACTAGTTGGAACACCTATTTCTATTTGACATAAGCTTTCCAAAGATGATTTTCAAAAGAGGTAAATTAGACTACATATAGATCAATGATTGGAAAAGTTCAATATGTAGTGCACACAAGACCTGATATAGCATTAGCAGTTGATATGGCAGCTAGATTTTCTACTAATCTAAAAGAATCATGAGGTATCTAAAGGGTACTAAAGATTTTGTTTTGTGGTATAAGAAAGGAGGAAATTTTGAATTGAAGGCATTCACTGATATTGATTGGGCAAGAAGTATTGATGATAGAAAGAGCACTAGTGGTGGAGCATTATTTCTTGGAAAGAGGTTAGTATCTTGGACAAGAAAGAAGCAAAATTGTATCTCTTAGTCTATAACAAAAAGTAGAATATGTTGTTACAATAGTAAATTGTTGAAATATTGTTTGGTTCAAAAAACTGTTGATAGGTATAAAGGAAGAAATCAAGGATCCAATTGTTATTTTCTATGATAACACTAGTGCAATTAATATTCCCAAGAATCCTATGATGTCTACTAAAAATAAGCACATTGCAATAAAGTATCATTTCTTGGGAGAATTGGTGCAAGACAAGGAGGTAAGATTGGAATATGTGAATACAAAAGAACAGATTGTAGACATATTCAGCAAGCCATTACCTAAGGATGTATTTTTGTATCTAAGAGGTAAGATAGGGGTCATTCACCTATCTGTAGCTCACTAAACAAATTTTAGTGATGTATCAACTGAGCATATGAAAATCAATCAAGTTGATGTAGTATTGTAAAGAAAAGATTGCATATGAATCAATACATCAAGTATGTGAGAAGTCCATTGAATGTTGTCTTTGGCATGAGATGTCAAAGAGGGAGATTTTTCTATCAATATCAAGAAATTTTGTTATTGTTTATCTTTTTGGCATGATTTTTCTAAAAGGGAGAGTTTTTTGTCAAGTTAGATGAAGAGTAAAGATGGAAAGTTTGTTGAAAGAGGGAGAAACTACAATCAGAGTAATCAGAGAATCATTCTAGAGGGAGAGATTGATGTCAGAGGGAGTTCACATTGATAGAGGGAGTTCTCATAGATGAGAATCATAATGAAACTAAGGATATTATCCTTACTTTTATTTTTCTTTAAATTTTATTATATTATGACATGTTGTGTTTCCATCAATGCCAAAGAGGGAGATGAAAACAATTTTTCAATTGTATGTTATCTTTGATGTTACACAAAATGTCAAGTTTTTACCTATTAATGTCTTCCAAGCTCACTCAAGCAATGAAGATAGTTTTTAGTGTCTTCCAAGTGTTTGAGAGTTAATAAAGTTTAGAGTCAGTTTCTACTAGGTTTAGTTGGGAACCAAAGGGAGTTTTCAAGAAGACAGTGTTTACTGAGTTCACTCAGGCACTAGAGAGAAGTTGGCACAAAACTAGTGCTAACAAAGTTCAGTTAGTTACCAAAGGGAATTCATTTTAGGATGAAATGTTAATCAAGGTTACTTGGTTACTAAAGGAAGTATGAAGAAAGTCTTTTCTGAGTTAGTTTTGACTGAGCTAGGTTAGCTAACGAAGGATTTTCTTGAGTCAGTATATTTAGTTTGATGAATTTATTTGTTAAGTCTAACCAACTTAAGGGATGAATATTGAATATTTGAAAGTGTATTCAAGCCAACTTGACAAGGTAAAAGATATAAATATAAGGTCAAGTTGTGGGATTGAAAGAGAGAAGCATGGAATTGATAAGATAAATCAAGAAAGTGAACTGGAAGGATATCTGAGTATCCTAAGTTGACTAAGTTGCAAAGTTTTATTTGATCAAGGAGGATCAAGTATTCAAGCTAGAACATAGATCTAAAATAAGCAAATATAGTTGAATTAGTAGTCAGGTTGTATCATTGTTACTCTCTAATAATTGTAGTAGTGAATCAAATCTCTTAATAGAGTTAACAACTATTTTCCATTACCTCTAACAAGGTGGCATTTCTAGAGTATCTAAAGACCTCTAACAATGCCACTCCTAGTAGAGAAATTTAAATCCTTTAACAAGGTCACACCCAATAGTATATTTTGTAACCTTTAATAGGTTTAGCTCCTAACAGGGCTCACTTTAGAAGAGTGAATAATAGTAACTAGTTGCAATTGTTGGTTTTTCCCAAATTTGGTTTCCACGTTAAACCCTGGTGTCACCCGTGTTTATGGTATTTTCTTTATGTTTTTGCAATAAAGTTAATTAAGGTTAATAACATTTAATATCACAAGATTTGAATGTTCAATGTTAACTGAGTAACAACACATATATTAATTATTAATCAAGTTACTATGTTAACCAAGTAATTGAGTGCTAACTGAGTTACAACAATATTTCAATTTTAGCAGAGTTTGATTTTGAATTGTATTGACATATTAAGGGATCTTGGATTTTTTTTTGGTAACTTATTCATCCCTCCTCTCTTTATTACTCCTCTTATATTTAAAACAATAAGATACTTGTGTTACATATGTAGGAACTTGGTCCCCTTTCTCAAGCATCCCTCATAGTCTCGTGGATCGATAGGTATAAGTCAATACACTCTATAGAGATAGTTTGTTTAATACAATTACAAACACTAAGATTAATTTCTTGTAAGATATCTCTCTCATTTGATATATCTCCCTCTCTACAGGACATATCTCTTCTTCAATGGAGTATAGGTACCAACAAATAGTTATTTATTAGATGTATCTTCCTCAAGTGAGGAAAATATAGGAATAGAAGATTAAAGTGAGACATTTCGTGGGTCTGTAATCAAGAGATCAACTAAAGGTCAAAAGAAAAGAAGGAAATTCAATAAATACATGAAATTTTTCCTTTCTCAAGGGAGGTCATGTTATTATGATGATAAGACCAAATGTTACTTCAAGGTTCCCTTAAGGTACCAACATCTACACAAGAAATGGTTACCCAAGGAAATTCCTCAAATAAACATGAATTCTTGTGTTAACGAGAGGATATATCACATAGAACCATCATCATTGCATGTTTTGGGCCCACTTTCCATGGATGGAATAAATGTGTCTTACAAAAAAGTTGTCAAATTGAAGGAGTATGTTGGATATTGCTACAATTATAAAAGTTGGATGTAGATTGTTCGATCTAAAAAGCATATGCATAAGTATGCACTCTTTGAAAATTATATACAAAAAAAAGCTAATAATCAAAGTAAAATATTGGCTAAATACATTTATGGAAGGCTAAAATCAATAGGAAATATCGTAGGTTTTGTAAATAGTACATGACTTGGGTCAATTCTTAAATAACCCATTTTCATATTTGAGGTACATGAGGGAAATCATGTATTTGTATGCGCGATAAAATCAATATGTGTAGGGGAAGAGTTTTTCATCGATTACAATTTGAATTGCATAAATACAAATAAACCTATTATCATGGGATTGGTACGTACTATGCACCATTTAAACCAATCTCCAAACAATGACTCCAACATGAAATCTTATTATTAAGTTTTTTTATTAATGTTTTTATATTTGATATTTGTCTCATGGCTACATGGCTCAAAATAGCATAGTCAAGGATATTAATACTCCCAACTCTTCTTTCGATTAGGTAAACCTCATTGTAATTATTAAAATTAGATAGAATCAAAATGTTATTTTCTTGAGTGTATTGGAGTAAGTTTGATAGTGTTAATAATATTATTAAGATTGGTAGTGGTACGTACTATTCACCATTTAAACCAACCTCCAAAAAATGACTCCAACACAAAATCTTATTATTAAGTTTTTTATTAATGTTTTTATATTTGATATTTGTCTTAGGACCACATGGCTCAAAATAGCACAGTCAAGGATATTAATACTCCTGACTCTTCTTCTTATCAGGTAAACCTAATGGTAATTATTTAAATTATATAGAATCAAAATGTTATGTTATTGAGTGCATTGGAGTAAGTTTGATAATTTTAAAAATATTATTGTCATAGTTAGATGATTAGTGAAAAGGATTAGCATCAATGCTTGTTATGGAGTAAAGTTTTGATGAGAAAAAATATGAAACTTTTATTGTGGAATCCATTGATCTAGTTGTTGCAATTAATAAAATAATCAAGGGTATTACATCCAAAGTTATTAAGTTTTCAACAATACGCCCTCTAAATCCTCAGATAAATGAGAGGGAAAAGAAATTGTTGGACCAAGAAAATTCCTTAAGAGTAAGTAGTAATGAAATATATAATTATAAGAAAATTTCAATAATGTTTTATTTTTAATACTCTTTTATGTCATTAACTAAAATATAGACGTGTTGGTTTTACATAGGTTTTTGCATATTTATGAGCTTTCTTGCCTTGATGAGGGTACTTCAGGTGGTATAGGTGATACCCATGTTCTATGTCCCAGTTGGACATTCTATTCATAGTATCCTCATGTTGTTCCATCCATTTCTCCTAGTTGATGTTGATGATACTGTGCAAATTATGTCTTCAACAAGGCCACACACATCTAGACATTGCATTGCATTGTTAGTAACACAGAGCACATAATCATCCTCTATTGTATAAGATATTAGTATGTACATCTCTATTTTTCTCTTAATTTTTTTATGTGTTTATTTACACTAAATTATTATTTCTTGGGGGTATTTCATAATGCATTCATTTTTATACAATGGGAGATGCAACACCTGAGGAGGGTGCAGAATAATTTCTTGGATGTTCCCATGATTTTAGTACGAGATTGGTCTAGGGATGCAAATTGCTTATAAGAAATGCATAAATGATTCCCTTAAAGATAACAAAGATTCTATGTACTTAAATTTATTAGTATATAATCCAATTATAATTTTCTTATTGATCACTCTATTTTGACTAATGATCCCCTAATTTTTTGGTAAGGAATGATCATTTTTTATAAATATCTTCATGACATTACATTGGAGATATTTGGGCCCACCGTATGTCATAGGCGGAACATCATATGTGAACTAATCCTAAACCACTATTTTGATTTCATATCATTGCTAGGATAGTTTTCCTTGGATCCATTTCTTGAACTATATTAAAGGTAGCTTCCCTTCATTTTTTAAGCTAATAGGTTTATTTTTTCTTAAGAGGTGGAATAAGAAATGTATGAACAAAAATCTCAATCTCATGGATCATATGAGAAAGATTTTTGGGGATAGCTCATTTGATGAAACCAAAGTCCTTGAGAGAGTTGGGAAATATATTAATCATATGATGGACCAATATAGGTTCAATTTGATAGATAACCTTAAGTGTGAGCACCCCCCTAGATTATAGTTGATGAGTGGAAGAACTTGAATTTCTACAAGGAAGGAGAAAAAACTAAGGAGAAGAGGACACATACCACCAAAAGGAAGATAAAGGTATATGATACTATAAAGAATATAATTATTTACTAATTGATCATTATATTTATATAATCTAACATATTTCAATTTTTTTCATAGATTGACTGACACTTCCTAAGAAACAAAGGTAAGAGTAGAAAAGTATGGGCAACACAAGCTCAGGTCTAGTTGTTATTTGAAGCCTGTCACCCAAATTATAAGTATTAGTAAATGAAATATTGTATCAAAATATTTTAAAATTTTTTTAAAATTATTTTGATGAAACAATGTAAGAAAAATTCATGATGTTGGTAATAATATAGGGCTCCGAGTTCTAGCAACTGCTTACATATGAGGTCAAGAAAAATACCTACAAGGAAGGCTATGAAGTTGTGGTTCAACAAATTTGAGAAGCGAGTGGGAAAGTTGGTTCTATTATTGGATCTATTATATGGGTAAAAATTCTAATTTTTTTTTAAAAAAAAAGAATAATATGCTAATAGTTTATTTGATAATATTGTTCATGATATTAGAATGTATAATGCTAATTCAAGAGAACAATCCTCAAGCTGTGATGGCTCCAATCTAGAATCTAGGACTACAGGTAATCATTTTCTATTAATTTTTCAATGTAATTATTAAAACAATTAATAATCTTTAATTGAAATTGGTATAGTAATTAAGTTAACCCTTTTTGTTACTATTTTAGAGCATGTAGCATGTGTTGAACAAGTGGAGCATGGCTCATGTACAAATGAAGGTCCTCCATCAAGTAAAGAGAACAAATAGTACTATTCCTTTAAAAAAAATTAATTTAATTTGGTTTTTTTATTAACACAACCTTTTGTATTTCAGTTGCATAGGATTTTCACCAAGATGAGGTTGAGGGGAGAGAAAGTAATGTGGAAGATGTTGTTGCTCCCTTAAGTAAAGAGAAGAAAAGTTATGTTCCTTAAATTATTCACACTTGTAACAATAATAATTTTTTCTCACAATTTGAACTCATTCCTTTTTTATTGTAGTGAACCCCCCTTTGCAAGAGTGACCTCAACCTTGCACTAGGCTTACAATGAGGACAATAGAAGCAGAACATGATGAAGATAGGGATGAATCAATTGTTTCTTAAAAGATGATTAAAAATAATAAAACAAAAAATATTTTTTTTAATGTGCTTTATTTGACAATGACTGAATCTCTTATGTGTTAATGAATGTTCATGAATGATATGTGTTAATAAATATTAGTGACTATTGCATGTTGGTGAATGTTAATGAATGTTATGTGTTAATGAGTGTCATGTGTTAATGAATGAATGTTATAACTGATTTATGAAGAAAGAAAGAAATAAAGTTAGATGCTAGCATTGGATATTACGAGATTATTTCATGGATGCTCATAATTTTTTTACGTTATGTGATAATGAAAAAATGTTGTATTTTATTAATGTATGAAAGAATGAATGAATGTTAGATGTTAATGGAGAATTTAGAGTTATGTTGTAGGGTGGGAAGTTGAGCTTCCACCTTCACCTAGTTTTCCTTGTTAAGTAGAGAATAGTAAATTATTCTCAAAATAACGTGAAGTTTGATACCTAATCACCTTCTCAAAGTATTATTGTACCAAATTTCCTTCACATTAAAGGGACCTATCAATGGTCAAATGCTCACTCACTATACCCAATATCAGACCCTAGAATGGATCCGTACCTACTGTAGGAGCATCCTAGGGAAGTCAAAAATCCTGTATGCAGGGGCTTCATGCTTATATTTGTTGAGTTATGGTTTGTGTGGTTGGAGATGTCTTTAGGATATATTGGGAAACCTTGTACTAAGTGCACATAGAGTTTCGAGTTATCATCTTGGAGCTAGAACCATTTTGGTGACTGTTGGTCACGTGTTCTTGATTTATTGGTAGACTTTGGAGATTGTATTTGTGAGCTTCTATTTGAGGTAGTTAGTGTATGTGTTCTGGAATTTGGATTTTTGGATGGTGCAAGGACCTATGCTCTAAGTGCATGAACTCTTATGTGGTCTTTTGAGTTAGTTATACATTGTAAACTTGGGGCCTATCCTAAGTATTTAATTATGTTCATGTATTTAATATTTGTTTCAAGTTGACTTATAGTTTGGTGGGTATATTTAATTTGTGAGTATTTAATTAATGTAATTGAATAGGCCAACCTATGGCTTGGTTTAGTATAATTAGAGGGTCTTTCAAAGTCTATATTCATTATCATCCATCATGGAGAAGATGAGTAGTTGAGAGGAGTGAATTTGGAGTAGAGCTAGTAGCTGGGACGTGGGAAACAAGAAGGTTTCTTGGTGGCTTTTGATCACAAGTTTAGATTCTTCTTGGAGTTGTCTATCAGATTGTGGATCTAGGCTATCTAGTGTTTGGATCTTGTGAGGTTTTGCATAATTACTATTGAAATTGCTTATGTCTTTGGTTGTAACTAGGAAGGCCTTATAGCCAGGGATGTTGGATGTAAATATTATGATTGTATTATGAGAATTGGTGTTATTTTTTATCTAATTATATATGTTATTATTTATATTCTACTATATGGTTAATTATTTGAGGTTAGGACATCTCTGGGGATTATCCTTCCTTGCACTGCATCAATACCTAATACCTTGATTCTCCAATACACTTCCACATGGAGAACCTCTTGAACTTTACATTGAATCACAAAACACTTAATAGTGCCCAAATTTATTCACAAACAACTTGACATCACAATCCTTGTCTTTATGATAGTTACTCATACCCCTATTTATGACAATCATAACCAACCCTCTAAACTCATGTCATTCACCCCTAGTCTTAGGAATATCTATTAGGTTCCTTTATACTCTTATGTGATGGAGGAAGGTCGATCCAATCAATGGTCCCACTCAATAAGGAAATTTTTTTTGAATTTTTCATGAGATACAACTTCTCACATCAAAAGTATCACTTCAAGACATTACTCAACTTATCCCAACAAGGAACAACTCCAAGTTCCCCCAAACACTTTACTATTTCAACACAAACCTCCAATAGTCTCTCCAATAGTCACAAGATCCTTAAAAGGATCATTCCACATCACAGATCCAACACTTATGATTCTTGTCCATTATTTACTATATTTACCTTAAATTTAGAAATTAGAGAGTTCTATCAGGCTCCAAATACTCCAAAACCACCTTTTATCTAGTCACTTTCCTTCTTTTGTTGATTTCTAGGAGGGTTTTAGACCTATTAATACCAAAACACCTACAAATCTCTTCTAAAATCACCAAATTAAGTAAGACCAACTACATTAGAAAGTAACTCATAACATTATCCAACCATGTTACCTGACCTAGTCCTCCAATCTATAAAAGGATGTACAACTTTAGAAAGTAGAAAAATTTAGACTAAAATTAATGCTTATTTAATCATCAAATTTTCATCCATACAATATTCATCCAATGCCTTGGGGGGGGATGTTTGAATTAGAATCTTAAACACTTATAACTTTTCACCAATTCATTCACATCTATCAATATCCTTGTGCATGTATAACTTATAATGTAAATTTGTTGTAACATATAAATATAATCAATCACATGCATAAAATAAACCCATAACATAATATTTGTAACCCAATGACCCTCCAAGATGAAGATAAAACTAGGGTGGGGATGATACCCACAAATATTCACTACTGTTGTAATAAATTTAACTAGTTAAGGTTATAATGTTTGATCATAAGATATGATCTACCATGTGAGGAGTCTACCCTATTAAAGGCTTGAGGGACTATCAAGTCTCTCCTTGTTAGATGATTCAACACTTACAAAAAAGTAAGGACTATGTTAGGATATTTAATAAGATCTATTAAGACCACTCTCTTAAGATATTTATCTTGATTCAAGTCAGTTAAAATTGATTCAGTACCTAACTCTCAATTTTTTCTACAAGCTAACTTTGAGTCTTCTCCTTGCTAACTAATCCTCTCATTTGATATGATATGCTTGAATTTCCCTTTCACTTCACTACCATGACCAAGTCACTTGCTCTGTTAGATGATAACAGAACCCTTCACTAACTTTTGATCTATTCTCAATCCTTCTCTTGCATATTACTTCTTGTTCACATGCATATACCTCTCTTCCTTTACTCTTACTGTACTTTCTTATGATCTAGGTTAAGATCATTACTATTTAAAGAGTTTTCTAGATTCTTCCATAATAGCCTCTTATTCTTGATGATCGAACACACAACATAGGGATCTGTGATCTACATCATGTAAATATTTTGTAACAACCTCTTCAAAATTTAAATATTTCTTTCAAGTAAGCCTGATAATTTTTTTTCCTTAAACGGTATTCCATTAATAAGTTTTATGTAAACTCTTCATTGCCCAGTCTTTACTATTCCCTGATGCTTAGCACTATTTTTTGTCAGCATGTATTATTCTTTTGATGCTCGACATGTATTGTGCCCAACACACACAATATAACTCAACACTTGTATACTTGGAATTTTCTTGGTTGTTGATTAACTCAACTGATATAGAAATTACTCTATGACCGTATACTTACTCAGCTCCTATAGAGCTCGATACATACTTTCTTTGGTACATGACTCATCCTATATAAAGTAGCTTGGTTGTAGTGATGATCGTGTGAATCTACCTTGTAAATGACTAAGTGGTTAACACTAATAGACATCAATGGTTAGAGATACCAACAATTTCCCCCTTTGACATTAGTGGAAAAAATACTTTTTCATATTTACATCATTACAATACAATCTAATAAATGAGCTCTCCTCCTATGTCTTATAACTTATGCCAATGAATAGTGAATAAAATATGCAAAAATGAATAACAAATCCTTTTCACCTTTATTCAATTCTCTTTCTCCCTTTGACATCTAATTTACATCACATTCTCCTTATCAACTCTATTTCCCCCTTGTTTTTTAACATTATATGTCATTGTTGCTAGGGTTGAATGGTAGAAGTAATCCATATGTTTCAATGAATTCCTTATGAACTCTGGTAATCATGCTCAATGCATGATCCCATGTGGTTCTTGCTACTTCCAAAATATTATTTTGCAACTATAGTCTTGTAACAAAATCAATTAAACTATCCCACTCAAATATTACAATTTTTAGGATAAGATCTTGGGTTATTTTTAGTTCTCCCTACATGACCTCCAAATGAGTTATCATCATCACCTTAATAGAGATCAATTTTTATTCCATATTGCTATCAACTAATGTGCCTTAAGCATTGAATGGATTATTGTAGTGATCAATGCTTGATCCTGCTGACTCTAAAATAATGTTGTTGGATCTCTTTATCTTAGCCTGAATTTTATTTATTTGTGCTTGAATATTATTAGTGAATCTTGGCACATCTGACAAAATTATGTACAAATGTTGTACCTTTTAAATTATCCCAATCATAACTTGTCCTTTCTCCTGTACTTGTACTTTCTGCTTAGCAATGGTTATGGAGACTTCGTCCACAACCTTAGTTTCAAATCTTCTAGTAGACCAATCCATTAGCTTCTCATTTGATTCCATACTTCTAACATTCGCTTGATCAATTATATTTACAAAAATATGCTTGACATCATGTAGTACCTATTTCTACTTATGCTCTCTCTTGAGCTTTTCTTGTCTCTTCTTCTTCACCAAAACTTCTTGCAACAAAATAGTTTCCTCCAAGGTGAGATTTTACATTTCCAATTGTGGCATCTTAATGATTTCATCTAGACTAACCTCAATATTTGGTGAAAAATCTTTTATTGCTTTCCTCTTTTTGCTAGGTGAAGAAGTGTTGTTGCTTGGCATTGCCTTGAGAGTTAGTGAAGGGGTGTTACCACTAGGTCTTGCTTGTACATCTTTTCTTGAGACAATAATAGTTGCACTTTGTAAGAATTTGGCTTAGGCTAGAATTCACCCAAGAACTAGAGAACTCAACACAAGCACACAGTAGACCAAAATAGATAGAGTATGATTAAAATGATGATATTCATTCAATAACTAGTTGAGAGTACACTAGGAGTGGCTGAATATAAAGGCCTCAGGAGAGCTTCTAGAATGCATAGAAGTCAGCATCATGATATGTTATACAACCAGGCACATGTCCACCAGATATGGGTTATCCTCCATTAAGCACAAGATTAAGTGTGATGATGTGAGGATAAGCCTACAATGGTGTAGCACACAAATCAGTGGTGTAGACAACATGTGCTAAATGAGGAGTACAGATAACTATGTTGTCAACATGACAACTCAGTGAATGATGCATACTCCTTTGTTTTAGACACCATGTACATAATTAGAGTTACATAACTCAATGAGAGTACACAAAATCCTAAGTGTCTCACCTAAAATAATAATTAAATAATGCATTAACCTAAGTAAAACTTAAGTAAGTGTAATAAGTAAATACTTATTTACACCAACACCCCCCCTTAAGTGCAACTTAGGGGAATGCCCTTAAGCTTACGAAATCTAAGATGAAATGCAATATGGGTCTCGACAACTAGGCCATGTTAGGTACCCATGTATATAATGATATGCAATCTCCCATAAAGCAGTGAAAGAGGGAAAACCTCATGGGAAAAACCCTCCCCCAAAAAGAGAGATAAAGAAGGATGCATGGATGGATGGAGTAATCATGACCCCCCATTATGAAATACATACAATATATACATAAGAGAATGATAAGAAGAGGAAGAGAGACAGGATGGGCTCCCTCCCCCCAAATAAGAATGTCGAACAGTGACTACTCTGATGAAGAATCTAATCCAAGACTACAAAATGGTGTTCCTCCCCTTAGGAAGAAACAATGCCAAAGGCACAAATGAGATGCTTCCATTGTGTGTGGAAAGAATCCCATGGATAAGTGATGTCTCTGAAACCTGTTCAACTGGCTAAAGAACCTATCCCAAAGAACTATCTTTCTCTAAAACTGATGAAGAATCCTCCTACAACTGTTGATCATAAGTATCCACAATCACTTCAACCTATAAGGATCGATCATGTAGAGAATGAACAAGAGAGTCTAATGGAACCCTCATGACAAATGAAGAAGGTACTTCTTCATCAAGAAGAAGAGGCAGATCATGAATACTATCTGCCAAATCTGTCACTGAACCTATATCTAGAAGACTGGATGTACCCTGCTATTATGGACCTATCACTATGGCGACGTATGCATGCAGATTGAACTAATGAAGTGACCTCTCACTGTAATTGTCGATAGATCTCCACGTATCTGAATCTGTTGAAGTACTATTGCTGAAATCACTATTAGTATCCACACTATATGATGTTTGAAGAGGAGTAGAGGACAAGCTGGGTGAACTTTCCTCCAAATGTACATCCTTCTCCACAAATATCTAATGTGTCTTAAGATCTAGACATCTATATGCCTTCACACTGTCTTGATAACCAATGAAGGTACAAGGTTGAGATGTTTGTGCCTTGCATCCCATGGAAGATCTCTTTGCCCATGCTGGACAACTAAAGACTCTGAAGTGTGTTACAATAGGTTTTCTGCTGCACCATGCCTCAAAAGGAGTTTTTCATCTAAGGCTAGATGAGGAGAATGATTAAGAATGTGAGTGGCACTTGGGATTGCTTCGACTTCTAATGATGGATCTAGAGACTTTGCATTAATCATGAAACTTGCCATAGACTTAAGAGTTTGGATCCTCAATGCTGCAACATCTGTCTTATGCAGACTGAATGCTGAAGGAGTCTGAAGATCAATGCCCTCATGTCTGCAAAAGTCCTTAAGTCTTCTATTCACATCCATGGTTCCATTGTCCATGCGGAGTACTTTGATGGCCTTTCTAGATTTTCATTCTACATGAGCCTTGAAGTCTAGAAACTTGTCCAACACTTCATTCTTATTATGAAGGAAATAGACCCAAGTGAACCTTGAAAAGTCATCAACTAAGGTGAGTATGTAGTGACCCTGGCTAAATGCAAAAGGACCTACTAATACCATGTGAACCATCTGAAGAACACTCATTTCTCTTGAAGACTTCCCTCTTTGTAACTTCCCCTCTGGATGCATATCCACTGAATCTATTAAACATTCACCCTTAGAAAAGTTGATTTGAGGTAGACCTTTCACCATGTGGTATGTGCAAAGTTGCTAAAGATAGCGATTGTCAAGATGACCATACCACTCATGCCATAATTGCATGTTTGAATTTGATTGAGTTAACAAGGCTTTTGAATAAGACTTGGGTAAAAAATGCGAGCAAGAGTACAAAATCTTGTGATCATTCAGCAACCAAGGAATCATCTCTAAGACTATGCACTTTTACTGAGTCTAGAAGGAACTCAACTCTATGTCCATCTCCAAGGTGAGTGATTTGGTAGATTGATAGGAGATTTGAACTTAGGTTTGGAACATAGAAAACCTCTTCAAAGTCTCTGTTTTCCATTTTCACATTTGCTTTTCTTTCAACTTCTATTTTTCTATCATTTCCCATGAAGATGTGTGGTACCTTTGAGTGATTCATTGAAGAGAAATCCTCCTTTGAAGAACCCATGTGATATGAGGTACCTAAGTCAAATATCCATTCCTTTGAAGAGTTTGCATTTACCATGAATGCTTGACCTTTGCCCTTTGAATCTAAAGATGACCCTTTATCCTTATAAGCATTAGGCAATGGAACATTATGTTTTTACATGATGTTGGTCAATTCATCAATCTTTTTGAGATAACACTCAAGCTCTTCATGACCCAATTTCTTTCAATAAGCACACTTCTTCTTCTCCTTATTTTTGTCCCCCTTCTTATTGGAATTTGAGGACTTGACTTGTTGATTAGATTGTGGTGTTGTCTTTTTTGCATCCTCTAATTTGTCCTTCTTCCATTTCTTCTTACCCTTTCCTTTATTTGAAGACTGTCTAGCTGAATGTTGAGAATGCTCATTGTTGGCCACCGATGCTTTAGAGTAAGGTGATTTGAGAATGCCCATTGTTTTCAACTTCTTTTCTTCATCATCCAAAAGTTTAGCATATTCATCAAAAGTGACTTTCTTGTAGGCAAAACCTAAGGTAGTCTTTGAGGTGTTAAAAGAAGATACAAATGTGGAATATTTTGATGGCAGCTTGTTATGGATGAGATAGACCAGTCTGTCATCTTTGATAGAAATATCACAATTAGTAAGCTTTTTCCTTAACTCATTTACCTTAATGATGAAATCTTGTATTGAGTCATATGACTTAGGATCTAAGGAGACAAGCTCATCTTCAATCTTGAAAACATCCTCTTTAGACACTTTACTGTAAAGGCTTTCGAGGGTATCCCAAGCTTCCTTGGATGTAGTACATTTCTTGATTTGATTCATAATTTTATCATCTACCACCAAACATATATCACCTGGGGCTTTCCTATCCATGGCTACCCAATTTGAAATATCACTTGCAAACACATTATCACCTATTGGTTTAGGAAGAGTACCATCTACATATTGTGAAACTTCATTATGCATTAAGTGATACAACATTTTAATTGACCACAAAGAAAAATTATGAGGAGTTAATTTAGGAAATTTAAAGTTTCCCATAATGTAGAAAATGAAAGAAAAGTGCAGAAAAGAGAAAACACAACACCAAGAATAGCCCCCCATTTCACTAAATCAAGAAAACCCCCCCAAAATAGATGCTTTGGGAACTTTATTAGTAGTGCAATTACAATGGGCCACTAGCCAATTTTGGCCTTCATGAACTTCTAATTTTGCTTGTTACAACTTCTTAATAGAGTACAAATCTGAAACTTTACAATGTGCTACAATTTTGAAGCATTACAAAGCAAAGAAAGGCCCTATTGATGAAAGTGAAAATTTTTCCCACACAACACTATAATCTGATGCTAGATCTAGAAAGTAGATGAAAAAATATGCACTTTCAAAAAAAAAAAAACTTATTTTTTACTCTAGATGTGCCTGTATGGAGCGTTTGAAGTTGCAAAATGTAGGATTATCCAGTACAGTCGCCAAAAAATGCAATTTTTGAACAATCCATGCACCAAAACCAAAAACAAGCTGCACCACTAGAAAATTTAGAAAGTTTTACCCAATTTAAAAACAAATTGCACTTGATTTGGAGTTTGGATGTGTGAGTTATGGCCTCTTGAAGTTGGACTACAAAAATCAAAATTGATTTGGAGAGGGGTTGCATCAGCGAATCATGAGGTTAAATTTTTCGGTCATACGACTGTGGTAGCAGTTGTAATTTTCCTAGAAAGTACGTCCAGATGGGCCTCAATTTTTAGATCAGGAATAGATGATATCAAAGTAAATCAGGCCCACTGGATGACATGGCTGCTAACGTGGATTTTTGTACTGTACAAAATTGTACAGTCAAGATCGATGTGTCAATGCTGACTATGCAAGGCTTGCTGACTGTGTAGTGACAGCGAGTTCAAGGATGACACGTGTCGAGCTGCGGATTGGTAGGTGCGACCATTATTTTCTACCGTTGATTCTAACTATGTGTCTGTGTGGCTGATGACAAGATGCCTGCATGGAGTTATTATTGTGTCAAAACTTCCTCATGTTGCCGAACTTTGAAAATACCATAGCCGGTTCTCCCTTTCACGTCACCAGATTCCATGTAGCAAACATCTAATTTGTAGGTGATACTGGATTATTCACTTCGCGGGTGTCAGATTATGCCTAGCCACTGCTAGAGGAGATTGGTTAATCCCACATTCATGGGGTTAGAGTATGTGGACTTTTTTTATAAAGAATCCTCTGTAGTTTGAAGGTAAATTGTGAATGGTGAGCCTACTGGAACTTGAAAGGTAAGGATGTGCGCTGTGAGGGTTGTTGTTCGCTGATAAAATGGTGGATGCTGGGTATTGTAATTTGTTTGCTAGAATTCTAGTATGGCTAAGAGATTATAGGTGTATGGGCCTCTAATCTTAAATTAGTTTGCCAATTTAATATAAAACCTTGCAATTAATAATCTACCAAACCAAATATAGAGCCAAGCTGGGGTGTCATGCTCAGTTCAGCAAAAAAAATTTCTCTGCCAAGACTGATATTCTGAAAATAAATATTAGAAAAATACTCACAAAAGTAGAGAATAAAATTAATCAGATCTAAAAATTAATGATCAGATCAAATAAACGATCATACCCGAATTAAAAATTGGGGCCTTCGGGTTTCGATTTGCAAAAAAAAAATTTCTCACGATCAACTTTCACTCAATATAGGGAAATTTATAGTCGATCTTCACCGAATTGACGCTCCAGATACAAGGGTGAGGTCAGATCTGGCTCTAGACGCTCCCAATTTTTGTGGATCCTCCAGATTCATGTCAAGGTGTTGAAGCATGAACGGTCTCAAATGGCTACGTGATGAGAATCCTCCTCAGCTCTGATACCATGTAAGAATTTGGCTTAGGCCAAAATTCACCCAAGAACTAAAGAACTCAACACAAGTACATAGTAGACCAAAATAGATAGAGTATGATCAAAATAATGATATTTATTCAATAACTGGTTGAGAGTACACTAGGAGTGCCTGAATATAAAGGCCTCAGGAGAGCTTCTAGAATGCATAGAAGTTAGCATCATGATATGTCATACAACCAGGCACATGTCCACCAGATATGGGTTATCCTCCATTAAGCACGAGATTAAGTGTGATGATGTGAGGATAAGCCTACAATGGTGTAGCACGCAAATCATTGGTGTAGACAACATGTGCTAATTGAGGAGTGCAGATAACTATGTTGGCAACATGACAACTCAGTGAATGATGCATACTCCTATGTTGTAGACACCATGTGCATAATTAGAGTTGCGTAACTCAATGAGAGTACACAAACTCCTAAGTGTCTCACTTAAAATAATAATAAAATAATGCATTAACCTAAGTAAAACTTAAGTAAGTGTAATAAGTAAATACTTATTTACACCAACACACTTGATTAAGCTTTATTTGATTCTTTTGTTGCCTCAATATGAGGTCCTGAAATAATATTATCATTTACACTTGTTTCTTTTTCTTTATCTCTGCTCTTTGATTACATAGCCTCTACAATGTCAATGGTGTCAGAATGTATAGGGGACATTTTATGTTGTGGACTTGATACACCTAAACTTTCTCTGTTGTTGTAATTATCTTTGATGTTTATGGTGTCTATCTTTCTCATTTTTATTGTTAACCCAAAATTTCTCTTCTACAACTCACTTTGTTGTTGTATAACTACCTTTGTATTCTATAGTATAAAAAATGTTCTATATTTTGGAAAAAATCTACTTCTATATTGCTCCAAAAATGTGTCCTATTGCTCTTGGGACAAATCAAGCATTACGCTAACCAATGTGTCAATTCTTATCTTTTTCTCTTCCTCTGCTATGTATTCCCATCTTATTTTCAATCTATCATACACATCTTTTGGTATCATTTTCTCAATTTCACTAGGGGAAAGCTTCTTATTAGTAATAATTTATACCATAGTCTCCTCAATTTTATTTCTATCATCATTTCTAGTGTATCATATTTTACAAATTTTAAACTAGATAATCCTATAGCTCTTCTTAGATCTATAAATACCTCTTCTATAGATTTATATTTCTTTTGGGGTGGTCCTCTAACCAATCTCCTTCTTTTGGTTCTAGGGGCACTGGGCTTGATAGACTCTCCCACTTTCTGCTTTGTAGTTTGCTTGGCTCTAACAACTATCTTGGTCCTTGGCTTGTTTGGTAGTGGAGGTGTCACTTTCAGCTTCTTCTTTGTTCCTTGAGCCTTCTTGCTTGGTGGAATAACAAAAGACTAGGGATTTTCCCTTGTCACCTTCTTCTTCTTTCTATTCCTTATCACCACTACCTTGTTCTTCATCTTCAACAAGACCTTGTGTCAATTTTAATGGTTCTTTTCCTTTTCCTAGGGTACCCAGTTTAGCTTCTAGGTCTTCAATCATTTTATTCCTTTTCTTCTCCTTAGAAGCTATCTTGATGTTCACAATTATTCTTTCCCTAGATTCTTCATATCTAACAAAAGGTTTAGCCTAAGCATCTACCTCTTCTTTCAATAGTGCATCAATGTTTGCACTTATCAAATCACTACTTATCTCTTATTCAAAAATTTGTAACCAAGCCTTCCTCAAATTAACTGCCTGTACAAAAGTGTTGTCTATATCAACAAGAAAATATATGTCACTTTAATATTTAAATGTGACCAATTCTTTAGGTATCCTCACTCTCATATTCATCCTTTTCTTAAATTCATCAAAGTAAGCATTCATTACATTTTCAAAATTTTCTCCCAATTGAGTAATGTACTCATTTATTTGTATTTTTATTAGTTTGTCTTGCTCTTATGCAACATCACCAATACTAGAAAATACTTTCAGATGTAAAAGAATATACAAACAATGAGGGATCCAAACTTACACATTGAATTCTTTGCTTTTCTTATTGATGATAGATTCTTTGCAAGTTGTTGTGAGGAAACTTGTAAGAAATAATATAACCATTTCCACATAACTCATAATAGATTTGAAACAAATATGCAATTCAAATCCACATGCAAGAGAATAGAGAACATACTCACAAAAATGTGACACAAGATATACCTTGGGAAACCTCATTGAGGAAAAAACCTAGCCTCCAAAAGCATCCACCACCTTGTATTATTTAGCAAAAGCACCATTGCAATACAACCGTGGAAGCCTTCAAAACTATAGACACAACCAAAAGAACTATGTGAACAAGCATGAATCCACACATCCCATTCTATGCTTCTAACCTTCACAAATTCTCCCTTGGCTAACCTATCAAGCCTTTACCCGCTCAACTCCTTTCTTTTTCCCTTCTTACTCACCAACAACTACCCTTGTGATTACTTATATAGTAGCAAGTCCCACAAAATCACCAAGTGGTATTACATAAAAAATTTGCTAAAACCATGTGCTAGCTAACCCATTTACCCCAAATTTAATATTGGAATTTTAATTATTTTCCCCAATATTAAATAATTAAATGAAATATTATCACAATGTTACAATACAACTCATCAAGTTTATCCCATGGGAATATCTACATGTTGCACATCCATCTAGGCGAAACATCACATAATAAAATAAAACAATACAATATAACAATATTATGCAATGTATGCAACACCCATTATCTCATCAATCTCCCACTTGTTGTACAAATTGCATAGGGTCAATCCCTAGCCACATAAATGAACAAGGAAACAATACCTCCTAGCACATCCACTATCATGGATCAAAGGACACCAAGTGCTCCATCTTGGTACCTACAACAAAATCAAAGTGTCTAGCATCTCAGACATGAATGATCTCACCTCCTGTTATGGTACTACCACCAAACATACATAGAAGCCATCCAAAGAGAAAGCCACCCAACCTGTCACAATAGAAGATCATAAAATCTTGTACCAACTAAAATGCTTCACATAAAAAACCTGATCCAAAGGTAATCACATGTATCCATATTTGTCAAAATATCCATAACTGAAATAGTACCCACAACAAGTGCCAAACCCATCCAACTATCTCTACCTCACAAGGTATAGCAAGTGAATCTCACATAATCAACATATCCAATATGTAATCGACAATCACAATCCCCAAGAGTAATACCTATCACATATATACTAGGAAGCTCGCACTACAAAAGATAATGTCAAATATATAACCAATCCACTCAAAACATCTCAAAGAAGTGAATCCATGTAGTCTCAAGGACATCCACAACACATAAACCAATAACTTGCAAGAACAATTCTCATAAAAAATATCCAATAGTCTCCAAAGCTCTTCACAAATAATAGAGGAAAGAGATAAGGGAATAACCATGTCATCTTTTATATGACATACATGAGCACAAACCAATGATCAAAATCTCGGACCAATCTCAAATCCAATGTAAGAAAAACCAAACATCTAAGAAGATAACCAAGACCAAAGAGAAACCATGCAAATCATAACCTATATCATGTCCTTCTACACATAGCTCTAGATGTAAACTGTGAAAGTGTGATCTCCTCCATAAAACCTGAACAAGAAGAGTCAACAACACCCATACCATACCATATAACTAATCATGGATGTAAGCCTCTCACAACAAGATTAAACTCATAAAATATTTCTAACACAACAAATATGCTCAATATAAAACCATCTCCCACACTCAACTAGCATAACAACTTATGAAAATGGAGATAACCAATGCTAAATCATCTCTCAAATGAACCCTCTAGAACTAACTCATGTACCATATCTCAAGATCCATATCCTTGAAAGACAATAATAAACATAATGCACTTGAGAGAAAAAATGGGCTATACCTCTCAAGTAACAAACCGCCAAGTAGACTAAGAGTGCCAAGGAATGAGAATGTTCATCAAGATATCCAAGTCTCCAACCAAAACTCAACTAAGAACAATCTCCTCTCAAGTCCATATCAGGTGACTACCTCTCGAACTTCCTATTGAAACCATCAACAATCCCAACAAATACTTCTCTAATCCAATAGAAATGAGCATCACCATCATCTCTAAGTATCCATGAGCACCTATAACCAATCAATCCATGCTAAATCCAAATGCAACACAACAATATCATGAAGTATCCATCTTATGATCAATGTACTCAATACCAAGAAACTAAACCAAGATCAATGTCAAAGTTCCAACCATGGCCTTAGGAACATAAACATGACAACATGATCTTACCATCTCAACCAAAGAGATAACATGCTCCATATGATCATACCATAACATGCCATAACTCTAAATATGTATCAAGAGTATATTGTGACATAATAATAAAACCATCCTCACACTAAGGATAACATGCCAAATGAAAGCATAAACCACACCTTTACCAAGAACCCTGTTAGTCCTCAAGATGTAGTCATCTCCACACACCATGAAGAAAACCATCTCCACATACCATGGAGATAACCAAGAACCCCATGAGTCTTCATGATCTAACCATATTCATACACCATGAAGATAACCAAGTGTACCATGCAAATTTCAAAGATTCTTCTGCAGCAATAGGATCTAAGAGAAATCTCCAACATTTGCAAATACTCAATCATTATGTCAATGCCATCAACTCCCACTCAGCCGTGGTACTAATTCAGAAATGGCATCATAAATCCATCTCCTACATGAAGATCCTCAAGGTCTACACCCACCCAAAGTGTCATACCAAGTGAAACCAAGATCTCCAAACCAAGAAGATACAAACCAAACTAGGAAATAACCCTGCACTATCAACTCATCACTGTCACAAGATCCCACTATACTATTTATCCAAGCTATCCATGACATCATGATGAAAAACTATCCTCTAACCTTGAGAATCAACCAAGGCATCAAAACCTCAAAGAACTCAAAGTGCACATCATAAGCTCCTCAAAAGAAACCAAATAACCATGATCCTCAACCAAGAAGATATACCACCATAACCAAATAAGGATTCCAAACCAATGAACATCAAGGATGTACCTATATATCCAATCATCTCATGCCAAAATCTATGACACCATGGTTGCATCCATGAATTAAGCATATTACTCTTAGTGTCCAACCTATTAGCATAAAATAGTCAACTACAATCCTCCACCATGACTAGACCTGGTAACAAAATTTCATCCCTTCTACATAAAGAAAAATTAGTAAATCATGTGACTTAGGGCATAGACAACCGAAATATAAGCCATCAATATAAATATGCATCAATAATGAAAGATCAATGGGCAAAGACAACCCATATCCAAGCCATAAATGCAATGGATTCCTAAATCTACTAAGGATACAAGCTCAAATCATGGAAGTGAAGTCACTCAAGAAGTGGGTGACTCCATCCCCTCAAACTAAACTCCTAAGAATGCATTGGAGCTATACTCAGCAAGAAAATTATAAGAAGTTCCAAGAAATATAAGGAATGCAAATGATTCAATCAGTATTCCAAATACACTAGGAATCACAGAAAGGTTATCCTTTGCTGAGTTGTATCCGACTCCACCGAGGAAAGTTGGTTGTAGACCTTACTGAGCAAGGTCAAGAGTAAAGGAAATTTGGTTTGTTCACCAAGTTGATACTCTTGCCAAGTTAGGTCAGTGGATGATAGTCTGTCACACAATATGTCATGATGGTGCCAAGCATTTATGAAAATTTCTCAACAAAAGGGGCAATTTTGACTTCATTTTTCATTGCACATCCATATCATTCAAAGAGCAGAGCGATTTGAAAGAGAATTATAGTGTTTTTGAGCAATTCAACAACAAGATCTTCACAAATTTCATCATCTATCAAGAAGTGATGGTATCTACTAGTGGAAGAAAAACTAAACCAAAGAAGGGTTCTGAAATGTTGGTTAAGGGTGTCAAATGGAAAGCACCAAACTTCAAAATCATTCTGACTATTACTGAATTACTTGATCCATATGGAGCTCAGTCACAAATCTTGCCTAAGGTACTCCTAATCAACAACATACAAACTCACTTTAAATGTTCTATTCAAGAATTAAGGACACTAGAAATGGATAGTGTCCTAACTAAAATGTGTGTTGATGGAGTTTTGAAACCAGAGCATAAACATTTAGAATTTAAAGGATTAACTCGTATCCCTTACATGCCTCAAAATTTCCAAGTGAAACAGATAAGATACGTATTGAGTCGATTTCACAATGGTCAATTATGGTTGGATTATAGGTCTGCCAATACTAAGTAAAGCCAAGTAAAAAAAAACCCTAGGTCGAGAGGAACTGTAGAAGAAAACCCTAGCCGAATGGGACAGTAGAGGTTTGAAACTAAACAATGTCACTAACATAGAGCTTAGGTTTGGCATCCATATCATTGCACATAAGATCTATAGCTCGAGTTGGTCAAACAACATTCCTTGTGAGGTAGTTGACCTAGCATACAAGTTTATAAATAAGAACATTGAATTTGATTTGTCAGATGTACTACCGAAGCAATTGAAAAAAAACATTGAAAGTGTGAAGACTTCCAAAAAAAATTCCTTCAAGTTTGGTTCATTGCTTACATGTTTATTCTTTTATGTTCAAAAATTCTTTCCATCTAAGGGCACAGTCGTATGGAGGAAAGACACCATTTTTCTTTATCAGATAAATGAATTTATTGAAGAAATGGGCAAAAACTTTGAAAGGGTGTTGGATAATTATTTTGAGGCATTAAAAGAGAAAATGAATAATAGATTCCAAATCCCACCCAAGCTTGTGGAAGACTACAAGGATGACATATGCTTCATGGTGGACTGTGATAGAGTGTACATTCAAGCAGTCATACCAAGAGTGGCATGGGTAAAACCATTACCTTATGAAATTATTATTGATGAAGCTAGAGACATCATTGAGGCTTTAGTAAATGAGCCAGCCAATCCAAATCTTCCTACATTTGGCACTTATGAGGAAGCCAAGAAGAGGATAGAGCTCAGTATCAAGATTCCTCAAGCTCTCAGCAGAGGCAAGAAGAGGATTGCAAAATTGAAGACAACTAAAGGTCCTCTAATGCTTACCAAGGGCAAGGGTCAGGATGAAGAAGAGGAATATGATGAAGGTGAAGAAGAAGAATCATAGAAAGAGGAACTAGCAAGGAAGAAAGGTAGAGTGATTATCACTAAACCTCAGAAGAAACCTACTGCAGTGTTCTCCAGGAGAGGTGGGAAAGGTAAAAGTGAACCAATATTCATTCACTCTCCACCTATATTTGAAGAAAGGATGAAATAGTTAAGAGTTGGAGTAGAAATATGTAGCCTCAAAGTTCTCAAATATGAGACTCAGACTCTAGCTGAAAAAAAAGAGATTGAGGACTTAGTCATGCAGAAGATGGGTATTTGGAAATATTCCCCTGCTCAAATGAAACCTCAAATCCATGCATATCTTTGTGCCAAAATTCAAGTCAGATGGGAGAACACGGTGCAAACTATAAAAGAAATATTTGAACAATAGTTGAGATAGTTAGTACCTAATTTGACTAATGCTGAAGTAAAGAAGGCAATAAAAGAGCATGAAGACAGAATGATTCTAAAGCTTAACTCATGTTTTATATTAATGAATAGCATAGAATCAATGATTAAGCATGCCTCAAACATCTGGAGAGATGTATATCATCTCAACAAGCCATCAAATAAAATTGTTATAATTAATGATGATGATGACAACACTCCTTCCATCATAGTTACTAAAGGTGAATTGCATGCTCTTATGGAGGAGAAGGAAGAAGAAGAGAAGGAAGAGGAGGAGGATGAAGTAGAAGAAATGGATGAAGAAGGAAAAGAGGAAGAAGAAGAAGAGTAAGAAAAGGATGAAGATGATCTAGTTAGAATTGTAGCAAAAGCTATTGCATCTCTTCCTCACACTCCACCACATACTATCACATCTATGGAGATAGCCTCTACTAGTGAGATGTGAGCACAACAAAAACATCAATTGCTCAATCTTCACCAGTCTCCTCCCAGCTCCAAGTGTCTGCAATAGAAGTGTCAAGCACTTCATCTACTAAGTTGACTATTACTTCTTCAACTACTGAGTTAGCTCCCTTTGCTTCTACATCTTTAGTTTGTGCATTAGTAAGTTCTAAAATTTTGTCTTCATCAATTCTAGTAAGCTCTATAGTTTTTTTTTCATCAGTATTGTCTGCATCTACTTCGATTCTAGTTAGTTTAGACACTTCTACAGGTATTCTACCGAGTGTGGCACTATCTTTGGGAAGTATTTCAGTTTTTGGTCCGGTTAGTACTTCTATTGGAATTCAATCCTTAAGCCTTATTCCATTTTTCACTGCTAGCCCTTCTATCTCTACTATTGTTTCTGTTCCAAAAGTCAAACCAGTCATCACTGAAGTAAAATAGAGGCAACAATTGAAACTTCTAATCACTAGAAAGGAAATTGAAGAAGACATTGACTTAGACATAGAGATAATAATACCTAAGATTGACTATAAGATTGCTACTATTGAAGAAATGAGGTTAGCCAGTCAACTCATAGAGAAGAAAGCTACGCAGAAGCAGCTAAGGTCTAAAAGGGATAAGGAGTACAAAATAATTGAAAATGCCAAGAATATAATTACAGATGCTATAGGTATTGAAGTGGATTCCACTCAACATATTTTTATTCAATTAGAAGAGGCTATATAGAAATATAATGAGGACTATTCTGGACAAGAGAAACTAATTGAAAAACATAAAAGGAAGTTTGATACCAAGGTATTGCTTAGTAGATTGCAATCAAACAAGTGGAGTTGTCCACATTTTTGGGTAATTTTGAAAATTCTTTTAATAATGCCACATCACTTTTTGCCAAACTTTGTGATATGTCTAGTTTTACCAATGAAATAAAGGAGAAGCTAAATAAGATTGATGCTGACATGAAATCTAGTGCATCAAAGTTGTAGGTTGACCCCTCTTCCAGCTCCTCTCATCACACCAAGATGAAATATCTAGCATAAGTACAGGCATAACTTCTAAGAAAAAAAGAAAGAATAAGAGCAATCTTGATTTATATTTAGAACATGATCTTGCCAATAATGGATACAATGCAGAAACATATTGCTCATTGCAAGACATTGGTCTAGGATCAAAACTTCTCAGTGGCAGATCACATGATCAAATTATCAACAGAAGTTCAAATTGCTCTCTCCACCTGCAAAATTTTGCAAGATAATTGGGATAAGAAATTGTCTCTCATTCTCAACGTACACTCTGAATTTCTCTCTCATTTTGGTGTAACTATATAGATAGTACATGTAACCCCTTGGCATTACTGTCAAAAAGGGGGAGAGATATCAATGTAAGAAAAAGGGAAATTTTGTATATAAGGAGAGATATCAGTATAAGTGAAAGGGGGAGATAGCACTCAATAGAGTCAGTATGCATATGTGTATAGCTATGTACATAAGTATCTTTTTATATACATTATATGTCATCAAGAAGATATATGTAGAAATGTATATGCAGTAGCTTTACAAAGATCAATTTTGAAAAACCAAAATTTAGTGAGTCAGTTTATCTACATATATTTTGGCTTATAATTGTTTTGTCACTAATGCCAAAGGGGGAGATTTTTGGCATTAAGTTAGTATTTCCATTAGTGACAACACCTATCCATATCAGTATAGCTACCGAGCTCAGCACTTAATTCTCTACTCTCACCGAGCATTCTAGTGTTAACCAAGATTTGAAGAATTCAATAGTTTATATTGACTAGATAGTGGCTACCAAGTGAATATAGGCAATATGAAGATTAGTAGTGTCTACCGAGTAGTAAGCTTGTGTCATGCAGATTCTGTGTAAACTGAGCATTGGAAGAAATAGTGTTTACCTAGTGAAGCAAGGTAAACTTAGTATCTACTGAGTGACACTACATCTACTGAGTCACCAGTGGTCATTGAGTTTAAAACTACATTGAGTGATTAGTATGGACCGAGCCTTCACTTCTACCAAGTGTATGATGATGTCGAGTAATGTAGTGGATACCGTGTATCAGAAGGTCACCGAGTTAGTTCAATGAACTTGAGTTATTTACTATTGGGCTGACTTTTTAATGTATTTGTTCACTTGTGTTTTGGCCAACCTTGCAGTTTTGTAAATTTGAAAGGTATATATGTAAGGTTTATTGTAAGATATCACATGTATGGAAGCAATAGCGAAGTAATGAGAAGTACATGTGAAATATTATCAGCAACAACTCAAGGAATACAGTAAGGTCAATATAGAGGCAAAAAATTTATATCCATCACATAAGGTGATCAATGCATAAAGGATCTTATCAGAAATCAGTTGTAAGTAGATCCACTGATTCATCTTAATAGGTGAATTAGTTTCTAAATCCTCTAACAAGGTAGACTTAACAATCTTTGTACAGATCTCTTAACTGAGTGCATACTTCATTGTATGTTTATAAATCCTCTAATAAGGTGGACCTAGCAGTCCTTTGTGCTCCTAACAAGGAAGATCACCAGAAGTGGTCAATGTAAGCCTTAACAGGCCAACTTTATGCTACAGTATTGAAGTTTTTTTGGGTATCATCCCCACCCCAATTTTATTTCCTATTTGGAAGGTTTCTAGGTTACCAAAAAATTGTGTTCTTTGTGTGATGAATGTTTTAACTTTCAGTATTAATGCATACAGTAGCATAGATTGGTTTGTGACAAATTTAAAAGGAAGAATTTAAAGTTATTAATTCACCCCTCCCCTCTCATTAACTTATCATATATTGAATATTTCTAAAATATATCATGAAATAAACCATGCCAAATCGACACCAAATTTGAACCAATAAGTAGAGATCTCCAAGAGCTTTTTGTTGACTACTCAAAGTCCAAAATTTGAGTCTGTATGCCAAGTTATGCCCTAATTTATGCTCAAAATAAACTTCTAACTTTTGGGCTCTTAAAACCTAACAAAATGTCAAAATCATAGAACCAAACCTACACCAAATTGTAGTGCTCTGAATTATGTTTCCAATACCTATAAGAAGTCTAAAATCCATATCCTAAGAGAATGTTATGACCGTTTTACTAAGACAGTCTTTTTATAATTTTCACTATGATTTCTTTTTTTTGACAAAAATTCTGACAAGATTAAATTTCATGGCCATCACAAGCTGAAACTAAAAAACTCTTTCATTTCCTCTAAACATGGCCAAACTAGGGGTATATTATATATCAAAATTTATGGAAATGTCGACCTAGATCCAATAGTGAGGTATATTTTTTCCTAGGAGGTCATTTCTACAAGCTCCCCCTAAAACCCTCATTTAAATGAAACATCTAAAAAACTATTTTGTCCAACAATTTCACATGCCCAAAATCTATCAACATCCCATCATAACAACAAACCCAAAACCCTCAGATCTGTAATAAACAACCTACAAAATCCATATATCTTGCCCATTCTTTGATTCTCTCATGTATTCTCATGAATTTAATTTAGGGTTACAATAACAAAACCATAGCTTTGATACCACTTATAAGGAAACTTGCAAGAAAGAATATAACTGTTTCCACATAACCCATTATAGATCTGAAACAAATATACAATTAAAATCCACATGCAAGAGAATAGACAACATACCCACAAAAATGTGACACAAGATATACCCTAAGAAACCCTCATTGAGGGAAAAACCTAGCCTCCAAAAGCATCCACCACCATGTATTATTCAACAAAAACACCATTGCAATACAACCATGGAAGTCTTCAAAACCATAGCCACAATCGAACAAACTATGTGAATAAGCATGAATCCACACATCCCATGCCATGCTTTCAACCTTTACAAATGATTCCTTGGCTAAGCTATCAAGCTTTGTTGTGCTCGACTCTTTCCTTTTTCCCTTTTCATTCACCAATAACTACCCTTGTGGCCACTTATATAGTAGCAAGTCCCACAAAACCACCAATTGGTATTACATAAATCATGTGCTAAAACCATGTGCTACCTAACCCATTGACCCCACATTTAATATTGGAATTTTAATTCTTTTCCCCAATATTAAATAATTTCATGAAATATTATCACAATTTTATAATACAACTCATCAAGTATATCTGATGGGAATCTTTACATGTTGCATGTCCATCTAGGTGCAACATCACATAATAAATAAAACAATATAATATAACAATATTATGCAATGTGTGCAACACCCATTATCTCAATAGTTGTAATCCCTTTAGGTTGGCAAGATCAACTCATGATCTTTCATTACAATCTTCCATGCTTGATCCACAACCATACAAGGCACACTGTTCAATCTACTCAATTGATAGAATTTGTGAGCAATGACTTTCACTGAAAATTCAATTAGTGGATCAGAAATATTTGTAATGGATAGACCACATCCATTCGACTTGGCTTCTGTGTTAGCCTCAACTTCTTCATGATTCAAACATCGCATGGTTTTCTTTTTGTCTATGGTTTGATAGCCCATAACCCTATGAATTATTCTCCTTGTGATCTCAATGATTTGAAATTTCCATCATATCATTTCTAAAGTGCTTGGTCAACATAAATAATTTTACTGACACTCAAATTTTTCACAAAATTGATCATATGCATCTTATATATGTAGATATAAACATTTGGCACATTAAGGATCTAATGTATGATATATCAATTAAGTATATAGCTCCATACATACCTCTCTTTCTTAGTTTTTGTTGACATGATCACCTTCTCCATTAGATTGGGTGACCTTAGCTCCATTAGCTCCACTATTTCCATTTTCTTTTTTCCTTTTCCCTTTGTCTTATTTTATGAATGTACTCGAGTCCTGAAATTGTTTCTTTGATGTCCAAGCTTGTAAAATTTGGAACATGCATTGTTAGGGACGTAATTCTTCATTTGATTTGTCTAGTAAGGTTTTGTCTATAATCTACATTCATATATTCTATGCCCATACTTCTGACATTTAGAGCAGTATCCTTCTGTTGAAAATATAAGAGGAGTAACTAAGAGGGGAGGGGTGAATTAGTTACTACAAAAATAAATCATAGATCCCTTAGATGTCAGTACAAAATGAAAATAGATAACTAAATACTGTTGAAGCTCAGTAAACACACATAATGTTGTAACTCGGTAGTAACTAAATTAGCTCAGTAAAAGATTAACACATAAATCATTAGATGTTATTTGTGACTACCATTACTTTAACTTAGTTACAAATACATAAAGAAAATAGCATGAACACATTTGATACTAGGATTTACTGTGGAAATCCAATTTTAGAAAAACCACCAATAGCAACTAGTTATTGATTTTCACTCTTCTAAAGTGAGCCTTGTTAGGAGCCAACCCCATTAATGGTTACAAAACACACTATTAAGGTGACCCTGTTAAAGGATTTAATCACCTTATTTGAAGTGGCTTGGTTAGAGGTCTTGAGAATAATTCAATGGAATTGTTACCTTGTTAAAGGATTTGCAAATAGCTATTAAGCCAACTCCATTAGGAGATTTAGATCATTGGTACAATGGTGAGAGAGTAACAATGAGATGACCTAAAATTGAATACAATTGAATTGCTGATTTCAGATCTCTATTCTGGTTTGTACTTGATCCTTCTTGATCGAATATGGGTTTTTTGCACCACAAGGATATTATGCTTATCCTTCAAAATTTCTTCCTCTTCTAATCAATAGATCTTCAATCACATCATCACAATTCGCACATTCTCTTCTACTATTCTCACACACTTTGAAATCACAAATTGACCTTATACTTATACCTTCCACTTTATCAAGTAAGCTCAAATACGACTTGCAATAATCAATATTCATCACCTTAGTCAGTTGGAATCAATAGATAAGTCAATTAAGCTTAATACAACAAAATAAGAAAATCCTTAGGTACCTGACCCTGCTCGGTAGAAACTAACTCTAAAATGATTTCCTTTGTTAACCAATAGAAGCTTGGTTAACACTAAAAACTTACAAAAAACCTTTGGCAACTGAGTGAGCTTAGTTAGCATTGGTTCTATCCAGCTTTCCTTAGTTACCTAAGTGAACTTGATTAATAGTGCCTTCTAAAACTTTTCTTTTGATGCCTAAGTAAACTTGATAGACACTGCCTTTTGAACTAGGAAAACTCAAGAATCTTTAGTAGACATTGAGAATTGTCTTCACCGCTTGAGTGAGCTCAGCATATACTGACTAACAATGATTATGACATTTGTGTAACATCAAAGACAACACACAATTAATCAATTTTATCCAACAATCTCCCTCTTTGGCATTGATGACAACACAACATGTCAGAGCACAATGAAATTTTGGATTTTAGATTTGAGAACTTCCTCTATCAATATGAGCTCTTCCTTTCATTGGATCTTATCTACAACAGTTGTTACCAAGTTCATTCAAAACATCCTCCCTCTTTGACAACACATGCCAAAGACAATAACTCTATAAATACCAATGTACCTTAAGTACTAATTCATTTGCAATATGCCCTTGCCAATTCTTGCACCAATTGATTTATCTTTAATAGGTTCTAGTTGATGCATTTAATAAACTTCATTTAGTGAATTTCAAATAGGGGAATGACCTCTAGCTTACCTCTTAGATACAAAAATGCATCCTTAGGTAATGGCTTGGTGAATATGTCTACAATATGTTCCTTTGTACTCACATATTTCAATTTGACTTCTTTATCTTGCACCAACTCTCTTAAGAAGTGATATTTTATAGCAATATGTTTTGTTTTGGAATGCATTATTGGCTTCTTTGATATGTTGATTGTGCTTGTGTTATCACAATATATGACAATTGGATCTTTGATCTCTACCTTCATTCCTTCCAATAGTTGTTTGAACCAAACAATGTTAGAACAATTAACTATTTCTGCTACATATTCTACCTCTGTTGTGGATTGAAATGTACAATTTTTCTTCTTGCTTATCCAAGATACTAGTCTTTTGCCAACAAAGAATGCTCCACCACTAGTGCTTTTTCTGTCATCAAGACTTCCTGTCCAATCAGCATCAGTAAATACTTTCAAGTCCGAATTGCCTCTAAGTTTTTACCATAAACCATATTCTTTAGTAGCTTTCAGATACCTCATGATTCTCTTGATTGACATCATTTGATTTTCCTTGGGATTTGCTGAGAATCTTGCCACTATTCGAACTGCTAGAGCAATATCAGGCCTTGTGTGTACTACATACTACAATTTTTGATTCATTGATATGTAAGTGGTCTTATCCACTTCTTTCAAATCATCACTTTTGAAAAACTTATGTTCAGTAGACATAGGTGTTCCAACTGGTCTTGAATCTTCCATTCCAAACTTCTTTAGTATCTCCTTGATATACTTGGATTGAGTGATGTAGATACCATTCTTGTTCAATTATATTTTCAATCCAACAAAGAATTTTATTTCACCAAATATGGACATCTCAAATTCTTTACTCATTTCTTCTAAGAATGCTTTGCATAAGTCATCATTTCTTGTAAATAGAGTATCATCAACAAATATTTCTTCCAACACAATCTTCTTATCTGGTCCTTCCTTGATATACAGACTACTATTATCATTAGTCCTTGGAAAACTAATTTGTACCAATTAATTATGGATTCTTTCATACCAAGCTCTAGGAGCTTACTTAAGACTATATAATATTTTGTGTAGTTTTCAAACCATGTCTCCTTTGCTAGGATCTACAAAACCTTCTGGTTGCTCAATGTAAACTTCTTCATCAATAATTTCATTCAAGAATGTAGATTTAACATCCATTTGATATACTTTAAATCCTCTATGTGTTGCATATGCTAGTAAAGTTCTAACACCTTCAAGTCTTGCTACAGGAGCAAAGTTCTCACCATATTCAATATCTTCTTCTTGAGAATAACCTTTGCATACCAATCTTGCTTTGTTTCTTCATACCTTTCCATTTTCATTAAGCTTATTTCTAAATACCCATTCTGTATCAATTATATTTTTATTCTTGGGGCTAGGAATAAGAATCCAAGTTTTGTTCTTTTCTATTTGTTCCATCTCTTCACTCATTACTTCAATCCAAATTTCATTTTTTAGAGCATCTTTAATGCTTCTAGGTTCAAATTCAGCAAGTAAACATGTACCTTTTAAATTTCTTCTTGTCATTATTCCATCTGATTTGTCTCCAATGATCTAATTAGGTGCATGATGTCTTCTAATATATCTTGCTAACACAGGCTCCTTTGTCTTTGAATGAATTCCATGACCTTCTTTTTGAATTTTAGTTTCAAGCTTGGGTCCTTGTGTCTGTGACTTGGGTCCATCAGGCTCGGTTTGAACTAGCTTGGTAGCCTCTAATTGTGACTTGGGTCCTTCCTACAACATGGGTTGCACTGCTTACAACTCAGTAACTATTGGAGTTTCTGGGGACTCAAGAGATGAAGCTTCTTTTCTCTTAGATAGATTTGGTAGAGTATCAAGTTTGTAGTAAAAACAAATCTTTTTTAGTCTCTAGGTTCCTTGTTATTTTCTTCTTCACACTTTTCTACATATTCATCAATTCTAACATGTGCATGCTCTATAATTTTGTGAGTAGAAAAATTCAAACATCTGTATACTTTACTTCTACAAGAGTATTCTAGAAATATACCTTCATCACCTTTTACATCAAATTTTCCTTCTCTATATTATTTCAATATGTAACATTTTCTTCCAAATACTTTCAAGTAACATAAATTAGGTTTGTAGTCATACCATAGCTGATAAGGTGTCTTGTTTGAATCTTTCTTCAACTAAACTCTGTTCAAGGTATGAACTGCAGTGCTGATAGATTCCTTCCAGTATTTGAGGGCAACATTCTTTTCAATCATCAGGGTTCTTGCACAATCCATGATAGATCTATTTCTTATTTCTACAATACCATTTGATTGTGGTGTACCAGGGGAAAATACTTGTCTTTTGATTCCTCTTTCAATGCAAAAATTATTGAATTCATGGGAGATGAATTCACCACCTCCATTTGATCTTAGGAATTTTAACTTCTTTCTAGTTTCTCTTTCTAATTTTTCTAGATACCACTTGAATTTTTGAAAGGCTTCTAATTTTTATTTTAGATACATTACAGTTCTCATTCTAGAATAGTCATCAACAAAAAGAATAAAAAACTTTTCTCCACTATAACTTACTATTCTAATAGGTCCACATAAATCTTTATGAACAATTTCCAAGACTTATTCTGACTGACAGTCTTTGCTTTTGAAGCTTTCCCATCTTACCAATTTGGAAATTCTTGCATAGACCCATGTCAAGCTTCTTCAATTTAGGAATACCTCTTACTCTTTGATGTTTGCTTATCTTAACTAAATTATCAAAATTTACATGACATATCCTTTTATGCCATAACCAACTTTCCTCTACTTGAGAAATAATACATGAACAATCACTGAGATCAAGATAAAATAGATTACCTTTTGTTTGCTTGCTAGAACTAACCAAATTTCCTTTCCCATCTAGTAGTTTGGCATATCCATTCATGAATTCTATCTTGAATCCAATATTATTCAGTTGTGCCACACTCAATAGATTATTTATTAGTCCTTCAACCTAATAAGAATTATGACACACAAGTTCTTTAGTCAACAAGATACATCATTTTCCTTTTATGTTGCAAGGTTCATTGTTCCAAATCTTACACTACCTTCATTATAATAGTTCATATGTTCAAATTGTATTTTGTCACTAGTCATATGATGTGAGAAGCCACTATCAATAATCCATATATCATTTTTGCTAACATGAGAAATAAGTGCCATCTTATCTCTTTTATCATTAGATTCATCTTTTACAACTATATATATCATTTCATCTTTATTGTTATTAGAATCTTTAGCTATGAAACAAGATTTCTTGTCTTTATCTTTGAAGCTCTTGTAGTTCTTGTAGTCCTTCTTTCCTTTATGCTTATTACTTTTCTTCTCATCCTTAAATTCCTTGTTTAAACACCTAGCAGTAATGTGACCAATTTCTTCACAAGAAAATTAGATTAGAGGAACTTTACCTTTGTACTTTCCTCTTCCTTTGGAATACTTCCTTGCAAGCAGGACTTCAACAACTTCAAGATCACTATCTGAACTTTCTTCTGATGATCCATCCTCTTTACTTCCTAATTGACTAGATTTTGACTTTTTACCCTTTTATTTGAGTGGGAGTTTAACTTTAAATGCAGATTCAAAATTCTTTAAAGTAGGAACATAGTTATCATAATTGTCTAACTCAAAAGTTGTTAATCTTCCAACTAGAGCATCCAAGCCTATTTTATTATTTGGATCACATCTCATTTCTTGAATAGTAGATACTCTAATAACATAAATAAGAAGAAGAGTTCTAAGTAATTTACTTAAAATATTTTCCTCCTTGATGTCTCCTCCAAATACTTTGATTAAACTTGCGTTGGCCTTGATCCTTTCCACATATATTTCAATGTTTTCATCTTCTCTCATTTTTATTTCATCAAATTTTCCTCTAAGGCTTTCTAATTTTTCTCTTCTTACATTATCATCTCCTCCATAGATATCTTGCAATTTGTTCCACATTGCAAAAGTAGTTTTGCAATCTTTTACCTCATCGAATTTAGCATAACTGAGAGCACATGCAATATCAATCATCATGATATTATGATTCTTATTTTTAGCAATGCCTTCAACTGATAATGTTCTAGTGGGAATCTTATATTCAAGATCAGGATACTTGCAACCTAAATCACTGATGGTAACTAGATGTAATCTCATAAGTCCTTGCCATGCTGCAAAATTGTCTCTGTTCAGCTTGGGAATCTCTCTTTTGTAAGACATCCTAATCTTTAGCTTAGGTCCTTGAAACCTTCTTTGCAAGCACCAAATGCTTTGATACCAATTCTTGGAAATATAAGAGGAGTATCCAAGAGGGGAGGGGTGAATCAGTTAGTAAAAAAATAAATCCCAGATCCCTTAGATGTTAGTACAAAATGCAAACAAATAACTAAATATTGCTAAAGCTTGACAAGTACACATAATGTTGTAACTTGGTAGTAACTAGATTAGCTCAGTATAATATTAACAAATAAATTGTTAGATGTTATCTATGATTACCATTACTTTAACTTAGTTGCAAACACATAAAGAAAATAGCATGAACACATTTAACACTAGTATTTAATGTGGAAACCCAATTAGGGGAAAACCACCAATAGCAACAAGTTATTGATTTTCACTCTTCTAAAGTGAGCCCTATTAGGAGCCAACCCTATTAAAGGTTACAAACACACTATTAGGTGTGACCCTATTAAAGGATTTAATCACCTTGTTAGAAGTGTCTTGGTTAGAGGCCTTGAAAACAATTTAATGCAATTGCCACCTTGTTAGAGGATTTGCAAAATAGCTATTAAGTTAGCTCTGTTAGGAGATTTAAATCACTACTACAATGGTTAGAGAGTAACAATGAGATGGCCTGATTTGAATGCAATTAAATTACTAATTTTAAATCTCTGTTCTAGCTTGTACTTGATCCTTCATGATTGAATATGGCTTTACTGCACCATAAGGATATTCTACTTATCCTTCAAATTTGCTTCCTCTACTCATCAATAGATCTTCAATCACATCATCACAATTTGCACATTCTCTTCCACTATTGTCACACACTTTGAAACCAAAAATTGATATTATACTTATACCTTCCACTTTGTCAAGTTGGCTCAAATACAACTTACAATAATCAATATTCATCATCTTAGTTGGCTGGAATCAATAGATAAGTGAATTAAGTTTAATACAACAAAATAAGAAAATCCTTCGATAGCCGACCCTACTCGATAGAAACTAACTTTGAAATGATTTCCTTTGTTAACCAACATAATCTTGGTTATAACTACAAACTTACAAAAAACCTTTGGCAATTGAGTGAGCTCGGTTAGAACTAGTTTCATCCAACTTTCCTTCATTACCCGAGTGAGCATGCTAACATTGCCTTCTGAAACTTTTCCTTTGATTCCTGAGTGAACTCGGTAGACATTGCCTTCTGAACTAGGCAAACATAGGAATGCTCGGTAAAAATTGAGAACTATCTTCACTTCTCTAGTGAGCTTGGCATATACTGATTGATAATGATTATGATATTTGTGTAACATCAAAGACAACACACAATTAATCAATTCTATCCAACACCTTCAAATTTAGGTGTAGTAGATGTATTCCTTGTTTCTTGCAGTAAAAATAGTAACCATCAAACTTAGGTTTATAATTTTGCATACCATGTTTGATTCAATAGATATTTGTAGTATGACCAATTTTTCCACAGTGATAGCATGTCAGTTTTTCCTTTAACCTTGCATTCCTGAGTTCTTCATTCTTGGATGATTCTCCTTTTTTAATGCATGAATGTTCTAACCCATTAGAACAACTTGATGACTTCATAAGTTCTTCAAAGTACTTCATTGCTTCTTTGGTTTGTTGAATCTCTCTATGGATTATTTTTCATTTTTCAATTCATTTTGTAGTATCTCCTTCTATGATTTGAGATTTGCAATTTCCACATTGTTGTGGATCAATTCCTGATTTGTAAGAATTAGTTGATTCATCATGTCTAGTTGAGTGTTTGTGAGCTTCTGCACATCTAATATCCTTTCTTCAAGTGTAGTAGCCATTACCCTTTTGTCTTCTTCAGCCATAGTCCTATCTTCTTCAACTTTCTTCTTTTTTTCAATCACTTCACATAGTATTACTAATTGGATTTCATGTTCTCTTTTCAATCCTCTTATTTCTTCATTCAAGAATTTGTTCTTGTCAAGTAGATCAACATATGCTTTGTCATTTGGATTATGGATTCAAATAGTCCTTCAGTCTCAGCTTCTTTGTAGGAAAACTATTTTATCTGGATGGAAATTTCCTTTCTTCTTGTTAGGGAATCCTTTAGATCTTGTGTTACCTTCTCAAGTTCTACAGTATGAGTTGGATGTCAATCACCTAATTTTCAATAACCGTATCTAATTTGAATGCCTCCATATCCAAGATCTAATCTCAAAAGAATTAAGATTCTCTAAGAGAACCAATGCTTTATTATTGACTAATGGAGGTATAAACATGATAAACTAGACACTGGGGGGGTGAATCAAAATCTTAAACACTTATAACTATTCACCAATTCATTCACATCAATCAATATTCTTGTTCATGTATAACTTGTAATGTAAATCTACTGTAACATATAAATATGATAAATCACATGCATAAAATAAACACATAACACAATGTTTTTACCCATAAACCCTCTAAGGTGAAGATAAAACTTGGGTGGGGATGACACCCACAAATGTTCACTACTACAGTAATAAACTTAACTAGTTAAGGTTACAATGTTTGATCATAAGATATGATCTACCCTATGAGGAGTCTACCCTATTAAAGGCTTAAGAGACAACTAGGTTTCACCTTGTTAGAGGATTTAACACTTACAAAAAAGTAAGGACTATGTTAGGAGATTTTAAAAATATCTGTTAAGACCACTCTATCAAGAGATTTATCCTAATTCAAGTCGATTAAAACTGATTCAATATCTAACTCTTGGTTTTCTCTGCAAGCTAATTTTAAGCCTTCTCCTTGCTAACCGATCCTCTCCTCTGATCTCATATGCTTTTTTTTCCCTTTCACTTCATTATCATGGCTAAGTCACTTTCTCTATTAGATGATAAAAAAACTCTTCACTGACTTCTCATATTGATGGAGACACAACCCAAGTACAGAATGGACAAAACAAGAAAGGGAAAACTTTATTAACTATGAAAATATGCCAATGCACTTAGTGCAAAGAAAACAGACTCCAAAACATGCCCTATGGGCTTACAATAGTATAAATATGGAGATAAGTTCTTCTCCCAATACCTTCTCTCAAACTCCACTCTGAACTGCCTTTTACAATGCCAGAAATGTTCTTAAATAGACCCCAAAGGTTAAAAATTAGGAATGCATTCTAGAAAGTGCTAGTTGACATCGATTACCAAAATGGAAGGCTCCAGAAGTCGGTGCAAAATTAGAAGAATCCAGAAACGGTAGCCAAACTTCTAGGAGGCATAACTTTTGAATCGTAGCTTCGATTGATGAACCATTTACATTTCTAGAAATTTCTTAGAGTGCTCTATAGCCCTATGGACCAGCTTCACATGTCTCCCATTTTTTAGGCCTGTAAAAGGTCATTTAGTGCCTCAAACCTGACTTTGAAGCATTCTTAGGAAGTCTCCAGAAACCAAAAAACTACGATAACTTTCAAACTGTGCAACCTTTTGACTTGATTCTTTTTTTGGAATGTTCTAAATTAGAATTTTAATCATCCTTCCAATTTACACCTTCTAACTCACCATAATTATGGCTCAATTACATAGTCCTATTTTTCTAGCATTTACACATATCTCGAGGTGCTTAAAAACTCTAACCCAAAACACTAATAGCGGAACTATGAGAGTTGGAACCTTTATTTGACCCAAATATGTATCCAGAAATGAAAACACATGAAATAGAAACTATGTGTAGGTATATTTTTTTTGGGTGACATAGGATTGCCCTTATACCTCTAGATGCTCATGCATCAGACACCCAGGGTAGATTGAAAAGTGAGCCTTTCACTTTATGGATGGTAAAGGAAATCCCAAATGGGAAACCTTAGATGCTGATATCCAAGTTGAGTCCTCTATCAGCCGTCCTTTCCACTTAACTAGGTACTCTTCATACTTCCTATTTTTGGTACTCCTGCCCACACAACTATCCAAAATCTCTTCTATCTCCTCCTTCTTAGTAGTAGGAATTGGACATGGCTCTAGCATCAAGCCTTCATCTGCACCATCATCATGATACTCTATTAAGTCTGCAATTTTGAAGATAGGAGAAAAATGAATTCCATCTAGCAACTCCACCTCATATACATTTCCTGAGTCATGTTTCTTCAAAATTTTGCAAGGGCCAAATTTCTTCATCTTTAGCTTGTTGTAAGTACCTATTGAAAACCTTTCCTTTCTTAAGTGTACCATGATTAGATCCCCTACTTGGAACTCCTTATGTCTTCTCCTTTGATTAGCCCTAGCTTTATACTATTGATTCATCTTGGTAATGTGTGCCTGGACCTCCTCATGTAGATGCTTGATATGTTCAAAAAATTCTTCTGCTTTAGCACTTGTCCTCTCTCCTTGCTCCATCTTCATCAATTCTGGTGTTGTTCTTGGGCTACTTCCATATATAGTTTGGAATGGTGATCTACCAGTACTCCTATTTATAGAGTTATTATAAGAAAATTTTGCTTGTGGTAGAATCAAATTCCATCCCTTGGGCTTATTCCCAACTAAACATCTCAGAAAATTGTCCAGACTTCTATTTACCACTTATGTCTGGCCGTTAGTCTAAGGGTGATGTGTGGAACTAAATTTCAAGTCCATTCTCAACTTCTTTCACACTGTTCTCTAGAAATACCCCACAAATTTAGTATCTCTGTCAAAAACTATACTCCTTGGGAGACCATGTAGTCTCACGACCTCTCTGAAAAACAAGTTTGCAATATGGATGGCATCATGAGTTTTGTGGCATGGAATGAAATGTGCCATTTTGGAGAACCTATCAACGACCACAAATACTGAGTCATTACCCCTTTATGTCCTCAACAATCCAAGAACAAAATCCATACTTATGTCCTCCCATGGCTTTGATGGAATAGGCAATGGCTGATATAATCCAGTATTGTGACTAAATCCCTTGGCTGCTTGAGAAACCTAACAACTCTGTACAAACTTCTTCACATCCTATGACATTTGAGGCCAAAAATAATGTTCTCTAAGAATGGAAATGGCTTATCTCAACCAAAATGTCCTACCATCCCTCCACTATGTTTCTCCTTGATTAGATTTTCCCTCATGGAACTCCTTGGAATGCACAATTGACTACCTTTAAACAACATACCATCCTGAATCAAATAGTCTAGCCACTTGGTTCTATCTACAACAATAGGTTCCTTACAAGCTTTCCACGCTTTAGCAAAATTAGGAGCTTCAGGGTACAAATTCTTGAGTTCATCAAACCCAACTACTTCAACCTGCATCACTATAAGCAACAACTACCTCCTACTCAATGCATCTACAATCCTATTAGATTTTCCACTCCTATGCTTCAACACAAATGTATAGCTTTGCAAGAACTCTACCCACTTCATATGCCTCTGGTTCAATTTACCTTAATTATTTAGATACTGTAAAGCCTGGTGATCAGTATATAAAAAAAATTCCTTTGGCAATAAATAATGCCTCCATTTTTTTAAGGCCTAAACTATTGCATAGAACTCTTGATCATAAACTTAATACTTCTTCTTTGCATCATTCAATTTTTCACTAAAATATGCAATAGGCTTACCTTCTTGGCTCAATACAGCCAAGAATAGCACTGCCACTAGCATCACAATCCACCTGGAACACCTTACTAAAATCAGGAAGTTCCAACATAGGTTGTGCTATCACTTTCTTCTTTAGCAATTCAAAACTTCTCGTAGCTGCCGCAATCCATTTGAACTCTTTCCTATCCCCTCTTATTGTGTCAGTCAGAGGTGCACATATGCCACTGAAATTCTTAATGAACTTCTTGTAAAAACTAACCAAACCATGAAATGATCTCACCTTAGCAGTAGACCTTGGAATAGGCAATTCCAAGATGGCTTTTACCTTTTCTAAATCCATTCTGAGACCTTCAGGTGATACAACAAACCCCAAGTAGACTAATTATTTTTTTGCAAAGCTACACTTCTTCAGATTAATTAACAATTTCTCTTCCCTCAACCTTTCAAGGAAACTATGAATATGCAATAAATGTTCTTCTAAGGTCTTGTTGATAATTAAAATATCATCCAAATAGACAAAAACAAATTTTCCCAAGAAATTCTTAAGTACCTCATTCATAAGCCGCATGAAGGTGCTTGGGGCGTTCATCAATCCAAAGACCATGACTAGCCACTCATAAATACCCTCCTTGGTCTTGAAGGCAATTTTCCACTCATCTCCTTCTCATATCTATATCTAGTGATAGCCACTCTCGAGATCTATCTTTGTGAAGTACTAAGCTCCACTCAAGCAGTCCATAAGATCATCCATTCTTGGCAAAGGAAACCGATACTTGATGGTTATCCTATTTATAACTCAAGAGTTTATAAACATTCTCCACTCTCCATCCTTCTTTGGTGCCTATACTACAGGTACTGCACATGGACTCAGGCTCCCTTGAATCAAACCCTTCCTCAATAGCTCCTGAACCTATCTATTTAACTCCTCAGTTTCAGTAGGAGTCATCCTATGAGCAACCTTGTTAGGAAAACTAATTCTAGGGATTAAATATATTTGATGACTAATTTGCCTTACTAGTGGCAATATTTTTGGAACACTATAAGGGATGATATCTCCAAACTCACGTAATAAATCTGAAACTTCAAGTGGTATTTCACTACTACCTTCCTTATCTTTTCTAGGAATCAAAGCATAACACATACATTGATGTTTCATGCCATCCAAAAACTTTCTTCCATCAACAAGATAGATGCTAGAACTATTGCATACCTTTTCGCCTTCCTTTATCATGGGCTTTAGTTTGTGGCAAACTCCATCCTTTATCAGAGAGTATGTGTTTTCATGACCATCATATAATACATGCCTATCAAACTACCATGGTCTTCCCAAAAATAGATGGTAGACATCCATTGGAATAATATCACAAAGAAATTCATCATGGTAACTCCCAATTTTGAACTTCACTAAACATTGTTCACTTACCAGGACCTTATGATCATCCTTCACCCAAGCGATCTGATAGGGCTAGGGGTGTTTCCCCCTCTTGAGCTTCAACTTAGAAACCATCTCCTCTGACACCAAGTTGTCAGTGCTACCACCATCAATGATCACATCACAACATTTATCCTCACACTTGCACCTAGTACGAAATAGACTCCTCCTTTATCCTATTTTAATCTCACCACTTAGTAGGACCCCTTCATTTACTAAAGTCTCTCATCTTTTTGCATCCTTTGAATGTGATGACTATGCATCTTCATCCACATGAGCAACCCTAGCTTGACCCTTAGTTATCATATCTATCCTTCCTTGTCATTGAGGGCATTCAAAGCCACAATAACCTTCTTCATTGCAATGGAAACAGGTACCACAAAAACCTCCTCTTCTTGAACCTTGTCCACATCCTCTACCTCTTCCTCTTTGATCTCCAAAGTCTTGATCACGGGAGCGGTTGAAACCTTCATTCCTCTGGTTCCTACTAGTACCCACATCTTCATTTTTCTTTTGGGTTTCATTTCGGCCTCTAGGTGACCTACCACTGCCCCTTCCTCCTTGATTGTGCCCTCTTTGTCTCCCTTCAAACCTTTTATTTAGCTTCTCTTCAACTCGCAAGGCAAACTGGTATACCTCTTCAATGCTGGTCATTCTTACCAGACTTAATTCCTCCTAGATGCTAGGTCACAACCCATTGATATAATGAGAAACCTTCTCCTTATTTTCTTCTACATGCCCTACTCTAATCAAAAGATGGTAAAACTCCTCCATATATTCCTGGACTGATTTTCTTGCTTGCTTTAACCTATGCATCTTTTTAAAAAAACCAAGCTCATAGTCAACAGGAATGAACCGCTTCTTTAGTTTGTCCACCATGCGATCCCGCCTTGTGATCTTCTCCTTTCCTTATCTATTTCTTTCCAATTGAACCTCTTGCCACCAGATTTTGGCATGGCCTTTTAGTTTGGCCTTTGCAAATTTAACCCTATCTGCATCCCTGATATCCTCATACTCAAAGTACTCCTCCAATTGATTGATCCAGTTGATCAAATCATCCGGTTTCAGATTTCCTAAAAATACACCTACATCAATTGTAGGTATTTTTCCAAACTTAGTAATGGCCCTAAAAAGCCTATACTCTACCTAATTTAGAACTTCCCCTTCAACTTCCCCTTTCAGTCCATTGTCTTCTTCTTCTTTATCATCCTCACTTTCGTCACCTACGGCAACATTTGTTCCTCTATGAAGCTCCTCGTACAATGCTTGGACCTGCCTTTGAAGGGCTCTAACCTCCTTAGGATTAATAGCTTTGGCCCTTCCACCATGATCTCTTCATGGAGGCATCTTCCTAACTCAAACCCACAACCACACAATCCTAGTGCAAACTGCCTCACAATCGGCGCTCTGTTTACACACTCAAGAAAACCCTACTCTGATACCACTTGATGGAGACACAACCCAACTATAGAATGGACACAACAAGAAAGGGAAAAATTTATTAACTATGAAAATATGCCAATACACTTAGTGCAGAGAAAAAAAACTCCAAAACATGCCCTATGGGCTTACAATAGTATAAATCTGGAGATAATTTCCTCTCCCAGTACCTTCTCTCAAACTCCACTCTGAACTACCTTTTACAATGCCATAAATATTCTTAAATAGACCCCAAAGGTTAAGGATTAGGAATACATTTTAGACAGTTCTAGTTGGCATCCACTGCCAAAATGGAAGGCTCCAAAAGTTGCTTTAGAAGTCGGTGCAAAATTAGTAGAATCCAGGAACAGTAGCTAAACTTCTAAGAGGCATAACTTTTGAACCGTAGCTCCAATTGATGAACCGTTTACATTTTCAGAAAGCTCTCAAAGTGCTCTATAGTCTTGTGGACCAAATTTTCTTGTCCCCCATTTTTCAGGCCTATACGAGGTCATTTAGTGCCTCAAACCTAACTTTGAAGCATTCTCAGGAAGTCTCTAGAAACCAAAAAATTGTGATAACTTTCAAACCGTGCAACCTTTTGACCTAATTCTTTTTTTGGAACATTCTAAATTACAATTTTAATCATCCCTCCAATTTACACCTTCTGGCTTACCATAATTATGGCTCAATTACATAGTCCTATTTTTATGGCATATACATGTATCCCAAGGTGCTTAAAAACTCGAACCTAAAACACTAATAGTGGAACTGTGAGAGTTGGAACCTTTATTTGACCCAAATGGGTATCCAAAAATGAAAACACATGAAACATAAACTATGTCTAGGTATATTTTTTTTGGGTGACACAAGATTGCCCTTATACCTCTGGATGCTCCTACATCAGATATGTTCTCAATCCTTCTTTTGCATATTACTTCTTGTTCACATGCATACACCTCTCTTCCTTTTCTCTTACTTTGCATGCTTATGATCTGTGTTAAGATCATCACTATTTAAAAAGTTTCATAAAAAGTTTTCTAGATTCTTCCATAATAGCCTCTTTATCCTAATCATCAAACATACAACATAGGGATTTGTGATCTATGTTGTGTAAATGTTCTTTAATAACCTCTACAAGTATGGAATGTTCTGTAACAACCTCTTCAAAATTTAAATATTCTTTCCAAGTTTGCTTGATAATTGTTTTTCCTCAAACTCTATTCTATTCATGACTTTTAATGTAAACTTTGCATTTCTCATTCTTTACTATTCCTTGATGCTTGACATTGTTATTGTTTAGCTTGCATTATTCTTCTAATGCTCAACATGTATTGTGCTCAACACACAATATATAACTTGGCACTTGTATACTTAATTTTTTCTCGATTTCTAATGAGCTCGACTCATATAGAAATTACTCTATGACCATACACTTACTCAAACCCCATAGAGCTCATTACATACTAGCTTATGTACATGACTTAGCCTATATAGACTAGCTCAGTCATAGTGATGACCATCTGACTCTGCCATTTAAATGACTGAGTAGTTGCTACTAATAAAAAATAATGGTTAGAGATACCAACATTGGGAATGGTTAAAATATGTCTATATAGACTCTTAAAAATGACCAAAAAAAACTTTTGAATAGGTAATACTATTGGTAAAGAAGTTGCAATTATTGAGAAACTTTTGCAAAAATAGTTGCTTGTCAACATTTTAGCAACTCAGGTGAAAATTTAATCCAAACTTGATTTTGTTTATCTTTTTACTTTCTCATCATTTTGATAGCTCCTTTGTCTCGGAACCTTATCAGTTAAAGGTATAATTCTCTCCTCATTATTGATATTTTACATCTTTTTGTTGGGCTATAACTTGTTTTAAGTTTTTAACAAAGATGACTGCTCATTCCTACTATTAATGTAGAGAATTTCTTAAAGGGGCCTCTATATCTCTTGTCTTCTTTACATCTCTCCTTACTTCACTCTAGAGATTTCACATTTCATATTTGAGTTATCTACTGGTAAGTTTGTTGTACAATTTAATCTAGCATACATTTCTTGAAAGACATTTTTTGTTTCTTGAAAATATGATAAAAACTATTTGTATAATTGCTTGCATCTTCTTGTGATGGCTCTAGCTTTAATGTTTTCCTTCATTTTGTATATTATATTTCACAATAGATTAAAAGGGATTTGATAATTTTGGTTGAAATTTTTTGTACATCTTTTTCAAGTTTGATATTTCTCTTTTGCTTGTTTGCCAGTCCACAAATAATTTAAAAAAAAAACATGCTAACCAATTGGAGATTAACGATCCTAGTTAATCAACTATTTTCATCCATTTCTTGTGTACTAGGAATCAAAGGTATGTAACCTTATCACTTGTAACTATAATTTTCAAACACTACAAATGAGTAGTCTAGTTGCTCAAATATTCAGCCAATGTTACTATTTATAAATTCAACTTACATATTCATTCATAAGTCTTATGAATTTTTTTTTTTCTTATAAAATCTTCTTACATATGTTTCTTTACTTGATATAGTGCTAGAAATGAAATAGATGTATAGAATAAGATAGTAACTTAGAAACTTAAATGGAGAGAAACTATTTCAAGAACATCGTCTTAACATTATGCTTATGTTAGTAACCCATTGTGGGAGAAAACTTCCACAAGTAAATTAATTAAGTATAGTCCAAACTCTACAATGGCTTGCTAGAGGGAAAAAAAACTTAAAATTTTACTAGTGAAAAGATACAATGAAGTAAAATATGAATGCTTCCCTACTGACCCAAGCTCAATGTTTTATTGTGAGCTAATTTTATTTCCACATTCAAAAACTCTCATAGCACTTATTAGGGTAAGTATTTTGTACATATTGTTATGGCACAATTATAGTAACTTACATGAGTAGTATACATTAAGCCTAGGAAAAAGACTTGTTTGAAAGGTTCTTTGAAAATTTTGGCAATTGATTGGTTATTACATTAGATTTGTCTCAAGAAACCATTTACATAACCTATTATAGTTGGTAATATAATGTACATGCTATTATGTGTCATGGTAGAATCCACCTACCCTTCTAATAATCATAATAGAAACACCTTTTTGGTATAACTGGAACATCACAAACCTCTTTTTTTATCATGAAAATGTTAATAAATATATAATATGCTTTCATATTTCATGTTATTCTATTTTCTTTGAAGTTTTATATCATTCTAGTGCTCTTCATGTTGGTTTTAGACAATGAAGGAGGCAACCCTAGTTCAATATCAAAGATCAATAATAGTCTTGCATGATTGATTTTGCTTCCACACACACACATACACATATGGTACTTTTGAGGCAGAAAACCATGGACAATTAAAAACACAATCCATAAGCATGGATGATAGGAAAAGTTAAAAAATATAAATTTCAATACATATTTGAATGTCTATTAGAGATTTCTATAGGTTTTTAAGTTATTGACTATGGTAGACATCATAATTCTGACCCCAATAGGTGAGGGATGCCCACAAAAAGCAAGAAAATTTAAATAGCTAAAAGACTAAAAGACATCTAATCAAAATAGCTAAGAACTACCATGTTAGATCTCCATCTTTGAGTTCCCACCACCAATAATTTTTTGAATTTCCTCAACATATACAATATTTTCCTATGCATATAAGAGTCAATAAAAAAAGTAATGTGTGAAGGTGATGATCCCACATTATTTGTTGAAGCATTGCTAGGAGGTGACCTAGCCACAAATGCACTAGCGATATCCAAATCTTACAAAATTATCATTAGTACATTCAGGGTTGGGTTAAGCTCCCAACAATGCTTCAATAAAGATGTGTCCTCGTTACCTATGTATATTCCTTCTATGAGAAACTCTAATATGCACAGGTAAAGATTATATATGTTTATGAAATTCATAAAGTTATTAGGGGTGGGAACTCAAAGGTGGAGATCTAAAAAGGGAATTCATAGTTGTTTTGATTAGAAGTTTTCTAGTATTTTAGTTGTTTTTAATTTCTTTCTTGGTGAGGGCATCCCTCACCTATAGTGGTCATAATTACGATGTTTGCAATGGATTATAAACTTAAAAACCTATGGACCTTTGTTAGTGTAAATAATTAATTATTATTACACTTTACTAAAGTTTACTTAGATTAATGCATTATTTTATTATATATTAGATTGGACACCTAGGAGTATGCATACTCATATGAGTTGTCTTGTTGACAATACAGGAGTTAGCATCTCATTTCAACACATGGTGTCTACAACACAAGAGTTTGCATATTTATCTAAGTTGTCATGTAGAAAACATAGTTGTTCACACTCTAATTAAGCACATGGTGTCTAAAACATCTTTTTATGTGACACACCTATGTAAGCTTATCCTCTCATCATCGCACTAATTTTTGTGCTCAATGTAGGATAATCCACTCTTGGTGGACATGTGCTTAGTTGTGAGGCTTATCCTTTCACTAACTCCTAGTCATTCTAGAGGCCCTTATATATAGGCACTCCTAGAGTGTATGTACACATCAATTCAATTTCATATTGTTATTCTAATAATACTTTATTGGTCCATATTGTGCTAGTGCTTGAGCTTCTTGATCTTGGGTAATTTTGCACAAAGGAAAATTCTTACAACCTCTAACAAGAACGCAAATGTGTGCTAGATATTATTTTTTACAGCTCCACCTATTTTCTATGCATATGGATTGTGGTTTTATTGCACTTGACTTTCTTCCTCAAAAGTACCATGTGTAGGTCATCATACTTTTGACACTACAAGAATAATTTCTAATACGAAAATTGAAGAGGATTACATGATTGTTGGATATCTAACGACACAAAGATGACATGGTTGTTAGGAAAATAATTTTCCATGTTATTTTTTGAAAGTTGGGGTGTCAATATTGTGATGAAATAAAGTTTCTGATGACTTCTATTTTATGTCAGATGATTGACATCGATGGCTATTTTCACAAGTATCGACACTAGTTTAGTGATGATCATTTTTGTTGGATGGCATACGATATTCCATCATTTTGTTCAATGAATTGACATTGAAAGCTTATGTCAAATGTAGTAGTGTGTGGTTCACCCAATCCCTAGGATACATCTACCAAACAAGAAGTCCAATACTATTATCCAGTGATTTCAATCTGATTATAATATGAAATCCCTTGCAACTCAATAACATCACAAAAAGCTACTAAGTCATCATACATCATAAAAAAATCCCTAACCCTAAGTCATTTTATGCATGACTTAAGTTTTTTACAAAATTAGTGATAGAATATGTCATCCAATAGAAAAATAGCTCCTAGTGCCTTTTTTAATCATAAAGTCATTTTCCACCTCACATGACACTACCCCTTGACCCCATCATGGGGACACTACTATCAAACTCCCTTAGAAAATATTTAGGGGAAAATCACGATGAATGAAGTGGGGAAAATTAACCTTCAAGTTTGATTAGGATCAACATTACAAAAAACTCTAGGACCCAAGGCATCCATAGTGGAATGAAAATTAGATGAGAATATTTTAAAGTTCCCACAAAGATTTGAGAAAATTAGGTATTTAACTATGTACCAGTTTTATTCTTTCCACAACCATGTAGTAGTGATCTTTGTTGTTTAAAATTCATTAGAAAATTGACAACGGAGGGAAAATAATCAAGTACAAATGAAATAAGTTTAGCCTCAATCTAAAGTTCTCTAAATTCATTAATGATACCAAATAAATTACTAAACTTGGTCCACCTCTCACAAGGAATATTGCACCCATCAAGATGAAATAAAAAAACTATCTGAAACATGTATAGAAATCAAACCCATAGCCTCATCCATCTTATTTCTATGTTACATAACTTCAAATGGTGATGTTAATACTAGTTGAACTTCATCTAAACATGACCATAATCCCTTGGATCTGAGAAGTCGAGTCATGATGGCTTTCCATGTATGGTGGTTGTAAGGTGTAAGAGGGTCAAGAGAAGAAGTGGTATCATCCATTTTGGTGTGCTTGAATGTGAGAGAGTTCTAATTTCCTAAATTAAAGGACAAAATTTTTTTAAAAAAACTCCCCCACAATACAAGAAATCAAACCTCAAAAGTGATTTTTTATAGAGAAAACTAAACCATATTTTGATGATATCTATTTTTTGAAAAGTGGAGTCCATATGAGTAAGATATTTCCCATTTCAGTGAAGAAACATTTGGAAAGGGAAAAAGATCTTCCTCTAGCCCTCAAGTTCTTATATTCATGGTCCCTAGTCATCTAGGTGACCACAAAAGGGTTGGCAGATCTCTACCCTAGGTAACATGTGACCACTACATATTGCTAGAGAACTTATAGTTGATCTGACTATTATAGGTGTTTATGGAGAGAGGAGGAAGATAATTCGCTAGGAAAATGAAGAGGGAAGGAAGGAAGGTGAGGAGAGAAAGGATAAAAGTAATGACAATATTTTACATGTTTTAATACTCTAAAAGACATCAAAGAGGAGGCTCAAAAGCATGATGATGTCTCCACTACCTTTATGGGGTGCATGAGGTTTATTTATGTTTTAGAGGATATTACTGTGTTAAAAAACTAGGTGGATTTATTGATGAAAACATTTTTGAATTTAGAGGGAACAGTGAGGTGTGTTGCAAGGTTCAACTATAGGGTGATGTATAGTGTTTCAACTATGCTAGATGTCTTCTGTAATAGAATCTTGAAGACATTGTTGAATGAGATAGTCATGAGCTTCTCAACTTCCTTTGGGAAGACTTGATTAGGTTTATGTATAGAGCTAAGCCTTGCCATATACCCTAGCACTGAATAGTCTTTAGGATGTACTCTTTGGAGGATTTGGTATTTTTGTGACTTGATGCTCTATTATTTTTAAAATATTAAGAAACCAAAACAAAAAGGTTGGCCCTTACGAATAGTCCAACCAGCCAAATACCAACAGATTACCTACTGAGCAAGAAAACAATAAGCAACCCCTAACCTAGCTAATTAACACACCAAAAACAACTTGAATAACCTAAGATAAACTTTCAAAACAACTAAAAAAATACCAAAGTACCATAACCAACTAGTTCAAAAATAACAAGATTTTAAACAAAGAGATTATTGCCTTAAAACTAACCAAGTCGGTTACCCGCCAAAAAAACCAAGAACACATAAAGAAACTAGAGGGGGGGACAAGGAACTAGTTAACCTTCTTATCACCTTTCTCCTTGAGGAGGACATTCACCCAGTCTTCTACCAGGAACCTAAATAATAATTTGGAGTCCTCTTAGTTCAGACCCTCATCCTGGTTACCTTGAAGAAATTGCAGGGTGGTAGCCCCGGCATGAGTTACTTTGATGGTGAGTTTGGACAAAATTTCAAACCTTTCCTCCAGAGCCATCATTTTATCTCTTAGCCCTTTGAACTCTGTGTTCATAACTGCCACCATTTCCTCTAGAGAGTAGCATGATGTGCACTTCTCCACCTCCATGTTGTTAACCTACAAAACTAGGGAGTCAGAAATCATCTTCCCATTATAATTCACCTGAGTTGAGGAGGAGGCCATCATGGGAGAGGGGACCCTATCATCCACCATTTTTAGGAATTGATCCCTCATGAGATCCACCTTATTCATTGTGATGGGATGCAAAAACATGAGTCACCTCCTTGCTCTCTTTTTCCTCTTCTCCTGAGCTTGACGCTGATGATTCCAAAATATGCACTTCCATTTCCATATCCTCATCCTTCTTTTCTCTAGATCTCATCTTTTTTTCTTTCATCCTTTGTTAAGCGGGGTGGGGTATCATCAAAATCCAACTCCTCATCCTCATGCAAGACAATGGTTCTCAACCTCCTCTTAACCTTCATTTTTGTGAGTCTCCTAGACCTTCTTCTACCACCTCTAACACCCACCTTAGAATCAATAGGGTTCATCTCCTTCCCTTTCTCTGTTTTCACCCTCTTCCCAATGGACATGAAGGGAGCCCTCTTAATCTTAGTAAAGGAAATGCTAGGAGAGGGTTGGGGGTTGGGAGCCTTAGTGCTAGTAATTCTTAGAGGGACATGAGGAGGGCGAGGGTCATGAACAATAGGGATATTACCAAACTCCATAATTCTAGGGGGTAACAAGGCCAAATGAAAATGGTAGAGGTGGAACATTAAATCTTGATGCTGAATATTGAAATTTAGTACCCTTCTTCATTTTTTCCTTCACATCCATAAAAGTGTCCACTAACTCATGCAACAAAAAGTAAGGAAAAGAAAGGCTATCACGGTTACAAAGGATAAAATGGTAATAATAAAAACCCCCATACCTCCCTTCAAGAGTGAGATATTTCATCAACACTAAAAAAACATCATTCCAAGGCTCAGGAAGATTTTCCCTTAGAAACCCACCACAATGGCAAATAGGTTTTTCTCCCTCCTAAAAGAAATGGTTCAAACTAGCTTCTTTTGTGACTTTGGTCACATAGCCAAAGCAATGACCTCCTCAAACACCTGAAAGGTGATACCATTCACCATCACTCTCCTATCATCCCATGAATTCAAAAACTAAAGTGAACAACTGTCATCATAGTCATTCATCTCCTCCATAAACAGGACCAAACCCCCTTCCTTTAACATGTTCCAAGTGAAAGGATTCTGAGCACTATAATCAATTGGTGAGGGATCAATATGAAGCAGGTCGCCCCCCATTGCAATATCCTTCACAAAAATACTCACACCCTGCTCAGTCTTGGACTAGAAACACAAATTGAATCTACAATAATACTTAGGCAAAAAAGGAAGCTTCACTAAGTAAGGATCAAATTCATAAATTCCTTGAATGTCATAAAACCCCATGTCTTTACATGACTTCGCCATCGCATGCCATATGCCACGTCCCCCATTCCACTTTGTCTCATGATCATTGAGAACCTAACGCCTTTTGAAATTTGAATCATTACTCAAAGAGAGTTACAAATTCATAAATAGAAAAATCATTAAAAAAAACACTCAAATTGTACTTAGATTTTCTTTCCCTCTCGAACCTCACATCTTTATTATTGGGAGTACTCTTTCCATAATTTTTCTACATCTGTCTAAAGTGACCCAACCCCAACAATCTACTCAGTCTTGAGTTGTTATCAACAAATCCACTCCACATAGGCACAATCATGAGTGCTTTTCTTTATTCATGAAAGGTATTACCAAATTTGGTAACACCCCCACATCCCTCCAACAATGTAAGCCATGAATCTTCATGCCCATTGTGTTAGCCACCATATTCCCCTTCTGGTAAATATGTTGCAAGTCATACCACTTTCGAATCATTAATAAATGACACACTTCTTCAATCACCCTCGTGAATGCCCAACCCACATTCATATGACCCTTCTTAGTATCTATGATAACCTTTGAGTCTCCTTCAATAACCACATTCTCCCACCCAACACCAATGACCAATTTCAAGCCCCATAGGAGAGCCATAGCCTCCATCACATTATTAGAAGCTTTGCCTAAATTACCAGCAAATGCCAACAACATTTTATTAGTGCTATCTTTTACCATACCACCCTCTATAGCCACCTCTCCCCTCACAACTCCATCAAAGTTTAGCTTAACCTAGTTTTCCCTGGTAGGGCACCATTTCATCCTTACTCTAGCGAGCTATTTTAAATTATTGACCTCCATAAATCCCTCCTCGAGTTTCCAATTCCTGGCAACCCTCTGTTCACTTAGCATGGGGAAGGATGACGGTTTCCTCCACTTACTATTCTACATGTTCTCCACGACCAATTTAACAATCAATCTCGTCACAGTCTCCTCACTCCTTTCTTCATTCCTGAAGATCCTATTATTTCTTTCCTTCCAAATACCCCAGCAGACATGTGGGGGACCACATTCCACAGTTGGATAAGGAGAGGGTGGTGGTAAGGGCTCAACCAATTCACAACAAATTGTTCCATCCCCATATGAAACATCCATTCCACTTCCAGCATCTAGAGAATCCTTCCTCAAATAGTTTTGGTGAAGCTATAGTCCAGGAAGAGGTGGGGAATTCTTTCTTCCTTCTCTTTACAAAGATACCATCTAATCGTCTATGTGTGGGTTATTAATTCATTATAAATCGCTCCTCCTTTAGTAAGCTAGTTATTTCTTTTTTGCTAGTTGTTGCATAAGGGTCAACAACCTTGTAATGCCATTTTTAAATTAAAAACTAAATGGTAATATTCACATAAGAATTTTGATAATACTATTCTATTAATTGTAATGACTATATTATCAATATATATAACTCTAGTAATGCTTATATCATTCTAAGGAATAAAGATTTAATAATATATTGATTAAATCACACAATTATTTATTAATCACCTATATATAAACCACATTTGACTAATCAATTTTTAAATCACCATAACCATTGGAAGCCCCAACATACTACCCCATGGTGTACCCTCCAAATTTTATTCACTATCTTTCAAGTTTGATTGGGCCCTATGGTTCTATACTTTGTCTTAAAGAAGACATACTAGATAGAGGAAACACTAGTATGTTTTTTGGGTCCTAGTATATAAATTGCTTAAAACGTAGAAGAAACATATGATGTAAGATTTTACTTAAGCTTTATGATGGTGATGGTGAAATGATGTTGAAAAAGAGTAGGTCCTTTATGTTGAAAATATATTTATCTTTATAATATTGAAGAAGAGAAGTAAAAGGAACTCAAAGTCAAATTAAAGTAAAAATATAATTCTTTATTCACCATCAAAAGAATAGAAAATCCCAATAATGCCATCTAACTAGCATATTCTTATCAAATTATAAATTAATAATGTTCCAAAATTTTATAATATGAAATATGGTAACTTTTAAAAATACATTTTTAATTGAGATCATTTTTCATTTAAAAGAAACAATCTTGGCGAATTATCATTATTATTAATTTATTTATGCATGGGTCAATTGAAGGTCTTGTACTTTATTTTCCAGCGAAAAAAAATGATGAGTAGTAGTTTTTACTACTCTTTTTAAGTGGTTGATTCAACTTTTATATGAGTTTTCCCCATGTGAAGGATTTCTATATCCAATGGTCGCCCGAATGTTTCCTAGGGAAGGTATGCCTAGCTGCATTCAATCATTCTAAACAAATATTATTTGACTTATAGCACCTTATTTAAACCCCTCTTTAATATTTTAAAGATATAAATGCTTACACGTAATTTTAAAAATTAAACAAGTTAGGCATCAAGACACAAACCTTTAGTACTAAATTGCTAGCTAATCTTGACCACAAAAGCCTTAAAAACAATATTATAAATGAAGGATAAGATATAAAGTGATATAGAATAAACAAATGTTTATACACTTTTTAAAATTGCGGATAGAATATGTATATCATATTATATTCCGCATTTGCAAGAGTGGAATCTACAACACAAGAAACAACTTTATTTTTATAATCAAATGACAATCAGTGTCCTTAAAGCAAACATCATAGTTTTATATAATACTATATTATTATTTTTGTTTGATAATAATTATTTATTTATTAAAAAATAAATTTTGGTAGATTTAATTCTATTGTTAAAGTTATACTATTATTATTTTAATTTTCAAGAATGTTGTTACTATCGTCACTTTAAAGTAATTGTTAACTTTATTGTTCCACTTTATATAAAATAAAATAATTAGATAGAAGTTTGCATGTATTAAGTTAAGAATATTGTATGCACTATTCAAAACATTTATAACTTTAGATGATATCTAAAATTGATTTTCTAGGATGAATCAATACTTAATACATTTTTAAAATGCATTGACTACATCTACTATTTGTTGTTTTTATCTATTAAAGATTAAATTAATATAATAATAAAAGAGTGTAACCTAAGCTATATAAAACAAATAAAAATAGAATATATATAATTTTATTGTTGTTAAGTTGATTGAATTTATACATAAAATTGAATAAATTATGTGTGTACACATACATACATATATATACATATATAATTATATAATATTTAGAAATTATCTTGTAGTGTAGTGGTGATTTGGTAGCATTATTAGTGATGCAATTAAGGTTCAAATTTCCTTTTAGTTCAAATACAAGTATTAATCTTAGTTTTGGCTCACTCACTACAAAAATTAACATATTTCCTATTTATTTTATTGTATTGAATATATATAATATAAATTGAAATGAAATCTAATAATGTCTTTAATATAAGAATTAAAATTATTTTTATTTCTATAATTTAAATTGTAAATAAAAGAATATTTCTTATGTAAACTAAAACTAGTATATTCTTATCTAATTGTAGATCATGATGTCATTGTACTCTAGTCCCATTATAACTCATTCTTATAGACTTCACCATAGTTTTCTTGTTCATAACTTTGGGTCACATGTGTGATTGTGAACATGACACCCAAGTCACTGTCACATTTACATTTTAATTCTAAACATTGCAAATATGTGCACTAGTTGCAATGAACTTGGCATTCAGGTTGAAAAGTAAATTGTAGCACTATACATCATCTTCACATGACGCTAATGAGAGAAAAATATGCAAACCAAGTATTCAAAATATACAATGAACAAGAATAATAAATGTTTAACAATATGATAACAAAAAAATCATCTCAATAGAAAAAGATGGTCTCCAAAGCATCCAAACACTCACTATATTATATAACAAACAAGACTATATTACACTAGATGTTCATGCAAAGACCCCTAAAGCACCAATTACCTAGTTGCACTCCACCATGCAAACAAACAAATGAGAACCATCTAGCCACACATTTGAATCATTACTTTCTCTACTCACATACAAAACTAATAAAAATCATTAACACGATCTTATCTAACAATATAAAGGTTATACAAGTCAACATAAACAAATAATCATTTTCTTTCTTATAGAAAAATAACCACCCATAGAACCACTAAATGGTATTCTATAAATCATGTGCCTCTAAATCATGAGCTTATAACACTTGTTAAATTTTTATACTAAGTTATATTATACTTAAATAAAAATTTTAATTATTACAACTACTACAAAGCCCCGCAACACACACTTCTCAATGTTCTCAAAATTTTTATCGAAAAAATATTATTTATATCTTATTAATCAATCAAGGATTTTTACAAAGAAAACAAGAAAAGTCTTGATGTTCACTTCATCTCATGCAACCATAACCACATTTACAAACTTAACTAACAACCCTACTGATGCTCAAAATTTCCATCATCTATTTCTTGGATACATAAATGATTGACACTTATATGTTTATATACTACTTCATTAAACAAAAGGAGCTAAGTTTGGGCATTATCATCACATCCCTATTGAATATTGTTGGAATAAACTAATCACACTACATTGGTTAACTAGGAAAATGGTGATGAAGTGAGCTCAAGCATTGAACGAGCATTAAAGTGTTGGCATTGATTGGAAATTGATTAACAAAAAGTTGAAGTGTTGCAAGTGAGTGCAACCACTAGTAGACTAGCATACTAGTCATGACAAAGGAGATGAAGCAAATAAGCCTATGATGGGAAAACAAGTGTAGAAATTAGATGGTTACAGTTGAGTCACCATTGATGTGACCAAACCATGAGAGGTCTAATAGAGACCTGACATGGATGAGAGAGAAGCGATAGAAGCAATGCAATGACACAAGTTTAGATGTAGAATAATAAGCAAATAAAGAGGCCTACATAAATAGGTAACTACATATAGGTAGTCATGGGTATTTTATGACTTCACTTGTTATGCAATTCAAATTTTGAATTAGATGATTTGGGTAAGATAATTTTAGGATTTGGACCCATGGTTTGGAGGAGTGGATTTAAGGTCACTTAGACTTCATTTTTGAAGTTGTTGTTGTTGTTGATGTGTCAATCAAATATCTATGGAGGTAGACTAAAACATAGAAGAAAAATGTCTAATAGTAGATCAATGCTTAAGCATGTAAATAAGCAAGTGAACAAAGTGCATTCCCTGAGTTAAGTTAGAACAAAGGAAGGAGATTTTGGAGTTTTCATGGAATATCACAGTGGATCTACAAGGTAAGTTGTGACACATCTTTAAATATAATCTTTTGTTTGATTTCTTACCACTCTAACTATTGTAAGAATTGTTAGAAATGCTTATAATAAATGAGAGGGTGGTGAATCAGTTACTCAATGGAGGTCTATATGTACCACTTGAACAATTAAAAATTAAACACATAATTGTTTTGTTGATCCTGCTATTGCTTGGTCTCTACTATAAAACTATCATAAAGTTAACTTGCATTACATAATGAAAACACCATCACATGTAAAACATTCATAAGACATTCATCATAGTTTGACACTAGGATTTTATGTGGAAACCCAATTTTGGAAAAGCCACTAGCAACATGTCATCTTTTTCACTCTTTCGAAGTGAGTTTTGTTAGAAGCCAACCCTATTAAAGGTTCATAATACACACTGTTAAATGTGGCCTAGTTAGAGGATTTAATCACCCTGTTAGGAGTGGCCTTACAAAAGGACTTTGATCATTCCATTTAGGATGTCACCTAGTTAAAGGATTTACATAGATTGTTAAGTCAAACTTTGTTAAAAGGATCTCAATAAAAATTATTTGCAATGATAAGAAAGAAAATAATAGGTTTTGATCTGTATGATTACAACTCACTTTTGCTGGATTAGATCTCTGTTCAGTCCTTATGTTGGTTCACTGATAAGCATTTCAATGCCATCTCTAATCTTGATCTTCTTGGACATTGTTCAAGCAATCAATCTACTCTTCTCATCAACACTTAATCCTTCTACTTAAATACACTTATCAATAAAAACATCACATTTGCAAGCTTTCTTCATTAGCTTCACATTTACACTGACTTGTGTGTGTTACTAATCAACCTTTCTCTATATATGAGCTCTATTATGCTCATTGTTTGGGCTCGGCTAGGCTTGATTAACACCATACAAAAAGTTTGGCTAGTATCACCTTAAATAGACAAGTTGTGCTTTATCATTTTCTACATCCACCATAGATCTTAGGGTTTACGATAAGATTCAACTTGATCCATGATGCAAGAGCATCCTAGATTGTACTATTATCCTACATGTTTTTAGTTTTTTCCTATTTTTGTTGAGTTTTAATGTCTTGCATTACTGAGCTTTCAGTAGTTTTTGAGCATTGGAGACACACTAGGGAACCTTGTCCTATGTGCACAAAGAGATTGAAGTTATCATGTTAAGGTTTAAGTCATTTTTACCTTGCTGTTGGAGCTATGTTTTCTAGTTTCTAGGTGGTCATTGTGGGCTATATAACTAGTTCTAAACAATGAGTTAGAGGCTAAAAAAATAAGGTATTCAAGAGGACCTAGAGTAATCCCTTCTATAAAAGGTGCAAGTCCTAATTCATTATAAGTTGGGAGATATGGCAATTCTCTTGGAGTATATATTTTAGGCAGTATGCACGATGGGTTTCTGTGTGTGACTTTCAAGATGGATACATAGATATCCTTAATGAATTAGTTGTTGCACCCTTAAAGGGTTGTAGAGGACCTAAATTAATACCTTTATTTTGAAGCACAAGCTCTAATTCAAATAGGACTAGGAGATATCACAATTTTTCTCGAGTATTAATTTTTGGACATTTAATTTCTATTGGAGATTGACTTGTGGCTCTTCAAGTATTTAATGCTAGGTTTATTTAGTTCTTAGCATTTTGGGCTCACATGTGGCTTAGATTGGTATAATTAGGGGTTGTGGAGAAGTATTTAGTGATTGTCACTAATCCATCTTGAGGGAAGATAGAGGATAGAAGGAGGATAGGAAATTTGAACACATATGTGTCTAGAAATTTGAACTTGAAGCTAGATCTTGGATTTGAATGTATTTTGTATCTGGTTGTAACCTAGAAGGCCTTATAGCTGGGCATGTATGATGATATTTTCATGAATCAATAAAGATTATTGTTCTCTCTCTTTTTGGCATTTTTCTCTTTTGTTTTTACTTTCATTGTGTTCACTCTTGCATGGTGGTTTGGGTAGCTAAGTGTGCCAATTGGCCTTAGTTACTTATAGCTCCCTGTGTCAAGTGGTATTAGAGCTTAGTTGTTCCTGAGTGTGCAAGAAAATTTCCAAAGTGTGAGGTAGTTTATACTAAGACTTTGGATTGTGTAGAACCCTGATTTGGATTTAGTTGTAGGGTTATAGATCTAGGTATTTGACCTATAACTTGTAGAGGGTTACGATCTTGTAGGAACCTAATCTATAAAGATGGTTCGTGGTAGAGGAAATGTTAATAATGCAATATTAGATACATTGAGACAAATTTCAACCAGATTAGATGCTATGGAGATAGCCCAAAGAAGAGGAGCACATCTTGATGATGTAAGCGATGATGAAGTAGTAGCACCTAACCTTAATCCAGAGCTTGAAGAAGATCAAGATGAAGCAAGGTTGTTGAGAGTGTTGTCCAGGGAAAATTCAAAGCCTACTATAGATGTAGTTCCTTATGATGGAAAATTGGATACCAATGCTATGTTAGATTGGATCTCAGATATGGAGAAGTTCTTTGAGTATGAAAACACTCTTGATAATAGGAAGGTGAAGATTTCAGTTACTAGGTTGAAATTTCATGCTTCACTATGGTGGGAGAATTTTCAAAGTAATAGAAAAAGGAGGAAAGGAGAAGATGAAAACATGGCTGAAGATGGTGAGCAAGGTAAAGAATAAATTCTTTCCTATTGATTATCAAGTTAGCTTGTTGAGAAAGATGCAAAATTTGAGACAAAAGGACATGACTGCAAAAGAGTATACTGAGGAATTCTATAGATTGGACATCAGATCTAGACACATAGATGATGATGTTGAGAAAATTGTAAGATACATAAATGGATTGAGATTTGAAATTCATGATGAAATAAGTTTTTTGAAGTTAGAAATTGTGGAAGAAGCATATCAATATGCCTTTAAAGCTAAGGAGATCTTGACAAAGAAGCATGAACACAGGTAGAGGTGGTAGTTTCCAGAGAGGCAGAGGGAGATCTTATGGTGAAGGTGGAAGATTTGATAGTTCTGTGAATGATAAAGGAAAATTTGAATGGAAGAATGATGACAAAGACAAGACCGAATGGAAAGGTGGTAGTTCTTACTGAGGAGGTAGTGGTTCTCACCGACGAAGTGGTAATTCATATTCTAGAGGTAGTTTTCATGGTAATTGTTTCAAATGTGGTAAAGAAGGGCATAGATATTTTGAATGTAGAACTTTTGAAAGTGGGTAGAATAATAGAAATGTTGTGTTTCAAGGAGACATTAAGAGTTCACCAAGTGGACCTGAGGCTAGAGAAAATCTAATGGTGAGAAGAACCTTATGTAATAAGGGAAGTGATGAAGAACCTATTTTAAGAAGAAGTCTTTTCAAGACCAAATGTAAGATGGATAGAAAATATTGCAAGGTGATCATTGTTAGTGGAAGTTCAAAAAATTTGGCATCAGAAGAGTTGGTTACAAAGTTGCAGTTGCAGATGCTAAAACATCCCAAACCTAATCATGTTTCATGGATCAAAGATGAGCATAAGATAAGATTGGAAATTACTTTGATGAAGTGATGTGTGATATTATGCCTATGGATTTTTGTCATATTTTGTCAGGTAGACTTTGGATATATGCTAGATATGTTGTACATGATGGAATATTGAATCAATATACTCTTTGCATAAATGGGAAGAAGCATATATTGCTACCTTTGATTGAAAGTCCAAATGAGGTTAATTGTACTAAAATAAAAGTTTATATGGTTAATGGAAAGAAATTTGAAAAGGAAGTAAAGAAGAATCAATTTTTTTTTGCTATAGTTACTAGAGGACTGAGTGTTGGTAGTAATGACCGAGCAGCAGAAGCTAGTAATGACTGAGTTAGAACAGATAGTGGTAGCCGAGTACTAGAATAAATTATAGAATTGTTGAATGAGTATAAAGAGATTGGTGTAGAGGATATACTTGATGGTTTACCTCCAATGAGAAGTATAAGTCGTTGTATGGATCTGATTCCTTGAGCTATTTTGTCAAACAAAGCACCGTATTGATTGACACCTACAAAGAATGAGGAACTTAATAGACAAGTCATGAGTTGTTGTAAAAAGGTTTGATCAGAGAAAGTTTGAGTCCATGTGTTGTACTTGCTATATTAGCACCTAAAAATAATGGAGAATGGAGAATGTGTACTGATTCCAGAGCTATTAACAAGATTATAGTGAAATATAGGTTTCCTATGCTGAGGATGGATGACATTATGGATTGTTTCAGTGGAGCAAAGTATTTTACCAAGATTGACTTAAAGAGTTTATATCATCATATCAGAATTGGAGAAGGTGATGAATGGAAGACTTCTTTCAAGACAAAAGATGGTTTGTATGAATGGTTGCTTACACCTTTTTGTTTGACTAATGCACCTACTACCTTCATGAGGTTGATGAATGAAGTTTTGAAAAGATTTTTGGGTAAGTTTTTGACTATTTATTTGGATGACATTTTGATATTCAGTAAGACTAAGGAAGAACATTTTGAGCATATTAGACAAGTATTGTAGAGAATGAAGGAGGAGAAGTTGATTATTAATCTAAAAAAGTGTTCTTTTATGCAAGATGAGATTGTATATTTGGGATTTATGATTTTAGTTGATGGTTTGAAGATGGATCCTAAGAAGGTTAAAGAAATTTTGAAGTGTCCTACACCTAAGAATGTGGGTGAGGTAAGACCATTTCATGGTTTAGTAAGTTTCTACAAAAAGTTCATAATAAATTTCAGTTCTATTTGTAATGCTATGGCTAAGACAATGAGAGGAGATAAAAAGGAATTCAAGTGGACACATGGAGCTGATAAGAGTTTTGAGACATTGAAACAAAAGGTTGTTGAGTTACCTATATTGGCTTTACCTAATTTCAACAAAGTATTTTAAGTTAAATGTGATGCAAGTGGTAGTGCAATAGGAGCTGTATTATGTCAAGAAGGTTTACCTATTGTTTTCTTTAGTCAAAAGTTGAATGATGCTAAAAAGAAGTATTATGTGTATGACCAAGAATTTTATGCCATTTTCCAAGCATTGAAAAAGTGGTGATATTATTTGATTCCTAAGGAGTTTGTGTTGTATATTGATCATAAAGCTTTACAATACTTGGAAAGTCAACATAAATTGAATTAGAGACATACGAAGTGGGTTGAGTACTTGCAAAGTTTTACATTTGTGATCAAGCATAAGAGTAGAGTTACTAATAGAGTTGTTAATACATTGAGCAAAAGACATTCTCTATTCATTGAGATGAAGGTTGAAGTTCTTGGTTTTGATGAAATGAAAGAGTTGTATGATACTGACCTTGATTTTTTTGAGTCATGGAGAGAGTGCAGAGAACCAAATTTAATAGATCACATAAGTATGATGAGTATTTCATTCAAGAAGGTATGTTGTTCAAAGGTATTCAGTTGTGTATTCCTAGAGTTTCTATGAGGTTGAATTTGATTAAGGAAAATCATAGTGGTGGATTGGCTGGACATTTTGGAATTGATAAGACACTAAGTTTGCTGAAGGATAAGTATTATTGGCCCCAAATGTATAAGGATGTTCATAAATTTGTTAAGAGTTGTAGATTTTTTCAAGTTTCAAAAGGAGTAAGTCAAAATACTAGTTTGTATATACCTATTACTATTCTTGAGAAACCTTGGAGTGACATTAGTATGGATTTTGCTCTTGGATTACCTAAGACAGTAAGGGGGTATGATTCCATATTTTTTGTAGTGGATATATTTTCTAAGATGGCTCATTTCATACCATGTAAGAAGACATCAAATGTTGAGCATGTTGCTAAACTTTTCTTTAAAGAGATTGTGAGATTGCATGGACTACCAAGATGTATTATTTCTAATAGAGATAGTAAGTTTGTTGGTTATTTTTGGAAGACTTTGTGGAAGAAGATGGATATCGAGTTGAAGATTAGCTTGACATTCCATCCACAGACAGATGGACAAATAGAGGTTGTGAAAAGAAGCTTGGGTAATTTGTAGAGATGTTTAGTTGGTAATAAGCCAAGTAATTGGGAGATGGTATTGGCACAAGTTGAATTTGCATATAATAATTCTATGAATAGGAGTATAGGGAAAACACCTTTTTAGATTGTTACTGAAATGTAGCCTAGAGGTATATCAAATTTGAGAGATATCGTTGGTAAAGAAAAGAGAAGTGTTGTAGGAGAAGAATTTGTTGATTTTATGGAATCTTTACATAAGGAAGTGAAGTTGAGGATAGAAAAAAGTAATCAAAAGTATAAGGAGAATGCTAATTAGTATAGGAGACATCATAATTTTCAAGTTGGTGATGAGGTGATGGTTCATTTGAAGAAAGGAAGATTTCCTATTGGAACATATAGTAAGCTACAGATGAAGAATTTTGGACCTTGCAAGATCTTGAAGAAACTCAACAGTGGAAATGCTTATGAAATTGAGTTACCTAATGACATGGATATATCCCCTATATTCAATGTTGCTGATTTGTACAAGTATCATGAGTCAAATGATGAAGTTATTGTACCAGAGGATTATCCTAAGAAGTAGATTGAAGAAGTTGAATAGATATTGGATCAAAGAGTTGGTAAGACCACAAGGGGAAAAGATTATTATGAATATTTGGTGAAGTGGAAGAATAGACCTATGGAAGATGCTTCATGGATCTCTCAATCTGAGTTGAATTTAGCTGAGGTGGTGACATTTTAATGATTCAGGAGAATCATTTCTTCCAACTCTGGTTGTTTGATGCAGGAGCATCCTGTGTTGTATTGCTATCCTACATGTTTTTAGTTTTTTCCTAGTTTTTCCAAGTTGCCATATCTTGGATTTTCAAGCTTTCAATAGTTTTTGAGCTTTGGAGACACATTGGGGAACGTTGTCCTATGTGTGCAAAGAGATTGGAGTTATCATGTTAAGTTTTGAGCCATTTTTACCTTGCTACTGGAGTTATGTTTTTTGGTTTCTAGGTGCTTGTTGTGGGCTATATAACTAACTTTTTGCAATGATTTAGAGGATAAAAATTTTAGGTATTAAATAAGACCTAGATTAATCTCTTCTATCAAAGGTGCAAGTCCTAATTTAGTATAAGTTGGAAGATATGATAGTTCTCCTCAAGTATCAATTTTTGGCAGTTTGCACAACAGGTTTTTGTGCATTACTTTTGGGATGGATCTGCAAATATCCTTAATGAATCAGCCTTTGTTCCCTTAAGGGGTTTTAGAGGACCTAAATTAATAGCTTTAGTTTGAAGCACAAGATTTAATTCAATCGGGGCTAGGACATATCACAATTTTCTTTGGGTATCAATTTTTGGACATTTAATTTCTATTGGAGACCGACTTGTGGCTCTTCAAGTATTTAATGATAGATTTATTTAGTTCTTAGCATTTTGGGCCAACTTGTGGCTTAGATGGGTATAAGCAGGGGTTTTGGAGAAGTCTTTAGTGATTATTATTGATCCATATTAGGGGAAGATAGAGGATAGAAGGAGGATAGGAAATTTGGAAGTATATGTTTAATGGAAATCTAAACTTGAAGCTAGATCTTGGATTTGAATGTATTTTGTATCCGGTTGTAACCTAGAAGGCCTTACAGCTGGGCATGTGTGATGATATTTTCATGAATCAATGAAGAATATTGTTCTCTCTCTCTCTCTCTAGTGTTGTTCTCTTTTGTGTTTGATTCTGTTGTGTTAACTCTTGCATGGTGGTTTGGGTAGCTAAGTGTGCCAATTGGCCTTAGTTACTCAACCCTCCCTGCATCAATCCAATGTATTTATAAATATTTGTGATCATCCTCCAGGAACTTCTCTAGAATCCTCCTAATCATCACCTTGAATTTAATGATCCAACTCATCAATCTTATCTTCAACCCATTTTACATCTCCTAAGAAATCAACTGAGTTGACTTGATCTTATGATTTCTTTGAATTTGATCTTTTACTGTCACTTGAGAATCACTGAACTTTGACACTTGGTCATTGTATAAGATTTTTGGATTGGAATCAACTAGTTTTCTTGGTTGATGCTAATGCTCAGTCAACACTAGATTTTTCTTGATACTAATTGTGACTCAGTTGACACTAACATTACTCAACACTCCTTAGTATTTTACTCTTTTTGTTAGCTTTGCTTAGTTTTCCCCACATAAAAAATTACTTTTCTTTATCAAAGTCCATCTAATAAAATCTCCATTGTAACTTACTTTTGATCAATTCAACCTTTCTTCTAGGTTCTATAGTTATGAGTAACTCTCAAATCCTTTTCATCAATCAAATAGATATGAAATTTAGACTAGGTAGCAATATGTCTCATCCATTGATTTGACATAAATGACAAAACACCAATTGTTCCAATTGTAAGTTTCCAACAAGAATTTGATAGGAAAGACTAGCAGAAAGTCTTTAAAATCCTCTAAAAAGATATCCCTAATAGAGGGGGGAAAATCCTCTAATGAGGTAACCTTAATAGATTTTTATAATCCAAAAAGATTACATTCATTACTAACAAGATGAGTTCTCAAAAGGAATAGGGAATCATTTTACTTGCAAGGAAAGGCTATTGTGTATATTAATCCCACTATGGTTTTCACCCTCACACTTGGGGTTCCCATGTAAAAATATTTGTGCCATTGATGTATGTTTTTCTTTATGATCTTTTATGGTTCAACTATATTACTTTCATAATAGTTTTTCTTGTTAAAGAACTGGTAGCAAGGATAATTAATAAGGTTGTTGTTTTAACTGGTAGAATTGTGCATACTACTTAAAGCCCCCTCTTAGGACTGGTAGGGACCAATTAATACAAATCTTTATTAGATTTTTCATATTTGGTTATGCTTGAAAAAGATAAACACACAACCTTATCAAAGAACATGGCTAAATAGAAAGATAGATGAATAGGAAAGAAGATACCACACCAATACTCATAGGTCCATTGAACCAATGGAGATTGGGGATGAACACCACCTTCTTGTCCTTTCCCTTATCTACAACCTTCAATTTCATCTTTATCTTCTTTTTTCCCAACTCATGCATGTGCAAGAAATCTTTTAATAACTTCCATCTAATTTGTGTCTTTGTACACTATTCATCCCTATTGTTAGTGGAACTTCACACCACAAAGGGGTACATTAGAGGTTACAAGTTTCCAATTGTCCATTAGTCACCCTAGTGAGCCTACAAGCTAACTCCTAGTTTTTCCATAGAGAATATTGGGGCCATCCCACAATATCACTTTGTTTATATGTACTTTCTCTTGACCCATAGTATATCCTTTAAACCCAACTTAAGTGTTCATGCAATGAAAGAAGATGTAAATAATCAACATTTTAATAAAGCGATGTTTTGATCATATAAATTTATCCCCATCAATTAATTGAGTATCTACCAAAAGAGGGGTTCAGCTAGTTTAAAAACCAATCTCAACCACTTCTTTTTTATCTATCATAACAAAAAATGTAATTGATTTGGATTAATCAAGGTGAAATTTTCCTCCATGGATATTTCTACAAAACTTTGCAATATTTGACCTCAATAATAAAAAATACAAAAGGGTTACAAGAATATTCATAGTTTCTTGTTTTGAATTCCCTTTACACACCCACTATGAAGCTCACTTGTTTTGTCACTTCAATTCCTCTACTTCGTAATGTTTACAATGCCTCTGTATATTTCAAACTAATATCTAAGGGATTCTCCATAATCATCTCCCTTTACTATACCATTTTTTACTTTGTAAGCCTAAAAAATGCCTCCGTAATGGATCACCATTTTGTTTCACGTGGGATGCTTTGTAGTCCTCAAAAAATGATAAAAAATCTATACATTTTTCAATTACTCAAATGCAAAGCAACTTCTCTAGCATATTCAAACCCCTTTAAATATTGCAATGGATTAATGAAAGGATAGTCCCTACTCTAAAAGAGTATCAATAGTGTGATTCCCTCCATGCATAATATAGTTTATTTTGAATATTATAATAATATAGGTAATTTTGAATACTATAAAATTGTCAAACCTTTTGTGAATCATGTTTCTTATTTTCCTAATTCTCTATACATGCACCTTGTTGTTGGCTCTGGGCATTGACTATTGTATAAGAGTCATATTCTAGGTGTAGTTGTTCCATTTTTTTTGAGCTAGTTCAATGGCCAATAGAGATCTTTACCTCTGCATCAACATTGGTATAATCTTCAAGTATGTAATACCCCTCCTTTTTTTCATTGTAGACTTCATTGTTAAGTTCTATGTGACTACTTTGTGGACATGTTAGCCCTTTTAATTGATATTTGAAATGTGATTACTTTGATATATAGGGTCATTGATTATATCATATAGTAATTGTTACTTGTACTTGTAATGATCTCTTCCATAATATTGATGTTTTGATTGATTCTAACTAGTAAATGTAATTACTTTCACTATGATGACATATGATAGGCCTTTAAGTGATGATTATTGTATATTCATGATGATAAGATGTTCATATTAGAATATGTGTGTGTGTGTGTGTGTGTGTGTGTGTGTGTGTGTGTGTGTGTGTGTGTGTGTGTGTGCGTGCATATATGTATGTATGTATGTATGTGTAAGCATATATGTATATGTATATGTATGTATGTATGTATAGACTTCCCTGAATTGCAAGGATGATTGTGCCCTATCATAATAATTCAATAGTAAGAATGAGTAGATAATGTTTATCGAAACCTAGCCATAACTTCATTACTTGTTCTGAGAAGGGGGATATGTATATAACCATCTACCATTTTTAACCCATGAGTTTATCTTTGCATGTGTTATTTGATTTTGGTTTTCGTCAGTTTCATTTATGTGGATTTGGCCATGTGATTTACTTGTTAAATTATTTAATTGTGATTTTTGGGTTAATCATTTGATATTATATTTATTAAATATTATTTGATTTAAAAAAAAATTAAAATATGATGATATTTAATTAATTAGAAATTAATTAAGTATGTTCTTTGATTTAAAAAGGTTTAATTTAAAATGTTAAATTTCAAATTAGGTAAAGAGAATTAAAATATTTAAGATTTAATATTAATTTATTATAATTATTTAATTAATAATGGTTAAATTAGAGTTGCATTTATATACCGGACATTAGTTATTATTATTAATTCAAATAATGAATTATGCTTTTAAAAATGCTTGCACTAATTAATAAAGTGGAAAAAAAGAAATAAAATAATACTTTAATTAAAAAGTGATTTAAGTGCACACAAGAGGATTAAATGATGAAAGTTATAATTATTTAATGGCTATTTAGAAAATAAGAGAACGAAAACCCTAAGTAGGGTTAGGGCTCTTTATTAGAGGGTTCTTTTTGTCATTTAAGCACATACATGTTTTGGGAGAGAAATTTGGGAATTGAAGTTAAAGAATTATTGAAGGACTGTGAGTATTTGGATTGCACATGTTCACCAGATTGCCCAAAATTTCAACTATCAGATTGAGGTAGAGTTTGAGAATCCCTTTGTGGAAATTATTTGGAAAATTTGTCTACCTTATTTCTGCCACATTGCTAAAATTTATTTATTGAAATTTATGGAATGAAATCTCCAGAAAAACTTTGAGTTACATTTCAAAATAAAATTGAGTCATGTATTAAATTAGAAACTTATGTGACATGCAAACAACAGAATTATGCTACTAATCTGAGTGATGGTATAAAGTTCAACATTAAACTTTAAAGGAAAATGATTATTATCAGCTAGGGTTTGAAAGATAATTATTTAAAAAAATTGAATAGAAACCCTCATAAAGATTCATCAAACAAAAATTATATTTATCTTAGATTTAAATAGAATTTATTGGTTGCAAATATTTTTGAAAATAAAATGCATTCAAGATAGAAAACTAAGAATGTTATACTTGCATATTTGGAAAGATCATAGGGCAGGTCCCCATGCGGGTGCTAAGCTTATTTTAGCAACAATATGTAGAGCTAGTAGCCCCATTCTTACTAATGCTTACTGCTTACTTTTTAGTAGACATCCAAAATAGAGTGTTTAAATAAAAATATTAATAATAAATTTTGTACATAAATTTCTTGAGAAAAAATAGGAGAGAATAAAATAAAGGAAAAAATCTTATGTAGTCATATGTCTTTTTTTTCAATAAGTAGTTGCTTATTCCAACCCCCTATTTATTTCAATGCTTATTTTGAATTTTAAGCATTGACTGGTCGAAAAAAGTAGGGATAGATTCTAAACTATCCCTTTCCCATTGGCACAGGGACATGTAACTGCTTAAATTTAGGCATAAATTGCACTTAAGCAATCACATGTGGACATGGGGTTAGGTACGTGAAAATAATAATTACATGCTTATTTTTTATTTCAAAATAATATAATATAATTTTTTAGTCTATTATATATATAGTTAATTTAAAAAAAAATAAAAAATATTATTTATATATTTTAGAAATTAAATAAACAAATACTACTTATTTTTGTTATAAGAAGATTTTAAAATTAATTATTTTGAAAACTCTTTATAGGATATATCTTATTATATATTTAGTCGATAGGCTATGTTATATGAGAACATGCTGACAAGAAAACGTGATGTCTCACCCAATGAAAAAAGAAGAAGTAAAATTCGACAAGGCTTGTGCCTCCACACCATGTGCAGAACAATTGCTAGAAAGTTTTCTCACTTGCTTCCACATTGCTAGCCTGGAAGAAGGTTTAAATTTTTTGAAAATTTTAGCAATAAAGTGTAACACATTGAATGACCATTGTATATAGATGTGAAAGATGGTGGTGAAAACATAATTATTCTGGTTTATGAAATAACAAACAATAATAAAAGATACAAGATAAGATAAAAAAATCTTGCTTAATTTATAAAGCATAATCTTAGATATTCTTGCTATTTGAACTACTGAACATGATCTATACTTGTTGAAACAAAACATCTAGAGTGGTGAATTTTCAACAATGCCTGATTGCTACCTTTGTTGACAACATAAGAACTTATCACAGTAACTAAAAGTAAGAGGCAGGGAAAAACAATAAGTGTGTGATTTGGTTGTTGGCATCATGGTCCCATTATTGTAATAAATTTTTTTTCTTTCTCAATAAAACTTGGTAATTTTCTAACTATTCCTGCTAAACTCATCTTTTCATAGCCAAAAAGGATAACATTTAATCATATTTTCATTCCTTGAATTTTGGCATTTTCTTAGCAAAGAAAATACAATTATAGACCTACAAATCTGGCACATTGTTGCTTATGTCATTATAACAAGGCAGTAGGTAATCATGTAATGGAAATTGGAAGTGGCAGAGGAGAAATTCTCACTTCCCTGATCTTACTCCCATATGTGACAAGAAAAGGCCTTTTCCTTCCGTATGAGATGTAACTACTACTATTAGTTTTGTAAGTAATGAGGCATCTTTTGAGGGAATACACATACTTTCTAATCACTTCCCTTATAATCCTATCTCTTCCTCTAAATGTATAGAATCATCTTTTCTAAGAATCATATCTTCTCCCAAACAAGAAAGCCGTAGAACTAAATTTTTTGCATTGCTCTCATTTCTAGTTGTTTGTGCTGAAAAAGTGGAAGAGATTGTGAGCATCTACTGAAAGGGATATTAACATATTGGCAAATTTTTCCATTATGGGATCCCACAAATTAGAAGAAAATGTCATTGCACTATTGGCACATTTAGCCACTAGGAACATGTAGTGCAACAGTTTCCACTGGGGATAAAAGAAAGTCATCTCTAATTTAAATAGTTACAAGGAAGGTTAATGTCATGAAAAATGATAATTTGACTGAATTCTAATATCAAAAGAATTGACTAGAAGTACTAGAAACCCTTCTAGTAAGAAACATAAATCCCCCTTCCATGTTCTTATTTTGGTACACAAGAATGGTAGTATAATACGATCACCTTCCATTGTACTACTAGGTAGGGCTTAAAGCTTTGTGATACCCAATCATGTGTGCTAAAAAGAAGTGCCCACATAATCAACCTCTTTAGTTGATGCATTGTACCTCATGTACACACACACACACACACACACACACACACACACACACACACACACACACACACACACACACACACACACACACACACATACACACATATATTAACATTTTTTTTTATATGTTGGATAACAAAAACAAACCTATACAATGGCCACCTTAAATCTTATTTTTATATTTTTATAAAAGGTATAAGGTACCCAATCGATGTTTACTATTTTGACACCTATCTTCTAATTCAAATAGGCACTTAATTGATTAATTTATTTGACACTTGGAGTATTATGCTTGGTGGTCATTGGTCAATTGTCAATGTAGATAATTGAGGGGTCATTACTATATTTTTTCATAACCTTTTATTATAGAGTTATAGCTTCCATTAATTACTATTCATTATGTTTCACTATGTACTTTTAATGTTTTTTATTGCATTTTAAAATTGTTGGTTTAAAATATAAAGTAAATCTTATTTTTAAAATGCCTAAAGCTCTTAAGTTAATTGATCTATAATTATTATTTTTAATTACATATTAATTATAAATATCTTGTTCATTTGAACATTAATATAGACCAACACAAGTTTCGTGTGAGTTCAAACTAGAAAAATCCATTTTAAACCGCCTCCATATTAGAAGCCAATTATAGATCTTGAAGAGTCACACCTTAAAATAACTCTACAAATGTCCCTATGAGGATTTGGACATAGGTCTCCATAATGAAACACAAATTTTCAACCAATTATTCAGATAAACCTCTTTGAATGTAATACTCAGGTCAGTGCAAGAAGTTGGGTCTCAGTTTTGGCAAAAAAGTGGAAGTGTTTTTCCTTATTTTGAAATATCTTGTCAGTTGATGCCAAAATTTGAGGCATTTAGACATTAAATATAGAAAAACTTCAGAACTAAAAATCGTAGTACCCAAAATCTTGTTTTTGAATATGTAATTTGTTTGTATACCCATATGATAGATTATTTATTTGGTACGGATCTTTAAAAACCACTTTTTCAAAATGCCTATTTCAAGACCATACCATAGTTGTATACAAACACCATAATTGACACAACGAAATGAATTTTTTGTAAATTCTTTTACACAAAGTTACCTAACACACCAAAGATTGATGAGAATAATTTTCTTAATTTTTTTAATGAATATTTATTTATTTATTAATTTTTAATTGATGATTAAGCTTGTTTCTAAAACCTCTCGCCTACAAACACCATAATTTAATCAAAATTTAACTTTTTTTATTTTTATTTTAACTTCAAAAGAATTTTGTGAAGATTGATGACATGTAAATTAATTTAAGAAATGTGAAATTTTTAAAAAGTTATTAAAGTTTTATTGAATCTCACTATTTTATGTTTAAGAGACACTTTTGACTAATAAATAATGCAAAATTAGAGAATGAACTCATAACACTATAAAATTTATATTTTTGAAATGAAAATAGTAAGATGTATATATGGGTTTTCATTTTGTCAAAAAATTCAATGGGGACAACTGTATAAAAATGCCTTAGTCCAAGTTTGTTTCATAAAGACATAGGCTTGGTCCCACAAAGCCTATGCCATATCTTTCCCCAAGGAAAAACTATTGATATATGATTGAAAAGATCATTTGAGTTAGAAGTGTTTTCAATCATTATTTTATTACTAATGTCAAACCTACTATATGTTGGTAAGACAATTTCTTATATGTTTCAAGTACTATCACTTAGTTGATTGATGAAGAGGATTTGATCAACAAGATGTAACAAAAGTGCATAGAGGAAAGGTTGAGTTATGATTATGTATTGAAGTGTAAAAATTAGTTAAGATAGTGATAACATAATGTATTGATGATCTACTTGGGGTTACAAAATGTTTGGCTACACTTAGAAAGTTCATTTGCTAAGCTTGACCAAGTTGATAGAAGGTGCTGAGTAAAGTTAGTGCAAGCCGAGCAAAAAGTTAGTTGGAGCTGAGTGAAAGAAAATTCTAGTAGATGTTGAGAAAATTAATAGGTGTTGAGCAAGTTAGTAGATATCGAGTGATTTTCAATATGTGTCGAGCACCAGTAAAATTCAGTTGATGCTGAGTGATTTTACAGTAGATGCCAAGTAACATAGTATGTATCGAGCATCAGTAACTTGATAATGTCAAGTTGCTACATTCTAAAAAAGATCGATGATTTTCCAAATGAAAGTTGACAAGTTTGTTTTCTTGGAACTTATGAACTAGGAGGAAGATAAGATTGATGAGCTGGAGGCACAAAATCTTATGTAAATTGTTTTGGAGGAAAATTCAAATGGATTCTAGGAGAAGTTTCTAGAGAAGACAAGATATGGGGTAGATACATTGTATCCTACCTAATCCATCAAAAACCCTAATTTTTGAGATGGATATTGAGCAGGAAAAAGAGTTCTAATTCCCTATATTTAGGGATACCTAGTCATGAAGAAAAGGTTGAGAGGTTAGAGAGTTTTTGAATGCAAAAATCTAACAAGGAGGGGGAAGAATGGTTTGCTTCATCAAGTGACCTAAATGAAGAAGTCTACAATGGAAAACTAAGTGAGAAAGCTTAATGTAGATGAATTCTTGAAGGGTGAACAAGTTGTTAGAACTGGAAAGATTAGAAGCCAAGTAGAGTTGAGGATTGAATAATGATCTATAATCTACAAGTATGGTTGTAAGTTGTATCAGATCAAACTCTATTGTTAGTCTCTAATAATTGTATCAGATTAGGGTAAATCCTTTGGAGAAAGGTTGACTTAGCAGTCATTGGAAAATATTTTAACAAGATGGCATTCCAAGTGAATGGCCTAAAGTCCTCTAACAAGGCTCACTTTTAACAAGGTGATTGAAATCCCTTAACTGGGTCACATTTAACAGTGTGTGTTGTAATCTTTAACAGGGTTGGCCTTTAACAAGGCATCACTTCAGAAGAGTGAGAAAGGAGTAGCATGTTACTAGTGGTTTTTTTCAAATTGTGCTTCCACATTAAATCATTGTGTCAAGTGTATTGATGGATGTGTTATGTGTTACGTGTTATGTTTTACATTTTTGCATGTTAGTTTAACAGTGACATATAAGTTCAGTTTAACACACAATGAATGCATGCATGTTCAAGAAAGTTTTATGGGTTCACTAAATTGTAAAAGTTTTATTTGAACATCTAGACCTTGAATAACTAATTCACACCCCCTCTTAGTTATTCTAAAGAATTCCAACAATTGGTATCAAAGCGTAGTTGCTTAAGAGGATTAGTTTCAAGGTACTAAAAGCATAAAGATCAAGATGTCAAAGAGAGAGGTACCCAAGTTGAATAGAGATAACTTTCTTGCATGGAAAAGTTTGATGAAGCTACACCTTAGAGAATTTGGAGATTATATGCACAAACTTACATTACAGTAGAACATGTTGATCCAGTAGGAGCCCTAACTATCGAAGATTTGAAGAAAAAGAAGGAGCAAAATTAGGCTATGTTGGAGATTGCGTCTTCCCTAAGCTATGCTGAGTTTCATGATATGAAAGACCTCAAAAGTGAAAAGTAGATGTGAGATTCCCTAAACACCATCTATGGAGGACACAAAATGTTCAAAGAGCCAAGTAAGAGAGCATTAGAGGTAAGTTTGATGACATGAGAATGGAAGAAGGTGAAAACATTGCTCAATATGTTGCTAGAATAAAAGAAGTTGTTAGTGCAATAAAGGTGCAACTAGTAAAATAGATGATGAAACCGTGATAAGTAAAGTCTTGAGAATATTGTTTCCAGTGTATGCTATGAGAGTACCTACAATTGAAAAGTGAAGATGTATACCAAGAAATGATCTAACTCTTAAAGGTATAGTGGGTAGACTCACTGCATTTGAGTTATCTAATTTTGACAACTACAAACCAAATAGTATTGAATCAGCTTTCAAAGAGAAATTGTTACTAAAGGATTATGAGGAGGTAAAGCCAAAGAAGAAGAAAAGAAAGATAAAGTATGCATCCAGTGATAGCAGTACAGATAAGGAAGACATTGAACAATTGGAAGCATTGTTGGCCAGAAGATTCCACAAAGGAAAAGGTAAATTCAAAGCTAAGTTGCCTATCATTTTTTTTAATTGCAATGAAATTGGCCATATTGTAGTGAGATGTACATAGAAGAAGAACTTTAGAGAAGGGAACAAGTACAAAAATAGAAGAGAAGGTAATGGAAGAGACTACAGAGATAAAGGTAAGAAGTCATGCTATGTTGTTGATGAAAATAACTCTGATGAAAATGATGATGAAGTGGTGTACTTTGCAATGAAGGATGAATCAAATGAGGATGAGGCTACTGCACTTATGACGTGTGAACAAGAGTGACAAATGGATCATTGACAATGGATGCTCACATCACATGACTGGAGACAAAAGTAAGCTCATTACCTTAACTTGTTACGATGGAAATACTATAATATTTGGCAATGATGCACCATGTTCAATAAAAGGAAAAGGGTCCATTAAGCTTATAGACAAGATCTCATGTGACAATTCTTATTATGTTGAAGGATTGAATTATAACTTTTTAAATGTGTCACAATTGAATAATTTGGGGTGCAAAGTTGACTTTGAAAGAAAATCGACCAAGATATATGATACAAATGAAAATATGATGGAAAAGGTGATCAAACTAGGAGTAATCTATTTTATTTGGATATAGAAGATATTGCTTGTCTTATTGCAAAATTTGATGATATATGACTTTGGCACAAGAGATTATGTCATGTTAACTTTGATAATCTAATTAGTACAAGTAACATGAAAGGAGTTAGAGGTTTTCCTAAGTTGAAGAAACCGGAAAACATAATGTGCAAACAATGTCAGCTAGGCAAGATGACAAAATCAAGCTTTAAAAGTAAATCTTGTACCTCTAAGGAAATACTTGAAATTTTTCATACTAACTTATGTGGACCTATTGAAGTGAAAAACTGCAAAGGAGACATGTATATAATGTTTCTTGTTGATGATTACTCTAGGATGATGACTGTCATGTTTCTAAGACAAAAATCAAATGCTTTTCAAATTTTTAAATGGTCCTTGGCAAGAGTTGAGAAAGAAATAGGTAAGATCTTGAAATGCTTGAGATCAAATAGAGGAGGTGAATTCACTTCACATAAATTTGAAGTTTTCTGCAATAACAGAGGAATTAAAAGATATGCATCAACACCAAGGATTGCCCCACAAAATGGAATTGTTGAAAGAAGAAATAGATCTGTAATGGACTCCGCTAGAACATTAATGATGGAGAAAAATGTTGCCCTGAAGTATTGGAGAGAAGCTATAAGTATTGCAGTATACACTCTGAACCATGTGCAAGTAAAGAAAGGTACTCACTCAACACCTTTTGAACTATGGTATGTTCATCCACCTAATGTGAAATATTTTAAGGTATTTGAAAGAAAATGCTATATTCTCAAAGATGTTAGCAGTGGAAATTTTGATGCAAAGAGTAAAGAAGGTATATTCCTTGGTCACTCTACAAGAAGTAAAGCTTACAAGTGTTTGATTACTAACACTAATAAAAATGATGGAAAGCGCAAATGCAAATTTTGATGAGTTTACAAAGCACATGAAGCTGAACCTACGAAAAAACTAGAAGACTACAAGACATTTTCATACTACTATGAAGGAATGCCTACTTAAGAAGATGATTCAAATCATGTAGCAAATCAGCAACAATTTTCAACAACTGTCAAGTGATATCTTGTGAATGGCAAGTTGCATTTAGATATCAAGTTGGAAAATGAGGAGAATGCACAATGTGACTCTAAGATTGGTACACATGAAAGAGATGTTGATATACCTAATAGAGATGCACATAGTGATACTGAAGCTAATAGATAGAATGCAACCACAAGAACTAAGCCTAGACTATTCAAATCTATCAGAAGACACCACCCTATAGATCAAATCATTGAAGACAAGGATGCAAGGCCAATGACAAGAAATAGGTTGAGATGTGAATCATGTCTACTAAGTATGAAGGAACCCAAGATAGTGAGAGATGCATTGGAAGATGATGATTGGTACAAGGCTATGGAAGAAGAAATTCAATAGATAGAAAAGAATAAGACTTAGAGCCTAGTTCCTAGACTAGAGGACAAGAATGTGATTGGCACAAAATGGGTATTCATGAACAAGCTAGATGAGAATGGTGAAGTAACAAGAAACAAAGCAAGACTAGTTTGAAAAAAGTATGCACAAGAAGGAATTGACTATGGTGAAACATTTTCCCCTGTTGCAAGAATGAAAGGAGTAGAATTCTACTTGCTTATGCTTCCTAAAAAGATTTCAAAGTTTACCAGATGGATGTCAAGTCTACATTTTTGAATAGAATATTAGAAGAGGAGGTCTACATAGAACAACCAGAAGGATTTACGGATAAAAACAATAAGAATATGGTATGTAGATTTCATAATGCCTTGTATGGATTGAAACAAACACCAAGAGAATGGTATGAAAGACTTCATACTTATCTTGTTAAGATTGGATTGAAAGAACAAATGATAACAACAATTTGTACATAAAAATAGATAAAGAACAAGGTATATTATTGTTTGAAATTTTTGTTGATGACATTATATTTGGAGGACAAGATACTTTGTGTAAAGATTTTGCAAATCAGATGAAGCAAGAGTTTGAGATGTCAATCTTTGGTGAGATCAAATTCTTTGTGGGACTACAAGTCTATTGTAGTGCCTACCCTTGTTCATATCTTTACTGGACATTGTTGTTGTTATTATCACACTATGTTAGACTAGTTTTATGTTGCTGGATTAGTGGTATTGTTTTAAGATTATTAGACATTATGTTATGGAATCAGTTGGTATATGATGAGATAATTTAGACTTTCCATTTCATGTATGCATGATGATCATTACATTGCTTTCAGTTATTGTTGATGATTAGTTAGATGGTTTATTATCTCATGTGCTTTATTATGGATACTTAACCCATACTTGCATGTGTATGGTTTGCATGTTTTCTTATTGTATGGCATTTCTGATATGGTTAAGGAAGGGAGTCATAGTCAACTGCTTAGTCAGGATCTACATGATGCACCACTTCCTGCCATTGTCTGTTTAGCTTAGCATTATATATATATATATATATATATATATATATATATATATATATATATATATATATATATATATATATATATATATATATATATATATATATATATATATATATATATATATATATATATATATATATATATATATATATATATATTGTATGTACATGCATGATTTTTCTGCAGGTTGTAGGTATCGGGTATTGACTTCTCTGAATTGCCAAGATGAGCGTACCCTATTACACTATCTCAATGATAAGAGAAGGGAGATAAATTCTCAAGTCCAAATCCCAAACCCTTAAACCATTTGTCCTAGTGAGGTAGGACAAGTATCTGGATATGTTACCCATCGAATGTGTTAGATGACATAATTTATGATTTTTAACCCTTTAGACTAATTTTGTGTGAATTGCTCTATGATGGGTTTTCATATTTTATCTTGGAGGTCTATGGTGAATTTTTTATTAATTAAGTCTTAATAAATAGATTTAATTAATAAATTAATTATTTGAGAAAATTAATATAAAATATCATGATCTTTGATATTTTGATTATAATTAATTAAATGAGGATTAATTGAGAATTAAATAAAAGAAAATTAGAAATTAAAATTAATAATAATTATAAATAATAATAAAAGTAATAAATAAATAATAATAATGAAAGTTATAAAAATTTAAATAGAAATTATATAAAAAGTAAATTAGAGTTATAAGCTTGCCTAGGAGTTAACACACCTTTTTATTTCTCATATGTCAACAACATGGGGGTTAGTGCATCAATTAAGCACATGGTGTCTACAACCTTATGACTCATCTAGAAGGTTGGAAAAGACACATGCTTAGTTGGTGACACCTTCTAGCTGTTTCTAGAGACATTCTAGGTGTTTCCTGAGACCTCTTTGTATTTAGACATTCCTAGAAGCTTAGACATAGCATTGGAGAGCATTTGGAGCATTGAAGGGCTTGAGAACTCTGAAGAAGGGAGGAGCTTGCTTTGTGGGTTTTCTAAGGAAGAGCGAATTAGCATCAGAATCCAGGTAGATTCTTGTGATTTTACTTATGTTATTTCCGCATCTTGCATTCCCTGTCTTCTTCGTGTCTTCCATATGTCTTTTGAGGATTTTTCCTATTTTAATTGTATGCATTCTTAATATAGGTAGTTAAATTTATTTGAGAATCTTATATGCATAGATTTGAAAAGAACACAGGGCTAGGGTTTAAATTGTAGCGAAGCCATTAGATAAATTATTTGATAAATTTGAGATCAAAAGTTTATAATTCTGAAAATTGGAATTTTTAAATTTATTTTTAAATCTGCATACACATATACATACATACATACATACATACATACATACATACATACATACATACATACATACATACATACATATATATATATATAAAATTATATATATGTATACATGTTTATATGCTGTGATATTTGAAAAAACTCTGCGTATACACACACACACACACACACACACATATATACACATATATACCTCTATATATATACATACATGTGCATATATACATATATATTTATTTAATTAAAAATCAAATGATATTGTACCATGATTGATTGAATACGTTTTAAAAACATTATTCAAGAAAAACTTGATAAAAATCGAATTTGCATATATTAAATGGCGAATGAATCTCTTATGCAATTTTTAAAAAGTAATATGCAAAAAGTTGGGGGGGGGGGGGGGGGGGGAAGAGATCCGCACCCCCATACCCACTGCGGTTGCAGTGTACCTACTCTCGCAGGTACTGCGATAGCAGGGGTACACAGTACCCACAGACGTCACAGGCCCTGCAACCACAGGGTCCCGCATACTGCCAATGGTACATGCTTATATATGTGTGTTGGTATAATAGTCGTTTCATATGAAATCAATTTTCATTATTAATAAATTTTCATATGTTATATTATATCAATCGAAATTATTGTAATTCGATTTTATAAAATGCAATAATAATAAGTATGTATGTATGTATGTATGTATGTATGTATGTATGTATGTATGTATGTATGTATGTATATATATATATATATATATATATATATATATATATATATATATATATATATATATATATATATATGTATATATGTAATATGTAAATATGTTATTAATAAATTTGAATTATTATAGATAAATGATTTATATCAAAGGTTCATTTTTATAATGGTGAACTCTTTAATAATTTTCAACTATTAAGTGTTTTAAATTATTAAATAAAGTATATGAAATTTAATTGGTAGTTTGGTGGGGAACGTTTTCAAACAAATATTATAATTGGAAGATGGATTTTAGACCTATTAAGGAAAACTTTTATCCATCCAAAACAATACATGTGTTAGGAAAAACGTACAAAATGTTCCTCCATTCATTCTCCAAACTTGGAAACATAAACAAAGACCTTTACCTTTAAATTCAAGTTTGTAAATTTAGCAAAACCAAAACATGTGTTTGCATTATGTATTCTTTATGCTATTGTTTTGGGTTTTGGGTTGACTAGTGTTGACCAGTTATAGGACGTCTACCAGAGGCTTGGGGGTTATGTGATTGTGATGTCATGATGATGTTTTAATCTCGATCTTTATAAACCCAACCATGGTTATGTGATGGAATTCTCTATGTAATGTTTGTAATTGTTGATTGTTATAGTCAAGATTCTTATGTATATGAGACACTTGACTTAACCATATTTTTGGTCATCGATCAGTTATCCTTGGTTATTTTCTAGTCGCCATGATGGGACTGAAATGTGAATTTATTCTTGATGATGTCATGTTGTGACATGTTTTGACTCAACCATTTTGGAGTCTTCGATCAGTATGATTGAGATATATTTAGGTTATTGAGAACCAATGGATATTTTTGATTATCAGTGATACTTCAGTTGCCAATAGAGAGCTGTTGCGATCATGATTTTCTATGGATGCTTGCTCATGGAGATTTGATGATTTTATGCATATTTGATGATTTTATTATGGATTATCTTTTGTGATTTTGAGATTTATGATTCCATGAGCTTAGGGTAGGATATCTGCATGTAGTGTCAGGAAATGGCTTGCAATGGGGGCCGAGGCCCTAAGAGGCTGCTAGGGTAACTCATTGTAAGTTGGATTAATAAGTGAAAACATTCACACCTAATACTAATTGAATGAAACTAAAAAGATAAGTGTTTTGGTTCTTGCCCATGCCTTGAGTGCTCGTACAGGCTAGGATGGGAGTAGAGCGAACGCATGGTTACGACCTTCCATTCCATAGTATACCTCGTTAGTATGAGAGGATACTAGTGGCCGCATGAGATCAGTATGGACCCGTGGAGTTTGGCTAACTGCTAGGATAACTTGTACATGATAAATGCGATGACACTTTCTCGTTTGCATAGTAGGTTCCTACATGTCTTTGTGTGCCTCTGGGAATTAGATGTCGATTTTGTGATGGAACCTTTGAGTTAGTATACTTTTAGGATTCCTGGACTTATAGAGATTTGCGCTATGTGTTTTGGATAGCCTATTTGGGACTTGAGATTATCTCCTCAACATGGTGGGAGTGGACCACTTAGGTACCACACGGTCTGGTGGTAGTGTTTTTCCACTCTTATCATTTGAGATTCATTAAGACATCATGGCTGATGAGTCCTTCATGATGGTGGATATGTATCCTTTCATTGATGATTAGCATATGTTAGATGATGTTATCTTATGCTTATATTTGCATGTTAGATTACTTTCTGCATATGATATAGTATATGTTAGGAGTGGCATTCCTACTATGTTAATACCGATGATCTCTTCGGTGATTTGGAATGTTACGCACAGAGGGATGGCTAGGGCCCACGATGGTCTAATGATGCTATTAATGGTTGGGAGGAATCATGCACTTAGTTTATTATGTTTGATCTTTATGATGGATGTATATATCTTCTATAATGATGTATCATGTGTATCATGTGATTATCTTTACTTTGATGTATCATGGATTAGAATAGGATGATGTACTTTATTTCACATATGTATATTCTTTGAAGCTTTTCATACCCTGTGACATGTACAGTGGATGATTGAGCATTTGGAAATGTAATGTATAAACATTGGACTTATCATTATTATTTCATATGGTGGTTATATTAGATGGATTCAAGTATGTTAGTTGACTTAGATGTAATTCAACGTTAAGGGATCTTTAAAGAATATAACCAGTTGTGTATGTTATGTTTACTTCAGATGGACATTGCTATTGATTCCGTTATGGTGCATAAGTTATATGTGGTATTTAATTTCATGTTTTAAAAAAAAAATGCTACCAAACTTAGTGAAATTCTAGGTTAATTCTTTGGATCCCTTGGCGGGGCATTACATCTATCAAATGAAGTATGGTGTATATATTACTTAGTCAAATATGTTAAGGAGATTTTGAAGACATTTGAACTTGAGGACTCAAAACTAGTAAGTACACCAATGGTAACAACACTCAAGCTATTAAAGAATGATGAATCAGCTGAGGTCAATCAAACATTGTATAGATCCATGATTGGAAAATTGCAATATGTAGTACACTGTAGACCTAATACTGCATTAGTTGTAGATTCTCTACTAACCCTAGAGTTATGGCAGTAAAGAGAATAATGGGATACATGAAAGGAGCAGAAGAGTATGGTTTGTACTATAAGAAGAATGAAAAGTTTGAGTTGAAAGCCTACACTGATGCTAATTGGGATGTAAATATTGATGACAAAAAGAGAACCAATGGAGGAGCATTCTTCTTAGGCAAAAGACTTGTTACATGAACAAGAAAAAAGTAGAGTTGTACTTCACAATCTACTGCCTAAGTAGAGTATGTTGTCACTGCTATCAATTGCACAAACATTGTATGGATCAAATAGCCACTAAAGGGAATGAAGGAAGAGATCAATGAACCAGTGACACTTTATTGTGATATTACAAGTGCTATAAATATATCAAAGAATCTTGTTATGCATACAAAGACAAAGCACATTGCAATAAAGTCTTATTATGTAAGGGAGTTGGTTCAAGACAAAAAGGTGAAGATGGAATATATCAACACAAAGGAGCAAATTGTTGATATCTTCACCAAAGCATTACCTACGGATGCTTATGAGTATCTGAGAGGTAAATTAGGGGTGATACCCCTGTCAAAGGCTATATAAAAGATAGAGCGAGTAACCTACATCAAAAAATCTGACATGCCTTTCATACACATTGATGCAATGGATCTTACTTTAGGAAATTACCTAAAGTAATCATAGAATTGAAACTTCAAATCAGTCACAAGCAAGGTGACAGAGGGAGAAAATTGAAGAGCCTGTAAAAGCTTATATTTGCATATAACCAAGATGATAAGTGTCGAGTATATGTCTTTGGCATTATTGTCAAAGAGGGATAATGTTCAATAAATTGATCAATTGCTACTAATGATCAAAGAAAAAAATCAAGTTAGAGGGAGAAGGTACAGTGCATAATAGAAGCAATGAAGTGAGAATACATCATCAGAATATTAGAAGACAGAAAGAAAGAAAGAGGGAGAAAGCAAAACAACAAAAGAGGGAGATATTCTAATATTCTATTGATTAATGAAAAAAGAGAATTAGGCAAGTGAGATTTTGTAAACTAAGAAGGAGTTTCTAATAGAGGGAGAAGTTTTATTCACAAGTTTTTTTTTTTTTTTTTTTGACATACTGTGTTAACCTAGTTAGTTTGAAAGAACAAGATGTTCATCATTTATCTGACTGGTTGATCAGTTTAGTTTGCCATTAATGCCAAAAAGGGAGATTGTTGATATATGATTGAAAAGATCATTTCAGTTAGAAGTGTTTTCAATCATTATTTTGTCACTGATGTCAAACCTGCTATATGTTAGTAAGACAATTTCTTATATGTTTCAAGCACTAACACTTAGTTGATTGATGAGGAGGATTTGATAAATAAGATGTAACAAAAGTACTTAGAGGAAAGGTTGAGTTATAATTATGTATTGAAGTGTAAGAATCAGTTAAGACAGTGATAACATAATGTATTGATGATCTACTTGGGGTTACAAAATGTATGGCTACACTTAGAAAGTTTAGATGAAAAAGGTTGAATAAAGTTCATTTTCTATGCTTGACCAAGTTGATAGAAGGTGTTGAGTAAAGTTAGTGCAAGCCGAGAAAAAAGTCAGTTGGAGTTGAGTGAAAACAATTTCTAGAGGATGTCAAGAAAACTAATAGGTGCCAAGAAAGTTAGTAGATGCTAAGTGATTTTTAGTATGTGCCGAGTACCAATAAAATCCAGTTGATGGTGAGTGATTTTACAGTAGATGTTGAGTAACATTGTGTGTGTTGAGCATCAATAATTTGATAATGTCAAGCTACTACATTATGAAAAAGATCAAAGATTTGCCAAATTAAAGTTGACAAGTTTATTTTCTTGGAACTTCTGAACTAGGAGGAAGATAAGATTGATGAGCTGGAGGCATAGAATCTTATATAAACCATTTTGGAGGTGAATTTAAATGGATTCTAGGATAATTTTCTAGAGAAGACAAGATATGGGGTAGATACATTGTATCCTACCTAATCCATCAAAAACCCTAATTTTTGAGATGGATATTAAGTAGGAAAAAGAGCTCTAATTCCCTATATCTAGGGATGTCAAGTCATGAAATAAAGTTTGAGAGGTTAGATAGTTTTTGGATCCAAATATCTAACAAGGAGAGGGAAGAAAGTTTTTCTCCATCAAGTGACCTAAGTGAACAAGTCTGCAATGGTGAACTAAGCAAGAAGGCTTAATGAAGATGAATACTTGAAGGGTGAACAAGCCATCAGAACTGCAAAGATTGGAAGCAAAGAAGAGTTGAGGATTGAATAGTGATCTATAATCTACAAGTAAGGTTGTAGTTGGATCAAATCAAACTCTACTGTTACTCTCTAACAATTGTATCGGATTAGGGTAAATCCTTTGGAGAAAGGTTAACATAGCAGTTATTGGAAAATCCTTTAAGAGGGTGGCATTTCAAGTAAATGGTCTAAAGTCCTTTAAAAAGGCTCACTTTTAATAGGGTGATTGAAATCCCTTAATCAAGTCACATTTAACAATGTGTGTTTTAACCTTTAACAGGGTTGGCCTTTAACAGGGCATCACTTTAGAAGAGTAAGAGGAGTAGCATGTTACTAGTGGTTTTTTCCAAATTGGGTTTTCACTTTAAATCATTGTGTCAAGTGTACTAATGGATGTGTTATGTCTTATGTTTTACATTTCTACATGTTAGTTTAACAATGACATATAAGTTCAATTTAACACGCAATGAATGCATGCATGTTTAAGAAAGTTTTATGGGTTCACTAAATTATAAAAGTTTTATATGGATATCTGGACTTTCAATAACTGATTCACTCCACCGTCTCAGTTATTCTAAAGAATTCCAACAAAAACTTGGTGCAAATTCCCATCCATGGCATTAGAATCGGGTGATTGATTTGTAATTCAAAAATCAAGCACTCGATTCTAATTTAACCATTATTAGAATTGAACACCTAATATTTAAACAATCAAGAACCTAATTATTGAAAAATTAGGTACTTGATTGTTGAAATATCGAGTACTCAATTGTTTAAAAATTGGATACCCGACTCTAAACTACCCATTGGGCCCCAAAGATGCCCCAAAAAGAACTTATCAATCATTGCAATGACTGAATGATAATTTTAAGGTGCAACAATGAATTTCTATCACAATTGTTATGTTTACTTGTCATCTTCTACAATTTGCAAGCTATTGACTTGAATTCAAAATTGGTACAAACATGGGATCAAAATAGTGAAGAAAGAAGAAAATAAAAGTTTTGATAAATGAGGAGATTGCAAGAAACAAAGAGAATGAAGCACAATGTCAATGGGAGAGAAGACAAAGAACTAGAGAGTTGAGAAATATTTTAGAAGAGAAAGACATTGAGGATACCATGATGGTTGAAGCAGCTAAAAAAGAGAACCCAATACAAGGAGATTCAAGTGCACATTCTAATCAAACATTCGATATAGGTGTGTCACCAAACCCTCGAGTTTTTTCTCATGATGAAATTGGAGATTTTGTAGAAGAAGGTTACAATATAAATGATTTCATTTTTCTTCATAAGAATAGATTTCCAAATGATAATGCACAAAAAACTCCAATGGAAATGAAAGCCCTAAAAATAAATACCAAGAAAAAATGAAAATGAGATTCAAATTCCAAATAACACTAAAAAATGAAATGCCAATTGAAAATAAAAATGGTATGAATATGGACATGGAAATACCAAGTATTGAACAAACATGTTTGAATGATTTTGAAGTGCATGAATATAATTTTATTTTTCCAATGATGTGTTAGATAATCTTCATGGATTGGTTTCATGGAGACAGATTAGGACACATGCTAATAGATTATATAGACAATTTTTTTATAATAAGAAATTTGAGTTTCAATGTCTATTGATGTTGTAACTAATTAAAATGTCTAAAATACAAAAGTAATGAAAAGGTTAGGAATGCATGCAAAACCAAAGAATAAAAATGAGTCTTTAAAATAAGTTGTGCCCATTGTTGCTAGTACCTTTGATGTTATCAGAAAGAGAAGTCACTCTAAAGACAAGAATACAACATGATGAGAAATAACAACTACTTTATTTGACAAATCAACTACTAACAAAAGATTGATTAGTAACATAAGTGGATATCTTAATGTGAATTGTAAGACTTCAGAAAGAGTTGTAAAGAGGAGGGTTAACTTTGAATGTGATCCAACAAATAGTTTTTGGACTTATAGTAGTACATTCTCAAGATCTAATATGAAACTTATTAGTAAAGTCAAAAATTTGGTTGAAATTTTTTAGCATGATAATAGAAGAGTATCACCTAATTCAAGAATGTTCTTAAATTGAGAGTTGGCTCAAAAATATGTGATCCATATCCTAAACATCTTTTGGACATGACTCAAATTGAATTATTTAGAAATTTTCTAGATGATAAGGTGTTAACTAGTACCATTAGTCAAAGATATTTTGAAAAGTGTAAACCATGGTATGTAAGGATTAACAAGGAAAGAATCACATATTTTTATAAAACTCATGTTCAATTTTCTTATCATTATGATGTATTTCAATCTATTCATGGTACCATGCATAGTAAAGAAATCTTGTTGGAATGTGGTATAAAAATACCACCCCAAACTAGAAAGGATTTCATATCAAGTTTGTTTTCTAAGCCAACTAATGACCAATATTTTCTTTTCAATGCATGTATTTTTGGTACATGTGATATGTGTGGAAATCTTTCTTTGTTAGATTAATGTTTTCATGAAAATTCTTTGACTACTTTTGGACAACAATTAGTTGATGTAAAAAGATTCAAAACTATTGAATATCCATTGGTGGATGGAAAGATTGGAAGAAGATGTAATCTAGTTACAAATAAGGTTAGTTTTCATGCATTTATGGATGAGTTTAAGAGTGTGCTCATACCAAAATATGTTAAAAACTCTCAATATGCTAGATGGCTTGATGGATAATTTTGCATATGTAAGAATACAATTCAAATTGGTACTAGAATTTTAGTTGTTGACTTTACAAAGAACTATACACTTGCACTACAAGATGAGGTACAACCAAAATATTATAATTTAGTACAAGTAACAATTTATGTTCATATAGTTTATAGGCATGCACCTAATAGTACAAAGGAGGATCGAAAAATATTGAGAGAGTACCATTTCTATATGAGTGATAATAAACTTCATTCATTTGAGTTTGTCCAATATTGTATCACATTTTTTATGATAATTTAAGAGAGAAACGAATTCAAATGACACAATATTGCATATGGTTAGATAATTGTATAGGATAATTCAAGAATGCTAGGATGATAGATATTTGTTGAGTAGGACACATAGGAAAACTAATATCCAACATGTGTAGAGTTTCTTTTTGGTTGGGCATGGTAAAGGAGAACATGATGGTGTTTGTGCATGCATGAAGAAAGTCCTTTGTAGAGAGAAATTAAAATTTGAGAAAAAAACCAAATTCAAAAATGCACATGATATTGTGGAATGGTGTAACAAATATTTACACATAGGACCAAGTTAGAACTCTACAATTAGATGTTTCTTCTGCCTAGTTGAAGATAAGAATATCCTTTCAAGATATGACTATGAAACAATTAGTAGGTTAGCTAAATGGCATTCATTTAGGATTTTAGATTCTAACGCTTGGACTATATGGACTAGGGAGCTTGCTTGTTTTTGTTAGTTTTATATTGCATGTGAATGGGAAGAATGTGAGAATGTAAAATGGGTTGAAGGTTGGTAAAAAAAATCATTAGCACCTACTAACATGCATTTTCAAGATGATATAGTAAATACAGGCCAGAATGTTGCTTTTGCATCAGAAGACTATGGTCATATTTTAGACCTCATGAAATGTAGTATGCACAATTTAATTTAATTTTGTTTTGATCATGCTTCAATTTGTATTATTTATTTATGTGCATGTCATTAATATAATTCAAGTACATGTCATAAATATATTATTTATTTACATTTACACATGTGATTAAACTATTTATGTACTATCTTATCTTGTAGGACATGTTTATGTTGTTATTACACCTAATGATAATGATGAACAAACTAAGTATTGGCTAGCTAGATGTGTGGAACATGAGAAAAAAATGATATGTCATCAAGTAGATGATGATGGTTTTGAGTGTCCAATTAGGTTCGTCATTGTAGCTAGCACATGGTGCATTTGAAGACTACCAATGAGAAAAGAAGATTTAACACTATTCTCATTTGGTTGTAGCAATGAATATCAAATTAGAAAGATACAAAGGGAGACCCAACAAAAAGGTATTATGGACAATTTCAATAGATGAGCATGAGACAATCATAGATGCATTGCAAAAGAGAGAGGATGCATGTGGTATAGTGGGATGACTACATTTAAATCAAACACATGTAAGTTGTTTCTTTATTGTGCTTTTTTCATATACGTAGTTATATAATTTAAATGTATGTAAGCATTGTCAATAGAAAATTAGAGAACTTACATATACCTCTTCTTCATGTCTCAATTACAATTTGTGCAAATTTAAATGTTTAATGTGGATCGAACATCAACATCTTGTGCAATTGCACATAGTGCATACATGCATTACACATATTTACATAATATAGATAGCTCTTATTACATTCATGCTTTTATTAACACATGTTTTTGTTTTGAAATTTTATTTTGTAGGACCTCATTTGAAGAAATATGTTGAACCAATTTTTTTAATTTTGAAATCGAAACATGTTGTAAACATTTTAAAATAGAAGTGCACCTATATTTATGTCCTTCACATTGTGTTACACATATATGACTTCACTTATTTTAAATTTATATGATTTCAGTTGTGTAAAATACAAGAGTTCACTTCTATTTGAAAGTTAAAGGTGCACACTTGATATTAAAAATTCTTTGTCAATTAAAGTAATGACCTCCTATATTTTTCCATTACTTTTACATTCAAACATGTTTAAATTAATGTTCCTATATTTAACTAAAATTATTGTTCATGTAACATATACTAATAAAACGTGTCATAACATGAATAAAATATGTCACAATAAAGGAAAGAGTTCATACTTACAACATTATAACATAATAATCTATATTGCATACACTACCATGATAAGAAGTCATAAAAATATATGACATATAATACATATAATATAGTTAACTATCATAATATAAAGTGTATCAAAATAAATAATGTGTCATAAAAATACAATATGAAGGATCCAAAAGACCTAATCTATCTGATCTATAGTCCTCTTTACTCCATATGAAGAAGACTCAGATGGATCATCCTGTGAAACATGATGTGTCTCATCATGTGGGACATCTTGTGGGGCATCGCGTGTCACATCTTGAAAAGAAAAATATGTACATGCTTAATTGGAATGGGTTTCAAAATCTAGCTTGCAAATAAATTAAATATTTAGTACTTATTAAAAATAATACCACATGAGATAGGTGTCCCTCTATAATAGGAGGAGGTGCACTATCAAAGCTACCAAATGTGGCAATGGTGAGGTCCTGTAATTTAGAATACATAAATTTTTAAAATTTGATAAAGATCATAATGAACTATGCATGTGTAAATCACAATATTGACTCGAAAGGATGATATTTGTACCTCCATTTGGCTTAGTCCTGTAGTCTCAGTAATACTCAAGGCCACATAGTCCTAAAACCTTGGATATGTAAACCTTGAGTCAAAATTATATATACATGAATTACAAAGTACATAAATTAAAAAGTACATAATTTATACTCCATTTTTTTTGAAATTAAAACACAGACACACACACATATCATACCTAAGTATTAGTTAGTGTCATAGATGTGTCTAGATGATCATCGACATGTCTAAAATAGATAAAAGATGGAGTCAAAAATAGACTATACTGGGGCCTATATGGATAAATGCAATCCATCTCTTGTTTGTAAAACCAAAATACATTATTATACATAAAATAAAGTTGAAGATAAGATAATAAAAATGTGTACATAAAAATAGGTTGAATTATTTGTCTTCAAACTTAGTTCATACTGTAGGTGTTTGAGGTTGTGCCTCAGTGGTCAATGGATCAAGACCTATATATGCATCGAACTGTGCAACAAATGACAATCCCTACAAAATAAGATAAAAATAATATATGAACACATGTTATTAAATTTAAGTTCAAATGTACATTATTCACAGTATAATTCAAAGTGCATACCATATGAGGGATGCCAACATCTGAAGGTCTCAAAAAAATACTATACTACCTCCTAGGAGGAACAATATCATCCATCCTCTATTAATTCAAAATCAACATACATTAATATGGTTAGTTATACAATTATGCATATACATAGAAAGTAAATAATTATTTACTTTATAAATTTTTAAATTAAATTTGTACCTGCTATTCATGACTCTCTTGCTCTCAACAAAGAAGGTCAACAAATGACTCAACATCAATCTCATCACTACCACCACCATGAGTAGTGTATGCCTCATCATTGAAACTAGTGCCCTCAACATCTTGGTCATCATGTTCTACATTGTCATTTCCCTAGATGTCTCTACATGTACCTCTACAACTTGTACAAATGTGTCCAAGTGGATGAATATTTGTTGCTTGTGTCCACTGCTCTACTAAATTTCCTGAAAGGGCAATCAATGAAGTAAGAGCAGATGGCATTGCTTGATGATGGAGAAGTGCTAGGACAATTGGTACATGAAGTGATATAAGAGGTTGAGGACATCTGTGATTCCTCGTATTATCACTGAACTTTGCCCTAGGCCTATCCTGAGACATCCCTCCACCAACCCTTTGATATTATCTAATATCAAAATAATTGGGTTTCAAACCCAATTCAAACTAAGCACATAGTTTCTTAAGAAAGTAGTTGGGCACCTCATGATTTGTGTGTGGTGGATGGTCAAATACCATCCACCACCACTCCCAAAAGTGTGTTGATATATGAGGATGTGTGCACTATCTAATAGATATGTGAGGCTTCTTCTTGCTAATCTCAAGACCTGTCTTAGGGTTTAGGAAATATCTTTTAAAATGCCCTTTATTAAATTTGAGTTGGTGGACCTCTCTATAAGATAGGACATCATAATAGAAGGCACGCATGTTTTGCCTCCATAGTCTAAAGCTATTGATGTCACTATCCAAATGCTCAATAGAGTGTACAATGCTTTGCATACTATTAGTAAGGTGAAGTAGGTTGGATCCTTTATAGTAGGTGGTGAATGAGGACTAGATGGTCATGAAGGTGGAGGTGGAGATGGAGGGGGCAGAGGTAGGGGTGGGGAAGGGGGAAGGGTAGAGGGTGGTTCCATCAAATATAATTTGCATATATGTAAACAACATAAAAATTCACAAAATTACTATTTAATAAAATAAATCTAAAATATCAATTATATAAATGTACGTCTTTAAAACCATATCAATTTACATCTAATACATCTTTAACTACTTGAATATAACAAAAAAGAGGAGCTCATATATTTGGATTAAAGAAACATTATGGACACCATAAACAGACAAAACTGTACAAGTATAGTAAACAAAGCCTACTTTAACAAATTATATGAAATTAAATATCATCTTAAATAATATTGAAAATAAAGACTAAATAAAAGTGCATGCTAAATGTGCTTTCTTGAAAACTTATTTAATCCAAAAAATAATAATCTAACAACAAAGTCTAATAATAAATTTAATTTAATCTTAATCTACACCAAATAGAACCATAATACTAACACTAAAATAAAGTTAAACACTTAAGTTAACTTTAATCTTAAGGCTAATTGAACATTATACCACATTTAAGCCTAATCATAAAATAATACACCAAAAAACTATTAATAAATCAACTTAAATGTGAATTCTAAAATAATTGAATCATTGGAACATTACTACAAACCAAACTAAAATCTAAGACAATATGAATGGTAACTTTAAACTAAACAAAATAATAATCCAAAAAGATAGATAATAATGAAGAGGAGAGGATATATATATATATATATATATATATATATATATATATATATAGAGAGAGAGAGAGAGAGAGAGAGAGAGAGAGAGAGAGAGAGAGTCATGAATCAATATTTTACAATTTTAATTATATTGATTTTAATTTTTATTAATTGATATTTATATCAAATATATTAAATATTAAATTTTAATTAATTTGTATTTATGATAAAGGTTTTAAATTTCTATTTTTAATTAGTAGATATTTATATGAAAATTAGATTGATTTAAATTTAAATTTAAATTAATTATATAATTAAAATTATATTTATTGCAATAGCAATTTGGACTGCTAGATCCACCTTGTTAGAAGTTTTACAAACATGCAATGAAGTATGCACTCTATTAGGAGATTTATACAAAGACTGTTAAGTCTACCCTATTAAAGGATTTGGAAAACTAATTCACCAGTCAGGATGAAATAGTAGATTTAACTTACAACTTGATTGCTGATTAGATCCTTGAAGTATAGATCACCTCTTGTGATTGATATTTGTTTACTGCTCCTTGTAGACCTTGTTGAATACTCTACTCTGCTGCTGACTCACATTCACTCTTCTCAAAACATTACATATCCATTCCTTGATATTCTCATCCATACATTGCAAATGATACAATACATTACATATATACCATTCCAATATTTACAAATACAAGGTTGGCTAAAACACAAGTAAGCAGAATATTATTGAGTCGGCCAAACAGTAGAAAACTTAGGTTCTTTGAGCTGAGTTGGAAACTTCTGATACTCGACATCCACTGCATTACTCAACATCGTCATGCACTCGGTAGAAGTAGATGCTTAGTCCATACTAGTCACACAATGTAGCTTGGAACTCGGTAACCATTGGAGACTCGGTAGATACTGAATCCTTTGTTTACCTTGCTATCACTCGGTAAATACTACACATCCATCACTCAGTATCCATTGACTTCACATCACACAAACTAATGAATTGGTAGACACTAAGAAGCTTGATGACTACTATCTACTCGATGAACATTGTAAGCTCAATAAATACTGCTGAACTACACACTCACTCGGTAGCTTCAGGAACACTCGGTGTGAACTGCTTAACAGATGAACTTACTAGATAACCACTGAATGCTCAGTATAAACTATAGACTGAGTGATGAATTTGGTAACCATATAGGATTGAATAAGTGTTGTCACTAATGAAAAATACAAAATAATGCCAACAATCTCCCCCTTTGTCATTAGTGACAAAAACACTTATAAGCCTTATGTACACTAACATACTGATTTGTTATTTTTCAAAATTGATCTTTGTAAAGCTGTTGTATATACATTTTCACATATCTCCCCCATACATATGGCATAATATATACATAGGATGACCTGGTTGGAGGACCATGATGATGTTTTTACTTAGTGTAATGCCCCGTCAAGGGATTCGAAGAATTAACCTAGAATTTCACTAAGTTTGGTAGCATTTTTTTTTTTAAACATGAAAGTAAATACCAGATATAACTTATACACCATAATGGAAGCAATAGCAATGTCCATCTAAAAGTAAACATAACATACATAACAGATTACATTCTTTAAAGATCCCTTAACATTGAATTACATCTAAGTCAACTAACATTATTGAATCCATCGAGTATAACCACCACATGAAGTATTAATGATAAGTCCAATGTTTATACATTACATTTCTAAATACTCAATCATCCACTATACATGTCACAGGGTATGAAAAGCTTAAAAGAATATGCATATGCAGAATAAGGTACATCATCCTATTCTAATCCATGATACATCAAAGTAAAAATATACATCCATCATAAAGATCAAACATAATAAACTAAGTGGACGGTTCTTCCCAACCGTAAATAGCATCATTAGACCATCATGGGCCCTAGCCATCCCTCTATGCATAACATTCTAAATTACTGAAGAGATCATCAGTATTAACATAGTAGGAATGTCACTCCTAACATATACTATATCATATGCAGAAAGTAATCTAACATGCAAATATAAGCATAAGATAACATCATCTAACATATGCTAATCATTAATGAAAGGACACATATCCACCATCATGAAGGATGCATCAGCCACGATGTCTCAATGAATCTCAAATGATAAGAGTGGAAAATACACTACCACCCGACCATGTGGTACCTAAGTGGTCCACTCCCACCATGCTGAGGAGATAATCTCAAGTCCCAAACAGGCTAACCAAAACACATAACATAAATCTCTACAAGTCCAGAAATCCTAAAAATATACTAACTCAAAGGTTCCAAACACAAAACCAACATCTAATCCCAGAGGCACACAATGACATGTAGGAACCTACTATGCAAGTAGGAAAGTGTCATCACATTTATCACGTACAAGTTATCCTGGCAATTAGCTAAACTCCACAGGTCCATACTGATCTCATGCGGCCACTAGTACCCTCTCATACTGACAAGGCATACTATGGAATGCAAGGTCATAACCATGCATTCTCTCTACTCCCATCCTAGTTTGTACAAGCACTCAAGGCATGGGCGAGAAAAAAACACTTATCTTTTTAGGTCCATTCAGTTAGTATTAGGTGTGAATGTTTTCACTTATTAATCCAACTTACAATGAGTTACCCTGGCAGCCTCTTAGGGCCCCGACCCCCATTGTAAGCCACTTCCCGACACTACATGCAGATATCCTACCCTAAGCTCATGGAATCATAAATCTCAAAATCACAAAAGATAATCCATAATAAAATCATCAAATATGCATAAAAGCATGAAATCTCCATGAGCAAACATCCATAGAAAATCATGATCACAACAGTTCTCTATTGGCAACTGAAGTTTCACTAATAATCAAAAGTATCCAATGGTTCTCAATAACCAAAATATATTTCAATCATACTGATCGAAGACTCCAAAATGGTTGATTCAAACATGTCACAACACAACATCATTAAGAATAAATCCACATTTCAGTCCCATCATGGTGACTAAAAAATAACCAAGGATAACTGATCGATGACCAAAAATGGTTAAGTCAAGTGTCTCATACATAAGAATCTCAACTATAACAATCAGTAATTACAAATAATACATAGAGAATTCCATCACATAGCCATGGTTGGTTTTATGTCATGTCCCCTTTTCAAATAATTAAAAATAATAATCTTTGCTAAGGCAGGTAGGCCCAAAAATGTGAAGTTTCAGCAAAGGGGGATAATCTTTGGAAGCGAATGGACTAATAAATGAAAATTATTATTAAAATATGTTTCATTAACCCCTCTTGGACATGAGTTAGGGTTATGCCCTCTTTTAAGGGTTTTGGAGGCATTTTGGGCTCATTCTAGAACTTGATTTTTGCTCATTTCTTTGTTATTCTTCAGAGGCTGCCAAACCTGTGGAGAAGGAGACCCAAGAACGGGAGTTTCCAGGTTTCTAGAGAGACCCAAGAATGGGAGTTTGTAGGTTTCTAAGAAGGCTAAGGATGGGAGTTTGAATCCATTCCATGTGCATGCTCATACAAAGTTTGCCTTTGTGCTGAATAGTGCAGATTTGTGAGTTTTCAGGTGTGTTTTTTGGTATGAGTTTGGTGTTTTCAATTGAGTATTTCATATCAGTTTGGGTTGTTTCTATATTTTAGACTTTAAGATGTTAAAATAGAGTTGAATATATGTATTCAGACATGATTAAACTTCTGAGATAGATTATTAGTGTTTTAGTGGTGTTTTCGAGCATTTTTGTGTTAATTTCAGGAGCCTAATGAGCATAGTTTTTGTCCTACATTTGTGAGCTGTTGTGTAAAGGCTATACAGATCTAGAAATGTCATTTTTTAGTCCATTATGCTGCTGAAATTTCTTTAAAAATGTCCATTTTCAGATTTATTAATAATTTGTGAAGTTGTGAAGTTTTTTTTGGCACTATTTCGGACATACCCAATTTGGGTTTATTTGAGAAATTGGTGGATCTTTGTAATATTGGTTGTTTGGTTTTAAAAATCCGATTTGAGGCTTGAAATATCATGTAAAATTAGAAAAGGGACATTTTAGTGGTATCGGAGCCATGATCTTGCCAGCCTGAGGGTTTGTAGAAGTTTGCATGTCAGTTTTGACAACTACCCAGATCTTGCATGTCAGTTTTGACAACTACCCAGATCTTGCATGTCATAATTTATGGTTGCATGTTGCTTCTAATTAGATGCATGTCAAAATCTATGGTTGCATGCTACTTCTAATCATTTGCATGGTAGTTCTTGTTGAATTTGGTGGTTGCATGTTGCTTCTAATCAGCTGCATGTCGAAATCTATGGTTGCATGCTACTTCTAATCAATTGCATGTTAGTTCTTGGTGTTTGAAGAAGTTATGACCTATTGCGGTTACACTCTACTTTATCCAGAATGGACAGGTATAGTACAGAGTCTCAGAGGACACAATCTTGGACAATTGATATCCAGAGTCAGAACAGTAGAAAGGATGGTTATTTAGACATTCGAGATAAACTTAAGAAAATAAGCCATGACATGTCTAAACAGTTGGTTAAGCACCACCGTATAATGAATGACATGTTTTCTGACCCATCTAAGGTGGATAAGTTGACTGGATTTCTATTTGGCAGATTTTCTCACAGGGCAGATGACACAATTACCAAGAACTTGCATGAGAATTTTGAGAAACTAGCTTATAGCTAGGCAAAGGTCTCAGATTCTACTCTGCCACAGAAGGTAGTGGGTTTAGATGATGATTATGAGGATGTTTTTGTGCATGATGGTGAGATACCTGGTAGAGATGAGCAAACATTGAGCATTCATGACTTTGCTGAGAAAGAGTACCAGGCACAGTTAGATGCTTCATCACATGAGGTTGAGGCAGGTAGTACTCCACATGATTTGTCTAGCCAGCTGAAGGTGAACAAAGATAGTATTGTGACTTCATTATCTCATCATGACAGTATGTGGGATATGATAGAGGATCACATTCAGATGATTCAGTTACAGGGTAGACATAAGGGAGTTCAGGAAAAGTCTCCTTGTGTTGACTTACAAGCGATTAGGGAAGGAATGGGAACGATGAAGTTGAGTTATTTACATCTTCTATCAGATCATGACCATCTTCTTAGCCTTTTCGGAGACTATTCAGTTGCCTTGAGGAGGAAGGAGGAGGAAGTTGACAGGCTTTCTCATGAGCTTGAGGACACTCGAGCTTCTTTGGTGAATACTCCATTGGCATTACAAGACTGGGAGAGACATGGGGATAAGCATAGCATGGAATTGAGTTTAGTTTCATCTTGCACTCCTAATGCTCAGCTTTTTGTGAATGGTAGATCATATGTGGACATTGATAATGTTGCGAGTTCATCTTGCATTCACATCCAGGATATAGGGATAATGTCAGACAGGTATGTGGAATTAGTTGGTATTGGTCATATTACTCAGGTGAGGATTTTGATTGAGTTACTAGCTGATTATAGTTTATGGATATGGACTCGAGATTATTATATTGGCATTTGGGATTCAATTGACTGGAAATCTTTAACACTTTTTGGTAGCAGTGATTGTTTGGGTGTTATCATGGATTTGATTAGCAAACTGCATGGTGTTGTCTTTTCTTGTGCCAAGAGCTTATTTGATGTTGGTATTAGTTTTTATACACTGGTGTTGGGCTTTATTCATATATCCAGTCGACCATACTTGCTGGAATGTGTTGATGATATTTCATAATTGGCAGTGTGTACAGATGAGTCCCAAGATCATATTGGCATTGATGACATCCAGGAGGATGCAGTGGGCAATTTTGAAGACTTAGTTTCCTTGGGTACAGAGGAGTTGGACAGCAGTGCTAATGTTTTTGATACTCTGTATGTTGATATGAGCTTTAGATTTGATTCACAGGATATGGATTGTAATACTCTAGAGACTAGTGACTTTGAGGATACTCTTTTAGACAGTGCATCAGAGGAGGTTTGTAGGAGACAGTCAAGCCAGTGCCATCATGTGTCTAATCAGTTGAGAGTTAGTGACCGAGACATTGCTATCACTTGCCAGCATTTTGATGCTGCTTGTCAGTTGTTAGCAGTTTATGGATGGGGTTCTCCTACTAGTGATGAGCAAGAAGGCAGTTATCTTTCCTTGATAGAGATCCACTATTTATGGGAGGCTATTCGGATTTTGAGACAAAATTATATGTAGTTGGTAGCCAACAAAGATTATCTTACGGAGTGGGGCAGTACAGCATATGATGCATTGTTGGCCAAGGAAGATGAGGTGAGTGAGCTTACTGAGCAGCTTGAGGTGACTTCTGAGATTCTTGGGAGTACACAGTTGGCTTTCAAGTAGTCACAGTTTCATTTGGCTAAGGTGACCATGGAGTTAGAGCGACTACAGTCTTTACCTAATTCTATATAGTCACAAGTTGTGGTGTTTGGTCATCCGAGGATATTCATGGCCGAGATTGTCAGAGATAGTGGAGATGGGGATGCATCCATCCTTGATACTAACATTGGCATATTAGGTTCATTCCTACTAGAGTTAGGTTCAGTTGAGTTGGGTGTTGTAGTAGATTGTTGTATGCCTGACATGGTGGTGGCCTCTAGTATTGATGGCATGGAGACTAGAGATGTATCAAAGATCATGTGTGATGTTGGTGAGTCAGCAGTTGGCATGGTTCCTACTAGTAATACTACTCCCTTGGTGATATCTTCGAAAGATAGTAGTTAGTTCCAACATGGTTAATGATCAATTGCAGTTAGTTTCATCTAGATTACAGTCTGAGCCACTGACTGAGATTGGCGCATTCTATCGGCATTACACTATGAGGTATGCTCATCAATTTACCTTTGATGAACATGTTGATGAGATGATGATACAAAGATGTAATTTGGTTCCTAGTGCTTGTCATCAGTTATGGGACAGTTTGACTCCTCGGGATGAGAGTTGTGATGGGCATGACATGGTGATAGGTTCTGCAGTTGACAGCTTGATAATACATGACTTAGAGCAGGAGTTTGGTAGTGATGCTTCAACAGTTGTTGTTACTAATTCTACTCCTTTGGCTATGACATCTCCTAGCTTAGCTGGTAGTCAGTCACAGTGGGCTATATCACTTGTTCATGGCAAATTTGGTTTGGGGTCCATTTCTTACTCTTTATCTTGTAATGTCTTTTCACCATCAGCAATGCATGGGAGTTATGGTTATGAGATAGTGGCCGATGATTTTCAGAGTTCTGTTGACTACAGGAGTTGTACAGTGTGTGGATTCTCCATACTTGGTACAGTTTCATTCGAGAGCATTCACCATCATTGCAGAGTTGGATTGTACATTTCGTATAGGCTAGTGGGATTCGTTGATGGTATTTACTGTGTTGGTAGTTTGATTTGTCCACTTTACTTAGGTTTTGATGTTCTAAGAGTTTGTGTCTCATGGGTTTTTGACTATGGCAATGGTGATTTTGGACTTTTTTTGACCTGTAATTGTCAGTTTGATTATGGATTCCTCTTGGTCATATTGCAGAGGATATTGCAGGAGCCTGTGTTAATTGGCAGTAGTATAGTTTATGACTACATTTGAGATCCAGGTGGATTGATTGGTTTATTGTTCAGCCATTGCTTGAGGACAAGCAATATTTGGGAGGGGAGGACTTGTCATGTCCCCTTTTCAAATAATTAAAAATAATAATCTTTGCTAAGGCAGGCAGGCCCAAAAAGGTGAAGTTTCAGCAAAGGGGGATAATCTTTAGAAGCGAATGGACTAATAAATGAAAATTATTATTAAAATATGTTTCATTAACCCCTCTTGGACATGAGTTAGGGTTATGCCCTCTTTTAAGGGGTTTGGAGGCATTTTGGGCTCATTCCAGAACTTGATTTTTGCTTATTTCTTTGTTATTCTTCAGAGGCTGCCAAACCTGTGGAGAAGGAGACCCAAGAACGAGAGTTTGCAGGTTTCCAAGAAGGCTAAGGATGGGAGTTTGAAGCCATTCCATGTGCATGCTCATAAAAAGTTTTCCTTTGTGCTGAATAGTGCAGATTTGTGGGTTTTCGAGTGTGTTTTTTGGTATGAGTTTGGTGTTTTCAGTTGAGTATTTCATATCAGTTTCAGTTGCTGCTGTATTTTAGACTTTAAGATGTTAAAATAGAGCTGAATATATGTATTGGGACATGATTAAACTTTTGAGATAGATTATTATTGGTTTTGTGGTGTTTTCGAGCATTTTTGTGTTAATTTCGGGAGCCCGATGAGCATAGTTTTTGTCCTACATTTGTGAGCTGTTGTGTAAAGGCTATACAGATCTAGAAATGTCATTTTTTAGGCTGTTATGCTGCTGAAATTTCTGTAAAAATGTCCATTTTCAGATTTATTAATAATTTGTGAAGTTGTGAAGTTTTTTTTGGCACTATTTCGAACATACCCGATTTGGGTTTATTTGAGAAATTGGTAGATCTTTGTAATATTGGTTGTTTGGTTTTAAAAATCTGATTTGAGGCTTGAAATATCATGTAAAATTAGAAAAGGGACATTTCAGTTTATAAAGATCAAGATTAAAACATCATCATGACATCACAATCACATAACCCCCAAGCCTCTGGTAGACGTCCTATAACTGGTCAACACTAGTCAACCCAAAACCCAAAAAAATAGCATAAAGAATACACAATGCAGACACATGTTTTGGTTTTGCTAAATTTACATCATTGAATTAAATGTGGAGGTTTTCAGTTTCTGTTTACAAGTATACTTCAAGTATATAAGATTTATCATTTGACCTACAAGTCAACCTATTTGTTCCCTTGATAGCATTATCCTTCCATTATTTTAAAACAATTTTCTAAAATAATCATAAGATAATTATATACTTGTATAAAACATATCACTAGAACCCATTGACTTTTAGATAAAATCACTCACGCTATTCAAAACACTAGAATAATACTAATCAACTTTCAAATAATTAGTTTACAATTTCCTTTAAACATTCCAAAGACAATCATTTATTTAAAATGATCCTTACTAATTTTAAGTAAAATCAATCTCATTAATAATTCAATTATTTAATTCCACTAAACACTTATTAATATCTCTTTTCTTTTAATTCGCCCTCATTTAAAAATCCATTTACTTAAATTGACTAATAATTAATTACACTTCTTCTAATATTAACTAATCTTAATTAAATTAAATTTAATTAGATTAGTTAATAAATCATATAAAACTAATGCATAGTAATAAGATTCTATTCAAACCTGCTGCAGTGGTTGAACAGAAAGCTTATGCAACAGGAAGTCTAGCGATGACAGGAAAATAGCATACAAAATTATAAATCCAGAATCACGACAGGAAGTCTAGCAGCAATAGGAAAATAGCATACAAAATTACAAATCCAGAATCGCGACAGGAAGTCTAGCAGTGATAGGAAAATAGCATACAAAATTATAAATCTAGAATCGCGACAAGAAAATAGCATACAAAATTATAAATCTAGAATCGTGACAAGAAGTCTAGCAGCGACAGGAAAATAGCATACAGAATTATAAATCCAGAATCGCGACAAGAAGTCTAGCAGTGACAAGAAAATAGCATACAGAATTATAAATCTAGAATTGCAACGCGATAGGAAGTCTAGCAACGATAGAAAAATAGCATACAGAATTATAAATCCAGAATCGTGACAGGAAGTCTAGCAGCGACAGGGAAACTAGCATACAGAATTATAAATCCAAAAGTGCGATAGGAAGTCTAGCAGCAACAGGAAAATAGCATACAGAATTATAAATCCAGAATTGCGATAGGAAGTCTAGCAGTGACAAGAAAATAGCATACAGAATTATAAATCCAGAATCGCGACAAGAAGTCTAACAGCGACAGAAAAATAAAGAGTGCAAATGAAATATGCGAAAATCATGAGTGCACCTGGATACTGATGCTCATTTGCTATGCCTCAAAATTTGCAAAGCAAGCTCCTTCCTTCTCTAACGTTGCCAGGTCCTCCAAAGCTCCAAAAATGCTCTCCCAAAATGCTCTCCAAACGCTATGTCTAAGCTTCTAGGAATGCCTGAATATAAAGAGCTCTCAAGAAACATCTAGAATGCCTCTAGAAACAGCTAGAAGGTGTCACCAACTAAGCATGGGTCTTTTCCAACCTTCTAGATGAGTCATAAGGTTGTAGACACCATGTGCTTAATTAGTGCACTAACCCCCGTGTTGTTGACATATGAGAAATGAAAAGGTGTGTTAACTCCTAGGCAAGCTTATAACTCTTATTTAATTTTTATATAACTTCTATTCAAATTTTTATAACTTTCATTTTAATTTTTATAACTTTTCTTATTATTTATTTATTACTTTATTATTATTTTATTATTGTTATTAATTTTAATTTCTAAATTTTTTTATTTAATTCTCAATTAATCCTCATTTAATTAATTATAATTAAAATATCAAATATCATGATATTTTATATTAATTTTCTCAAATAATTAATTTATTAATTAAATCTATTTTATTAAGACTTAATTAATAGAAAATTCACCATAGACCTCCAAGATAAAATATGAAAACCCAACATAAAGCAATTCACACAAAATCAGTCTAAAGGGTTAAAAATCATGAATTATGTCATCCGACACATTCAGTGGGTAAAATGTCTAGATACTTGTCCTACAAATGGTTTAAGGGTTTGGGATTTGGACTTGAGAATTTATCTCCCTCCTCTTATCATTGAGATAGTATAATAGGGTACTCTCATCCTGGCAATTCAAGGAAGTCGATACCCGATACCTGCAACTTGCATAAAAACCGTGCATGCACATACAATATATATAATGCTAAGCTAAACAGACAATGGCAGGAAGTAGTGCATCGTGTAGATCTCGACTAACCAAGTGACTACGACTCCCTTTTTTAACTATATCAGAAATTCCATACAATAAGAAAACATGCACACCATACACATGCAAGTATGGGGTAAGTATCCATAATAAGACACATGAGATAATAAACCATCTAACTAATCATCAACAATAACTGAAAGCAATGTAATGAGCATCATGCATACATGAAATGTAAAGTTTAAATGATCTCATCATATACCAACTGAATCCATAACATAATGTCTGATAGTCTCAAAACAATACCACTAACCATCAACATAAAACTAGTCTATCATAGTCTGATAACAACAACAACAATGTCCAGAAAAGATGTGAACAAGGGAAGGCACTACATCCACCCCCCCTTGGGTTAGGCTTACTCCTGGAAGCCTAAAAATAAGTAGGGATATAACTTCCATAATCTAGTTGCATCCTTTCATGTAGCTGAAGAATCATCAGTAGGGTCCCATTGGACCCTTACCTACTCGATGGTTTGACCCCTGAGGGTCAACTCCCGTTGCTCTAGAATACGAACCAGCTCTAAAGCTAGCTGCCCGTCCTCTACCTGCAACACATTCCAATCAAGAACATGTACAATATCAGGAATATACTGCTGAAGCACTGAAACATGGAAAACATCATGAATGTGAGCTAGGCTGGGCAGTAGAGCAAGGCGGTAAGCAACCAGACCAATCCTCTCTAAAATCTCGAATGGTCCCACAAAGCGAGGTGCTAGCTTAGAATCCTTTCCATATTAGATTGGACTCTTTCATGGATGCACTCTCAAGAAAACCTTATCACCCACAACAAACTGCTTATCAGTCCTATGAGCATTAGCATACTTCTTCTGCCTATCCTGTGCCGTAGTCAAGTGCTCATGGATTCACACTACCTATTGCTCCATATCACGAAGCATCTCAGGACCCAATAGGATGCGATCCTCAAGGCTGTCCCAACTCAAGGGTGTATGACAAGGATGTCCATATAAAGCCTAAAATGGTGCCATGCCAATAGAACTATGATACCCGTTGTTGTAAGCGAACTCCACTAGGTAGAGATAGTCCTCCCAATGTGTCTGCCTATCCATAACATACATCTGTAACATTGAAACATCCAAAATAATAATTTTTAAATGAACATCTACAAAACAAAAATTTAAATGAATAGATACAATAATCTAAATATAAAACTTTTAACAATGGAAATGTAGAATTTTATGTATTCAAAACTATTAAACATGCTAAAAAAGAAATTACTTGACAAAATTACAAAGTGAAAAACTAAAAATAATGAAATAAAATAATAGAAAAAAAAATTTAAATACCTGGTAGAGTGAAAAACAATAGCCGGGGATCAATAGAAATGAAAAAACGGGCTCCCATTTCCAAGCTAAAATCAGGCTCCTGTTCACAATGAGGGTGAAAATGAATAAAAACCCACAAAAAAATTGGGTTTTATTCTTTTTCAAAATTAGGTACTCAATTTTTGAATATGGATCAGGTACCCAAACCATAACGGGTACCCAATTCTAACAAATTAGGTACCCATTTATGAAGAGGTTCAATTTCGCATAATTGACTTCCATGAAATTGTGACCCAACTTTGTGCATTTACCCACTCAATTTATATTAATAGATTATAGTCAATTATTTACAAAAAAATTCTAGGTTAATTCATTCTATCACTAATGAAGAGGAATTGCAATAAGATGGTTTGATTCAAGAGCATTCAATATTTTAAGAGAATTTATGATGAAGTTTGCTATATAATCATCTAGTTATGAATATTTAATACTAGGAAATAAATTGTAAATAATTTAATTATAATTATAATTTCAAGTTGGAGCTATTTGTAGTTGAATTATGAATTGAAAGAAAAATAAACATTAATTTTAGACTTAAATAGAAGTCAAATTAATATTTTAGAAATAGAATGGATATTAATATTTAATTGAACATTATATATTTATGTTATTAATTTATCCATTTATAATTTAGAACCATTTAAATTAATATCATAGTAATATTACATGACATTTTATTTGCATAAAGAGATTTAACATTTAAATACTTATTCATTTAAATAAGTATATTAGCCTAACAATTTATATAAATATACATATTCTCACTTTATTGCTAAACACATTCTTATGGCCCAAACTAAAGAATAGAAGATAGTGGAATTAAATCATGTCACTAAAATTATGTATTTCTCTATGTTATATTTGTAGGTTTGGGACATCTTTTTTGTGATGGTTTTCTTTATGAGTTGTTTAGTTGGCCAACTAGGATGTCCACTAGAGGCATTTACTAAGATTTCTTTTATAATTTTTATTTGACTAGATGCCATGATGTGCTTTTTGATCCAAAGTAGGAATCGTGTTTATGAGATCTATTATGTTGGGCATCTATAAGAACTTGGGTTTGAGAACCAATACATTTTTAGGTTTCCTATTAAGGAACTGAATTTGATTATTGTTGTTTTTTTGATATGGGACACAATTGTGGTTTGTGAGTTTTGGAAAGGTAGTCTAGGTACATTCTATGCAAGTGACTTGCAATGGGGATCAGAACCCAAAGTTGTTGCTGGGGTAACTCATTGTAATTTGTGTAATAATCGATAATATAGTAAATGTAATTAGGTATTTTACCTCACTCATTCATTGAGTTCTTGTATAGGCTAAGGATGAGAATGAGATGATACCTAGTGATAGGTATAACTAGTTACCCTCATTTTCATCAAATAGTTGAATTAAAGCCTATAAGAAATGATCAATAGAATACGAAATCCATAGGCTTGACTAGGAGAAATAGAAAAAGATTAAGGAACTAGAAGTTTATGTCGAGTGATGCTAGTGTTAATCGAGTGAAAATTTAAGCCAAGAAAAATACAGTCTCAACCGAGTATCACTATTGATAGAGTATTAGAAAGTATGTTGAATAGAATAGTTAGTATCGATCGAGTAATTTAGTGATGATGGAGTGTCAAAACCCAATTTTGGCTAAGTGAGAACATTTTTCATTTTGTAAGAAAATCTTGATTTTCAGCCAACACAATTGAATTCTTGGATTATGGAAAATGTGTTGAAGATAAGGATAGATGACCTAAATAATTTAATTCAAGGGAAACCATGTTTAAGTGTTTCTATGCATGGGTTCAATGAGAAGTTTAGAAAATTTTCTAGAAGAGAAAAGGGGGAAATGAAAATATGGAAGGATTTGATGAATCTAACAAAACCCTAAGATCAATGGTGATGTTTAAGTGGCAAAAGATTAGAAATTAGAACTAACTATTTAAGGAGGCATAAGGCGCACATAACAAGTGTTAACAAGTAGATGTTCTATTGATGTTATTGACTCATAAATTTAAGAAGGAGGTTGAGAAGAGTTATAATGAGTTGAAGTGTGATTGCTTGAAGGAGTGCCAAGTAAATAAGAGATATATATGCTAATATAGGCTAGTCAATAGATTAGCATATGAGCTACATTGTGATATGTATTTACAAAGTGAGTGTTATTTATCATATCAATTTGCTATTACTTTCTAACCATTGTATCATTTTTAAATCCTTTAATCAAGGTTAAATTAATAGTAATTTTTAAATCCTTTAATCAAGGTGGCATTCTAATGGAATTTTGCAAAGCCCTCTAACAAGGCCACTCCTAACAAGGTGATTAAATTCTTTAACAAGGTCACATTTAAGAGTGTGTTTTTTAACCTTTAATAGGTTGGCTCCTCATAGAGCTTACTTTAGAAGAGTGAAAAATTGATAGCATGTTACTAGTGGTTTTTCCCAATTTGGGTTTCCACATTAAATCCTAGTGGCATACTTGTATGGATGTTATCTGAGATGTTTTATTGTTAATATTTTATGTTCTACAAGTTTGTTAGTATTAAGACAATGGACTACAAATTTTATGTTGTTGATTATTTTCTATAGAGATTAAGCTACTAAATGTTTAGATCTGAAGTGATTAAAAGTTGAATTGGTACATTTGAACCTGAGGATAATTGATCCACCCCACTCTTGATTATTCTAAATCATTCTAACAATTGGTATCAGAGATTTCAATGCTTGTAAATAAATGTTTGAAGTACTTGAAGCCAAAGATCAAGATGTACACAAAGGAAGAGTTGAGGTTGATCAAGGAGAACTTCCTTGCATGGCAAATTCTAATGAAGTTTCTGATGAAGGGTGCTCTTGTTAATACCTTAAACCATAATAGACACAAAGAAACAATAGCAAATGTGAGAACAAAATATGGACTTTTTATTTGCATTGCAATTATGGAATTACAAAATTCAGAAGTACAATATACTAACCCACATGGGCACCTTCATTACAGTAAGCTACAAGACTAAGCTACAAACTACCACCTAGAGTTGTCCTAGATAATGTTTGGGCCTTTCTTAAATAGGCAATTTTATGTCACTCGAGAAGGTTCTAGACAATAAAACTTAATACCTAGGGCCAAAACACCCTAAAAATACATATAGAGTTGATCAAATACATCTTTGACAATTATTTTAGATATTTCTAGTAGCCCAACTTTGAAAAGCCATAATTCATGAACCATTACTCTGATTGGCTATTATAACCACTTTTTAGAAATGTCAGCTTTTGATCTACAAGCTCAAAATTGTGCAAGCGTCCTTTTGTAAAGTTTTTAGACCTCATTAGGGCACTCTAAGGCCTCCAATGATGAGCCTAAAGATTTTTATGCAATTTTTCCCACCAAAAATCCACAACAACTCTGATAATTAAGCTGGAGCAATGAGATTTTTTTTTTAAGGCTTATAACTCTAAAATGAACCTTCTTGTGGAAAATGAGAACATTCTAAGTTCATATGACAGACTTATTAAAAATAGCAAGTTACTATAAATAGTAACCACCCTATCTACTAGTCCTTATTAAAATAGAAAAGACTGAAAATAAAATATTTTTGGGTGATGCAAGATTTCTCTTACAACCAGGATGCTCTGCATGAATTTCATCTAGCAAGAATTAGAGAGGGAGAAATACATTAAATGGAACATGCATATGTATAGATACCAAGACCTTTGACATCTTAGCAAAAGAAAGAGAACCAAGAAAACAATAAAAAAATATTGGAGATTGCATCAGCCCTAAGCTATACCAAGTTTGATTACATAATGGAGTGCATTAATGACAAGAAAATGTGGGATACACTACAAACTATCTATGGAGGAGCCACTAATGTTTTAAGAGAAAAATTAGAAAGTTTGAGAAGAAATTTTGATGAGATGAGAATGATAGAAGGTGAAACCATTGCTCAATATTTTGGATGAGTCAAAGAGGTAGTAAATTCTATAAGAGGATCTAATTGAAAGATTGATGATGAAACTATGATCAACAAGGTATCGAAACCTTTCTTCCTATTTATTCTATTAGAGTTTCTACAATACAAGAACTAAGATGTACTCATGGTAACAATCTAACTTGGTAGGCTAATTGCTTTTGACTACTATTGACTTGGATTTCAAATCTCAACTGGTTCTTAATAAGAAAGGAAAAGGAAAGTGCATGAATAGTGATAATGATATCTCTAATGATGACCTTGATGAGCTTGAAGCATTAATGGCTAGAAGACTTCCAAGAGGAAAAGGAAAATTCAAAGGTAAACTTCATATAATATTTTTTTCATGTAATAAAGTTGGTCATAATGATGCAAGGTGTCTTAACAAAGAAGATAAGGGTGAAAGAAGGGAAAGAAGTATAAAGGCAGAAGAGATGACCAAGACAATAGAAGAAACAAGGACTACAAAGGTAAAGGTAACAAATCGTATTATATAGCTGGAGAAGAAACTGACAATGACTCTGATAGTAATGATGGAGAAGTTGGCTATGTTTCTATGAAAGAAGATTTTGATGAAGATGAGAAAACTACATTAATTTAATATCTAAATAAAGGTGATAGATGGATAATTGATAGTAGCTTCTTACATCACATGATTGGTGATAAAAATAAGTTTGAAACTTTGGAACAATATTAAGGTAGTTGTGTCAAGTTTGGTAATGATGCACCATGTCTTGTGAAAATTAAAGGATCAATGAAATAGATTGATAAGATCAGTTGTGACAATATTTATTAGGTTGAGGGACTTTAATTATTATTTTTTGAGTATTTCACAATTGAATGAATTAGGGTATAGAGTTGAATTCTATCACAAGAAGGCCAAGATATTTGATGCTACTGGTGAACTAATTGGAAGTTAAGAATAGAAAAGAGGTAACTAGTTCTATCTAAATTCATCTGATGAGACATGATTGTTTGCACAATATGATGATATATGGTTATGGAATAAGAGGTTATATCATGTGAACTTTGATAATTTGGTAAGTGTTAGTAAGATGAAAAGAGTAAGAAGTTTACAAAGATTGAAGAAACCTAATAATGTTATGTGTAAACAATGTCAGTTGAAAAAAATGGCAAAGTCTAGGTTCAAGAGAAAGACATACTCATCTAATGATATTTTGGAATTGGTTCATACTGACCTTTGTGGACCTATTGGAGTGAAAAACTATTGTGGTGACAAATATGTCAGTCTATTTGTTTATGACTACTCTAGAATGATGATTGTGATGTTTCTTAAAGAAAAATCTAATGCTTTTGAATTGTTTATGTGGTATTTGGCAAGAGTTGAAAAGGAAAATTTTGAAGTGTATGAGATCTAATAGAGTAGGAGAATTTGTCTCTAATGAATTCAAAATATTGTACAATGATAGAGGAACCAAAAGACATATGTTAGCTCCCATAACCCCTCCACAAATGAAATAGCTAAAAGGAGGAACATATTAATCATATATTGTGCTAGAACACTGATGATGGAGAAGAATGTGTCATAGAAATACTGGAGAGAAGATGTCACTACAATAGTCTATACTTTGAACTGGGTACAAAGGATTTAAAGTATATCAAATAGATGTAAAATATACATTTTTTAATTTAATACTGGAAGAAGAAGTTTACATTGAACAACTAGAAGGATTTTTTTATCACAACAAAAAAGAACATGGTATGTAAACTGCACAAAGCACTATATGGACTAAAACAAGCCTCTAGAGCATGGTATGAAAGGTTACATAATTATTTGGTAAAAAATGGTTTTGTAAGAACTAATGAAAATAGTAATTTGTAGTTGAAAATTGATGGTCATAAAGGGATACTATTAGCTGAAATATTTGTGGATGATATCATATTTAGAGTACAAGATGTATTATGAAAATCATTTTCTAATGAGATGTAGGAGGAATTTGAAATGTCTATGTTCGAGGAAATCAAATTCTTTGTTGGTTTACAAGTATATTAGATGAAAGAAGGTATCTATATTACATAATAAAAAATTATGTATAGGAGATACAAAAAAAATTTGGATGGAAGATTCATGACTAGTCAACACACCTATGGCTACTAGACATGAACTCTCTAAGAATGGTGATTCTACTAATGTGAACTAGACATAGTATAGATCAATGATCAAAAAACTATAATATGTCGTTCACATTAGACCAAATATTGTATTAGTGGTTGGGATTTTTGCAAGATTTTCCTCAAATCCTAAGGATAATCATATGATGGTAGTGAAAAAAATACTAAGATATCTGAAAGGAACAAAGGATTATGGATTGTATTACAAAAAGAATGACAAGTTTAAACTAAAAGTGTACACAAATACTAAGTGGGAAGGAAATTTTAATGATAGAAAGAGTACAAGTGGGGGAGATTTCTTTCTAGGAAAGAGTTTGGTTTTATGGATAAGAAAGAAGTAGAACTACATTTCACAATCAACAACAGAAGTTGAATATGTAGCAGAAACAATTAATTATTCTAACATTGTGTGGATCAAGAAATTGTTGAAAGGAATGAAGGAAGATATCATTTATCCTGTTGTTATCTATTGTGATAACACAAGTGCTATAAATATATCAAAGAATCCTATGATGCACACAAAGACCAAGCATAGTGCTATCAAGTATCATTACTTGAGGGAGCTAACTCAAGACAAAGAAGTGAGATGGAATATGTGAATACAGGAGAAAATAGCTGATATTTTCACTAAATCTTTACCTAAGGATACACATGAGTATCTAAGAGGTAAATTAGGGGTGCTTCTCCTAGCTAAGGACACTTAAGTGAAGATGGTGCTCTACATCAAATCTATTAACCATAATATCTTACAAGTTGATGCAAAAAATTATACTTTAGGAGTTGCCTAAAGTAGTCAAGAGAGAAGCATAAGATGTTGTGTTAGTCATAAGAAAAGACAACAAATGGAGAATAAAAAGAATATATCTACATGGTGAAGATGTATGAGAAAGATGAACTATCTTTGATGTTGTTGGTAAAGAGTGAGAATGTTATGAAGTTACCATCTAGAGGGAGAGTATGTTAAGACATAAAGAGAGGGATATCATAGAGAGATAAGTAAAGTGAAGTTACATATAAATGCAAGGTGTTTCCAAGAACTCAAAGAAGGAGCTAATTAATTTCATGGTTTGATATGATAGATGGAATCTATGTGTTGCATATCAGGATTGCATGGATGAGAATCATAATGAAACTAAAAGGAGACATGATTGTTGGACATTGAGATGAGAATAAGAATAAAACTAAGGATATTAATGAAGATCTAATTCTTAAAATAGAGAGAGTTTCTTGAAGAAATGGAATGTTTTGGATTGCATGGTAACTAGAGGTGTTGTCATCAATTCCAAAGAGGGAGATTGTTGGAACAATTATTATGTTGTCATTGATGTCAAACCTTATTGGTAAGACAGTTGCTATATGTGTAGAGTTCCCTATCAAGATGGTTGATGAAGAGTATTTAAGAAGAATAGTTAACAAAAGAATCTAGAGGAAAGGTTGAGTTATATGAAACTAAAATGGGCATTTGATCGATTAGACTTTGACAACTAGATAATATAATTTTTTAATCATAACCCAAGTGAAGAAGATAGTTGTATCAAATCCTATAAGAAATAATCAATAGAAGACCAAATGCATAGGCTTGACTAATAAAAAGAGAATAAGATTAAGGAACTATAGGTTTATGTCAAGTGATGCTAGTGTTGACCGAGCAATATTATAAGTCAATAAGAATACAATGTCAACCAAGCATCATTATTGACCGAGTATCAAAAAGTATGCTTAACAGAACTGTTAATATCGACCCTATAATTTAGTGATGACTGAGTGTCAGAACCCAATGTTTTAGTTTGTGAGTAAATTTTGATTTCCAACTGACACAATTGAATTCTTGGAGTATGGAAAATGTGTTGAAGATAAGGATGGATGACCTAGAGAATTTAATTCAAGGGAAATCATGTTTAAGTGTTTCTATGAATGGATTTAATGAGAAGTTTAGAGAATTTTCTAGAAGATAAATGAGGAAATAGAAAGATGGAAGGATTTGATGAATCTTAACAACCCCTAAGATCTATGGTGATGTTTAAGTAGAAAAATATTAAAACTACTTATTTAAGGAGGCATAAGGGTGACCTGACAAGGGTTAACAAGTAGATTTTTTGTTGTTTTTTTTATTGGAAAACTTAAGAAGGAGGTTGAGAAGAGTTATGAAGAGTTGAAATGTGATTTCTTGAAGGAGTGCCAAGTAGATCAGAGACAGAGATGATAATGGAGGTCAATCAATGGATTAACATATGAGCTACATTGTGATTTTTATTTGAAAAGTAAGTTGTATCAATTTGAAATCCTTTAATCAAGGTGACATTCTGATGGAATTTATTAAAGCCCTCTAACAAGGCCATTCCTAAGAGGGTGATTATATCCTTTAACAAGGTTACATAACAATGTCTTTTGTAACCTTTAACAAGGTTGGCTCCTCACAAAGCTCACTTCAAGAGAGTGAAAAATTGGTAGCATGTTATTAGTGGCTTTTTCCAAATTGTGTTTCTACATTAAATCATGGTGTCATACTTGTGTGGATTTTATCTAAGATTTTTTATTGTTAATGTTTTATATTCTACAAGTTTGTTACTATTAGGACAGTGGGCTACAAGTTTTATGTTGTTGGTTTTTTTCTATAGAGACCAAGCTACTAAAAGTTTAGATCTAAAGTATTTGAAGTGATTAAAAGTTGAATTGGTACATTTGGACCTAAGTATAACTGATATAACCCACCCCCCACCCCCCACTCTCCCAGTTATTCTAAATCATTCTAACACATTGATGTAGTTGTACCACTATCATTCTTAGTCTTATCTAGGATACTTTTATTTAGATGTTGTATCCATGTATATATGTATTGTGTATCTTGAGATCCTATACGATAATGTATTGTATTGTATTATACTTGTGTAACTGTTACATACCTTGTGACATGTGTTGTAGACATTGTTTATTGGATATAATTTATTGTATTAGTTTTCACTTATGTATTTTGTTATAAGATTATGTGTTTGTTTTCATCATGACTATGGACATTGTACTTAAGATTGAAACTAATTATAAAAATTTCTTAATGTGACTCAACATGAAGGAACCCTTGAGGAGTGAAAGTGTAGTTGTAATGGATTATGTAAAATTAATGTCTATATGTATATTTCTTCTGCATTGTTACTTTGATGTTATATGATTTTTTAAAAAATGGTTTAGTAAAAATTATAACATATTAGGTAAATTTCTCTTAAATTCCTAAGAAAAGAGTTACAAAGATAATATATTTTCATCCATGTCTCATGCTATATAACTAACACCTAAAGGGTTTGTAGTCTCTTTGGATCCACCACAAAAAAAACTCCAATTTAATTTATACATAGATAAAGGGTTAGTCAATATTAAACTCAACCATCAAAGGAACAAACTATTTAGCCACTTCTATTGTATTAAAATAATAACAACCATATTTGGATTATCTATTAGGCCCCATTTTGGTGATTTCAAGATTTGATGTCTGTTAGTCTTGATCTTAGCAACTTGATTCTTATTTTGATGCATCTTTACCACCATCACAACACCCAATTCAAATTTGCATTAATTCTCCTAGGTATAGAAATTTTAAAATATTGTGTATGCATGAACTAAATGTTTCAAACATTTTGTTCCTAAAAAATTTGGGCAAATTTGGCATAGACCACTATATTGGGGTTTTAGTGGGAAATTAGATCCCATGGTTGGACTTTATTATTTTTTAAATCCTTAAATGATGGTTGAATTATATTTGCACCCTTTCTCACATCATTTTTATATTCACTAGTATACAATTATGTTTTCATGAAGCATTTAATTTGTTAACTTTAATCAAGAAATCAAAGGTGAATGCACAATTAGATTCAAGATTTGAAGGAAAGTATCCAAGATCTAGTTTATCCAATTCATGCAACTCAATTCCAAGGAAATCTTTCCCATTACAAAATATTTATCTTCCAATATGGACAAGAATAAGATTCATTCTCAATTAGCCAAAAAGATACCTCATTATCTTCATCTATTTGTCTTCATAATGCAAGGAAATGTTGAAGAGATAGGGCCAATGACACATGTAACTATCCAAATAAGCTTACTAAGTAACAAAATAGAAGAAAACAACATAGGGAAAAATACTAAGGAGACAATGAACTTCAAAATGCTTTATTAATTCATCAAATTATTTGCATACATGCCTAGTTATACGACCTTTTAGGTTACAACCAACAAAATACAACTTTAAAATCCATGATCCAACTTAAAAAAAATTATTCTAAGAACATCTTCTCTCAAATCTCTAAATAAATTACCTAATCTAAACCTAAACACCTTAAAAAAAAAGTCTCACAAAAGATTCTAGATCATTGCATTAATAGAAAGGCTGACCTTAAAATGGTCTACACACACCCAAGACAAGATCCTATTATAAAATTCATGTTCCAAATTAAATACATAAGTTAGCTCAAACTCACAACTAATCATAGATAAACTCATTCAAAAAAGGAATTGAATATCACTAAATATGAGGCTGACTTAGCACATAAAGGAAAATTTGGCCAATACTGAATAACTACAGTAATTCGATAGCTATAGTAACTCGATCAACACTAGACACTGATAGTAACTTGGTAGCTATAGTAGCTCAGCCAAAACCAGCTACAGTAACTTGGTCAACACTATCTACAATTACTTGACCAACACTAATCAACTCGGCCAACATTGAAAAATGTGGCAAGAACTATAGCTCAACAACCACCGAAACTCAATAATAACATGCAAAGTGAACCAAGATGAGTAGGATTATAAGACAACCTAGGTTGCCTTTGCATCAAACTACTGTGGTTGAAAGAAATGATTCTCCTAAGTCATGCAAGTATCACAACCTGAGCCAAATACAACTTAGATTGAGAAATCCATGTATTATTTTCAACTGGTATGTTCTTTCACCTCACCAAATATTCATAGTAATATTTTCCTCTTGTGATTTTACCAACTCTCTAGTCTAATATCTATTCAACCGCTTCAAACTACTTCTTAGGATAAACATCTGGTACAAAAAATTCATCATATGACTCATGATACTTATACAAAACAACAACATTGAATATAGGAGATATATCTGTGCCATTAGGTAACTCAACTTCATAAGCACTACCACTATAAAACTACCTCAAGATCTTACAAGGTCCAAACTTCTCCATTTTCAGCTTACTGTATGTTCCAATAAGAAATTTTCCTCTCTTCAAATGAACCATTACCTCATTACCAACTTCAAAGACATGATTTCTCCTAGACTTATTAGTATTCTCCTTATACTTTTGATTACTTTGTTCCAATCTCAACTTCACTTCCTCATGCAAACACTTCATAAAACTAGAAAATTCTTCCCCTTCAACACTTCTCTTCTCTTCACTAGCAACATCCCTCAAATCTGATACTCCTCTAGTTTGCATTCCAGTAACAATCTCAAAAGGTTTTTTTCCCATACTCATATTCATAGAATTATTATATGCAAACTTAGCTTGTTCAAATACCATATCCCAATTACTCGGCTTACCTCCAAATAAACATTGCAAAAAATTACCCAAGCTTCTATTTACAACCTCTATCTATCTATCTATCTATCTATAAATGAAATGTAGAAATAATTATCAACTTAGTACCCATGTTCTTCCACAAAGTCCTCCAAAAATAACCAACAAACTTACTATCTCTATCAAAAATAATACATTTTGGTAATTCATGCAATCTAACAATATCTTTGAAGAAAATCTTAACAACATGCACAACATCTAATCTCTTCTTACATGGTATGAAATGTGTCATCTTATAAAATCTATCCACAAAAACAAATATGGAATCATACCCTCCTAATGTCTTACCAAGAATAAAATCCATACCGATGTCACTCCAAGATTTCTTAGGAATAGAAATTGGTTTATACAATCTAGTATTCTAACTTGCTCCTTTTGCAACATGACAAATTTTGCATCTCCTTACAAATTTTTGAACATCCTTATACATCTATGGCCAATAATACTTATCCTTAAGCAAACTCAATGTCTTATCAATTCCAAAATGTCTAGCCAAACCACCACACTGCTTTTCCTTAATCAAATTAAATCTTATAAAACTTTTTGGTATAGACAACTAAATTCCTTTGAACAACATACCTTCTTGAGTGAAATACTCATCAAACTTACTCATTTCATCTGGTAGATTTGGTGCTTTGCATTTTCTCCATACCTCAGAAAAATCTGGGCCAATATCATACAACTCCTTCATTTCATCAAAACCAAGAGCTTCAACCTTCATCTTGGTCAACAAAGAATAGTGTCTTCTCATTGCATCTACAACTCTATTAGTAACTCCACTTTTATGCTTGATCACAAATGTGAAACTCTACAAGTACTCAAACCACTTCATATGTCTTTTATTCAACTTATGTTGACTTTCAATATACTATAAAGCTTTATGATTAGTATACAATACACACTCCTTAGGAATCAAATAATGCCTCCACTTCTTTAAGGCTTGACCATAGCATAAAACTATTGATCGTACATAGAACACTTATATTTAGAACCATTCAACTTCTCACTAAAGAAACCAATAGGTTTACCTTCTTGAATCAAGACAACTCCTATTGCACTACCACTTGCATCACATTAAACTTGAAATACCTTATTGAAATTAGGCAAAGCCAATACAAGTAACTTAACAACCTTTTGTTTCAAAGTCTCAAAAATCTTATCAGCCCCATGTGTCCACTTAAAATTATTTTTATCTCCTCTCATTGTCTCTATCATAGCATTACAAACATAACTGAAATTATTTATAAACTTTTTGTAGAAACTATTCAACCCATGAAATGATCTTACCTCATCCATATTCTTAGGTGTAGGCCATTCAAAAATTGATTTAACCTTATCAAGATCCATTCTCAAATCATCAACTAAAATCACAAATCCCAAATAAAAAGATTCATCTTGCATAAAGGAACACTTCTTCAAATTAATCAACAACTTCTCCTCTTTCGATCTTTGAAATACTTGTCTAACATGCTCAAGATGTTCTTCCTTAGTCTTATTGAATATCATAATATCATCCAAATAAATAATCACAAACTTACCCAAAAACCTCTTAACAACTTTATTCATCAACCTCATGAAAATACTAGGTGTGTTAGTCAAATCAAAAGGCATAACCAACCATTCAAACAAACTATATTTTCTCTTAAAAGTAGTCTTCTACTCATCATCTTCTCTAATTCTAATTTGATGATAACCACTCTTCAAATCAATCTTGGTAAAATACTTTGTGCCACTCAAATAATCCATTATACCATCCATCCTCGGCATAGAAAACCTATATTTCACTGTGATCTTGTTAATAGTTCTAGAATCAATACACAATATGTATTCTACATTCTTCTTAGGTGCTAATATAATAGGTACAATACATAGACTCAAACTTTCTCTAATCAAACCTTTCTACAACAATTCTTACAATTGTATGTTATGTTTTTCATTTTCTCTAGGTGTTAATCTATATGTTAGTTTGTTCAGTAAACTAGCTTCATGAATTAGTTCCATACAATGACTTATACGTCTTATGGTGGTAAACCATCAGGTATATCTTCTGATACAATCTTGTTTTACTCATTCACCAACCTTTCAATTTTTTCTAGGACTCGACCTTCAGTATGTTTTGTCACTCGATCATCATTGTTTGATGTCACCCAGTCATTGTTAGCAAAAATTGGTCTCTTAAAGATTACCAAAAAAAAACAAATTTGTTTCTTCTTTAACCCTCTTTCAAATTTCTTTCCAATAACCACACAAACTCAAACATTAGTACAATTAACCTCATCTAGAATTTCAATGAAAGGAAACAATACTTGCTTTATTCCATTCACCCAAAGAGTATATTGATTCAATCTTCCATAATGCATAGCATATCTATCATATTTCAAAGGTCTACCCAATATAATATGACAACAATTCATAGGCATAACATCATGCAAAACTTCATCAAATTAATTTCCAATCTTGAACCTCACCATACATTGTTCACTTACCAGCATCTTATGTTCAATCCTGATTCATGAAACATGATAGGGTTTAGGGTGTCTCAACCTCTACAATTGAAACTTTGTAACCAACTCCTCTGATTCTAAAAAGACTTCTCCTCGGGATAGGTTCCTCATCAATTCCCTTATTGCAAAAAGTTCTCCATATCATCAAATTTTCTCCAATCTCAAGTCCACTTGGTGAACCCTCAAGGTCTTCTCGAATCATAGCATTTATATCACCTTGTTCATTATCACTAGAGTATCTACATGCAAATGATCTATTCCCTTCTTTTTGACATCTAAAATAATTATCATGAAAACCACCTCTAGAATAAGAATTAACTCTTCCTCTATAGGAACTAGTACCTCCTCGGTATGAATTGCCACCTTTCCAATTGGTCTTTCTTTTATCATCACTTTTACACTTAGATTTTCCCTTATCTTGTAAAGGATTGTCAGATCTGTCACTTTCTCCATAAGATCTACCTCTGCCTCTCTGAAATCTACCACCTCTACCTCTTTGTCTTTGTTCATGCTTCTTTGTCAATATCTCCTTAGCTTTTAAGGCATATTGATATGCTACTTCCACACTTTCCAATTTCCCAAAACTTATCTCATCTTGAATTCCAAATCTCAATCCATTTAGATACCTTGCAAATTTTTGAACCTTATCATCTACATGTTCAAATTTGATGTCTATTCTATAGAATTCCTCAATATATTTTTTCATAGTCATGTCCTTTTGTATCAAATTATGCTTCTTTCTCAACAAGCTAACCTTGTAATCAGTAGGAAGGAACTTCTTCTTCACCTTGTTTACCACTTTCATCTAGGTCTTGATTATCTCATTTCCTCTTCTATGTCTATCAATTTGTAAATGCTACCACCATAGTGAGGCATGACCTTTCAACCTAGTGACTACAATCTTCACCTGCCTATTATCAAGAATGCCTTCAAACTCAAGGAGCTTCTCCATATCAAAGATCCAATCCAACACAATGTTGGTGTCCAATTTTCCATCATAAGGAACAAATTCTATAGTAGGCTTTGAATATGTCCTAGACAATACTCTCGACTATCTTTCCTCATCCTAATCTTTCATAGGTTCTAGATTAGGGTCTAATGTTATTTCTTCATTATCACTCACATCATCAAGATGTGCTTCTCTCCTCTAGGTTGTTTCTACAACATCTAATCTAGCTACAATTTGTCTCAACATGTACACAATAGAAGTGTCATCATTTCTTATAGCTCAAACCATCTTTACAAAGAGGTTCCTACAAGATCATAACCCTTTGCAAGTTATAGGTCAAATCAATAGATCTATCACCCTACAAATCCAACCTAGGGTTCTACATGATCTAATCTCCACAAGGATGGAACTCAAGATCTGATACCAACTAACACAAGTAGGGGTTAAAGACCTAGGCCCAATAGTACACCCAACTATCCAAATCACCTTACTGGGTAACACAATAGAAAAAATATATAAAAATTAACACCAAGGAGAGAAGGAATTTTGAAATGCTTTATTGATTCAACAAATTATTTTCATACATGCTTAGTTGTAAGTGTTGAAAATAATTGAGTAATTGTGTATTATCTTTGATGTTACACAAAATGTCATATCATTGCCAGTCAATGTATGCCAAGCTCACTCAGTGATGTAGACAGTTTCCTATGTCTTCGAATCATTCCAGTGTTTTCCAAATTCAAAAGACAGTGTCTACCAGGTTCACCCAGGTGTTAAAAAAAGTTTGTAGAAGCCGAGTGATAAACAAGCTCACTCAGTTAATGAAGGAAATGTTGGATGGAAGCAATGTTAACCAAGCTCACTCAGTTACCAAATAAATTTTGTGAATATGAAGTGTTAACTAAGCTCACTTTGTTAACATACAAAAGTCTAATCTGAGTTAGTGTATATTAAGCAAGGTTAGCTAATGAAGGATTCCTTTTTTTGGCATATTGTTGGTTCTAACTAACCGAGCAAATGAATATTAAGTATTCTAAGTTTTATTCAAGATAACTTGACAATATGTAAGATATGAATATAAGGTAAAGTTGAGGATTGAATGTGTGGAAAATAATACAAGATTTGAAGATGCTTAGAGGAAAAGAATTAGAAGGATAAGTAGAATATCCTTATTGAGCTACAAATATACATTTGATCAAGAAGGATCAAGTATACAAGCTAGAATTGAGATTTGTAATAAAAAATTAGGTCATTTCATTGTTACTCTCTAACCATTGTAGCAATGATCTAAATCTCTTGACAGAGTTGGCTTAATAACTATTTGTAAATCCTCTAACATGGTGGCATTTATAGTTGAAGTATCTTAAAGACCTCTAACAAGGCAACTCCTAATAGGGTGATCAAATCCTCTACTAGGGCCACACCTAACAATGTATTTTGTTACCCTTGATAGGGTTAACTCCTAATAGGGCTCACTTTAGAAGAATGATAATCAGTAAATAGTTTCAATTGGTGGTTTTTTCCCAAATTGGATTTCCACATTAAATCTTGGTGTCACTTTTGTTCATGCTATTTCTTTTATGTGTTTGTAACTAAGTTAATTATAAAGTTAATCAAAGTATGATTAGTCTATACAATTATTACCAAGTTAACATTGATTCTCAGTATTCTCTAAGTTACAACATTTACTAGTGTAAACTGAGTGCATGAGTGTTTGTTGAGTAACAATAGAATACAATTTAATCAAAGTTTATGTTTGATTTATATTAACATCTGAGGGATCTAGGATTTATTTTGTAGTAACTGATTCACCCCTCCCCTCTGTGTTACTCCTCTTATATTTCCAAAAATTGGTATCAAAGCTTCTTGGTGCTTGCAGAAAAGGTTTCAAGGACCTAAGCTAAAGATTGGGATGTTTTACAAAAGGGAGATCCCAAAGCTGAATAGAGACAACTTCAAGGCATGATAGGAAATCATGAGGCTTCACTTGGTAACCATTGGAGATACAGGGCTAAGTATCTAGACAGCAAATTCACAACACCTACTAGAATTATGATTATTGAAGAAACTGTAGAAAAGAAAAGCCATAACATTATGATGATTGATATTGCTTCAACTCTCAACTATGCCAAATTTGATGAGGTTAAAGACTATGGAACTATATATAAAATTTGGATCAAGCTAAAAGTCATCTATGGAGGAGATGATAATGTAAGAAGAGCTAAAGAATAAAATATAAGAGGATAATTTGATCAAATAAAGATGAGAAAAGATGAGAACATTACAAAATATAGTGAAAGAATCAAAGCCAGTATTTGTTCTATCAAAGCTTCAAGAGAAAAGATTGAAGATGAAATAGTGGTAAATAAATTTCTTAGAACACTTCTTCCTATATATGCAATTAGATTATCAATAATTCAAGAAATGAAATTCAATCCAAAGAATGACATAACATTGGAGGTAGAAGTTAGAAGATTGACAACTTTTGAACTGAATAACTATGATAATTATGTTCCTAGTTCTAGCAATATTGAGTCTGCATTTGAAGTCAAGTTGTCACTCAAGAAGAAAGCCAAAAAGTCAAAAGCCAAACAATCTAAAAGTGAAGAGGAAGATAGTTTTGACAGTGATCTTGAAACTATATTAAGGCATTGCTTGCAAGAAGATATCCCAAAGGAAAAGGAAAGTTCAAAGGAAAGATTCCTTTGATCTATTTTTCTTGGGAAGAAGTTGGACACATTGCTGCAAGATGTCCAAATATAGAAGAAAAAGATGAAAAGAAGCACAACAAGTACAAAGGCAAGAAGGATTTCAAGAACTAAAAAGACTACAAGGACAAAGGTAAGAAGTTTTATTTTATGGCCAAAGACCTAGATAGTAGTGAAGATGATAAGAATAGTATATATTGTTGTAAAAGATGAATATGATGATGAAGGAGATAGAATGGTACTTTATCTCTCATGTTAGAAAAAATGATACATGGATCATTGATAGTGGCTACTCAAATCATATGATGGGTGACAAAATAAAGTTTGAACATATGGAACATTATAATGGCAGTAGTGTGAGACTTGGAAACAATGAACCTTGTTGCAAAAAGGAAAAAGGTTGTATCTCACTAATCAATGAACATAGATGTGATAATGCTTATCGGGTTGAAGGACTAAAGCATAATCTACTAAGTATGGCACAGTTGAATAACATTAGATTCAAGGTAGAATTTAGGAATGGGAAGGCCAAGCTACTAGATGGAAAAGGAAAGATGGTTGGATTTGGCAAACAAACAAAAAGTAACCTATTCTACCTAGATCTTAGTGAAAATTCATGTTTTATTGTTCAAGTAGAAGAAAGTTGGTTATGGAATAAAAGGTTATGTCATGTGAACTATGATCATCTAATCAAGATAGGCAAGAAAAAAAGAGTAAGAGGTATTCTAATTTTGAGAAAACCAGATATGGGTCTATGCAAAAATTGTCAAATTGGTAAGATGGAAAAGACAATTTTCAAAAGAAAGGAATATCATTTTGAACAAGTCTTAGAGCTAGTTCATAAAAAATTATGTGGACCTATTGGAATCAAGATTTACAATGGAGATAAGTACTTTATACTTTTTGTTGATGATTATTCTAGAATGATGACTATAATGTATCTAAAAAAGAAATTTGAATCATTTCAAAAATTTAAGTGATATCTGGAAAGAGTAGAAAAAGAAACTAGAAAGAAGCTAAAATGTTTCAGATCAAACAGAGGTGGTGAACTCATTTCAAATGAGTTCAATCAATTCTGCATTGAAAGAGGAATTAAGAGACAAGTATCAATCCCTGGCACACCACAACAAAATGGTATAGTTGAAAGAAGGAAAAAATTCATCATGGATTGTACAAGAACCTTGATGATAGAAAATAATGTTGCAATCAAATACTAGAAGGAAGCAATCAATATTGCATTGCATACCTTAAACAGAGAATAGTTGAAGAAAGAATCAAATCAAACTCCTTATGAACTATGGTATGGCTATTAATCTAATGTAAGTTACTTGAAAGTATTTGATAGAAAATGTTATATCTTCAATGAATCTAGGAAAGGTAAATTTGATGTCAAAGGTAATGAAGGAATATTTCTAGGGTACTCTTGCAGAAGTAAAGTATAAAAATATTTGAATTTGTCAACTCATAAGATCATAGAAAGTGCACATGTGAGAATAGATGAGTTTGTAGAAAAGAGTGAAGAAGAAAGTAACAAAGAACCTAAGGATTACAAAAGGTTTGTCTAATATGAACCTAATATAGAAAAAAATCAAATTGGAACTCAACAAAATTCACCTTCCAAGTCCTCAAAATCTCCAAATGCTATCGAGTTGCAACCAGTGTAGTCCAATTCACAGCTTGAAGGACACAAATCACAGTCAAATGCTACCAAGCTATTGCTATAAAAAACTGAGTTTGATGGACTCGAGTTACAAATAGTGGGACCAAAGCTTGATATAGAATATCATGAAGAGGTTATTGGAACATGTTCTAAATCCAAAATACCTATGTTAGCAAGATATGTTAGAAGGCACCATGCACTTGATCAGATCATTGGAGACAAATCAGATGGAATAATGACAAGAAACAAACTTAAGGGTACATGTTTTCTTGCTGAATTTGAACCTAAAAATGTTAAAGATGCTTTGGATAATGAAAGTTGGATTGAGTCTATGAATGTAGAAATATAATAGATAGAGAGGAATAATACTTGGACTCTTGTTCCTAGACCCAAGGATAAAAATGTAATTGGCACAAAGTAGGTTTTTAGAAATAAGCTAAATGAAGATGGAAAAGTTTCAAGAAACAAAGAAAGGTTAGTTTGTAAAGGTTATTCTCAAGAAGAAGGTATTGATTATGGTGAAACTTTTTCTCATGTTGCAAGATTAGAAGGTGTTAAAACTTTACTATCATATGCAACACACAAAGGATTTAAAGTTTATCAAATGGATGTAAAATTTGCATTCTTGAATGGAATTCTTGATGAGGAAGTTTATATGGAACAACCTGAACATTTTGTGGATCCTATCAAAAATGATATGGTTTGAAAATTACACAAAGCATTGTATGGTATCAAGTAAGCTCCTAGAGCTTCGTATGAAAGACTTCATAACTACTTGATAAATATTGGTTTTCAAATAACAAATGATAACAATAGTCTATATATCAAAGAATGACCAAACAAGAAGATTGTGTTGGTAGAAATATTTGTGGATGACACTTTATTTATAGGAAATGATGACTTGTGAAAGGAATTTTCAAAAGAGATGAGTAAAGAATTTGAGGTGTCCATGTTTGGAGAAATAAAATTCTTTGTTGGATTGTAGATCTAGTAGAAGAAAGAGGGCATCTACATTACTCAATCCAAATATATCAAGGAGATACTAAAGAAGTTTGAAATGGGAGATTCAAGACCAATTGGGACACCTATGACTACTGGACATAAGCTTTCCAAAAATGGGGATTCCAAAGAGGTAGATCAACCACATAAAGATCAATGATTGAAAAATTGTAGTATGAAGTACATACAAGGCCTGATATTGCACTAGCAGTTGGTATGGTGGCAAGATTCTTAGCAAATACCAAAGAAAATCACATGATATAAATCAAAAGAATCATGAGGTATCTAAAAGGTACTAAAGACTATGGATTATTTTACAAGAAAGGAGGCAATTTGGATATGAAAGCATTCACAAATGTTGATTGGGTAGGAAGTGTTCATGATAGAAAGAGCACCATTGGTGGAGCATTCTTTCTTGTTAAAAGACTAGTGTCTTGGACAAGCAAGAAGAAGAATTGTATTTTTCAGTCCACAAAAGAGGTAGAATATGTGGCATAAGTAATTAGTTGTTCCAATGTTGTTTGGTTCAAGCAACTATTGGTAGGCATGAAAGTAGAAATCAAGGACCTAGTGGTTATCTTCAGTGATAACACTAGTGCAATTGATATATCGAAGAATCTTGTGATGCATACCAAAACCAAGTATATTTCTATAAAATATCATTTTTTGGGAGGATTGGTACAAGATAAAGAGGTAAGATTAGAATATGTGAATACTAAAGAACAAATTGTAGACATATTCACTAAGACATTACCTAAGCATGCATTTTTGTATCTAAGAGGTATGTTAGGGATCATTCCCCTATCTGAAGTTTACTAAATATAGTTTAGTGATGCATCAACTAGATCATGTTGAAGATCAAACAATTGATACAGTATTGACAAAAGCACATTGCATATGAATTTGTACACAAGGCTACATTGATATTCACTAAATATTGCCTTCAGAATGAGATGTCAAAGAGGGAGAAGTTTGTTGTCATATCTCATAGAAATTTTCTAAAGAAATAGAGTATATATTTTTGATATATCAAAGAGGAAGAACTTGGTCTAATATCAAAGAAGGAAAGTTTTCTATGAGAATAAGATGTTGAAGAAAGAATTTTCTTGATAGAGGGAGAAACTAAAGGTAAAGAGAGTTCACATTGATAGAGGGAGTTCTCATGGATGAGAATCAGAATGAAACTAAGGATATTTTTCTTAATTTATTTTACTCTAAAATTTCATTGTATTATGACATGTTGTGTTTCCATTAATGCCAAAGAAGGATATTGTTGAAAATAATTGATTAATTGTGCATTGTCTTTGATGTTACAAAAAATGTCATATCATTGTTAGTCAATATATGTTGAGCTCACTCGGGTGATGAAGAAAGTTTCCTGTGTCTTCTAAGCATTCCAAAAAATTCAAGTTTAGAAGACAATGTCTACTAAGTTCATTCGGATGTCAAAGAAAAGTTTACAAAAGTTGAGTGATAACTGAGCTCACTTAGTTAATGAAGGAAATGTTGGATGGAACTAGTGTTAACTAAGCTCACTCGATTACCAAAGGAACTTTATGAATATGTAGTGTTAACCAAGTTCACTTGGTTAACATAGTAAAATCATTTCTGAGTTAGTGTCTACCAAACAAGGTCAATTAACGAAGGATTTCTTGTTTTAGCATATTGAGTTTAGTTGATTTGATTGTTGATTCTAAGTTCTATTCAAGCCGACTTGACAATTTGTAAGATATAAATAAAGGTCAAATTTGTCATTCCAAGAACATCTGCTCTCAATTCTCTAAGTAAATTTCCTAACCTAAACCTAAGCACCCTTATGTATACTTTTCAAAAGGGATTAGAGAAGATTCTAGATCATTAAATAATAGAAAGATTGACCTTAAAATAGTTTACACACATCCCAAGACAAGATCCTAACATTAAATTGATGATCCAAATTAAATACATAAGTCAGCTTAAACTAAGAATCAATCATAAACAAACTTGGTCAAAGAAGGAACTAAGCATTAGTAAATATAAGGTTCACTCAACACATGAAGGAACACTTAGCCAACACTGGACAACTATAGTAACTTGAAAACTACAACAACTTGGCCAACACTAGCGATAATAACTCATCCAACACTGATAATCTTGGCCATTACTGAATAACTCAACATCAACTATAACTCACAAACTAGTGGAACTCAGTAATGATAGGCATAATGAACCAAGATGAGCAAGATTACAAGGTAACCCGAGATGCTCTTGCATCACTTCATAATGAGTTAGTATCAAGCATATCTAGATTAAATTTGTAGGAGTGACATTATTAGATTGATGAATTTGTAAGGGCATCCTTGATATATTTTTTGCATTCCAAGTTAAAATCATTGATTTCAAGAACATTTAAGTATCTTCATGGGTATGATAAATCCCTACATCTAACCATGAGGGTTTTTGCAAGATGAATCAAATATTTACCTTTGTACATACTTTCATTTATGTAGTTTCCTTTCATTTTCAAGGTCAATTCCTAAATATGGGTTTCAACTAGGAAAACCCCTTTTACCCAATATTTTTCCTATTTTTATGTTTAAGAACATGTTACAGAGTTGTATAAATTTTCTAGCTACATCAAAAATAATTGGGGGATCCCTAAGAATCCTAGGAAAAAGTGATAGGTATTAAAAAAATTTAAAACTTTTGTACTATGCAACTTTAGCTCAAATTAAATTATAGGTCTACATAACACTCTAGATCATGATTCAACTCATTTATGATTTCCTTTGTGTGCATTGAATTATTTAATATTCATTTTACATTTCATGCATTAATTCTTCATATTTAATTTTATGGTTAGATGTAATTTTTTTTATTAATGTATTATTGTGCTTAGTTAATGAATGATTGTATATATCTTTCAATTTTCATATTTACATTAGATCTATCTATCTTTTGTTTTATTTTGAATGAGTTCTATTACATTGTGTCTTACTTTTATATTACTGCACAATAATATAAGGGACCCCTTAGATAAATAATGAAATTTAGTCCCTAAGAAAAACTTTCTTAGTTAGAAGATGAATCCCCTGAACTAGAGAATGGTTAGTTACCTATAGATGTATTTCTTTCCTCTTTCTGCACTCATACCTTCTTCATCTTATTCTTAACTTTTTTTGTGATCAACAACCTTTTTTCTTTTCTTATCTTCATTGATAGGTGACTGATACTTGTAATCACTCACAAGATATCCAACCTTATTATAGATGAAACAAGCCACACTTAATCTCTATAGATCAAAATTACCCCTAGGATTTCTTAATCTATATCTCACTTCAATGTGTCTATAGTGTTCACAAATATTGTATATACCATTAGTGTTACCTTCTCTTCTTATAATACTCACTGATTTGTTAAATATCCTTGTTGATGGCATCCTTGATCTATAATTCTCTACTTTATGTCCATGGTGATTTTATGTGTAATGGTATCTAGAAAGACACAGATGATGTACTACTTGGTCTTGATCTTCACTCATAAGATTGATGACCATCATTATTGCAATTGTGATAATAACCATTGAAATGAGTTGTTCTTGGAACATTCACTAGTCTTCTCCTACATGCATTAATTGTGTGTCCATGCTTTCCACAATTATAACAAGTACATTTAGTAGGATTGTTACCTTGTACATTGGTATGATCTTTAGATATCCATGATTATTTCATAGCACCATATTTGGATGATTCTCCAATTTCAAATTTTCTATCATTGGTATATCTTGGACTAGAAATATCTCTATAAGGTTACCTTTGATTCTTCAGTTGCTCATCAATATTTTTCATGCTTTTCTCATACCTATTGATTTTTAATTATCATGTCTAATGACATGAAGAAATAGAAGTCTTATTAGCCCTTTTTGTGAACATTTGTCTATAACATACTGAACTTTATCATCTTTTAGTATAAATGTTTTTGAAATTTTGGTGTATAAAGTATGGACATAGGGCATAAAATGATAATAGGAATTATATCTAAAAAGGGGTTCATTTTGTGGTAAAAATATTTCTTCATAAATGTTTGGTATGGGTAGATCTTCCTGCAGTTGAAGAGATTGCAAAAACTATTAGTTGAATAATTAATGCCTTTTCTTTATAAACTAATAAATGAAAATAAATGTTTTTGGGAAGTCTTGTGTGTATTAAATGTTGATCACAGGGATACAAGGTGAGTGGGAGTTAATAAAAAATAAACTATGAGGGAATAGTGCTAAGGCATTGATGGTATTAAAGAGAAGCATTATGACACCGTTGTAGCTGGAGACTTGGTGGCAAAGTTAGAAGGGACCTATTTTAATGAATAACAAAGTGGGACCTAATAAAGCAGCTGAGCAAGGAAGCAAGTATCAAAGTGATCAGTTAAACATGCAATGTGCGATACCTAGATTCCTAGAAGCTATTTAAAGACAAATAAAAGAGCAGATCTAGCATTTTCTATGATCTATATTTGTGGGGAATTTAAGGGATAATTAATGTCTTTACAAATTGCAAGTTTACAGTCTTAAGTTGTAACCAACTTTCCTTCATTAGGAAGTTGTAGTTTTAGAATTTTTTGTTCTTCCTTCCTTTTAAATAAGACCTCACATGTATCTATGAGGTTAAGTAGTGAGTACACACACAGAGTTATTGTAAAATTGCATATTTGAATGAATACATGCCTTTGTTGAGTTTCTACACTTTTATCTGAGCTTGTATTCCCTTCACTCTTCCATGGGGGCCCATGTGGAAGGTGGAGTTTACTTTAGTAAGTAGGAGTTAGACTCAGTTTTCTAAGTTAAGATTAGAATTGTTGTTCCTGCAGCCACTAGAAACAGAACCAGTCATTGTTACTATAGTAGTAGGTGCATAGATGTATGGTTAAATAATTAGAATTTCCTCCCAAGTATTTGATAGTAGTCTTTTCTTTGGATAAACTAGATTTCCTTAATGGTTATTGCATTCAAGGTAGTAGTGACTTTTATCGAAAACTAGAGCATATACTTTGCAAACATCATCTCAAGTTCATGCTCCCAGATTGACATCTATTGAAAATCAACATAGTACTTTGGTAGTAAGGGATGTCCAATCCTACAACTAAAAAGGTGTTACATTGATTAGACATATTTTTGGCATCATTGCTAGGGACAAGTCAAGCTATGAGAGTCTCTGAGTTTTTAGCTACTCATTGTAATTTTTCTAGAATCGTAGTTTCTTTTCAAAGCACTTAGGATCATAGAAGTTTGCATGTAACACAATATGGTTTTTGGATCCATGGAGGATGATAATGAAGATCCAATATCATTTTCAAAAGGTTTGGAAATCAATGAAGACATGTTCTCTAGCATAGTAGAGGAATTTTGTTCACATATTGATGAAAAATTGCTGATTTGTGAGGAGGAAAAGGAATACAGCCTTATTTTTCAAAATGAAGAAATCACCATGCACAAGGTTGCTGTTCAAGATCAATGTGATGTCAAATTAGAACTCCTACTTCAAGAAGAGAGTTGCAATAAAGTGAAAATCAATCCTCTCATGCATAAAAGTAAAGAAGATACTGAAGAAGATCAGTTTTGGGATGATTTAGAGGAGTTTTGCTTAACATTAGATGTTAAACCAACATCTTTTGTAGAGAAAAACTATGAGCCCTATGAAGATGGTGTAGAAATTCCTGTACTTTTATCAAATCAGCGATAGAAATAGGTTTTTAAAAGTCAAGAAGAGGATGGAGAAGCAACTCATCTACACCAAGCCAGCAAGGAGAGTTCAAGATTTGTGCTTTCATGAAGGTGTCCTATTAGACATCTCATTCATATGGAGGAAAAGATATTATCACAAGCTAAGGTTGCAGCAAAAGAAGAACTTGTAGTTGAAGACAAAGCGACACATGCAGCTGCATCTAAAGTGGAAATATTTCATCTTACTTATGCACTTCAAAATGACAATATAAATTGTCAAGATGGAGTAATAATTGATTTTGTTAATGTCTTTCCAAAATTATTGTCATTTGTGAAGTTTCTATTGATGTTACAACTATTTCTCGCTGTGCATAGGCATGTGAAGCACTGGAAGATACTTCAAAGAACTAGTGAATGGTTTTTTTTGAATGGGTCATGTAAACTAGTTAGTGTAGGTTAGGGTAGGTTTTTCATACAATAAGTGTTCTTACATATTATCTTAGAATTAGTAGTTGTCTAGTTTAGTTTTTTTCCTAGTTCTTCTTGTCTCTAAGACTATTGTGGAGCTCATAGTTGGTCGGTTGCTCATATTTCAAATCATTTTTCCAAGGGTGTGAGTGAGTCAAGTTTCAACTTGTGGAAGAGAGTCTTTGCATATATTTCCAAACACTCAATTGAGTAGTTGAGTCTTCATGATGTCAAGAATTTTTTATTCAATGATGGTGTCTAGTTGGTCTTATCTGTAGATTTCATGTTGTAAGAGTCAGTCCTACAACAACTACTATTTGGTTTTAACAATCAGTCCTGTAGCCACTACTCTTTGATTCAATAGACACTCCTGCAGCAACTACTATGTGATCCAAAAGAAAACTTTCAAAAAGTATGAAGACAATACTCATATTAAATATGCAACACTCTTGGAGGGACCTAAACTTTCAGCTATTTGCAAAGTTTGAAGTTTCTCACAACAACACAAATGGTACTATGTTTATGATTTCCATTTATTCATAATAATTATCATTTTTAGTAATTGATTATCTATGCATTGCATTTTGATTTTCAATTATCATTATTGTAATTATATGATCCATAAGCAATTTGATGTTACCTTCATCCATACATTCTCATTTGAGGACAAACAACCTTTTAGCTAGGGGGAGCACATGTATAGATGGTTATTTATCATAAGATATTTTACTTGTGAAGGAAAGTATCCCTATTTGCATGTTGTTCATTTCAAAATTTTGAGTGGTTTGCGGCATGGTGATTGTCTTGTAAATCTCCCAAGTTTCCTTTATAATATTATCAAAAGGAAAGTTACCTATGTATAGCAAGGCAAAACCTAGTCGATATCCCGCCATTGCTTGATTAGGGCTATAATCGAAAAGGAGTTGACTAGGTAGCACTTGGGAACATGGGATGATTTTGTAAAACTAAGGACAGAGGGACCTAAAAAGGGTGGACCTAAAGGTCAAGGAGTGGGTACAAGGGAGAAAACAATTGTAGGAGTTAGGAAAGTAGTATATAGAATGGTTCAAGAAGCTTCAGCTTCTACTTCTATACCTAAAACTACAAAAAGGAAAATTTTGGCCATAGAAGCCTCAACTTCTAGGAAGAGAAAATCATGCATAGTTTCCGTAGAGGAAGGTTCAGAAGAAGTATCTCCAATATCACAAGAATGTGCACTTGACCCGAATAAAGGAAATTCATCAATAAGGGCAAGAAACCAATTTCTACCCCAAGTTCTACTCCACGATGAGTCACCAGAATGTTTGGGGTAAATTTGAGAACTGAACCTTCTGCATCACCTGCTGAGCCTCCTAAACCACCTATTGATGTTGAAACTCCAATACCTACACCGGCACAGTCATGTGAGCATACATCACCTACTCCTAAACATGAAAATGATCTTGAGGAAATTCTCACAAGGCCAAATAGCCCTATTAATGTTGATAGTGACATGGAGTCCTCAAAGGAAATAATGTCCAGGTTTGAACAGCCAGTAGAGGAAACTAATGATCTACCACAAGAGGAATATCCATCTGTTGCACAAGAAATGGTTTAGGAAATTGTTGAAACATTTCAAGTTAAAACGACTATTGCACCCTATCTTGCAATCATCACCCCTTCAAAAAAAGTTGATAACATTGTTGCTTATCAAAATAAAAGCTTTATTGAATGTCAGCATTCTCAAGACGACAACACTGCTAACCACCATCATCCTGAGCACCACCTTGAAGACTATAAACCTATTGTTCATCATCATACACCACTAAACATTTCTACTCCATTAACAGCCAACTTTAGTTTGTACCAACAATTTCAATGGGAAAAAGCAAACTGAGACCTAGAAAGGAAGCAATTGCTTAGAACTATTAGGGAACAAGCACACCAAATTGAAGAGAAGGATAGTGAAATTATGCTCGTGTATCAACGTGTCACGAAGATTACAGAGTTCATTCCAAAGTTTGTAAATTGTAGGTCCCCATCTCTAGTTTACACACTATTCCTAAAGGAGCAAATGATTAATTTTCAATTGTCTCGAATTACTACCCTTCCTTACACACTCCCCAAGAATTCTATGTAGCATTCAAATCGATTATGATGACTCTACAGAATCTCCTCTGTGAGTTATATGTTCATAATCTTGTTGTTCCAGATGATAAAGATTGGAATTCATTGTTATATGTGGGAGATGTACAGTTTAGGGCCGTTATGTCATGGATGTAGAATGAGATTAGTCAAGAGAACCAGGCTGCTCCTTATAGGGAAAAGGAAATGTTTGAACCATTGTACATTTGGCTAGAGGTACAAAACACTCATAGAGTATTCTTTGATTGGCTTTCTATTAACAACAATCAAAGTGTTGCTACCAAAATTCACCCTATCCATGAACAGGCATTTCTATATTGGGAGTAGCATTGTTTTGCAAATGCCCCTAATGCTATACAAACCTCCCTTCAAAGATGGATCCAATTACCAAAAGATCTGAAAACAAGGGAGTTGCACTCTCCCCAAAATCTGGAGTTGGCCATCAATAGGATGCCGAGGTATCTGATGTTAGGTAGAAGTCAAAAAAATTATTGGGTACCTCTTCATTTCCAACTACCAATACTCTTGCATCCTATGCTTGGAAAGTATGATTCATTTGATGAATATAACATGATTGCCAAAGAATAGAAATGGGAAAGGTTGAAACAAAATCATGGATCTTTTAATTATAGAGCTCATGAATTAGGGGAGAAAATTGCCAATGATCTCAAGTTATAAATGAGGATCAGAAACCTATAGATGCTGAAGGGACCAACCTTAGGAAGGTTGGGGGGGGAAATGATGACATGAAGAAATAGAAGTCTTATTAGCCCTTTTTGTGAACATTTGTCTATAACATACTAAACTTTATCATCTTTTAGTATAAATGTTTTTGAACTTTTGATGTATACAGTATGGACATAGGGCATAAAATGATAATAGGAATTATATCTAAAAAGGGGTTCTTTTTGTGATAAAAATCTTTCTTCATGAATGTTTGGTATGGGTAGATCTTCCTACAGCTGAAGAGATTGCAAAAAGTGTTAGTTGAATAATTAATGCCTTTTATTTATAAACTAATAAATGAAAATAAATGTTTTCAGGAAGTCTTGTGTGTATTAAATGTTGATCACAGCGATACAAGTTGAGTGAGAGTTAATAAAAAAAAAATTGTGAGGGAATAGTGCTAAGGAATTGATGGTATTAAAGAGAAGCATTATGACACCATTGTCGCTAGAAGACTTGGTGGCAAAGTCAGAAGGGACCTATTTTAAATAACAAAGCCGGACCTGATAAAGTGGCTGAGCAAGGAAGCAAGTATCAAAGTGATCAGTTAAACATGCAACATACGATACTTGGATTCCTAGAAGCTATTTAAAGATAGATAAAAGAGAAAATCTAGCATTTCCTATGATCTATATTTGTGGGGAATTTAAGGGATAATTAATCTCTTTACAAATTGCATGTTTGCAATCTTAAGTTGTAATTGACTTTCCTTCATGAGGAAGTCATAGTTTTAGGAGTTTTTTGTTCTTCCTTCCTTTTAAATAAGACCTCGTCTGTATTGATGAGGTTAAGTAGTGAGTGGACAGACAGAGTTGAGAGATATCTTGTTGTTCTTCCTGAGTTATTGTAAAACTGCATATTTGAATGAATACATGCATTTGTTGAGTTTCTAAACTTTTATCTAAGCTTGTCTTCCCTTCATTCTTCCATGGGGGCCCACACAGAAGGTGGAGTTTACTTTAGTAAGTAGGAGTTAGACTCAGTTTTCTAAGTTAAGATTAGAACTGTTGTTCCTGTAGCCACTGGAAATAGAACTAGTCACTATTCCTATAGCAGTAGGTGCATAGATGTATGGTTAAATAATTAGAATTTCCTTCCAAGTATTTGATAGTAGTCTTTCCTTTGGATAAACTAGATTTCCTTAATGTATATTGCATTCAAGGTAGTAGTGACTTTTAGCAAAAACTAGAGCATATACTTTGTAGAAATCATCTCAAGTTCATGCTCCCAGATTGACATTTAATGAAAATCAACATAGTACTTTGTTCGTAAGGGATGTCCAATCCTACAACTAAAAAGGTTTTATATTGATTAGACAATGTCTCTCAACCTTAAAGATTCTCTTTGGTTATTAATTTTCCTATCTCAGTCTTTCATTTTTAGTTATTATTTACATGTTCTCATCATCTATGTCACTAAGTTGTTTATTCAATGAATTATTCTCCTATGTTACCCTCTGTAGAATAGCATCCTTATCTTTGATCAGTTCTTAAACATTTCTCTTTCTAGTTTCCAAGGATCTATTCTCATACTTCACACATCCTTACGGATTGAATTTTGTGTTCTCTTTTCATCTTGATGACCTTTTCATTTAGAATTTTGTCCTTTTCCATTAGATCTACAATTGTCACATCAACTTCCTTAGAATTGGCACTACCTTCAAATAGCTCATCAATACTAATTAGACTTGTCTTTAGTTGCTTTAATAGTTCCTTCCTCTTGAAAAATGAATGTTTTATCTTATCTTTTAGTTCCTTGATTATGTCATTAGTTGTCTTCAAGGATTTTCCCAACTATCTCTCATGCCTATACCTTTCCATCTCATTAGACCTACTCTCAAGTTGTTAATATTTCCTTTAAAGAACTAATTATCCGATACTAATTTTTTGAAATAGTAGGTAGTGAGAGGGAGGATTAATCAACACTATAACAATTCACCTATTAAACTTGAAACCTTAAACTTGCAGAAGAGATAAACATTGAGCACTATGAAACATATAACTAAAATATAAAGTAAAATTCAATGAAAAATTCAATAATGCGATCACAGATATAACACTTTGATTTTGGTCTCACAAAAATCCTTGGTCAGAGGGAGAAATTGTGGTGGGGGTGACACCCAAAATCTTCTCACTTCAATATAAAAGAATGCCTTGATAGAAGCTACAATTGTCACTTTCTAGGACCCTCTTAGGAATCATTGATACTTTGTTAGAACCATCCAAAGTCCTATTACATATTACCCTATTAAAGGATTTTATCCATGATTATAGTGTTTACACTATTAAGGGATTTATAAATAAGTCATGTAAAAAATTTCCTTCTTAAAGGATTTTGAAATGCTTGTTGAAACTGTTAGGAATGCAACAAGATAAAAATGACATTTAATTTATTCTCTATGATAATTAGATCTTTCATGCTCTATAATTGGACCTTGCATCAATTATTTAATCTCTTTGCAACTCACTCTGTCATTTTAGTTCAAATCTTCAACAATCTAACATAGTAACAACACTCTCCACACACTTTTTCTTCATAGCAATTGTTTCCTATTAATATTTTCTTACCTCTGAGATTGAAATCTAATTAGGAGTTTTATTTCCATCCAAAATTATTTTAAAATCCTTAAATGTTTCACAAAATATTATAAACTTGACCACATTTGCCAAATCTTAATCATTTGGTCATTCTCAATGTGAAATATATCTTTATTTCTATTCATTAATACATTTTGAAATTATCAAAATATATGCTCACCATTTCCTTTGAATAGATCCAGTCAACTCCTCAATTGATGTAATATGTATTCCTTATTAAATAGATTCAATGAATCTAACTACTTCATGATAACTTAGTAGTCTAATCAAAATAGGTTATCTTCTACTTGTTCATTGTTTAGACCAGTTGGTGTTATATACCACTTTTCTTACTCTTGTTTATCCCTTGTTGATGTCTCTTCTTGTTCAATGCTCACTTTTCTTGGTTACCACTCAAACATTATTTTTCCTTATCACTTGACCTTTATTGCTTATCTTGTCTATTTTCTACTTGACCTATTCACCACTTCACCTTAACAACTCCACTTTATCGCTTGTTCTTTTTTCTTATCAATAGTATATGGAAGTTCATTGGTTGGTTTAAATTCTTATAATTGTGAAAAATTATTTCATGACCTATATAATGGTTTTCCAAAAATGAAAAACATACCGCTAAAGTCATCATTAATATCATTAGTTTGATTCTTCAATCAACAAAGGCATGAACAACTTTCAGGATCATCCCTATATGAGCTCAAAATAGGGCATCAAAACATAAAGCATGTAGACAAGGGGAAGATAGAAATCTCACCGATGATATTGTGAGAAGCCACAGCACCAAAAAAATTTCAAACACAAGGAGACACCCCCATGGAAGAAATAAAATAGAAAAGAAAGGAGATGAAACAAATAAAGAACTTCATTGAAGAAAATTCCACACAAAGGGGCCACAGGGTGCCAACTACCATCATACATCACAATGTTGCATAAGTTCAAGACAATGTACCTAGTATATGAGTTTATAGCATAGGGAATGAGGATGGAGAGGAGTCAACTACCCAAACATGGCTAACATAGTGAACCACAAGTCCTTTAAAACTCCCAAACGCACTTATTTTCCACTAAAGACACCACATGATTAACTAGGAAGGAATTATTTAATGAAATATCCAAAGTGAACAATCCCATAGGGTATGCAAACAAACACACAACTCCACCCATATTTTTGTTATCAATAATAGAAAGCTTGAGAAAAATCCCTACTAAATGCAAGCCCTTTCATGAAAAGGTGTCCTCTTATGAGACTTAACCAAAATTCTCACAAAGTGAAAATACAATTAGGGAGAAGGAGGTGTTGGAACTACAATTGGAATGATTTTTATATTGTCATTGATGCCAAACCTTACTGGTAAGACATTTGCTAACAATTTAGAGTGCCATATAACCTGCCATATAATTTTATTAATGAAGAGGATTTGAGAAGAGAGATAACAAGATGAATTAGTAAGGTGGTTGAGTAAAGTGGGGTAAGTATGATGGAACTATAAAGGGCACTTGATCAATTAGTATTTGACAAGATAATATGTCATTTGTATTAAGAGAAGAAGAAAGATGAGTTGAAGTGTAGAAGAGATGATTGATAGACATCAAGAAGTTAAGTAAACCAAGTAACCGGTTACTAGGTCAATGAAGAAGTTAAGCATTATTGAGCAAAAGATTAAGGAACTTAAGTATCAACCAAGAATAATAGTATTAGCCAAGTTTTGGTAATGGATTAAAAAGATGAAATAAAATTAATGACTATGTATAGTGATGGGTGAGCAAGCTAGTGTAAGCCAAGTGAGAAAAATCAGTAGTGACCAAGCTACCTAGTGATGAGAAAGCTAAAGAACATAGTGATGACCGAGTGTCAAAAAATTAATAGTTTTAGAAAAAATCAAGATTTGAGGTCAACACAGTTGAATTTATAGAATAGTCAAAATGTGTTAAGATAAAGATTGATGAGCTAGCATATTTAATGCATGAATTGATTTTGTTAAGTGATCTAAGGAGAAGATTTAATGAGAAGTTTCCACAAGTTTCAAGGAAAGAAGAAAAAGAAAGACAAAATGATGAATAGATTCAATGAATCTGAACAAACCCTAAGATATAGGGTTATGTTTAAGTAGAAAAAGAATAAACCCTTATATGTAAGGAGGCATATAAGATATTTTATAGTTTTTTTTGGCTAGCAAATTTATGAAGGACAAGTGGAGGAACAATAACTGTAGAGGAAAAGTGAGAAGTTGGTGAAATAGATATTAATTGAGGTTTTTCCAAGAAAATTAGAGATTAGAGATGGAGAATGAGATGAAGACTATTCAATGAACTAGGAATGATTTGAATGGAGATTTCAACATGCAAAGTGAGTTCTATTTTATTAGATCAACCTAGCTATTACTTTCTAATCATTCTAATAGTCAAAATCCTATCATCAAGGTTGACCTAATAGTCATTTTGTAAATTTTTTAATTAAGTATTTTAAAGACCTCTAACAAGGCCACTCTTAACAGGGTGATTAAATCCTTTAACAAGGTCACACCTAATAGTGTGTTTTGTAATCTTTAAAAGGGTTGGCTCTTAACTAAGATCACTTCAAAAGAGTGAAAAAGTGGTAGCATGTTACTTGTTAGATTTTCCTAAATCATGTTTCCACATTAAATCTTAGTGTCATACTTTTGTGAATGATGCTTTCCTATTTCACGCTATTTACTATTGTATGTTTCTATAATTTAGCTAACAATAAAATAGAGAGCTAAGTGTTGAGATGAATAAGTTGGATTATTGATCATTTTCTATTTTTGTTGAGTGGATTTATGAGTTTGATTAAGTTGTTTAAAGTTGTTAAAAGTTGAATTGGCACATCTGGGTTTGAGGATAATTGATTCACCCCCTCTCAATTATTCTACTCATTCTAACAATTGGTATCAGAGTATTGTTGTTTTCAGGGAAATTTTGAAGGGACTTAAGCTAAAAGATTAAGATGTACAAGCGATAGGTACACATGTTGAACAAAGAGAACTTCCCAGCATGGAAACACTTGATTAGATTGTATCTATCTAGATTTGGTGATTTTTCACTATAATACTTGGACAATGAATAAATAAAAGCACCTAGACCCATGATAATTGAGAAACGAAAAGAAAAAGGAGCACAAGCAAATAATGATAGATCTAGCATCTTTCCTAAGTTATGATGATTTCAATGATGTGAAAAATTACACTACTGCAAAGAAGATGTGGCATAAGTTAGCACAAATTCATGGAGGAGGAAAAAATGTGTTAAGGGATAAAGGTGAAAGTTTGAGAGGCAAATTTGATGACATGAGAATGAAAGAAGGAGAAATTGTTACTCAATATTGTTGCTCAATATGATGAATATAATTAGAGGTGTTGGAGCAGGCATACTTAAAGAGACTATGATGAGCAAGGTACTAAGAACTTTACTTCCTATTTATGCCATTAGAGTATCTACAATACAAGAACTAAGATGTACATTTGGTAATGACCTAACCCTAGATAGTCTAATTGGTAGACTCATTGCATTTAAATTGTCAAATTTTCATAATTATACACCTTCTAGTGTTGAATATGCTTTCAAGTCCATACTAACCCTTCATGGATCTAAAAGAGGAAAAAGTTCAAAAATTAAGCATGTGGACACTAATAGTGAATCGAATGATGTCCTTGAGGAACTAGAAGCATTATTGTTGAAAAGGATACCAAGAGGAAAAGGAAAATACAAAGGTTAAAATTCCTATAATCCGTTTTACATGTAATAAAGTTGGTCATATTGCTACAAGGTATCTAGACAAAGATGAAAAGGAAAGGAAAGACAATAGATACCAAGGAATGTGAGAAAATAGAGACAAAAAAGGTAACAAAGACTACAACGGAAAAGGTAACAAATCTTGTTACATTGTTGAAGAAGGTGGTTTTGAAAGTTGTTATGATAAGTATGATGAAGAAGTTATTTATGTTGCAATGAAAGATGGATCTTATGAAGATGAAAAGATTGAGGAAACTACTCTTATTTCACATGTGAGTAAGAACAATAAATGGATAATTCATAGTGGTTACTCACATCATATGATTGGTGATAAAAGTATGTTTGAAAAGTTAGAACACTGTAGTGGATGTTGTGTTAAGTTTGGAAATGATGCACCATGTTATGTGAAAGGTAAAGGATCTATTATGTTGAATGACAGGATTATTGGTGATAATGCATATTGGGTTGATGGATTGAAATATAATCAATTGAGTGTGGAATAACTAAATAGTTGAGGCAATTGAGTTGAATTTTGAAATAAGAAGGATAAAATCTATTCAATGCTATAGGTGAACTGATTGAAGGTGGAGAGAAAACAAGAGTTAACTTATTCTATCTAGAACTATATGAAAATACATATTTAGTTGCACAATTTGAAGATGTTTGGTTATGGAATAAGAGGTTTTGTCATGAAAACTTTGATAATTTGGTAAGAATTAGTAAGATGGAAAGAGTAAGAGAATTTCCAAGATTAAGGAAACTTGATAAAGTGATGTGCAAACAATTTCAAATGGGAAAAATGACAAATTCTAGTTTCCAGAGTAAGACCTATTCTTCTGATGATATTTTGGAGTTGGTTTATATTGATTTATGTGGTCCTATTAGAGTTGAAATGTATTATGGTGACAAGTATTTTACCTTATTTGTTGATTATTTCTCTAGAATGATGACTATGATGTTTCTCAAAAAAAAATCTAATGTTTTTCAAATGTTTAAGTGGTATTTGGCTAGAGTTGAAAAGGAAACAAATAAAATTTTGAAATGCTTGATATCATATAGAGGAGGTGAATTCATATCTAATGAGTTCAATACATCTTGTACTAAAAAAGGAATCAAAAGAAAAATGTTTGCACCAATGATTCCACCACAAAATGAGATAGTTGAAAGAAGAAACAAATCAATCATGGACTATGAAAGAACACTGATGATGGAAAAGAATGTTTCAAAAAAATATTGGAGAGAAGCTATAAATGCTGATGTTTATACCCTTAACCAAGTTCAAGTAAAAACCCTTTTGAATTTTGGTATGGCTATGCACTTAATGTCAATTATTCAAATTATTTGGAAGTGAGTGTTATACATTGAAAGATTCAAGGAATGGAAAACTTGATGCAAAGAGTGATGAATGTATAATCTCAAGATATTCCAATAAAATAAAGGCATACAAGTGTTTGAATACTAACATTAACAAAATTTTAGAAATAGAAAATGTTAGAGTTGGTGAATTTGTCGAAAAGAATGAAGAAGAATGCAAGAAGGAACCTGGAGATTACATAAACTATGTATACATCTATGAAGGAGAACCGAGTACCTTACCAGAATAAGAAAAAGAAGCTATTGAGAATAAGCATACATACACTACCAAGTTATAGAAGAGAATCTTTGTCGAGCATCAGAAAGCTGCAAAGTATCAGGCTATAGAGACCAAACATCAAACAAAGGAAGTTGAGTTACAACAGGAAATACCTGGAGAAGATGAGCAAGTTGGACCAAGTGAACTACAACAAGGAGGAAGAATATATGAACCTATTTTAGAAAAATATGTGAGAAGACACCACACACCAAATCAAGTCATTGGAGAAAAAGATTTAGGATTCATGACAAGAAAAAAATTAAAGAATGATAAATTATTACTATGTGAGTTTGAGCCTAGAACAGTTAAATATGCATGTGATGTTTCTCAAAGAAAAATATATTGATTTTCAAATGTTTAAGTGGTATTTGGCTACATTTGAAAAGGAAACTAATAAAATTTTGAAATGCTTAAGATCATATAGAGGAGGTGAATTCATATCTGATGAGTTCAATACATCTTGTACTAAAAAATGAATCAAAAGAAAAATGTTTGCACTAATGATTCCACCACAAAATGAGATAGTTGAAAGAAGAAACAAATCAATAATGGATTGTGAAAGAACGCTGATGATAGAAAAGAATATTTCACAAAAATATTGGAGATAAGCTATAAATACTAATGTTTATATCCTTAACCAAGTTCAAGTAAAACCCCTTTTGAATTATGGTATGGTTATGCACCTAATATTAGTCATTTCAAAGTATTTGGAAGCAAGTGTTATACATTGAAAGATTCAAAGAATGGAAAACTTGATGCAAAGAGTGATGAATGTATATCCTCAAGATATTCCACTAAAATAAAGGCATACAAGTGTTTGAATACTAACACTAACAAAATCATGGAAAAAGAAAATGTTAGAGTTGGTGAATTTTCATAAAAGAATGAAGAAGAATGCAAGAAGGAACTTGAAGATTACATAAACTATGTATACATCTATGAAGGAGAACTAGGTACCTTACAAGAACAAGAGAAAGAAGCTATTGAGAATAAGCATACATACACTACCAAGTTATAGAAGAGAATCTTTGTCAAGCATCAGCAAGCTGCAAAGCATCAAGCTATAGAGACCAAACATCAAATAGAGGAAGTCGAGTTACAATAGGAAATACTTGGAGAAGATGAGCAAGTTGGACTAAGTGAACTACAACAAGGAGAAAGATGATATGAATCTATTTTAGAAAAATATGTGAGAAGACACCACACATCAGATAAAATCATTGGAGACAAAGATTTAAGAGTCATGACAAGAAAAAAAATTAAGAATGATAAATTATTACTATGTGAGTTTGAGCCTAGAATAGTTAAAGATGCATTGGAGAATGAAGATTTAATTAGAGCGATGAATGTGGAGATTGACCAAATAGAGAGAAAAAAAATCATGGGCATTGGTAAAAAGGCCAAAGGATAATAATGTGATTGGAACTAAGTGGGTATTCAGAAACAAGTTGAATGAGAAAGGTGAAGTAACAAAGAAAAAGAAAGATTGGTTTACAAGGGATATACACAAGAGGATGGAATTGGCTATGGAGAGACATTTTCTCTAGTTGCAAGGTTGGAAGGAGTAAGAACATTATTTGCATATGCTTCTTACAAAGGATTCAAGGTATATCAAATGGATGTCAAATCTACATTTTTGAATGGAATCTTGGAAGAAGAAGTCTCTATTGAACAACCTGAAGGATTTGTTGAACTTGGCAAGAAGAACATGGTATCTAAGTTGCATAAATCATTCTATGGTCTTAAAAAAAAAAACCTAGAGCACAATATGAAAGATTACATGCATATTTGGTGAGAATTGTCTTTGCAAGAACTAATGATAATAGGGATATGTACTTGAAAAGTGAAGCCAAGGGTATGATATTGTTAGCTGAAATATTTTTTGATGATATCATATTTGGAGGACATGATTTATTATGCAAATCATTGCTAATGAGGTAAATAAAAAATTTGAGATGCCAATGTTTGGAGAGATCAAATTGTCTATTAGTTTGCAAGTCTATCAAATGAAAGGAGGTATATACATTACATAATTTAAATATATCAAGGAGATACTAAAAACCTTTGGAATGGATGAGTGGAGACCATTTGGAGCACTTATGGTCACTAGACATAAAATTTTAAAGAATGATGATTGTGCTAAAGTAAATCAAACATTGTATAGGTCAATGATATGTAAATTACAATATGTTGTTCATAGAAGACCTGGAATTGCATTAGTTGTTAGTATTGTTTCAATATTTTCTAGTAATTCTAAGGAGAACCACTTAATGGCTATGAAAATAATATTGAGATATCATAAAGGAACATAAGACTATGGTTTATGGTATAAGAAGAATGTTGAGTTTGAGCTAAAATTTTACACAGATGTTGATTGGGATGGAAAAATTGATGATAGAAAGAGTACAAGTGGAGGATATTTCTTCCTAGGCAAGAAATTGATTTCATGGACAAGTAAGAAGTAAAATTGTATTTTATAATCCACAAAAGAAGTTGAATATGTTGCAATAGCAGTTAATTGCTCAAACATAGTGTGGATCAAAAAATTGTTGAAAGGTATGAAGGAAGAGATTATTGAACCTATGGTGATATATTGTGATAATAGAAGTGCTATAAACATATCCAAGAATCATGTGATGCACACAAAGACAAAGCATATTGAAATCAAGTATCATTACTTAAGAGAATTATTAAGACTAGAATATGTGAATACAAAGGAACAGATAGTTGATATATTCACTAAGGCATTACCTAAGGATTCATTTGTGTATCTAAGAGGTAAGTTAGTGTTCATACCCCTATCTGAAGAAAATTAAGAAGGGATTCAACATTACATCAATTATTATGATCAAAATATCTTACAAATTGATGCAAGAGGTCACACTTTTGGAGCTTCCTAAAGCTGTGAAAAGAAGAACACAAGTATGCATTGATAAAGCTGCAAGTAGGCACATGGTGATATAGTGAAAGGAAAAGATATACAAAGATGAAAGAGGGAGAGATAATTCATAGATTATTTTGTACAGAAGATAACAAGGGAGATGTGTACACGATGTCTTTGGCATTGTTTTCAAAGAGGGAGATATGTACCAAGTTACCATCCAATATTGAAGAAGGATGCAATACAATTGGTATTATGTTGAAGAAAATTAATTGGTATCATAGAGGGAGAAGTGCAAAGAGGGAGAATATCAAAAGTTGCATGGACGAGAATCAGAATGAAACTAAGGATATTAATGAAGATTTGATAAAAAACATAGAGGGATTTAACTGTGAAAATCCAAAGAACACTTTTTCCATTGCATGGTAACTAAAGGTGTTGCCATCAATGTCAAAGAGGGAGATTGTTAGAACTACAATTGGAACAATTTTTATGTTGTCATTGATGTCAAATCTTATAGGTAAGACATTTTCTTATAGTGTAGAATGCCATATTATTTGCTTGATGAAGAGGATTTGAAAAGAGAGATAACAAGATGAATTAGTAAAGTGGCTAAGTGGAGTAAGTATGATGGAACTACAAAGGGCACTTTATCTATTAGTATTTGATAAGATAATATTTTATTTGATCATTGTATTAAGTGAAGAAGAAAGATGGGTTGAAGTGTAGAAGAGACTAAGAAACAAAAGATTAAAACCATCTATTTAAGCAGGCATATGAGATGTTTTACAGTTGTTCTTGGCTAGCGAATTTGTGAACGAAAGTTCAAAGAACAAGAGTTGTAGAGGAAAAGTGAGAAGTTGGTGAAAGAGAGACTACTTGAGGTGTTTCCAAATAGATTAGAGATCAAAGATGGAGAATGTGATGAAGACTAGTCAATGAACTAGGATTGAGTTGAATGGGCATCTGAACATGCAAAGTGAGTTGTATTTTATCAAATCAGCCAAGTTGTTACTTTCTAACCATTGTGGCAGTCAAAATCCTTTAGTCAAGGTTGACCTAACAATCATGTTGTGAATCCTTTAATCATGGTGACATTTTAATGGGGTGTTTTAAAGACCTCTAAAAATGCCACTCCTAATAGGGTGATTAAATCCTTTAACAAGGTCATACCTAAAAATGTGTTTTGTAATCATTAACAGGGTTGGCTCTTAAGTGAGCTCATTTCAGAAGAGTGAAAAAGTGGTAGCATGTTGCTTGGTGGTTTTCCCCAAATTGGGTTTCCACGTTAAATCCCAATGTCATACTTGTATGAATGTTGTTATCATGTTTCATGCTATTTACTATTGTATGTTTCTGCAATTTGGCTAACACTAAAATATAGAGCTAAGTGTTGGGATGAATAAGTTGGATTATTGATGATTTTCTATATTGGCCAAGTGGATTTATGAGTTTGATTAAGTTGTTAAAAGTTGAATTGGTACATCCAACCTAGAGGATAATGTTTTTACCCCCTCCCTCTGTTATTCTAATCATTCTAATAGGAGGAGTTGTAAAATTGAGCATGCAGCCAAGGATAACCCAAATGCCAGCAGACTAAGTGTTCAAGCAAGGGACGAAATCACCAAAGCAAACCAAACGAATAACAAGCAAAAAAGAATAATTCACCAACGCCAAAAATAACCCAAATTTGTAAACCCCACCCATGACCACAAAAAGTGATGCAGAAGGGATAGAAAAGACCAATGTCATGGCCACCAAGATCATCTTCCTCATTTGTATCCTCAACCCAGAAAGCTTAGAATTTGAAAAGTCACCCTACTCTTCCTACCTAAAGATGTTTAAAAAAAAAAAAAGTCTAAGTTCATATCATTTGAACTTTCTAATTTTGACAAATTAATTGTGAGAACTACATACTAAATGAACATTGCACTTTAACTAAATTATTGTTATAATCTTTTTATTATTCCTAACTAATCTATCACTCAACTTATATTATATTTATACAATTTATTTATACTTATTCATATACACATATTCATTAACATATTGGTAATAATAAAAGAAGACTCAAACACAAACATCACATATTAAAAATAAATTTTTTAGTCGATATGTGGGAACTTTGTTAATGTAAAATTACTTTTTTGGCCATCAGCCTTTGACCAAAAAATTGTCAACCCTTGTCGTTAATTATTTTTTGACAAGTTTTATGTCACTCCAACTTTAAATCTTCTTTTTTGCCTATTTATTTAATTTAATTAACTATTATCTACATTGGTAACTCTTGTTTTTTTCTTATTTATTTATTTATCTCCATTTTAATTCTTGTATTTAGTTGACTAATTAATTTGTCTTGTGTTTTTCTTTATTTTTATTTAATTTTAGTTTTTAAAATTGATTGAAGTTTTATCTTTTAAATTATTTTAATTCATTTAGTTTTTTAACTTTAAATATTAATTTTTAGTTTAGCCAATAGGATATTTGTGGGAGGAGTTCCTATTTATTTACTATATATTTTTATACTTGATAGTTGTGCATGAAGTTATGTATTTCTTTCCACACTTACTTTTTTCTATTGTTGGAATGTGACTATGTACATTAATAATAATAAATTGTGTGTCTGATTTATAGAACTTAATTCTTCCCGCTATCCAACTGTTGTTGTTGGCCAATTTATTAAAATTTACTTTCCTTGGATCCCATAAAATTCCTAAACCTCTTAAGGCTTCGGTGGATTCCATGAGGTTTTTGTTCAAAAAGCCTAATTCTTTATTTAATTTTTCTTTTTATTTTTCTCCCTGTATCTTACTTAATTTGGTTTCTTGTAGTAAAACAAGTTCTAAGTTAAATAAGGACATATTTTTCTTGAGTAAGTACTTTTTGTTAGGGGCATTTAAACCCCTAATATTCTAGGTTGTGGTACTCATTGAACTATGGGAAGGCTCTTCCCCTTCCTAGCTCTCAAAATGTCCAAAAAAATTTGTTGATTTTTTGTATTCCCTACTACTGACCTTAGTTCCATGAGTGATTTCCTACCTCATTTCATTTTCTTTTTTTCTGACATCATGGGGCTTCAATGCCCTGCATGTTCTATTCTATTCCCAATTTATCTAAATACTTACACATTGTCCTCTTATTGGGTGTTGTATATTCTACCTCATCTTTGTTTAATACCATTGCTTCTGTTGTGTCAATAATTTTATAATCATGAATTTCTTTACTATCTCTAATTTGTTATGATTTCCTTTGTATTATCTATGAAAGTAACCTATTTGTGCCATCTAGAATTCAAAATTCCTCCCAGAAGGTTTTAAAAGAAGTTTTTGCCTTTTTTAGAAAATTGTTTTCCTTGTTTTGATATGTCCTCCCTATCTCATCCATGAAGGTTTTTTACCTCAAATGGAATATGGTTCACACTCCAATCTTGGTCCCCCTCTATGTTGTTAAAAACATATTTCCCATTAAGAGGTGTTTGCCAAAATAAGTTTTCTTTCTATCATTTTTGTTTTGTTTTTTCTAGATATTTATATACTCTTTTTTTCCAATGAACTTAAATGTATATTATTAGATTTAAATATTGATATCAATTTCATTTCTAAAAAAATATTAATTTAACTTCTATTAAAGTCCAATATAAATATTTAATTTTCTTTTAATTCATAATGCAACTAGAGATAACTCAAATTTGAAATTATAATTTTAATTAAGTTATTTACACTTTCTCTCATAATACTAAATATTCATAACTAGATGATTATATAGTGAACTCCACTATAACTTCTCTTAAAATATAACTAAATTACAATTATATATTTATTAATTTATAACTCCACTTGCATTAATAAATATCTAATAAGTCATATCCTACTAAGAGTTTTAAAAGTAATTGATATTAAAAACCCACTTATAAGAAAATAAATAATATTTATTTATTTAATATTCAAAATAAATAAATAATATATGTATATATTAATTATTTATTTATTTTTAAAGTTTCAAAATTAATAATTAATCATTAAAAAAATTATTTTTTTAATCCAAAAATTAAATTACATTTTTATTAAATAAAAATAAACATACAATTAACATTTTCATGTCTTTTATATCTTAAATCATGCAAGCACCATATACTTAGTTTTCTATTTATAGTATATTTGTTTTCACATGCATGTATAAGTTTAGTTAGAACATGCTTTCCTCTTAATTAATCTTTTTCTTTTCAAATAAATTTTGCAACTAAATTAGTTTAGATATATGAAGAATATTTATCTTTATTTAGAAAATTCATGATAATCACATGGTTCTAATGAAAAATTTAAAGTTGCAACCTTAGTTGTTCAATTTGTCATTTTCTTCCAATTTTCTCTATATTAGAAAGGGTTTTAACATAATACAACCATAATAATTTTCTAAATTTTTCTACAGTTTTCCTCAGTTAAGTTTTCTTCATCAATAAGTTTTCCTTTTCAAAATCTAGAATATAATTATTTATCAAAAAATTAATACAATAAATTAATAAGCATTATGCAAGCACCTATAAAGACAAGAAGTAGACAGATCTTTCAAAAAAATTCTACAATGGGTTTTCAAACCCTGCCTCAAAAAACAAGCTAAATTCTAAGACAATCTATGAATGCATGCAAATCCAAACCCTCCAAAACTTTCTACAATTCTTTTGCTCCAATTCTAAATTTTACCTCCCAAAACCTATGTGTCCCTCAAGGAACTACAAACTCTCTAATAAAGAACCATAACCCTAACTAGGGATTCTAATCTCCAATTACTAAAAGGCACCTATTGGATACAATTGATTAATTGTGTGTTGTCTTTGATGTTACACAAATTTCATAATCATTATCAGTCAATATATTCCAAGCTCGCTTGAGTAGTGAAGATAGTTTTTTGTGTCTACCGAGCACTCATTTGTTTGCCTAGTTCAGAAGGTAGTGTCTATCAAGTTCACCCAGGTGTCAAAGGAAAATATGCAAAAAGTGAGTGTTAACCAAGCTCACTCAGTTAATGAAGGAAAGTTTGATGGAATTAGTGCTAACCAAGCTCACTCGATTGCCAAAGGATTTTCACAAATTTACAATGTTAACCAAGCTTCTATTAGTTAACAAAGGAAATCATTTTTGAGTTAGTTTCTATCGAGTTGTGTCAGCTAATGAAGGGTTTTCTTATTTTGATATATTAAGCTTAATCGATTTACCTATTGATTCTGGCTGACTAAGGTGATGAATATTAATTATTCTAAGTTGTATTTGAGCTTACTTGACAAAGTGAAAGATATAAGTATAAGGTCAAGTTTGTGATTTCAATGTATGAGGAGGTGCAATACATGAAGATGTTATTAGAGATTTAATGATGAGAAGAGGAAGCAAATTTGAAGGATAAGCGTAATATCCTTGAGGAGTAGAAAAGCCATATTTGATCAGGAAGGATCAAGTACAAGATAGAATAGAGATCTGTAATCATAAAATCAATTGCATTCAAATTAGGTCATCTCATTGTTACTCTCTAACCATTGTAGCAGTGATCTAAATCTCTTAACAGAGTTAGCTTAATAGGTATTTCCTAATCCTCTATTAAAGTGATAGCTCTATTGAATTGTCTCAAGACCTCTAACAAGGCCACTCCTAACAGGGTGATTAAATCCTCTAATAGGGTCACACCTAACAATGTGTTTTGTAACCTTTAATAAGGTTGGCTCCTAACAGGGCTCACTTCAAACGAGTGAAAATGGTAACTAGTTACAAATGGTGGTTTTCCCAAAATTGGGTTTCCACGTTAAATCCTAGTATCAAATGTGTTCATGTTATTTTATTTTATATGTTTGAAACTTAATTAAAGTAATGGTAATCACAAAAAACATTTAAATTTTATATGTTAAGAATTTACTGAGCTAATTCAATTATTACTGAGTTACAACATTTTATGTGTATTTACTGAGCTTCAACAATATTTAATTTTCAGTTTGCATTTTTGTACTGACATCTAAGGGATCTAGGATTTATTTTAGTAGTAACTAATTCACCACTCCCCTCTTAGTTACTCCTCTTATATTTCCAACAATTGGTATCAAAGCTTTTAGTACTTGCAGAGAAGGTTTCAAGGACCTAAGCTCAAGATCAGGATGTCTTACAAAAGACAGATTCTCAAATTGAAAAAAGATAATTTTGTAGCATGGAAAGGACTTATGAGGTTACATCTAGCTACCATTAGTGATTTAGGTTTCAAATATCTTGATTCTAAATACAAGACTCCCATTGGAACATTATCAATTGAAGATATTGTTGAAAAGAAGAATCATAACATCATGATGATTGATATTGCATCTGCTCTCAATTATGCTGAATTTGATGAGGTAAAGGATTGCAAAAATGCTCATACAATGTGGACCAAAGTAAAAGACATCTATGGAGGAGATGAAAATGTAAGAAGAGACAAAGAAAAAATTCTTAGAGGACAATTTGATCAAATGAGAATGAAAGAAGATGAAAACATTGTAAAATATGTGAAAAGTATCAAGGAAAGTGTAAGTGCAATCAAAGTATCTGGAGGAGACATTAAGGAGGAAACTACTATAAGTAAAGTGCTCAAAACTCTTCTTCCTATTTTGCAATTAAAGTATCTTCTATTCAAAAAAAGAGATGTGATCCAAATAAAAAACTAGGCTTGGATGCTCTAGTAAGAAGACTGATAACTTTTGAACTAGACAACTATGATAACTATGTTCCTACTTCAAAGAATATTGAATCTACATTTAAAGCCAAAATCGCACTCAAAGGGTAAGAAAACAAAGTCTAGTCAATCAAGAAGTGAAGAAGAAGGAACATCAAAGGAAAGCTCAGATAGCGATCTTGAAGTTGTTTAAGCCCTATTTGTAAGGAAGTATTCCAAAGAAAGAGGAAAGTACAAAGGTAAAATTCCTCTCATCTACTTTTCTTGAGAAGAAGTTGGTCACATTGCTACTAGGTGTCCAAATAAGGAAATAAAGGATGAGAGTAAAAAAAATAAGCATAAAGGCAAGAAGGGCTCCAAGAATTACAAGAACTACAAGGAAAAAGGTAAGAAATCTTGTTTTATAGCTAAAGATTCTGATAAGAATGAAGATGAAATGGTATATATTGTTGTGAAATATGAATCTGATGAAGGAGATAAGATGGCACTTATCTAGATCATGTTAGCAAAAATGATATATGGATTATTAACAGTGGTTGTTCACATCATATGACTAGAGACAAAGCAAATTTTGAGCACATGGAATATTATGATGGAGGTAGTGTGAGATTTGGAAACAATGAACCTTGTAACATAAAATAAAAAGGATGAATTTTATTGACTAAAGAACTTGTATGTGACAATGCTTATTGGGTTGAAGGAATAAAGCATAATCTACTGAGTGTGGCACAGTTGAATAACATTGGGTTCAAGGTAGAATTCATGAATGGATAGGCTAAACTACTAGGTGGAAAAGGAAATCTATTTTATCCTGATCTCAATAATTGTTCATATTTTATTGTTCAAGTAGAAGAAATCTAGTTATGGCATAAAAGGCTATGTCATGTTAACTTTGATAATTTGGTTAAGATAAGAAAACATAAAAGAGTAAGAGGTATTCCTAGTTTGAAGAAACGTGACATGGGTCTATGCAAGAATTGCCAAATTGGTAAGATAGGAAAGACTAGCTTCAAAAGCAAAAACTATTAGTCAGAAGAAGACTAAGAAATTATTCATATATATTTATGTGGACCTATTGGAATAGAATGCTATAGTTGAGAAAAGTTTTTCATTCTTTTTGTTGATGAATATTCTAGAATGATGATAGTAATGTATCTAAAAGAAAAATTAGAAGCCTTTCAAAAATTCAAGTGGTATCTGAAAAGAGTAAAAGCAAAAACTAGAAAGAGGTTGAAATGCTTAAGATCATGGAGAGGTGGTACATTCTTCTCTGATGAATTCAATAATTTTTGCATTGAAAGAGGAACCAAGAGACAAGTATCAGCCCATTGTACACTACAACAGAATTGTATAGCTAAAAGAAGAAACAAATCTTTCATGGATTGTGCAAGAACCCTAATGATTGAAAAAAAGGTTGCTCTCAAATACTGGAAGGAAGTTATCAGCACTGTAGTTCATATCTTGAATAGAGTAGAGTTGAAGAAAGATTCAAACAAAACACCTTATTAGCTACGGTATGCCTACAAACCTAATGTAAGCTACTTGAAAGTATTTGGCAAAAAATGTTATATATTGAAAGAATCTAGAAAAGGGAAATTTGATTGAAAAAGTAATGAAGACATATTTGTAGGATACTCTTGTAGAAGTAAATCATACAAATATTTGAATTTTTCTACTCATGAGATTATAGAAAGTGCACATGTTAGAAATAATGAGTTTGTAGAAAAGAGTGAAGAAAGTAATAAGGAACCAGAGGATTACAAAAGATTTGTTTACTAAGAACCTAATACCCTACCAAATCTATCTAAAAGAAAGGAAGCTTCATCTCTTGAGTCCCTAGAATCCATAATAGCCACTGAGTTGTAGATTGTGCAATTTGAGTTACAGTCTAAAGGACTTGAGTCACAATCAGAGGCTATTGAGCTAGTTCAAACCGAGCTTGATGGACTTCAGTCATAGATAGAAGGACCTGAGCTTAAAACTAAAATTCAAAATGAAGATTTTGGAACTCATTGAAAGCCCAAATAGCCCATGTTAGCAAGATATGTAAGAAGGCATCATGCACCTAATCAGATCATTAGAGACAAATCAGATGGAACAATGACAAGAGGCAAATTAAAAGGTACATGTTTACTTACTAAATTTGAACCTAGAAGTGTTAAAGATGCTCAAAAATAAAATTTGGGTTGAAGCAATGAATGAAGAGAAAGAAAAAATAGAAAAGAACAAAACTTGGACTCTTATTCCTAGACCCAAGGATTAAAATGTAATTGGTACAAAGTGAGTATTTAGAAATAAGTTGAATGAAGATGGAATTAAGTACATATAGTGTCTCGAGTCCTTGTTAGAGGACTAGGCCTTGTTAGAAGTCTTGACCCTATTAGGAGTTGATTCAACCCTGTTAGGAGTTTCTTTGACCTTGTTAGGAGTTGGTAGATCAAGTACAATGTATGAGAGAAAAACCCACTACCCTAACATGCATTTATACAATTTAGTTCTTCACAAGAGTATATATTCATACAATACTTTCTCACTCTTGTAATTTGCACTTTCTCTGATCATATATTAGATCTCACATCACATAAGGATTGCATAACTTTCAAGCTCTTTGCACAATAGGTTTCATCACATATAACTTCCACATTATCTATGCAAGGTAAGATCTTTACTTATACCTCGCACATTCATAAATCACTACTTAGTCAGCCTTCATGTCTTCACAGGCTTGACATAATATAAAATAACTTATGGATTAGTATCCACAAAGTCATCTCATCATGACTTAGTAATTATTTTGTAACCAAAATATTTCCTTGAGTCGTACAAATCATTTTATTGATATGCTATGTTCTTCTCTGTCAAATAGTCATACCAATATTTTAATCATAACTCATGCCATACTCTCTATGCACACTTGTGCATTGGAAGTTGTACCAATGAAGGTAGAGGTCAAAGATCTAGTAGTCATATATTATGATAACACCAGTGTAATCAATATATCAAAGAATCCAATAAAGCATTCCAAAACAAAGCACATTGCTTTAAAATATCACATCTTAAGAGAGTTGGTGCAAGAAAAAGAAGTTAGATTGGAATATGTGAATAAAAAAGAAAAAATCGTAGACATATTCACCAAGCCATTACCTAAGGATGCATTTTTGCATCTAAGAGGTAAGCTAGGGGTCATTCCCTATCTTAAATTTCCTAAATGGAGTTTAGTGATGCAGCAACCAAAACTTGTTGAAGATCAATCAGTTGGTGCAGAATTAGCAAGGGCATATTGCAGATGAATTAGTACATAAGGTAAATTGGTATTTATATAATTATTGTCTTTCTCATGTGTTGTCAAAGAGGGTGAAGTTTATTTTCATATCTTTGAGAAATTTTTAGAATCAAAATAAAGTAAGGAACCAAAGAGGGAGAAGGCTTCTTAGGTAGAAGCTTGCCAAAAGACGGAGAAAGTTTATAATGAACTTGGTAGTAGTTGTTGTAGAGTTTATAATGAACTTGGTAGTAGTTGTTGTAGATAGAATCCAGTAAAAGGAAGAGCTCATACTAACAGAGGGAGTTCTTGTTGGGAATTTGATTGAAAAGATCATTGTAAGAAGAAGATTGATTGTAAGAGGGAGATTTTTGGTAAAGAATGTTTTCAATCATTGTTTTGTCATTGATGTCAAACTTTCTAGTTGTAGGAATGAAAATTTCTTATAAGATCCAAGTACTATCACTTAGTTGATTGATGAAGAGGATTTAATCAGCAAGATGTAACAAGAGCACCTAAGGGAAAGGTTGAGTTATGGTTTTGTAATGAAGTGCAAGGATCAAATAATACAATGGTTAAATGATGTATTGATAACATACTTGAATATATAGAGGTTGGTCACACTTAGAAAATTTGGAGAAATAAGTTGGAACAAGGTTGACTAGAAAGCTTAAACTAAGTTCATTAGTGAGTGTCGAGCAAGCTAGTTAAAGCCATGAAAATTTTTAGTTAGAGCTGAACAAATGGAAAATATTGTGTGTGCAGAGTGTTAAAGAAGAAGCCAAGCATGTTCAGGTGCTAAGCAAAGTAACAGGTGTTGAGCATTAGAAAAACTTAGTGGATGCTAAGTGAATCCACAATAGGTGCCCAGAGTAGTAAAACATAGTTGATACCGAGTAACATAGTATGTGCTAAGCACTAGAATTTTAATAGTGTTGATTGTAGCATTATTGGAAAAGTAAAAGATTCATCAAATCTTAGTAGAAAATTTTTTTACCTTGAATTTTTTGAACTAGTTGGAGGATAAGGATGATGAGCTGGTGGCACAAAATTCTATGTAAATTATTTTTGAGAAAATTCAAGAGGATTCTTCATGATGTTTCTAGAAAGAAAAAAATGTGGGTTAGATTCAATGAATCCTACCTAACCCATTCAAACTAAAATTAAAAGTGGGAAGGATCAAGTGAAAAAAGCAATTCCAGAAGTCACATTCTATTTAAGGAGTCACAGACCAAGAAGCAAGAGTTGTTGGTGCGCCAAATTGAAAAGTGGTTGAAAGGGTGTCAAGGAGAAGGCATCTAGGAGAAGGAAGAATAGAGCATAGAGACTCTGCTTTGGTTAGTGGTCAAAAAGAGAGCATTACACTAGTACATTGAGCATGGGGACTCAAGGAAACAAAGCTTCAAAGGAGGGCAAGCTCTCAAAATTGTAGAGACTGAAAACCAGGCGATATTATGAGCTGAAGAGTGATCTAAAATCTACAAGATAAGTTGTATGCTTTAATCAGGTCAAAACCCCTTATTGTTACTCTCTAGCAATTTTATCAATTAGGGTAAAAATCCTATGGACTTGGGTTGGTTTAATAGCCATTTGTAAATCCTTTAATAGGGTGAAATTCCAAGTGAATGTTCTAAAGTCCTCTAACTAGGCTCACTTCTAACAAGGTGGTTGAATCCTTTAACTAGGTCACATTTAACAGTGTGTTGTAGCCTCTAACATGGCAGGCCTTTCATAGGGCATCACTTCATAAAAGTGAGAATTGAGTAGCATATCATTGGTGGTTTTTCCCAAATTGAATTTCCACATAAATCACTATGTTATGTGTTGATCTTTCATGTCTTATTGTTGCATGTTGATTTTTCAGTAACTTGCTAAGAGATATGTATAGGTTGGATGCATGGTTAGTTTAAGCTTGGATGAATGATGTAATGCCCTGCTTGGAGATCCTTGGAAACAAGGATGAAATACAAGCCAAGAATTTTTTTTTACAAGTATGAATGCACATGACAACATCATATAGGGATCACAATGATCGCAACAGAAGACTTCACCACCATCCCGACAACCAACAAATCTCCAAACGTCACTACCAAACTGACACACACAAACAAAAATAACAATGACAACGCACATGATGAGGGCACAAGAAATAATCACTCATCAACAAAACACCAAGCTAGGGTAAAATGCAGAAACTTGAAATCTGGCTAAGCCTGAAATCCTGAAGCCTTGAAAATTGGCTAAGTCTGGATTTTTGAAGCCCTGAAATTTCCTAGAATCCATACCTTATCTCTGAGAGGTCTGAAACCTATCTCAAATGATATATTAAAATATATCTTAAGTATAAGAAATTAAATATACGTCAACTTATACTTAAATGATATATTTTAAACCCCAAAAGACTAAAACAGAACACGAAAACTCGATTTCAAGAGAAACTGACAAAATACAAAATGCAATAGCATAGGGTCGAAGAACGCCCAAAAGGGTATCCAAAACCACTCTCAAAAAGATCGGATCACGAAGAAAAGTGCTCGCTGATGGCACGCGCAGGTTTTTCACAAAAATTGTGCGACACTTTTTACTAAGGGAGGGCGATACTTCTCCTTAAGGCGTGCGACACTTTTCAGCAGTGTCTGACATTTCTCAAGAAGGCGTGCGACACTCTTCTAGTGTCATACGACATTTCTCAAGAAGGCGTGCGATACTTTATAGTGTCGTACGACATAGTTTGCATGGGCGTGCGATACTTTTTAAAGTGTCGCACCATGCTGAAAAAATGTCGCCCATAGAAACACGAAAACACTCCAAAAAGCAAAAAGGACCAAAATTAGAGCAAAGAACCTCCACACTAGGGAGTACCGGATCCACAAAGGCTTGAGGAATGAACACTCGAGTGCAAGAACAACATAGAAAGGAGAACATCAATCCATGTAAATTACAAAGACAAAGAACACACTGAAAATAAACATCGTAGTGAACTGAACAACCAAACTAAGTACGCGGATCCTCCCATCTGTCAATAGCATCATAAGACCATCGTGGATCCTAGCCATCCCCCGTGCGTAACATCCCAAGCCACTGACCAAATCGTTAGTACTATCATAATAGGGATGTCACTACTAAAACATGCATAATAACAGCATAAGAAAATCTAACATGCTAGTGATAACGCATAAGATAATCCTACAGTGGATAACATCACCTATCACATGGTAAATAGTAGTAAGCAACATATATACTACTAAAGCAAATCACATCATCTAATCATATGCTAAACATCATAATAAGGGAATGCGCCAAATAAAATTACATCATCTAAACATGATATACAAGCATCCCAATGAAAGCATAAATCACATGAAAGCATACTCCAAAACTCGAAGTACCAAGTGAAGACATCTAGCAATGGTCGCACTAGGACAAAAGATCATCTCTATACATCGACCCCTAGCAGTGGTGAAGGTAGCTACACCTCCCAACCACGTGGCACCCATAGGTCCACACCCGCCATGCTGATGGAGATAAAGATCCAACCACAAACACACAAAAATCACAACATCCATGGCTAACACTCATGCCAGATAGTATGATGGTTGAACCAGGAACCTAAGACAATGCAAGGAGTATAGGTCCTGGTCAGACACTCAATAGGCTACTATGTAGGGACTAACATCATGGAGATTCGCTTGGCATCAGAAAGACCAAGCTAGGACTTGTGCAGATTCAACATCCCTTAACGGAAAGGCTCTTGCATCCCAAACCTTTTTATTATCTTAAGTTTTATTATCATTCACACATTTTATTTAATTTTCACTTAATTAAAGCTTCCTTCGCCAACCCTCTGGGCACAATGATCACCAAACTGCAAGGTAGAAGCCCCCTCCATATGCTACCCTACCCTACCCATGCTCATCCTACGACAAGTGCCCATGGGCATGCATACTCCCATCCCAACCCCAATGATCATAACTTTCGGCAAATCCACGAAAGATCAGGCCTTGCAAGTCATCCAACAAATGTACGCGTATGTACTCGTGTGTGGCGCACCACCATCATGAAGATCATAACACAAGGGCAGGAATGAGAACACAATACAAAGAAAACACCTAACTGAAAGCAACACGGGAAGGACGGATTCTACATGAATCCCAAAGCCAGTAAAATCATACATCATGAAATCACTCAATCAGCCTCAATTTGAGAGTATGGATTCTACATGAATCCCAATGATGTAACAAGACCAAACATCGTGAGCTCACTCAACTGGCCTCAATCTGAGAGTATGGATTCTACACGAATCCTAGCGTTCACGAAACAAAAGCAAAGGTCCAACAAAAACCATAACAAGTATAAAATCACTCAACCGAACACAACGTCAAGAGTACGGATGCAACACGCATCCCAGTGCAACATAAAAGTGCAAAAGTGGTTTGACTAAAATCCAAACAGATCATCAAGGTCCACGACCCACATTGTGCCAAGAAAACTCGAGAAAACAGAGTGACATGCAAAACGAGGTAAAAACCCCAAAAATTTGGAAAACTTCAAAATTAAAACCCATTTGGCCTTTGGGTTCAAAAACCCCAAAAATCCAAAAATAAATGGAATCAGATACCGTATGCAAAAATGGCCAGCATAACAGCATAAAATCCCAAACCCTCATCCCAAAAAATAGGGAAATGTTCATACCCGCCGAACTGGGTAGAACTAGCATACAGAAACGGAGGGGAACACTAGTTCTCAGCCTCCAAACAAATGGCTACCAAAAATAGAAGCAGAAATGGAGCAGAAACAATAAAACAGGAAAGCCCTACCTCACAGCCAAAAGGGCAAAACGGGAATCTGAACCATAAAATAAATATCCCACAGAAGTAGCTGAAAATTGTGGCAATCCAAGGTGTCCTTGAGCTGGATCCAATGAGTTCAACCTCGCGACAATCCCACACCCATAGCTCCCACAACGAACAAAATAGTAAATCCTCATGAAGAGGATTTTGGGTTTTACTCTCCAACTTTCCAATTTGAAAGTGAGAAGTGAGGAATTAAATTCCTCTTTGGATACTTATTCACTTTTTAGGTGAATAATCGATTAGGGCATTTAACCAGCCAATCTAGTTAAACCTCGAATCGACCCAAACAAAAATAGGCTATTCCTATAAATAGGAATTCATTTATGGAAAAGCTGCTAGAAATTAAAATAAATCAAATAAAAAGCCCGAAAACCCAAAAACACATAAATCTCCTTAAACAACTTTCACAACAATGTGAACCTCTAAATGCACAGACATGCTTACTAGTCTAATCACATAATGCAATGAGTTCGGATTTAATAATCACCAAAATTTTTAAATTAAACATTTTAATAAAGGATATGTCGACCATATAAGGACGACATTGGTAAAATATGAATGGCTGAATCACTAACTCCATGTGCCACTGCCAGGATATAAATCTTGCACACTAAACAACACGATCAAGTGCAATTGCATATAATAACATAGCCGAAGCAATAAATGCATTAAATCATCTAATTTAACCATTTAATTAATTATATTAAAATAATCTATTTACATCACTCACGTTCGCATAAAGCATAACAATGCAGGAATGAAGTAAATAACCATAGCATTAAATCCATCACATAACATAATTAGATGTATGTCCAAATACCAAATAACCAGATATCATCATAAAACACACTATCATCTCAAAATGGCATCATCATGCAATATGATTAATTGAATAGCATAGTAGTCTAATATCTATGATACTAGAATCAAAGAGTAACATTTGACCCTCAGGTCATCTCAAATGTAAAACATCACATAAGAACAGATATCTCTTAGATCAAAATAAAACAAGGTAAATGTCCATAGAACATAATCAAATAATCCAACAAGAACAATCCATTCTAATTACTTAAGCATTTAATAATGATTGATTACTCTACAGTAAAAAGGCATTAAAAACACATAAGAAAACACAGTCATAAACATGGCTAACCACTGCTACAGAAACCTAGCCTAGTGTAGCATGGTAAAAGAACATAGTGCAATCTCTGCACACATCACAGGGTAATCACGGAACAACCTCATGATCCCACATTGATCCTGGTAACCACTAGCACAAACTCTAGTGAACCAAAAATCACATCATAATCTCAAAGATCAGACAAAAGCATAATCAAAGCAACTGATAAAGAAACATAAATCCAAACACCTCAACGGTGTAGACCACTCAGGGTCACAATCATGATCCCATCACAACAAAAGATCATCAAGGTTGCATCCATCAGGACGACTTACAAAATTCAAATGGGAGAGGCACTACAAATGAACAATTTATTAGGGTCACTTTACTTGAATAATATTTTTAATTGGACATTTGGACCTTGAATAGCTGATTCACCACCCCCTCCCCCCCAACCCCCATGTTATTCTAAAGCATTTTTAATAGTTCTCAAGTCTAAATCCAAAATTTCATTATGCTATGATGAAATGTCCCTTTCTCTAATTTTTTATGATATTTCAATCCTCTAATCAGATCTTCAAGATCAAACAAATAATATCACAAAGATCCACCAAATTCCTCAAGAAACCCCAAATCGGGTATGCTGAAAATAGTGCTAAAAGCTTCACAACTTCACAAATTATTAATAAATCTGAAAATGGAAATTTTTACAGAACTTTCAGCAGCATAACAGCCTAAAAATGGACATTTCCAGATCCGTATAGCCTTTACACAACAGTTCTCAAATGTAGGACAAAAACTATGCTCATCGGGCTCCCGAAATAGCACAAAATATGCCCGGAAACACCACAAAAACACTAATAATATATCTTAGAAGTTTAATCACGTCCCAATATATATATTCAGCTCTATTTTAACATTTAAAAGTCTGATATACAGCAGCAACCCAAACTGATATGAAATACTCAACTGTAAACACCAAACTCATACAAAAACACACCCAAAAACTCACAAATCTGCACTGTTCAGCACAAAGGCAAACTCTGTATGAGCATACACATGGAATGGCTTCAAAATACCATCCTTAGCCTCCCTAGAAACCTACAAACTCCCGTTCTTGGGTCTCCCTGGAAACCTACAAACTCCCGTTCTTGGGTCTCCTTCTCCACAGGTTTGGCAACCTCTGAAGAATAACAAAGAATGAGCAAAAATCAAGTTCTGGAATGTGCCCAAAATTCCTCCAAACCCCTTTAAAAGAGGGCATAAATGTAACTCACATCCAAGAGAGGTTAATGAAACATATTTTAATAATAATTTTCAGTTATTAGTCCAACGGTTTCCAAAGATTAACTCCCTTTTTCCGAAACTTCACTTTCTTGGGCCTGGCCTGCCTTAGCAAAGATTATTATTTTTTAATTATTTGAAAAGGGGACATGACAAGTCCTCCCCTCCCAAAAATTGCTTGTCCTCAAGAAATGGCTGAACAATAAACCAATCAATCCACTTGGATCCCAAATGTAGTCATGAACTATACTACTACCAATTAACACAGGCTCCTGCAATATCCTCTGCAATATGACCAAGAGGAATCCATAATCAAACTGACAATTATAGCTCAACCAAACTCCAAAATCACCACTACCATAGTAAAAAACTCATGAGACACAAACTCTTAGAGCATCAGAACCCAAGTAAAGTGGACTACCAACACAGTAAATACCATCAACGCATTCCACTGGCCTATACGGAATGTACAATCCAACTCTGCAACAATGGTGAATGCTCTCAAATGAAACTATACCAAGTATGGAGAATCCACACACTGTACAACTCTTGTAGTCAACACAACCCTGTAGATCATTAGCCACTGTCTCATAACCATAACTCCCATGCACCCCTGATGGTGAAAAGCCATCACAAGATAAACAACAAGAAATGGAACCCAAACCAAATTTTCCCACCATCAACTCCTCAATACAAGGATCAATTGCTAACTGATGTACATACCCTGCAATATAATGTTGATTAAAAAAACCAACCTCATTCAACAGCTCACCATGAACAAGTGATATAACCCACTGTGACTGATCACTAGCTAAGTCAGGAGATGTCATAGCCAAAGGAGTAGAATCAATAACAACACCTGCTGAAGCATTACTCCAAAACTCCTGCTCTAAGTCATGTATTATCAAGCTATCAACTGCAGGACCTATCGCCATGTCATGACAATCACAACTCTCATCTTGAGGCATCAAACTGTCCCATAACTGGTGATAAGCACTAGGAACCAAAGTACATCTCTGTATCATCATCTCATCAACATGGTCATCAGAGGTAAATTGATGAGCGTACCTCATAGTGTAATGCCGATAGAATTCTCCAATCTCAGTTAGTGGCTTAGACTGTAATCTAGATGAAACTAACTGTAATTGATCATTAACCATGTTGGAACTGACTACTACCTCTGAAGATATCACCAAGGGAGTAGTATGACTAGCAGGAACCATGCCAACTGTCGATTCACCAATATCGCACATGATCTTTGATACATCTCTAGTCTTCGTGCCTTCAGTACTAGAGGCCACCACCCTGTCAAGCATACAACAATCTGCTACAACACCCAACTCAACTAAACCTGACTCTAGTGGGAATGAACCTGATATGCCAATGTTAGTATCAAGGATGGATGCAACCCCATCTCCACTGTCTCTGACAATCTCGGCCATGGACCTCCTCGAATCACCAAACACCATAGCTTGTGACTGTATAGAATCAGGTAAAGACTGTAGTCGCTCTAACTCCATGGTCACCTTAGCCAAATGAAACTGTGACTCCTTGAAAGCCAACTGTGTACTCTCAAGAATCTCAGAAGTCACCTCAAGCTGCTCAGTAAGCTCACTCACCTCATCTTCCTTGGCCAACAATGCATCATATGCTATACTACCCCACTCCATAAGATAATCTCTGTCAGCTATCAACTGCATATAATTATGTCTCAAAATCCGAATAGCCTCCCATAAAGAGTGGATCTCTGTCAAGGAAAGATAACTTCCTTCCTGCTCATCACTAGTAGGAGAACCCCATCCATAAACTGCTAACAACTGACGAGCAGCATCAAAATGTTGGCAAGTGATGGCAATGTCTCGGTCACTAACTCTCAACTGATTAGACACATGATGGCACTGGCTTGACTGTCTCCTACAAACCTCCTCCGATGCATTGTCTAAAGGAGTATAATCAAAGTCACTAGTCTCTAGAGTATTACAATCCATATCCTGTGAATCAAATCTACAGCCCATATCAACATACGGAGTATCAAAAAAATTAGTACTGCTATCCAACTCCTTTGCACCCAAGGAAACTAAGTTTTCAAAACTGCCCACTACATCCTCCTGGATGTCATCAATGCCAATATGATCCTGGGACTCATCTATACACACTGCCAAATATGAAAGATCATCAACACATTCCAGCAAATATGGTCGACTGGATATATGAACAAAGCCCAACATCGGTGTATAAAAACTAATACCAACATCAAGCAAGATACTGGCACAAGAAAAGACAACACCATGTAATCTGCTAATCAAATCCATGATAGCACCCAAACAAACACTGCTACCAAAAAGTGTTAAAGATCTCCAGTCAACTAAATCCCAAATGCCAATATAACAATCTCGAGTCCATATCCGTAAACTAGAATCAACTAGTAACTCAAGAAAACTCCTCACCTAAGTAATATGACCAATACCAACTAACTCCACATACCTGTCATGATGAGATAATGAAGTCACAATACTATCTTTGTTCACCTTCAGCTGGCTGGACAAATCATGTGAAGTACTACCAGCCTCAACCTCATGTGGTGAAGCATCTAACTGTACCTGGTACTCTTTCTCACCAAAATCATGAATTCTCAATGTTTGCTCATCTCTACCAGGTATCTCACCATCCTGTACAACAACATCCTCATAATCATCATCTGAACCCACTACACTGTAGTCACTACCTGTTGTAACTATACCATCCTGAATACCTGTGGCATCACCCTTTGACGACCTATAAACAATTATCTCAATTTGAGTATCAAGTTGACCATTACTATCAATCTACATAATATCCTTTCCCACCACCTCTTGTGGAAGAGTAGAATCTGAGACCTCTACCTGGCTATCAGCTAGTTTCTCAAACTCCTCATGCAAGTTCTTGGGAATTGTGTCATCTGTCTTGTGAGAAAATTTGCGAAATAGAAATCCAGTCAACTTATCCACCTTAGCTGGGTCAAATAACATGTCATTCATTATACGGTGGTGCTCAACCAACTATTTAGACATGTCATGGCTTATTTTCATAAGTTTATCTCGAATGTCTAAATAACCATCCTTTCTACTATTTTGACTCTGGCTATCAATTGTCCAAGATCGTTTCCTCTGAGACTTTGTACTATACCTGTCCATTCTGGATAAAGTAGAGTGTAACCCCAATAGGATATAACTTCTTCAAACACCAAGAACTAACATGAAAATGATTAGAAGTAGCATGCAACCATAGATTTGGACATGCAACTGATTAGAAGCAACATGCAACCACCAAATTATGACATGCAAGATCTGGGTAGTTGTCAAAACTGACATGCAAACTTCTACAACCATCACACTCACCAAGAACTAACATGAAAATGATTAGAAGTAGCATGAAACCATAGATTTTGACATGAAACTAATTAGAAGAAACATGCAACCACCAAATTATGACATGCAAGATCTGGGTAGTTGTCAAAACTGACATGCAAGATCTGGGTACTTGTCAAAACTGAAATGCAAACTTCTACAACCACCAAATTCACCAAGAACTAACATGAAAATGATTTGAATTAGCATGCAACCATAAATTTTTACATGAATCTGATTAGAAGCAACATGCAACCATAAATTATGGCATGCAAGATTTGGGTAGTTCTAAAAACTGAAATGCAAGATCTAGGTAGTTGTCAAAACTGACCTGAAACTTCTACAAACCCTCAGGCTGGCAAGATCATGGCTCTGATACCACTGAAATGATCCTTTCTCTAATTTTTTATGATATTTCAATCCTCTAATCAGATCTTCAAGATCAAACAAATAATATCACAAAGATCCACCAAATTCCTCAAGAAACCCCAAATCGGGTATGCTGAAAATAGTGCTAAAAGCTTCACAACTTCACAAATTATTAATAAATCTGAAAATGGAAATTTTTACAGAACTTTCAGCAGCATAACAGGCTAAAAATTTAAATTTCCAGATCCGTATAGCCTTTACACAACAGTTCTCAAATGTAGGACAAAAACTATGCTCATCGGGCTCCCGAAATAGCACAAAATATGCTCGGAAACACCACAAAAATACTAATAATATATCTTAGAAGTTTAATCACATCCCAAAATATATATTCAGCTCTATTTTAACATTTAAAAGTCTGATATACAGCAGCAACCCAAACTGATATGAAATACTCAACTGTAAACACCAAACTCATACAAAAACACACCCGAAAACTCACAAATCTGCACTGTTCAGCACAAAGGCAAACTCTGTATGAGCATGCACATGGAATGGCTTCAAAATCCCGTCCTTAGCCTTCCTAGAAACCTACAAACTCCTGTTCTTGGGTCTCCCTGGAAACCTACAAACTCCCGTTCTTGGGTCTCCTTCTCCACAAGTTTGGCAGCCTCTTAAGAATAACAAAGAATGAGCAAAAATCAAGTTCTGGAATGTGCCCAAAATGCCTCCAAACCCCCTTAAAAGAGGGCATAAATGTAACTCACATCCAAGAGAGGTTAATAAAACATATTTTAATAATAATTTTCAGTTATTAGTCCAACGGTTTCCAAAGATTAACTCCCTTTTTTCGAAACTTCACTTTCTTGGGCCTGGCCTGCCTTAGCAAAGATTATTATTTTTTAATTATTTGAAAAGGGGACATGACATATGACATATTGTGTTTCCATTAATACCAAAGAGGGAGATTGTTGGATACAATTGATTAATTATCCATTGTCTTTCATGTTACACAAATGTCATAATCATTATTAGTCAGCATATGTCAAGCTCACTTGTGTAGTGAAGATTGTTTTCTATGTCTATCGAGCACTCCAGTGCTTGCCTAGTTCAGAAGGTAGTGTCAATCAAGTTCACTCGAGCGTCAAAGGAAAATATGCAGAAAGTGAGTGTTAACTAAGCTCACTTGGTTAATGAAGGAAATTTGGATGGAACTAGTGCTAACCCAACTCACTTGTTTGCCAAAGGATTTATGCAAGTTTGCAGTGTTAACCAAGCTTCTATTGGTTAACAAAGGAAATCATTTATGAGTTAGTTTCTATCGAGCTAGGTCAACTAATGAAGGATTTTCTTATCTTGACATATTAAGCTTAATTGTTTTATCTACTAATTCCAACTAACTAAGGTGATGAATATTAATTATTTTAAGTTGTATTTTAGCTAACTTGATAAAGTGTAAGATATAAATGTAAGGTCAAGTTTGTGATTTCAATGTATGACATGGTGCAATACATGAAGATGTTATTGGAGATTTAATGATGAGAAGAGGAAGAAAATTTGAAGGATAAGAAAAATCTCCTTGTGGAGAAGCAAAGCTATATTTGATTAGGAAGGATCAAGTACAAGCTAGAATAGAGATTTGTAATCAATAAATCAGTTACATTCAAATCAAGTCATCTCATTGTTACTCTCTAACCATTATAGTAGTGATCTAAATCTCTTAACAAAGTTGGCTTAAAAGCTATTTCCAAATCCTTTAACAAGGTGACAATTCTATTGAATTGTCTCAAGACCTCTAACAAAGCCACTCCTAATAGGATGATTAAATCCTCTAACAGGGTCACACCTAACACTGTGTTTTGTAACCTTTAATAGGGTTGGCTCCTAACAAGGTTCACTTTAGAATAGTGAAAATAGTAACTACTTATGATTGGTGAAATTTCCCAAATTAGGTTTCCACGTTAAATCTTAGTGTTAAATGTGTTCATGTTATTTTCTTTTATATGTTTGAAACTCAATTAAAGTAATGGTAATCACAGACAACATCTAAAAGTTTATATGTTAAGCATTTACTGAGCTAATTAAATTATTATTGAGTTACAACATTTTATGTGTATTTATCAAGCTTCAACAGTATTCAATTTTTAGTTTGCATTTCTGTATTGACATCTAAGGGATCTAGGATTTATTTTAATAGTAACTGATCCACCCTTCCCCTCTCAATTACTCCTCTTATATTTCCAACAATGCCAACTTTATTAAATAATAATTACTTTAATTATTTAATCCTTTCATGCACACTTAAAGAATTTGTTATTGAAATATTTTTTTATTTTATTTTCCTCCACTTTATTAATTAGTGCAAGTACTATTTAAAGAATAGTTTATTATTTAATTAATAATAATAATTAAAACCCATTATTTAAACGCAACTCTAATTTTAGCCTACCATTTCACCTCCAATTTTTTAGCATGTCTAGGAGGATTGTGAGAATGATGTGCTGCTTATGGCACTATGGAAGAAGCAGTACGAGGTGTATGAACCATAGCCAAGGTGGTAGGCTTAGCGGCCACCTTAATTCCCTATGAACCAGTAGGGTTTGAAACCTACAAGACACCCAAAGTAGGTTCTGAGGAGACTGATTCCATCCCTGAGCAGGTTGGGATTTGCACTCATGTTGGAATAGGAGGAACCATGATGACCACCACATATGGCTCTCTAGGAGCCAAAGGAGTCAAGGAAACCTTGCCCTTGTGCCCAATAGTAACTCATTCTTCTTTTTTCCCTTTGGATGGCTTGGCAGGAGCTTCTTTAGGTGGGGGTTTAACCTTAGGCGTAGCCAAAGGCCAATCCTTGATCTTATGTTCTACTGACTGGGACCTATAGTAGGTGTTGGGAAGGTTAAAATAGAGCACCTTATGAGACAAGGTTTGAGCCCCAATCTGAATTTCCACAAAATCCTTAAGATCCTCGAAAAGATCAACCTTGATGCAAATGCATCTCTATGGGCGAGTGTTAAAAAATTTATCATGCTCCTTCGTGATAAATTTTCCAAGGGTATTGGAAATGGACTTAATAAAATTCCAACATGGCAAGGGTAAACCTAGGAACTCAACCCACATAGGAACCCTAAGATTTTTATCATCAAAGACTATGAAGTCTTACGACCATTTTTGAAAAACAAGCAGAGATGAATGCACAAACTAGGGGCCATTGTTAAAAATTGTGTTTCTAATTTCTTGCAAAATAGCTACTCCTTTCTTGAGAAAGAGGAAGTTATGGAAGAATTTTCATGAATTTTTTATCATGAAATATATGAGGTCTTACAAGCCTCTCTAGAAAGTACTATGTTTGAGACACCTGCCATAGACTTGGTAATTTAGATTTTATTTGTATGCAAGAAGTTAATATTTCTGGTTTCATGCTTTCCTTTACATGTTGCATCATAAGGTAGGATGGCATTATGTTTTCCTCTCAACATGATGCTAGCAGAGGTGGTGTAGTTACTCTGTTGTCACCTCATCTTCATTTTTCTTTTATTTCACATGGTTTTGACTCCATGTATAGAATTATTTGGCTATTACTTTCCATTAACAATCATACCTTTGGAGTCATTAATGTTTATGCATCCAATGATGTGAAAAGATCTTAGATGTGGGGTTGGTTGGCTGACAACTTGCCTCTAGCTACTTGGGTTATGTGTGGTGACTTCAATATCATTGAAGTGGCCTCTGAAAAAGATGGAATTTTTCCCTTTTTCTAGACAGTTGGGGAAAGGGAAGCCTAGTACTACATGTGCAATAGATTGAGCCTTTTCTATCCCAATATTAACAACCACCAATATAGTGGGGTTTGGCACACTTGGTCCAACTTTTGAGCTAGCTCTAATTGCATTATAAAGTGCCTCAATCATGACATGATTACTACACAATATTTTTTCTCCTTTTTTGAGGATCATGATTTACCTATCATTACCCTACCAAATGTGATGTTATCTAACCACTATCCCATTTATTTTGTCATTTCAAGGCAAACAGTTGTCCAAAAAGTTATCAAGTCACAATTTTACCTCAACACATCTATGTTAACACATGCTTCTACAATTATACATATCCTACATGTCTAGAATTTGGAGCTACCTCCGCATTCTTAGACAAAGTGGATTCAATGGTGGAATTATGACTTTACTAGAACTACTCACTTTTTGCACATCTATTAGCAATAGTTGGTAGTTTTCAGAAAGCAGTGTTATAAAGCAACTACTTTTGCACTCAAAAAAGCCTCTTAGGCTCTCACCCTTAATCACTTTGATGTGGATTTGCAAATCTAGCTTGCTAAACTTCACCATGATAAACAAGTTGCCGATAACTATGCTATGAGAAGATCCCAAATCAAAGCTCATCTCCACTAGATGGAGGCTAGTGATAAGGTTTTGAAGAAGTTCTTCTAGGCTCTTCAAGCCCATCATACCAATATTGGGATTAAAAAATTGAACAAGGCACTTCTATTCTCTCCAGTCTCTCTAACATCCTGCAAGGATTTGTTCATCACTATGAGAACATTTTTGCTTCATAGGAAAATTTGTTTGCTTAGGAGGAAGCTCTCAAAAAGTGTATCTATCTTACTCTAAAACCCCTAGCAATTGAGAAACGTGCTTTCTATGAGAAAATTCTTACCCTCTGAGACCTTAAGGAGGTACTTTACTCCATGCCTAATTATAAATCCCCTGGGTGTGACGAGTTTCCCTGTGAATTTTACAAACACCTCTAGGAGCATATAGGTCTTGATCTGCACAAAGTTTATCTTGAATCCTATCATACTAAAATGTTAGGAGCCATTATAAATAAAAGAAATACTAAATTCATACCTAAAGCTAAAGATCTTAAGGATACTTGCAATTGGAGGCCCATTACCCTTTTGAATGTGTCCTATAAGATTATTGCCAAGGTAGTTTCTCTCAAAATCTAGCACTTGATGCCTTTAATTGTGTGCCTTAAGAAAACTGGATTTATTAAGTTTAGATATATTCTTGATAACATTATTGTTGTCTGGGAAGGAATGGAGTGGGCTTGCAAGTCCAAACAGATAGCTATTTTTTTGAAGATTGATTTTACTAAAGCTTGTGATCACATTAAATGGTTGTTTATCTTGGCTATGCTCTAGGCTCTTGGTTTTGATCCCAATCTCTTGTAGTCTGTGGAGATTCTCTTTAGCGATGCTAATTCTTGCATTACCATTAATAATTCTCAATATGAGGCTTTTAGTCTTTTTCATTCCATCAGGCAAGGTTTCCCTCTAGCACTGACACTTTATGTCCTTGCTGCTAAAGGATTTGGCTATTTCATAGCCCACTTTGTGTCCTCTAGACTGGTTCATGGAATTTCTTTGCTAGAATCATCCTCCCAATTGGTCAATGGTCATTTTGTTGATGATTCCTTCCTCACTCTTTTGGAGGACAAAGAAAATATAAAAAATGCTTTAATTTTCCTAGACATTTTTTGTCAAGCCTCTAGATTTGTTATTCAATGGCATAAAATGCTCTACTACTGATAGTCATTCTTGCCAACTCCACCATGGCTTAGCCAGTTTGATTGGAAATGGGTCACTCATGGGGAGATTTTCTACTTTCTTGGCATTCCTTTTGCTTTTCAAGCTTTTCCTGTTGAACTATGGAATGTTGTGCTTGCCAAGATTACCAAGAAGCTTGGTTATTGGCTTACAAAATCGCTCTCCCTTATAGGAAAATTCCAAAAATTTTCAAAAATTCTTGTGGGCCCACTCATGTCTATTATTCTTCTTGTTGGGCTCCCTCTAAAGCCTCCTACTAGAAATTGGAAAGACTACTCAAAGGTTTTCTTTGGGCTTCTGGTTCTGATCATCATAGCTATCATAGAGTTGCTTGGGATTTTTGTTGTCTCCCAAAAGAATCTGGTGGCCTTGGCCTGCTTTCCACTCAGAAAAAAGGTCTTTCTCTTTGTGCCAAATGGATTATTCATGCTATCACTAGAGATGAAGCTTGGAAGGTTTTAGTTTGGTATTACATCCCTTTTGGCTTTCTTGTCAATAGGCCTCCTTGGAAAGGAATTGGTTTCCACACCCTTCACATCATGTGCAAGCTAGTGATCATATAGGGCTCTTTTAATATCAAGACCATGTGGAAGGCTTGGGAAGCTATCAATCCTTAGCTTCGCTAGTCTAGTGATGAGTTCCATAATGGCCTCTCCTTGAATTAGTAGAATATTTGGTGGTCTCCACTATTTTCCATTTAGGGTACTCCCCTTGCCAAGACTCAAGGTGCTAGTGCTCTACATTTTTTCAAACAAGGCATTAGAACTCCCAAAGATATTTTCTTTGGGGTTTCCATGAGTATCAAATCCTAGGAAGATATGCAAGTCTAGTATTGTCTTATCTATTTAGATTGGCAAAGTTTTGATTTATTGCTCTCTTCAATTCCAGTTCACTTAATTCATAAAGTTGGTATTCAGTCTATTAGACCTTGGTGGCATGATTAGAAGTGGTACACTACCACTCCTTTTTCTAATTACAAGCCAAGTTTGGATTATAGATGGCTTTCTCCCTATCTGTTGATGGTGGATACATTCAATTAGAGATGGCATTTGCAATCCTCTCTTTCTCAATAGAGAAAACACTTTGACACTATATGGAATACTATTACAGAGCCCAAGATTTCCCATTTTACTTGGTGTCTAGCCTTTCAAGGTCTTCCCTTTGGACCTTGACTTAAGCATATTAGGGTGAACTTTCGCAGGGTGATCTTGTATCCCCTAACCCTTTTTTGTGAATTGTAATCTTAGTATAATAATTATTAATAAAAAGGACTATTCATCAAAAAATATATATATTAATTAAATAATCATACTAAAACAATATTAAATCTTTAATCTTTTAATATTCTAATTCTTTTTAAATTTAACTTTTCAAATTAAATTTTTAAATTAGATCTTTTAAACTAAAGAATATATTTAATTAATTAAATATCATCATATTTAAATTTCTCTTCAACCAATTTTCTAAATTAGACTTATAAATTAAATCTTTTAAATTAAAGCACATATTTAATTAGTTTTTAATTAATTAAATATACTCATATTTTAATATTTTACTTTTAATCAAATAATATTTAATAATTCTCAATATGATATGATTAACCCAAATATTGGAATTACTTCATTTACAAAATAAATCATATAGCCAAATCCGTATAAAAGCAACATTACCAAAACTAATCAAAACTCAAATTTAAACAACACGAGCAAGGATATACTCATGGGTTTAGAAAGGGTAGGAAGTTAGATACATGTCCTTCTTGGGACAAGTAATTAAGCTATGGTTGGGATTGGACCTAAATATTATCTCTTCATTCTTACCATTGAGTTATTGCGATAGGGCATGTTCATCCTAAAAGTTCAGGGAAGTCAATGTCTAGTACATGTAGATCTATATAAAAGACAATGATGTACATGTGAATATATATCTAATCTAAATAGAATATGGTAGAGAGTGGTACATCATGTAAATCCTAACTAGCAAGTGACTACAACTCCCTCCCTCAACCATATTAGGCACTTCAAACATAAATGTAAAATAGACACACACACACCATACACATGCAAGTATGGGGTAAGTATAATAGTAAATCTAAAATATAAATAACATCATTTTCTAAAATGAATAGCTCATCATTGTGATTACATAATAGATGTCTTTCTAAAACACACCATATGACATTAGCATAAAAGTAATTTCATTAACCAACTAAGAGAAATTAAAGCATCATCACTACAAATAGGAAATTGTTACAACTTGATATAATCAATTACTAAAAATATCAAAGTATTGCATTTAAAATATCAAATAAGGGCTAACACATCTGTAGGAGATTCATATAGAACTTTAATAACTAAATAGAAAATGATAGCAAAGGAGGGGTATTACAATCTCCTTCATAAGGATTAATCCATTGTATATTTTATTCATTTTATTATTTTGATAATATAATCTCTAATGTTTTCAAAGCCCAAACTCTTGTTTTTTTACTCCATTCTTCCTTGTAATAGTTTAACTTTGCATGAAGGTGGTCTTGGCTCCATGAATTTGGTTTGACAACATTCTACATTTTCACTTTTATGCCCTTAACTTTTCTCTTAGTTTCTTGTTTGGGCATGTCACTTTCCCTACCAAAGATTGGTCATTACTATTTTTCCCTCTTGATAAATAATATTCCACCTTCTTCTAATAGTAGTGCACCTTGCACTCAGTAAACTCATGATAGGCCCTAATCCTTTTCTACTATGTCTTTTATAGACCTACACTATTCTGGGGTTGCAACCAGGTAAATCAGTTGTGTGTAATAATTATCTACTTCAAAATTCTTTAAAAAATCACCAACCAAGAATATAATAGTGCATAAAAAGGTGAAATCTAACACCATAACACAATTTTTCTCTCTCAAGGAATTCCCTATTAAGAGAAAAATCTCATTGGGGATGATATCAACTAGATCAATGTAGTAATATTAAAATGTCTTGTTAGGATTCAATACAATACATTTAGTACATGTGTCCCTATTAAAGGACTGAACCCTAGTTGAAAGGTTCTCAATCTTATTAGTATTTCATGAGAACAAAAGGCTTATTGTTGGAGGTCACTCCTCAAAGGGAGAATTCTAAACCCACCTTCAAGAAGACTTGGTGTTTGACATGCAAAGGTCAAATACACCTTTAAGTATTTACAAATCTAAATAGTGAATTTACCAATGACAATACACTTGTCTTAATAGTTCCAATGAAGTACACTTAGGAATGATAACATATCCCACTCATACATCTACAAAAGTATCTAAACAACCTTCAACTCTACTATGATATCTAGCATCAAATCTTACACATATGATCACATTCCCATATACTATAACCATGGAAATTTCTTTCCTATTGATAAGGGGGTAATGTGAATTAGGGATATAAAACCCTAAGTTTTCCAGGTAACCTGCTTAAAAAACTCAAAGAGGGAGTGAAGAAAAATTGTCCTCTCAATCCCAATTCTAAAAGATCAAATCTAGAAATATTAGTGCTAACCAAAAGAGAGAGCAACACTAATGCAAGCTAGATCTCGTGGGGTTAGAATAGAAGAAAGAATGCAAAATTCCTTGAGATCCCTATGAGATAATTAAAGATAGGAAAAAATAAGTAAATATGCTGAAATGTTAAAGAAGGTAGAGGGAAAAACTTTTAGATTTTTTTTGATGAATAGTCCCTTCCTTATATTAAAAAATAATAATACAATAAAGTTACATTATTCACAAAAAAAGGGATTGGGGGATACACGATCACCCCATGAGCTCATACAGCCACTTGCCAAAATATCAGCTATTCATCAAAAAATTGAAGAAAATAATAGAAAGCAAAGAAATCCTCAATTTGCTAGTGCAATGCTAGTTGAGAAAGGAGGATCCTTATCATCAGAGTGCCACCCAAAAGTGGGGAGAGAAGATAGCCTAAGGGGAGCCCAACCAACATCCACAGTAGCAACATTATCTTCTTCTTTCTCTCCCTCAATCCTGGGAGGAGAAATGGCTAAATCCAACCAAGGAAACACCCACTTGGGGTCTAGGTGAGTAGAAGGCCAACTAGTAGCAGAAGCAACAGGAGGAGCCATTGGGAATCACCCCAAACTAGAGCTCTTAGGAGACAAGGCCAAGTGGTGTTGGTCATTGGAACCTCTAGAAACATGACACTAACCAAAAGCACCATTGCTAGGAGATCGATGTTATTGAGAGAGAGGCATGCAAGGGCAGCAAGTGGAACTGCTACATCATTGATGGTGACCATGAGGAGTATGGTTAACAGAGGCCAACTATGATAGAACATGAGCAACTATACAGGGGGCATTTCCCCAGTGAGCTAAAAGCTCCTGTAAGTGCACCACCTCTAGAGCCACTTTATCCATCTGTATTTGAATCTACAACATGACATTATTATAAATACATAATTTATAGTACATAGCCACATTAATGTCAAGTGTGTTGTGAGCATATATGACTAAATTGCAATATTTCCAAATGGTAATTAAGATCTCCAATCTGAAAGCATGCCATATCTAGGCATATTTGAAGGGAATCAAGGCATTATCACCTAAGAGAACCATATGCCAAGAAAAAGGTTTTGGGTAGAAGGGGCAAAACATATCATGGATCCATTGCCAGTAACACTGAGCCCATCTATAGAATAAAAAAATGTACAAAAAGGACTCTGGTTGACCACAAAAAGAGCAACGAGGGTCAAGAACTCTCAGATGCCACAACTAGGAGCCCAAAGGCAATCCCTGGAAAAGAATACAATGGGAAAAGTGTGCAATTTTGGGTTTAGTAATGGCATGCCACACAGTAAAAACCCTATGACTCCAAGTGTGATGCAAATATTTCAAGTGCCAACATTGGTTGAGAACATCAACCATGGGTAGGTGAGGAACTAGCCATCAGTAACCCAACCTAGGTTTATAGCTAGTTACTAGAGTGTTTGGATACCACTTCCAGTCTTTCCACCAAGGGCAAGAAGACTGAATGCCCACTTTATGTAAGAAATGTGAAGGCACCATAGAAACTTGAAGATCAAAAGTTTTTTGATCTGGACAAGTGAGCCAGAATTACACTTGCATGTCTTCCCATGACTGCAAGCTCATAGTAACTCTAGAGAAAATATCTTTAGGGGTCCTTATGCCACATTTGAAAAAAAATAGAGCACTAGCCTCGTGCACCTTAGCTAGGGGAAAACCTTGTATAGAAAATAAAGGTGACCACTAGAGATTATGCTAGTTCAAGGAAAGCCCATCTCTGAATCCCTTGCCAACCTAGTGAAGCTAGGGCTTAACTACTTTCCAGGCTTTCTAAATACTCTTGACCTGAAAAGTATCCTAAATTTGAATAGGTTTAGGGGTAATCAGAAGCATTTGAAACCCAATCCCCTTCCAAACTAGCTAGTAAATTGGAAAGCCTAAAGAAATACAATGCCTTAACATCATCTTCCAGGCTTCATTGTAGGAAAGAGCTTGAAACACCTATTTGGCACATAAAGTAGTACCTATCTTCTAGGTGGACAACAAGCCAAGGCCACCAAACTCCTTGGGAAGATAGTAGAAATCCCAAGAAACTCTATGAAAGCCCTAGTGAGAAGCATCTAAAACCCAAAGGAAGTCATGTAAAAGGCATTCAATTTTGAGGTACGAGGCCTTTGACAGAGACCAATAAGAAGAATAATAGACATGGGTGGCAGCTAGCACTTTGGAACAAATCTAGAATTTTCTTGCAAGTGAGAGAGGTTTGGTGATCCAATACCCCATGTTGAACCCATTTCCATTGGTATTGCTCAAGCCAAGTAGGATGAGGAAGGAAAGACTATTTGTAACAAAGGGTTTTGTGCCATTGAATGGTAGACCCTGAAGCAAGATAGAATGTGTCAAGACATTGCAAAGTAGAAGCAACATTCTCTTCATCCTCAATGAGAGTGAGGAAAGAGTCATTTGAAAAATGACCATTCACAAGCTAGTTAGGGGAGTCTAAAAGGGAAATATCTCAGATCCTTCTTTGGGAGATGGTATTAGTGAGTAAATATTCAAAACCTTATACTACCAAGACATATAATGAAGGTGCTAGCAGGTAGCCTTGTTGAATTGAATGATAAAGCCCAAATGCTTGAGACTAACGGTCATTAATGGAGATGCAAGAAGAGGCATCTCAAAAGAGCATTTGGACTAACTACAAAAAGGTAGGGACAAACCCAAGAGCCTAAAGCATGGCTAGAATGAAAGGCCACTCAATCCTATCATAGGCTTTAGCAAAATCAGTTTTGAGAAAGATTGAGTATTGCTTGGAATGATGAGCCCATTCCATCCCTTCCCACACAACAATTATATTATCCAAGACATAATAGGACTTGATAAATCCTATTTGTTTGGAGTGAATGATCTGAGGAAGAAGATGATAGATTTTAAGCAAAAGAGCCTTAGCAATGATCTTATAGGAAACATTCAAAAATGTGATGGGTCTCCAATTGTAGATGTCTTTAGGGTTGCCTACCATAGGTATAAACTTAATATTCCCTTTGTTAATAATATTACCTAGAGAATGGGAATTTTATGCTTCGATATAAATCTTGTGTAGGTCTAAACCAATCTCCTCCCATAAAGCTTTGTATAATTCACAAGGGAAGCTATCACAACTAGGGGCTTTATCATCCACCATGGAAAAGACAGCTTCCTTGAGGTCCTCTAGAGTGAGCTTTTTCTCATAGAATGCATATTATTCTAGAGCAAGGTTTTTAGGTGTGATAGCCAAACAAGCCTGCAAGGCTTTATCTATAGTCGTCAAGGGACCCTAAGCTATGAAAGCTTTTTCATAGAGGTGAATGAAGGCTTAAAGAATATTAGGAAGCTCACAGAGGGTATGCTGGCCCTCTTTAATGTTCTTGATCCCCACCATAGAGTGGTATACCCTTAACACATTAAAAATTCCTTGGAAGCTTGATTACCAACCTCCAGCTAGTGAAGGCAGGGTTTGAGCTGAGCTCCCTGGGTAGCATAGTTGTCTGCAACTTATTTCTAGTGGTGAAGGTTGGAAAGCCAAACCTAGAGATCTATATCAAATAGATTCATGGAAAGAGCTTTAGTGGTCATACGAAGATCTTTGATAGTGGCCTCATATGATCTCTTGTAGTACATAGCCAATTGCCTCCCATAAATGTGAAGGAACCTTGCAGTGTGGGTGATGGCATCATTCCACCACTAGATCCACCTAGAGGATGAGTGGGGCCTAGGTTCAAGGTTCCAAGTTTGTAAAATATGGGTGGTGGTGGGCAGATAGGATACCATAGAAGTATTAAGGTAAAATTAAGTTTTATAATTATGAGGAGAGGCAGAATGCCAAGTAATGGAGAAGTGGATGGGAAAATGGTATGAAAGAGTCACGTCAAGGAGTGGAGTGACAAGTAGCATACTCGTGTGAGAAAAAGAAAAAAAGAACTCAGTAGAATTCATAGCATGGTCCAACCTTTTAAGGACTCTATTAGCTCCCTCTCAAAAGTTGGACCATGTGTACTAGACACCATCAGTCTAGCGATGATGAGTATTGGGATCAAAAAGACCCAACTTGTTCTACATGTAGAACTAGACTTCTCACTCACTAGCTAACCATTGAAAAGGAAGAAGGCCCACTTTATCAAAAACCAACTCAAGCATATTAAAATCCCCATAGAATAACAAGGTGGAAGGTGGCAAAGAATCAACTAGCCACCTCCACAAGTGTGAGCACTCAATTGCATCATTAGAAGCATAGTTGTTGACAATGTCAAAAGAATAATTTTGAAAAGACAACAAAATCCAAAGTACTCTCTACATGGGGTTAGTTTCATGAGAAATAACAAAAGGAGAAAGTCAAGAAGAGAGGGAAGTGACTACACCACCTCAACTAGCTTCATGCTAGGAAGTAAAACTAACACCATCCGGCCATATCACATGGCAAGCTGAGTTGAGAAGGAACCCAGAGACTTTAACTTCTTGCAAACATAGAACATCAATATTGTCAAGCCTACACTTGATATCATGAAAAAAATACTTTCTAGGGAGGTCTGTTAGCTGCCACACATTCCATGAAAGAAAATTCATCATAAACCAGCTTACATATTTTTCTCATCCTCAAGCAAGGAAAAATTGTAATGCAAGAAAGTGGAGGGTTCAAATGAAGAGTCACCAAAGTGATGGCTCTTCACTTATTGCCTTCAGGGCTATTCAAGCAATGGGGAGATGAAGAAGAAATCATAGAGGCTACTTGAGGCACTTGAACCTAGGCAACTCACACCTTCGACTTAGTTGTCCCTTATGATGCAAGGATTGAAATGGGTGGCAGCAGCCCACCCAGAGGAGCCTCTAGTGCCAATTGGTTTGGCTAGGTTCTTGAGAAACATGGTTTGGCTTAGCAATTCCCTTGCCTTTCTTGATACCCATTATCCACTCATCTTTTTAAATAGCTGCAGTCAGCTTGGGTTCCTGCACTAGAGAGTGATTGTGCTCAAGAAGAGTACAATCCTTGATCTTGTGACTCACATATTGATAATGAAAATAAGTATTTGAGAGATTCAAGTAAAGAACCTTTTAAGAAAAGGTGGTAGCACCAATTTGAATTTCCACAAACTCCTTAATGTCCCTAGAAAGGTCAACCTCAACATAGACCCTGTGTTGAGGATAGGCATTAAAAAATTTATTTGGTTCTACAAAAATGACTTTGCCCATAGTTTGGGCAATTTCAATGAGAAATGACCAACAAGGGATGGGTAACCTAGGGAACTCTACCTAGACTAAAACCCTAAGTTTGTGGTCATCCAAGACATAGAAGTCTCAAGACCATCTCTAGAAAACAAGCAGAGACAAGCAAATTATCCATGACCCATGGCTGAATATACTCTCAACTTGGGAGGGGTTACCAAAATGAAACAAGAAAAAACCTTTGGTGAGGTTTTGAATCCCTTCAAGATGAATCCCTTGGAGAGACTAGGCTTTAGATACCCATTCACATAGCATGCTTTCAGATGGAGTGTGACCCAAAAAATACCTAATAAGGGTTTAGGTTTCTAGCCATTGGCAAGTAGATTCAAAAGTAGAAATACTTAGAACCAAGTCAAGAGAGGAATAACCTCATGAAATACCTTTGGCCTGAATTTGCATGGGCCTTTGCTTGAGGGGGCCATTATCATATGCAGTAGTAACTCCAGCACCAATAGTAACTGTTGAACCAAATAGGGCCAAGGCCATTATAAGCTAAAATAAAATCTCACACTAAATGCAGAATGACAAGCAGTAATGCAAAAATGGCTCAGATGCAGACCATACAAACCCTAGAAAAGCTCATTTTCTCCAATGCAAAACTTTTAGATTTAATTTAATGCTTGTTGTACTTCTTAAAATGGATAAATAACCCCAAATTTGGGCCTAAAAATCCAAAACTACTAAACCCAAAAATCATTCAATGATCTAGTAGGGGTGATGTCTATCGATATGGGTAACCTACTTTGTCATGTAAAAGTGTGTCTGACATTGATTCTAATTTTTTAATTCTAAAGAAGGCCAAAAAGGGTATCCAAATATGTAACTTGTTCACCAATCTAATATCTACAACCTACAATAAAAAGGGTTTTTATTGTTGATGGGGTATTTTCCTTGGTCAAACCCCATCTTAGGTATTAAACTTGAATTAAAATAATTAAAATGCAAAAATGTAAATTAAACATACAAATTCACCTTATAATAGTAGGATCTCTTGAATCACATGCAATGTGCTTACTTCACCAATTGATTTGGAATAAAGAAGATGAAGATAAAACGATGTAGAAGATTTATGAAGGACCTTGAATGGATTGAAGGAGATCATGAAGATAAAATCCTTCAATTTCTTGAATTCTTGAATCTTTGATCTTGAATGGAGGAATTTCTTGAAGAATGCTTGAAGACATGAATTCTTGAGCATAAGTGAAAGTGCTTAAGAGTGCTTGATCTTGTGAGTGCCTATTTATATAAAAATGAGAAAATGGAAGGGGTTATAAAAGGGGTCATAATTGACTAACTCATGCAGGCCAACCCACCTATGAATTAACAATCAGAAAAGGACTCAAAGTAGGGCCCAAACATAGATGCATTGCATCTTGGATTAGCCCATAAAGGGAACATTGAATCCTTGTCAATGAGGGCCTAGACCTATAAGATTCAATTGGGATCTTGAAACATGTCTTGGATCCAAAAAATGAGGTACAAAGTCTAAGATATTTCTATTTTTGTGTGGATAAAAAATTCCTAGTGATTAAATGAAGAAAAGGGAGGACCTAGATGGATAGATCCTACCTCAAGATTTACACCATGAAAATAGGAGCTTTAAAGAGGATAAATTAGGTCTTTCCCAAATTCTAAGAGGAGAAAAGGAGAAGAAAAGGGAAGAAACAAGAATGAATGAAATGATATGATGATATTACATTAAAAAGGTGCTAAACCTTTATTAAATTAGAGTTCTTCCAATTTTATATGGTGCATTTAGCCCCCACTTTAGCAAGATTTTGGACTTAATTCAAGCCCCCAAAGGATTGAGTCTTTGCTAACTCCAAGGTCATAATAAGAGAGAAATCACTGATTGAAAGAAGGAAGGAGAGAAGGGGTGTGATCAATTCTTCAATGGGAAATGTACATCTCATTGTGAATCACAAAAAAAAACCAAAAAAAAAAATGTGTTACATGTGTATAGGACTTAGCATGTTGTTCTTGAATGTGATACCTATATATGATATTAAGCGAGCTTGTCCAAGTTACACGTGTAAGATTTAGCATGTATTTCTAGATGCATTACTCGTGTATGGGAGTTAAAAAATATTTATGTGTTAACCACATATAAGTTTTAGCAAATGTGTGCAAAGGAAAGAGAGACCAATATCAAGGATGCTCACTTCTTAAATTAAATATGTGCATGGAGATTTCATTCTATAGGATTATGCATAATCCATAAAGGGGAAGTTGTTCATGGATTCTATATGTAATTATGCTTTTATTTCTAGATCACCTTTGATAGTGGAGATTCACATTATGCATGCAAAAAGGATGGATGAAGTAGTAATGCATAGATTTGAGAATAACTTGGGAAACATACTAAGCATCTAGGGCTAAACTATCCTAAGCCATAGTCAAAATCCATATTTACTACCCCATGATTAAAAGTAGAATATAAAGAAGAGCCTATGCCTCCATGTTAAAGTCACCTAGAGTATATTTGTGTCCACTATGAGATGCCCCCAAGAGAAGACAAGTCAAGGCTAATGAGCATAGAATATATAAAGAGAGCACAAAGGGATCTACTAACTCCAGGGCTAGCATGATCATATAATAATATGTAAATATTATATAAAGTATGAAATATCATCATTCCCCAAAGGAAGTATAACTACAACACAATGGAATAAAGACATGAAAGAGTGATGAAGAAGAGTATTTTTTGACCACCGTCATGGATAACAAAAAGAATTGGCACTACCATGTCATAAATCTAGGAAGATAAAAATAAAAAAAAACATTTACAAACAATAAAACATGTAAAACATAACATATAAAAACATATAGAAGAAGTCAGAAACAAATAGAAGAATGATGCAATTTTTTTTTCTTTATCATCTTGCACCAAAAAATAAATAAAGACTATATAAAAAATATAAACAAACATATAGAAAGTATAGTATACAGAAAGCACATCACAATATGTAATCACACAATAAGATACTATGCTAGAGCACATACTTCAAGAACATTTACCTCCTTCCCTATCTTGATCAGTAGTATACAGATAAGATGGACAACTTTTAAGAGGAGAAATGTCCAACATGATAGGAACAATAGCCAAGTCTAAGGAAGGGCCTTCTTTAGAGTCAACATCAAGATCAATAAGCATGTACTCATCATCATCTATAGTATCATCTTCTTCAAGATCAATAGCAATAGTATGCAAAATATGAATATGACATTTATCTATCTCATTATTATTGTTATTATTATCTTCCTTTTATAGACATGGGTTGATGAGAAGCATGCATACAAGGTTTAGCATGAGCTTGGAAATTCTTTCAATGTTCATGAGCATTTCAATTATGCTTAGACTTACTAGAAATTTTTTGAGAAGAATAAGGATAAAAAATTCATAGTTTTCTTACCATCCTTAGACATGTTGACAAGAGGAACAACAAAAATTTGAGAGCTAGAAGGAGTAACAATACTAGAATAAGGAATCACACTAGGAGATGGAACCACACTAGAAGGAGGAACCACACTAAAAGGAAGAACCACACTAGAAGGATTGGAATGAGATTGATGATTATAAATAGAAGAATAAGAAGAAATAGGTGTAGAAGGTGTAGGAAAAATACCATGATAAATATCCCTAGGCATACTTAATGCAGAAATCATTTGACATTTATGAGCTTGATAAGATTGAAAAAGATAATCAAAATGAGTAAGAGGTGTAGTAGGAATCAAAGGCCAAAATAAATCAAGGGTAGAACAATGTTGAGGCCTAGAAGAAAGATAAATACTATGATTTATCATCTTAATCTAACCATCATAAGGTAATTTAATGCACTTATGAATAGGAGAAGAAATGGCTTGCATGGAAGTAAACCAAGGTAAACCACCAAGCTTCACTTGGAACTTATCTAAAGTAGGAATGAAAAGTAAGGTACTATTAACCACTTTACCAGAGAGATTAGTGGGAAAAGAAATGGAACCTTGAGGAGGATACAAGAAACCGTTACAATTATCACTTGAATCGTAAAAGTTTTGATGTATTTTCTTAGCATATAAACTTCCTTTGGTGATAACATTAACCATCAAAGTAGGATCAACAAGAAAAATGTAAGAAGGATACTTATAAATTTGAGTAGAAATATAAAGAGGACCATCCATAGCCTTAAAAATATTAGAATCACTAAATAAAATAGAAAGGGATCTAGTACGGCTACAATTAGGTTTAGGTTTAGGTTGATTATTTGATGTAAATTGAACTTTTTAATTAGGTGGAGGTGGAGTTTAAACTACACATTCCACAATGTTAATAGTATGATCATTCTCTTCCCACAAAGTATCATAAGCAAAATTAGAGTAGGAGAAGAAGAAGGAGTGGGTTAATAAATGGTATTAGTAGTGTGCTGAGGTAAAGGATTAGTGTAGATTTAAAGATTTTGATTAGGAGGTGCCACATATTTGTTTCCATTGTCATGACTCTCAATAGATAAAGCATTTGAATCAATCAAATCATGTATCTTAAGTTTCAAGGTATAACACACCTTAGTACCATGACCAAGTTGAAGATGATATTGACAAAAGGCTTTAGAATCAAAGTGAAGAATTGATGTACTAGAAGGAAGAAGTGGTATAATAGGAGGAAGTGTAATAATACTAAAACTAACCAATATTCCCATAATAGAATGTAAAGGTCAAAAAAGAGTAGTAAACTTTTGATTCATCCAAAAAATATAGTAATAAACAATGGCATGTCAAAATGCAACAACTACTTGTTCATCTACTATTTATTGACATAGTTGTTAGATTTGTAGAACTTTTTATGATTAGATGTAACATCACTCTTAGCAACATGTATGGGAGCCATTCGAGTGGTATTTATGCAAGATCATCTTGGGTCAATGAGAAATCTTGCATTAACCAAAAATATTATTTTGTTTTTTCTGTACTAGCTTGTTGTTCGAGAAGTAGTCATTGTTGTTTGTGGTTTCAAGTAGTGCAAAATTCACATCTTATTATGGACCAATTGGTGATCCTTTCCCTAAGTGTTAAAAATTCAATGTTCATTGTTCTAGGAGTTGCATGCCTCTTTATACACTCTCTTTTCATTGTGTATTTATATTAGAAAGTAAATTCCTCCAAGATAACTAAGAAGAGGGGTTGAATTAGTTATCTAATTAAAAAATATCTTATTAACCTTATTAAATCTGAAACATGTAATCAACAAGTGCAACAACCATAAGAAGCTAACCATACACAATAACACTAGATTTGTTAACAAGGGAAACCCTTGAACAAAGGGAAAACCCTAGTGGGGATGGTACCCACAAAATGATGTACTAACATCTAAGTACCTTATAAGAGGATGGATCATGTTAGGAGTCAATGAGTTACATTTAGTACATATCAGTCCCTGCTAGGAGACTTTGAATCTCTATTAGGAGATTCCAACCCTGATAGGAGATGTGGAAGGTACAAGGACCCACTGTCCAACCAACTTCAAGGGCAAGATCACCGAACCCACTTTCCAACTGGCTTAAGTACTATCCTTCTCATAAAAATACAAGTAAAAAATTGTTCATATCAACTTATTTTCCAAATATAGTCTCTTTGTCAACTCACTGTACCTTAATTGTAGCAGACACCTCTAATCAAAAGATATTCAGTATTGGGTTTACTAGATCTCACATACATGTTCACATACTTACATTACACATATATTTCTTACAATTACAACTCCCCTTTACCACAAGGAAATAATATTTCCTTTATGCCAATTCCAAAAACTAAATATTGACTTGGCCTTGAGGTTTTCCTAATATATAATCATAATATAGAACTATCTTAAGATATCACATTTATATATTACATTTTTTCACAATTACAATGAAACTATTCACTCAGAGTCTTCATAAATCTTCACTTGATGTTCATTTGCATGTGCACATTTGACCACTACATCATCATCATGTCTTCTATCTCTGTACAACCTCACTTAACTAAATTCTATTTTTGTTTAGGACACATAATCACAACATCAACAACTAATGTACATGAAGTATATCTAAGCATTGTCTTCAATAAATCTCAAATAACTATCCATTGTCTTCATATTACCATACATGTACTTGACCACATCATTAGGACACTTTGAAAAATATGTCCTCAACTACACATATCTTCATCTTCAATCCTTGAACTACAAAACCTCAATCTCTATTTATTTCTCTATAAATCTCTATAGAATAACATATATATTGGCATCAATGACAAACACTTTCATGAATGCAAAATGATCACTATATCATCTCTCTAGAAATTCTAGGATATTTCCCCAAAGGAATATTATTAGAATTCATGCCAACAATCTCTCCTTTTAGCATTGATGAAAACATAGATGAAAATCATCTAAGTTCTATAATACCAAATACTCTATTACAGATTCTTTATTATAGTCTAGCCAACTTGCATAAGGAAGGTGTTAATCTCCCCCATATATTAACAACTTTTCAAATCCTCTTCACAATCCAATCTACAAATCCTCCTTATCAATCCTTTTCAAATCATCTTCATCAATAAAATTTATTAAGAAAGAACATCTCTCCCCCATTGGTATTCATCCCCATGTACTTCTCTCCCAAATCTACTACATACATATCAAAGGATGTTTTTTTTATACACTTCTCCCCCATTGACATCAATGAAAAAGGAACCATTATGTCAATTTTGTTGGATAAGATCTTCAATAATCTCAAGTGTCCAAAGACACTATTAAATACCAATTACCAAGAGCCCTTCATGACTAATCTCAAATACAAATACTCCCCTATAGAGCAAGCTGCATCAAGCATCTAGTTCAGATAAATAATTATGCTCTTCTACCATTGGACTAATGAAATCTTTGCATTAGCTACTCAAAAGTAGGTAGGGGCATAACCGCAAACATACCTCTCAAGTACTCAAAAGTATCCTTTGAAAAAAGGCTTTCTAAATATGTCTTATATATTCTCCTTTGTACTGATATACTCCAATCTAATTTCCTTCTCTATAAATTTTTCTCTCAAAATGTTATACTTAATAGATATGTGCTTTTTCTTTGAATGTAAAACAAGATTATTTGAAATACTCACTACACTTGTATTATCACAATGTATGGTAGTAGGCTCTATAAACTCAAATCCAATGTCATTCAATATTTGTTTCATCCAAATTATCCAGTTACAAATATTTGATAATGATACATACTTTGGTTATATTGTGCTCTGTGAAATATAGTCCTATTTCTTTCTTAGCCAAGAAACCAGTCTTTTTCCTAAGAAAAATGCTCCACCACTTGTACTTTTTATGTCATCCACATTGCCTACCCAATCTGCATTAGTGTATAAACATAAGGTAAAGTTATTTTATCTCTCATACCATAAACCAAAATTAGGTATACCCTTCAAATATCTAAAAATTCTTTTCATTGTTACATAATGTGATTCCATAGGATCATCTTGAAATCTTGCCACAATACCAACTACATTAGCTATATCTGATCTTATGCGTGTTAGATATTGCAAACCTCCAATCATAGACCTATACTTTTTTTGTTCAATAGTTGGTGTCTCATATTTTCTAGATAACTTGTGGTCAGTTACCATAGGTCTTTGAATAGGTTTAAAACTTTTTAAACCAAATCTTTTTGACAAGTCTTTCAAATACTTAGTTTGTGATATGAATATACCATCATTATTCTACACAATATGTAATCCCAAGAAATACTTCATATCACCAATCATGCTCATCTTAAATTCATTCTTCATTTCTCCACTAAATTCTTCACTTTCTTCATCATCACCTCCAAAGATTATATTATCCACAAATACTTCAATTTTTAGTAAACCATTCTCAGTCTCTTTCAAATACAAATTATTTTTAGTTGTACCTTTAGTAAGTCCCTATTTTTCCAAATACTTGTCCAATCTCACATATGATGCTCTAGGTTCTTGTTTTAATCCATACTATGCTTTATCTAACTTACAAACCATATCTCCTTCTTCTATCAAAGGAAAACCTTTAGGCTACTCAATATAAACTTGTTCTTCAAGTTTTCCATTTAGAAATGTTGATTTAACACCCATCAAATACACTTTGAATTTCTTGTTAGCCACATATGCCAAAAACACTCTAACTACCTCTATTCTAGAAATAGGTGCAAATATTTCCTCATAATCAATACCTTCTCATTGTAAATAAACTTTACATACCATTCTTTCTTTTTTTCTCACAACCTCTCCTTGTTCATTCATCATTTTTTTGAAAACCCACTTAGTTCCAATAACATTTTTATCCTTAGATCTAGGAACCAATTCCCATGTATCATTCTTTTCAATCTAATCTAATTCTTCTCTCATATCTTTAACCCAAAAATCATATTTACCAGCTGCATTAACACTTTTACATTCTACTTGTAAAATCAAAAATAATTCTTTATACCTTATTCCTTTGTATCACTCCTTTTTCCTTGCTTCCAATAATCCAATTGGCAGGGTGATTCTTTATCAAATTTCTATTAGGTGTCACTATCTCAACTCTGACTTTAGCTTTAGGTTCATTCCTTGGTTCTTCTCTCTCTTTCACAATTTGTATGTCACTTTGAAAATTTTTGTTAGTCTCATAGAAAAACTCAACATTCTCCTAGTTAGTCCTTGGATTACATTCTTCCTAGAAATTAGAATCAAGAATTCTTTCTTGAACTCTAAACTTCTCATCCACTTTAACATTTTCACTCTCAAAAATAGTCTTAGTTCTTTGATTAAATCATATGTATACTTTTCTTTTCAACGAATAAACATACCTTCATCACTCCTTAAATCAAACTTACCAATATCATCTTCTCTCTTCATATAACACTTACTTCCAAAGATTCTAAAATAATTGACTTAGGATCCATGTCCAAACCAAATTTGATAGGGAGTCTTATTAGTACTTTTATGATCTATACTTTGTTCATTATGTATACCAACGTATTTATTGCTTCTCTCTAGAATATCTTTGCCACATTATTCTCAAACATCATAGCTCTTGTTGACTCTTTTGTTGATATGTTTCTCCTCTTTGCTATACCATTCTTCTCAAGTGTCTTAGGGGATGAACATTTTATTTTAATGAAATTTACTTTAAAAATACTATTAATTTCATTCAAAGTAGACTCTCCACCTCTTTTAGATCTCAAACATTTAATCTTAAAGATAGATTCATTTTCAACACAATTCTTAAACACTTTAAACTTCTCAAATGCTTCATATTTCTCTCTAAGAAATTCTACCCACATCATCCTAGTAAAATCATCAACAAGAATAATTAAATACCTTTCACCATAGAAAGCTCTTTTTTTTGTAGGACCACTCAAGTTTTTGTGTATTATCTCCAACTTCATTGATGTAGTAAACTTGTGGCTCAGAAAAGAACTTTTCTTCCGCTTTACTGTAACACATTACTTACATATTATGTTAGTAGGCTTTACAATTTTATGCAAATCTCTAACAGGAAATGTAGTACTAATCGTATAGTATTATCAAAGTTTATGTGACAAACATTTTGTTCTATAACCAGTTATCATCAACTTTAGTGACTAAGTATGTCATCTCAATAGGATTCAACTGAAAATCATTACTTCTTGTCCTTGTACAAGTACCAATCATCTTACCATCTGTATACTTTATAATACATATTTTCTCTATGAACTAAAACTGATATCCCTTGCCAACTAGTTATCCAACACTCAAAATATTATTTTTCATACCATCAACAAAATAAACATCATAAGGGTTAATCATCCATCAAGATTAATAGATCATTTTTCAGCAATATGACAAGCTATTCTCTATTTCCAACTCTAAGTATTGCACCATCATAGCTATTGAATTCAATGAACTTGTTCATATCTCCAGTCATGTGATGAGAATAAGCACTATGTATAATCCAATCATATTGTTTCCTTTCAACTGTTGATACTAAATCTCTGTCTTCTCTAACTTCTACTTTTTAGGATTTTCTTCCTTAATAGAAAAAAATGTTATTTCATCACTCTCATCACCACTTTCACTCAAAAAATCTTCCACACTAGCTTCTAAACCCTCATCATTAGCAAATAGACATTTCCTTTACTTATAAAGCTTATTCTTATATTTTTTTATTCTTAGGATATTTAGAAGAATAATGACCATACTCATTACATGTCCAACATTTAAAGATTTATGTACCTATATGTTCTTTCTAAATAAGTTGGGAAAGACTTTCCTTGGTCTTCTTGTCTTCTAATAATTTTCCTTTATTATTTCTAGTAGTATCTCCACTAGTACTATCACCTCTTGTCAATGTAGGTCAAACACTTAATGTGATGAAAGAAATCTCAATTCTAGGTAGTTCTCCACTTTATCTCAAACTAATCTCAGTTGATTACAATATCCCAAGAAGATTCTCTCTTGTAAAATTCTCTATGTAAGGTATAACCTATTCAATCATCTTCATTTTCTTCTTATATGCAAGTGTCAAAGTTTTCAAGATCTTCCATAAAATCTCTATTAGCATGAATGTTTATTGTCCTACATTAAGGGAGTATCCTAATCATTGGAGAGTATTGATATGCTTCATTCATGACTGTGTTTGTCATTAATGTCAACATAATAGTAAGTCTATGAAGTGTGGAAGATTAGTTGAGAGAGATCATAGTTGTATAGACAAGGTTTTGCTTATCTAGTGATGTGTGGTCATGGAGATGTTCAGCACTATGTCATGATAATAAAGTTTAATGTGTAGCATGTAAGTCAAAGATATACAAAAGTTATACTTGATTTACTGAGAGTAGTATAGAGATAGAGTGCTTGGAAAGAAGTTTCTAATCTATGTATTATATCTTTCATCTGAGATGTGATAAGAAGATGTGTGGTCATTCACTGATAGAGGACAGTCTGATGCATAGGTCCTGAAGTTGCATGTGTAAATTTTTGTATATTCTATAGGCTGACAATGCTATTTTAATTATAATTTATTAATTATCTTATTATAATTAATTGGGAAAGCCTCAAGACCAACTCAAGGAATTATTTTAAAGATATGGTATAAAGGAAATATGTTTTCCTTGTTTGAAAATATTATGATCATTGTATGAAGTGTGAAGTGAGAAAAGGAGCAGAGTGTTTATTGGATGTGAGTAAGAGATCCAAGGGATTATTGGATATGAGTTTTGTGATCTAGTTAACAGATCAAAAGGAGCAGAGGTCTAGTTGATAGGACAGAGGAAGGAAGTACAATTAATTTCTATTATTCTACAAGGAATAATAAAGAGATCATTTTCATTGTGGGTTCATTGATCTTTCCCTTCAAGCTATTTGGGAAGTGGGTCTAGTTGTCTTCCACAGCTCCTAACAGGGTTGGCACAACTCCTAACAAGGTTGGCACAACTCTTAATAGGGCTGGAATCTCCTAACAGGGACTAATATGTACTGAATGTTGTTATAGAGTCCTAATAGGGTCCATCCTCTAACAAGGAATATTTATATTAGTACATCATCTTGTGGGTACTAATGGCACTCAAAATTGCATTCCCATTTTGAGTGTTTATTCCAAATTTTGAATCTCTTTGAGCCCCCCTATGAGTGTTTTTTGTGCATATGTAATGGGTTGTCATTTCAAGTCTTAGGTGGCTTTTTAGTTATTTAACACCCTTCATTTGACATATTCATATGTTTCATATTGATAAACTGACATTTTGAACCATTTTGCAAAGTTTTATTTTCAGTTTTCTTCAAGTTTTACATTTTTGACCAAGTTTCAAATAGTGATAAGAGGCTATGTTTGCAATTGAATATCTCACACCTCGTAATGTTTCATGACTCACCGCTTTGGGAGTGTTTAGTGTCCATACCAAAGAGCTTATGTTTTAGATTTTGAGCCATTTAAAATATGTTTGACTAGGTTTTGAACCCCTCAAAGTTGGTCATTTACTGTTTCATGCATTTGTAGTTGTTCACAATTTCAGGAAGCCCTATTCAACCAATTATATCTTTGACCCAGTCGACCTAAATGAAGAAATTCATTTTGGATCATATTCTAGGGGTTAGAGACTTTCTATATTCCTAATTTGAGCTTATGACAAGTCCGTTTGATCATTTTTCAAATGTGATTTTGTTTGTGATTTATAAAGTTTCATTGGTGTCATAAAATGTAGATTGATCAGTGCCCCTATTCGTGATGTCATAATTTGAAGTTTGTGATAGGTGAGATTGAATGGTTTACTCTACTATTTTTTACTCCAAAAATACATTGAGTGTTCCAGTTTGCAAGTTTTGACAAATCTTTCTGCACACTTTCCCAGGTCATTTCCATTTGCGAAAATCACCTTTTTGTCAATGTTTCCAGTCTGCAAATTCTGAGTAGCCCACTTTGACCACTCTCCATTTGCATCTTGTTATTTTTCATGAGCCCAAATCAAAAATTTATACTTTCCTCATGGTACTAAACCAATGCCTCAGTTTTCATTTTCCCAAGTGCTTGTTTACCCAGTCTTCGAAGCCAAAACCAAACGTGATTTATTGCTTTCTGACATGTTTTCTTGCAAGAAATTATAAAAGGGAAAATTCAATAGTCAATATCTTTTGATTGAGAATTCTTCATGAGACAAGATTCAACAGGATGGGAGTACGTGGAACAAGAAATTAGTGTGTCAGTTCCCAAAGCCTAGTTATCTGTTTGGATCAGTTTGTAAGGCTAGTCAAAGGACCTCCTAAAGCAAAATTCATAGTTATAGAAAGAGGTAAAAATGAGTTTTAAAATTCAAACCAATGATATATATTATTTCCAGTCAGAGTCAAGTGTTCAGTGGATTAGTTTGACAATTCAGGTGCTTGAAAATGAAAAAAAAATTAGTCAGACCCACTTTGGGGCCCGGCTAAACTCATTAGATTTGTGATAGCCGATGAGGAAATGAAGATGTTTTTTTTTTAAAGAGGTTCTTATTGCAACAAAGATGGCAAAGGTAGTGGGTTTCCATTTAGATGCAAAAATTGAAAGTCCTATATCTATGCATTCTTGTAATATTGGTTATGTTGCATTGTTTATAGGAAAATATTTTCAAGTTGGTTGGGGACCAAATGGGTTACTTGCACACAGTGGTACACCTATCGGATAGATGGGCTATGTTGAAGGTTTATCATCTTTGATTAAAATAGAACAAGTCACAATTGACAAAATAGTGAGAGATGAACAGGCAATGATAATTGATGATCTTGTTGATTTGAAATTTATATCCCCTCTAAATCTTCATATGTGAATGAGCAAAGTACTTAATGGCTTAGAAAATAGTCATCATTATTTGAAACTCAGGGGTCTTATTTGCAGCCATTCTAAACTTCTAGATGTTTGTGAGGGATAGCATTACTAGAGGGAAAGATGTTGCAGATGCAAAGGGTGGGAAGAACATTTTGATGACACCAAACTCAAGTTCTATGGTTAAATCAGAACCAAAAGACATAGGCATAAAAAAATTGCTCTATGATAATACCACTAATGCTAGATTTGTTCCAATGAGTTCTAAAATTGTTCTTGATCACAAGCATAAATTCATCCTTGCATTAAAAGGTTTAGGCTGGAGACCTAATGCTAGCTTTCCAACAGTCAATGTGGTTGGAGGGAGGGAGAATGCCATCTCTAAGTAAATTTTTCCATACCACACATGACTTCAATTTAATCCCATAACAAGCTAAAAAGAAACCACTGGGTAGAGGAAGGACTATGCAAGGGGTAGTATGAAAGGAGAGAAGATGCGTATGGAAAAGAGGTGGATACCAGTGACTTTCTATGCCAAGATAAAGATGCCCTATGCAGTAACTTGTAAGCAAGGGTAGAGCCTCAAACAAGCATCTACAGACAGATAAACAACTAGATGAAAGCAAGAAGGTGTGGCAAATGAAGAGGGAGAGCGTGCTCATTTCACACCTTAGTTTAGTGGCTACAATCAGCATGATTCAAAAGAGTTGCTATCATTTCTCTTAGGTGGGCTCCAGGAAGATTTAAATCATGTGAAACACAAGTCTTACATTGAGTTGAGAGATGCATATGGGAGACTAGATGAAGAAGAAGCTAAAATGGAGGAAGCCATAGGAAAAGAAGGCATGCAACGCCAGAGGGGCTCTATAAAATTGTCATCTTTTAAAGTTGAGACATGAGCACCTTTGAAGCACAAATGAGATAATGGAAATTGCTAGCTCAAAGGCTCAGCTAGAAAAATGCAAGAAGGCTCAATTATTTTTCTTTTCCCTCAAATTTTGGAAGGATCCTCTGCCTTCATGGCATGCAAGGTTATGGAGGTATGGAAGTTGCGGCATCAAGGAGCTATAATCTGGAAATGCTACAATAGTGCATGCAAGTGGAGACACCTATTTTAGTAGAACAACCTACAGCAAAGGTAGATGCCTATAATACAGAAGACAATAGATGCAAGAAGAAAAAATTTCACCATGGCAGCTACATTCCACATGAAAGAGCATCCATTACCAGTGAAAGGGAGGCAAGGTGTAGCAGTGCCTAAGTTTTTTTTTTGCTCCTTCCAAATAGTTCTTTCATCCTTTATAGAAAATGAAAACCTCGGTATGGGTTATCCCACACTGATGAGGGGGTGTAGTTTTGTGTTTTTTATATATAATGGGGTAATTGTTAGATTGTGGTGACTGATCAGGAAAGTACTGTACATACTTCATAAATAGTGGGGTTCAGGGCATCGCCCCGAAAAAAAAAAAAATTTGGGAAGTAGCCGACATATGGCCGACATATGGCCGACATGTTATAACCCTAAAGCAGTTTAATACTTGTATAAAAAGGGCTTAGGGTTGGGTATTTTTTATGTGTGGTGATACGAAATTGGTTCTTGCGGCGGTATTGAGCTGTAAGGGATTATGGATTGTAATCAGGTTGTAATCACTGGATTGTAATAAGATCAGACTTGTTGTTTGGTGGACGTAGCCCAGGGATTGGGTGAACCACGTTAAATCTTGGTGCCTTGTGTTCATTTCTGTATGTTCTATTATTTTCTGTTATTGGTTATATTTGCATGTAGTTTTTTATTTCTGTCCATGGTTTATCCTAACAAGTGGTATCAGAGCAAGGTTGTCTTTTAGTTATCCTCTACAGGAAAGTCTCATGGTTAAGTGGGAGTCTCACAGTTGAGTGGGAGCAATGGCAGATGAGGGTAAGTTGAGGGTTGACAGGTTTAATGGGCAGAACTTCCAGTTATGGAAGATGCAAATGGAAGACTATTTATATCAGAAGGATTTATGGAAGCCGTTGGAAGGAAAAGCCAAGAATCAGGGAACTATGTCAGAGGCTGAATGGGATCTTTTGGACAGAAAGGCACTCGGAAGCATTCGGTTATGCTTGGCACCATCGGTGGCATTTAATATTACAAAAGCAAAGACGACAGAAGATTTGATGAAAACCCTAGCGACACTGTATGAAAAGCCCTCCGCTTCAAATAAGGTATTTCTCATGAAGCGTTTATTTAATATGAAAATGGCAGAAGGTGGATCTGTTGCAGATCATTTAAATGAGTTTAATACTATTACTAGTCAATTATCTTCTGTGGGTATCAATTTTGATGAAGAAATTAGGGCTCTCTTGATTTTGTGTTCTTTGCCTGAAAGCTGGAATGGCTTGGTAATGGCGGTGAGTAATTTTGTTCCTGGATCTAGTACCCTAAAATATGATGATGTGATCGGTGTTATTTTAAGTGAGGAAACTCATAGAAAATCCTCAGGTGGATCTACATCAGGGAGTGCTTTAAATGCACAAAGCAGGGGTAGAACGACTGAAAGAGGAAGTAACTCTGGAAATCGTGGGAAATCAAGAGGAAAGTCAAAGGGGAGGAGGTCTCAATCGAGAGGACCAAATGATTGCTGGTACTGTGGGAAACCAGGGCACATAAAGAAAGATTGCTGGACTCGAAAGAAAAATGAAGGAGATAAATCAGATGGAGACAAAGAGGAAAATGTGGTAAGTAACAAATCCGAAGAGGATGCTTTGCTTCTGTCTTTAGAGAGTGTTGATGATTCATGGGTTTTAGATTCTGGTGCTTCTTCTCATGCTACACCTCATAGAGGTTATTTCATTGATTATGCCCAAGGGGATTTTGGGCTTGTTTATTTGGGGGATAATGAACCCTGTCAGATTGTTGGAAAGGGAAAAATTAAGATTAAGTTGCAGAATGGGAATCATTGGCTACTACATGAGGTAAGACATGTTCCAAAGCTAAGTAGGAATTTAATTTTAGCAGGGCAACTCGGTGATGAGGGTTGTGTAGTTACTTTTAATGATAAAAATTGGAAGGTTTCAAAAGGTTCCCTTGTAGTAGCAAAAGGTGTGAAAGTAGGCACCTTATATCTTTGTACAGGTCATATTGTTCCTTCTACTTTGATTGTTTCAGAGAAAAATGAATATTCAGGAACAATTACTGCAGTTGAGCAGGGAGAACAAATAGCTGCTGTAGATTCTGATGCAGCGTTGTGGCACAATAGACTTGGGCACATGAGTGAGAAAGGTATGAAAGTAATTCATTCAAGGAAAGTTTTACCAGGTCTAAAATGTGTGAATATGGATTTCTGTGAAAGTTGTGTGTATGGAAAACAAAAGAGAGTGAGTTTTGTAAAGACTGGGAAGGAAAACAAAAAGGAGAAATTAGAGCTTGTGCATACAGATGTATGGGGACCGGGTCAGGTATCTTCCCTTGGTGGCTCTCATTATTATGTTACATTTATTGATGATGCAACTAGAAAAGTATGGATTTATTTCCTTAGACAGAAATCTGATGTATTTCAAACTTTTAAGAAATGGAAATGCTTGGTTGAAAATGAGACTGGTAAGAAATTAAAATGTCTCAGATCTGATAATGGTGGTGAGTATTACAGTCATGAATTTGAAGATTATTGCTCCACTAATGGTATTCGTAGACAAAAAATTGTTCCAAGGACTCCATAGGAAAATGGAGTGGCTGAACGCATGAACAGGACTATAATGGAGCGCGCAAGGAGCATGAGGTTGCATGCTGGGTTGCCCTTACACATGTGGGCAGAGGTTGTCAATACTATAGTATATTTGATTAATAGAGGACCCTCTACTCCTTTGGGCTATGGTATTCCAGAGGAAGCATGGACTGGTAAGAAGGTGAGTTATTCTTTTCTCAAGACCTTCGGTTGTGAAGCTTTTGCTCATATAGACTCTGAAAATAGAACCAAGCTAGAAGCTAAATCAAAGAAATGTGTCTTTGTTGGATATGGCATTAATGAATTTGGTTATAGGCTTTGGGATTTTGAAAATCATAAAATTATAAGAAGCTGGGATGTCATATTCAATGAAAAAGTGTTGTACAAAGATCTGTTGCAGCAACATGAGAAGAAAGAAGATGATTATGTAGTGCTGAATGATACTCCAAAAGCTAATGTTCCAGCCATTCCTCATGATGTGCAACAACTGCAACAAAAAATACCACACACACCAGTGAATGTTAGACGGTCAACAAGGCCAATTAGACCTCCACAAAGGTTTTCTCCCTCTTTGTATTGTATTTTACTTACTGATGCTGGTGAACCTTAAAGTTATGATGAAGCTGTGTAGGTGGATACTAAGATTCAGTGGGAGTCTGCAATGAAAGATGAAATGGACTCTTTGCTGAAAAATAAGACATGGGATTTGTGCAAGTTGCCTGCAGGTAAAAAGGCTTTATAGAATAAATGGGTTTACAGGTTGAAAGAAGAGGAAGGAGGTAAGAAAAGATTTAAGGCCAGGTTAGTTGTAAAAGGATTTGCACAGAAAAAGGGAATTGATTTTGATGAGATATTTTCTCCTGTTGTTAAAATGACTTCTATTCGTACTGTTTTAAGTCTTGTGGCTACTGAAGATTTGCATTTAGGGTAGATGGATGTTAAAACAGCCTTTCTTCATGGTGATTTGGATGAAGAAATATATATGGCTCAGCCACAGGGTTTTGAGGTCAAAGGTAAGGAGAACTTAGTGTGCAAATTGAAGAAAAGTTTATATGGCTTGAAGCAAGCACCTCGGCAATGGTATCTGAAATTTGACATTTTTATGCATGAGCATGGATATAATAGGTGTCATTCAGATTACTGTGTTTATTTTAAGAGGTTGGATGATGATAGCTACATTATTTTATGTTTATATGTTGATGATATGCTTATAGCTGGGTCTAACATGGATCATATTAAGGGGCTGAAACGCCAATTAGCACATGCATTTGCTATGAGGGATTTGGGGGCAGCAAAACAAATCCTTGGTATGAAGATTTGCAGAGATAGGACGAACAAAACATTGACGCTATCTCAAGCTGATTATGTTGAGAAGGTGTTGTAACGTTTCTCTATGGAAAATGCTAGAGCTGTCAGCACACCTTTACCTGGTCATTTGAAATTGACTAAGGAGATGTGTCCCAAGACACACAAAGAGGAGGATACGATGTCCAAGGTACCCTATGCTTCAGCTGTAGGAAATTTGATGTATGCTCTGGTATGCACTAGGCCAGATATTGCACATGCAGTGGGAGTCGTTAGCAGGTATATGAGTCATCCAAGATTTGAGCACTGGAATGCTGTCAAGTGGATTCTCAGATATTTGAGAGGAACATCCAATAAATTTTTACACTTTGGGGGCTCTGCTACTGATTTACAGGGCTATGTTGACTCAAATTTGGCTGGGGATATTGATACCAGGCGGAGTACTACAGGTTATGTCTTTACTGTTGGTGGGGCAGCCCTGAGCTGGGTTTCTAGGCTACAGAAGATTAATGCTCTCTCCACTATAGAGGCAGAGTATGTTGCTGCTATAGAGGCAGCCAAAGAGATGATATGGCTTCAGTTCTTCTTGGAAGAATTGGGACATCCTCAGAAGGATAATTATTTTTTCACAGATAGTCGGAGTGCCATTCATCTTGCTAAGAATTTAGCTTTGCATTCTAAGACCAAACACATACAGTTGCGGTACCATTTCATTCGGTCAGTTTTGGAGGATGGTAAGTTAAAGTTGGAGAAGATACATACCAATGAAAATCCAGCAGATATGTTGACAAAGATTGTAACAAGGGAGAAGCTGAACTCCTCTTCAGCTTCAGTTGGTCTTTTAGACTAAATGTGAATAAAAGAACATCAGAGTCCAGGGTGGTTTGATCCAGTGGGAGCCCCATGCGGTAGTTGTATTGCTACAGGATCAGTCTCCAAGTGGGAGATTGTTGTTTAGTGTTGAGCCTGATCAGTCCCCAAGTGGGAGATTGTTAGATTGTGGTGATTGATCAGGAAAGTACTGTACATACTTCATAAATAGTGGGGTTCGGGGCATCGGCCCGAAAAAAAAATTTTTTGGGAAGTAGCCAACATATTATGGCCGACATATGGCCGACATGTTATAACCCTAAAGCGGTTTAATACTTGTATAAAAATGGCTTAGAGTTGGGTATTTTTTATGTGTGGTGATACAAAATTGGTTCTTGCGGCGGTATTGAGCTGTAAGGGATTATGGATTGTAATCAGGTTGTAATCACTGGATTGTAATAAGATCGGACTTGCTGTTTGGTGGACGTAGCCCAGGGATTGGGTGAACCACGTTAAATCTTGGTGCCTTGTGTTCATTTCTGTGTGTTCTATTATTTTCGGTTATTGGTTATATTTGCATGTAGTTTTTTATTTATGTCCGTGGTTTATCCTAACAGTAATGTATTAAAGTGTCGAAAGTATCTTGCTTTATGATGCAAGAGCAAGCTTTGCTCACATGTTGAATGATGTAGCCCACAAAATTTTGACTCAGACCAAATAATGAAGGTATTTCATGGGATTTTAAAGCAATTTTCAAACATCTATAGTGTTATGACCAGCATATGAGTGGGAGGCTAATCTTAAACACTTTACACTCTTCCAAAGTCGTAACCAACGTAAGAGCATAAAGATGAAGTCACAAGCATTATGTTGCTACGATATTTGCTTGTTGTGTGGTCAAAAATGAAAAAATTAATACCAGCGTATGAGTGGGAGGTTGAGCTTAAACACTTTACACTCTTCCAAAGTGGTAACCAATGTAAGAGCATAAAGATGAAGTCACAAGCATTACATTGCTACAAGATTTTCTTGCTATGTGGTCGAAAATGAAAAAATGTGTGCCCTCTGATGCTATGAAAGATGAGGTAAATTTTGTATGACTGAAGAGATGGAGAGTTAAAGGAATTAATTAATGTATTTATTAATTAATTAAAAGTATCTCAAATGGTGATGGCTAATAGAGAATTGACAAGTGGTGAAGGGATATAAAAAAGTAACAAAATTGAAAACTCAAAAGTATGCCACGCATGAATTTCAAAGTTGAAACATTTAAAATAAATTTAAATTTTTATATAGTTTCAACTATATACACTTTTAAATTTTTCATTTTAATGACTGTTCATAATCTGGGAGCTAGATTGTTAAATTGACTATAGGAGGGCAATTTTTATCCAAAATATATAGTGTAGCATATCGTTGGAATCGGAAGGAGATAATTTTTCCAGATTTGGGATCATTTTTTGCACAGGTATTAACTAGTTTTCTCTATAAGTAGCTTTATGTTTTCTGTGGCATTCTTAGTAAAATAGACATAATTTATCATGGAGCACGATTCACATTCATACAAATAAGAATTTTGAAGGAACAAGGAGAACATATTTTCTCTTGGTGTAATTAAAAATTTCTACAAATTTTCTTTACTAAAACTGCATTCATGGAGAATCAATCATAATAAATGCAAAGAAGGAGCATCTAGGATCCAGTGATGAAAAAGTCAAACCAAAATTTTTGGATGAATTGAGTAGGGCACTCGTATATCTAATATATAATTGGAATGTGATAAGTTATCCTCCATAAAAGGAAATATGCAATGGATGGATCAGCAAGTATTGAAGTTTGTTGAAGCCTAAAACAAATTCTAAAAAAAAATTCATGTCTTTAGAGGTCATTGTAGCTGATTTTTTTTGTAGCCTTGAATTCAAATCAATCATCAAAAATAGTTATGATTTCTATCAAATATCTAAGATATTTTGTGCATTTGAGAGCTAAAATGATGGGGATTCGATATGTAGTTATAGAAGGAGATTAGAGAGATACCTTTTAACTTCTAGGAGATGTTTTTCAAGTGGACACATGTTAGATGTAGAACAGATCTAGGAATTCATTTCTCCTATATCATTCTTTTTCTTTGTCATGGTGGTGGTTGGTAGTTTTCTCTGTGATACTAGTAGGGTTGTTTTCACTGTGAAACCAAGGTTGTTGATGGTTTTTCTTCTTGTCTATTGAGCTGAACTCTAGCAGTGAAGGCCACACATCCACTCTTGTGCAAATTTTCATTTTATTTTCATGTGTTGTTATTTTGAGATAATGGTAATTGATGGTAGGTCATGTGAAGTATCTTGAGTTACATTTAGTTTTACCAATTTAATGTATTTGATCTTTCCAAGGATAAATAAAAAAGGGTATTTATAATAAATTATTTGTGTTCTCTTATTCTGTCTCCTAATTCTTCATATGCTATTAGCTTTGAGATTGAGTGAATAAGATTCATTTGATTTAATACATCTTGGATGAGTTTTGTACCAAATCTGTTGTTGCTTTTGATTCAAGGAGTCAAGTAAATGCTTCAATGTTCTAATAGGGTTTCTGGGTGTATGGAGGGGATATTTCATAAGAATGGAATTTAGGGATTTTAGTTGATAAACTTAATTGTAATGCAATCAAGTTAGGTCATCCTACTAGTAATGACTCTCTGTTGCAATGGATAAGGTGTTGATCACTTAATCAAGTGCAAGTTGAGATGAAGGGCATTTGCACAAATCCTTTTAATCAAATAAATTTAGTTTTTCACTTTTTGTAGTGGCCTAAAAAGAATTAACCCTCACTTAGCTTATGTGTTCATAGGTTATGATTTGTAGATATTTTGTTCCTATGTTATTTCATAAGTATTAGAAGACAAAATGGTTTCATATGTTGTTATTAGGTTCAAATTTATGTTTAAATTGCACTGGTACCATATATTAGAATCTCAAGGTTAACTTGCCTAGGTCTTGGAGAGCCTGAAGTGAAGAAGGAGTTACATCTTATAGTTGGCCCAAGACTATAGTCAAGTGTATCCATCATAGGAATTTGCTATCCTTAGATGCATTGGTCTAGTTTCTTGGTTATTTTCAAAACTATTAAATTAGGAGCCAATAAGTACCATCCCCACTGGGTTTTTCCCTCTAATCAAGGGTTTCCCTAGTTAACACATTTGGTGTTATTGTCCATGAGTATCTTATTTTAGTTTCTAATTATATTTCTCACATGGTTAATGTTTAATAAGGTTGAAAATTGTGATATTAGTTAGATAAATGATTCACCCCCCACCCCTCCCCCCCTCAGTTATATTGGTGGACTATATATTCTAACAATTGGTACTAGAGCATCATGTCCTTGAAGAGAAATCTTAACAACTTTGGGAGATCAGTGGTGAGTTATTTTAGAAAGGATAGTCACAAGTTAGATGGAGGAAATTTTGACACCCAAAAGATGGATCTTTTTGGTGAGATATCATAATTGTGTATAGAATTGAGCATTGATTTTTTGGATCCATAATCCTTTTGTTGCATACAAAATAATAGAAGCACATGCAAACATAGATCTATATCTAAAGAAGACATGAAGATCAAGGAAGGTATTAATCTACCTATGAAGAGAGAGCTAGAAAGTATGAAATTTTTTTATTATTGGTCATGAAAAGTGTTTGGTCATTTTTTGTCTAGATGTCTTAAGATAGTAAGAAAATCTAGAAAGATTTCATTTACTGATGAAGATAAAGAATTTAAATCAAGTATGGAAAGATTCTTGAATGACTATGATGATAAAGATAATGAGCCTGAATGGGTTAAGAAAGAGGAAGTAGTAGAAGAGATAACTTTGGTAACTATTGTTGATCCAAAGGCTAACCATGAAAATGTGGAAGTTGTCATTGAGATTAAAAATTATTTGTAGAATTAGAATCATATTGAAGAGTAAATATCTAAGCCTAGAGAAGAACAATGAGTTGAGTTGACAACTCCTAGCAAAGGTATATCAAAGAATCACCCTCCTGAACAGATCATTGGGAACAAAAATAGTAATCATGTAAATGAAGTATGTGAAGTATGTTTGATTTCTCAATTTCAACCTAAGAGTATAGATGAAGGATGCAAAGATGACCATTGGATTCAAGAAATGAAGGAAGAAGTCTATTAAATGGGTGTCAAATCAACCTTCTTGAATGGAGAACTTGAAGAAGAGGTATAAATTGAGTATCATGAAAGTTTTCCCCTAATAGAAAACAAAGATATGGTATGCAAACTAAAGAAAGTTCTATATCGTCTAAAGAAAGCACCTAGAACCTAATATGCAAGGTTGGATAGCTATTTGGAAAAACTTGGATTTGCTAAAGGTATGATAGATAGTAACTTGTATTTAAAGGAAATTGAGAATGGTTTGCTAATAATAGTAATATTTTTTGATGACATCATATTTGGAATAAATGATGAAGCAAATGATAAATTGGTTGAAGAAATGAAAAATGAGCTTTAAATGAGCATGATAGGAGAAATTAATTTTTTCCTAGGATATCAGATCTTGTAGAATAGTGCTAGGATTTTCACCTCACAAGCTAAGTACTTGAAAGATTTGTTGAAAAGATTTGGATTGGAAATTTGTAAGCATGTTGGTACACCTATGATAACTGGTCACCAGTTATATAGCAAGGATGAGACACCTATAGTTGAGCAGAAGAAGTATATATCCATGATTGGGCGTTTGAAATATTTGACTCACACCAAACCAACTATAGAAAATGTAGTTGGGATTGTAGCTACATTTAAATTGGATCCTAAGGAGGATCATTTTGGTAGTAAAGAGGATTATTAAACATTTGAAAGGAACATCTAACTATGGAATTTGGTATGATAGATCAAGTGATTTCATTCTATGTACATGTACTAATGTGGATTGGGTAGGTAGTATGAATGATGGAAAGAGCACTAGTGGTGGAGCATTCTTTCTTGAAGGAAAATTGGTCTCTTGGCTAAGCAAGAAACAAGATTGTAATTCATAGAGCACAATTGAGGCAGAGTATGTAGCAACAACAAATCATTGTAATCAAGCTATGTGGATGAAATAGATGTTGAAGAATATCATAATTGAGCTTACAAAACTTGTTATCATATACTGGGATAACACAAGTACAATGATTACTTCTAAGAATATTGTATTGCATTCTAAGACTAAACATATATCTATTAAGTATCATGTGTTGAGAGAGAAAGTAAAAACAAAAAATGATCAGATTAGAGTATGTGAGTACTAAAGATTAGATTATAGATATCTTTATGAAGCCTTTATCTAAAGATACATTTGAGTACTTGAGAGGTATTCTTGGGGTTATGCCCTTACCTACTTCTGAGTAGATGATGTAGTAAGTGCATTAGTCTAGTGGTATAGAGTACTATTGTTAGAGTAGACTAAATGTCGATGCTTCTTGTATGTGGGAGTATCTATGATGAGTTGAGTCATTGAGGACTCTTGGTATTTGGTCTTAAATAGTATCTTTGGACACTTGAGCTTGTTGAAAACTTGGAGCACTAATTTACATACGAGACCTTTTTCATGGATGTCAATGGGGGAGAATATGCATGAAAAATATGCCCTAAATATATATGGGGAGGATTAGGGAGATTTATAAAGATTCATGTAAAGAAGAAGGATGAATATCTCTATGGGGGAGATATGCAGTATCAAAAATTCTGATGTATGGTGAGTTGTTTACTATGAACAACTATTTTTGATCCTAAAGAAGAAGAAGAAGAACATAGTAGTGTTCTAGAGGATTTTAGATCTAATTGATGAAGATGATATGAGAAGATAAGAACAATAATAGTAGTAGTAGAGTATTATTTTGGTATTCATGGAACTTAGATATTTTTCATCTATGTTGTCATCAATACAAAAGGTGGAGATTATTAGCATGAATGTTGATGGTACTACATTGGGGGGGTATCTTAAGAATTGGAGAGTATTAACATGTTTCATTCATGATTGTATTTGTCATTGATGTCAACATAATAGTAAGTTTGTGAAACACTGGCAAATTAGAAAAGAGAGATCTTAGTTGTACAGACAAGATTTTTGTTGTCTAGTGATGTGTGTTCATGGACATGTTTTGCACTATGTCCTAATGATAAATTTTAATGCATAACATGTAAGTCAAAGACATATAGAAGTTGTACTTGATTTATTGAGAGTAGTATAGAGTGTACTTGGAAAGTAGTTTTAATGTTTTTATTATATCTTTTATCTAAGATGTGATAAGAAGATGTGCAGTCAATCAGTGACAAAGGATAGTTTGATAGTGACATCAACAAGTGCACAAGTCCTGAAGTCACACGTGCAAATTTTTGTATATTTTGTGAGTTGACAGTGCTATTATAATTGTAATTAATTAATTATCTTATTATAATTAATTGGGAAAGCCTCAAGGCCAACTCAAGGAATTATTTTAAAGATATGGTATAAAGGAGAGATGTTTTCCTTATTTGTAAAATCTTGTGATCCTTGTATGAAGTGTAAAGTGCAAAAAGGAGTAGAGTGTTTGTTGAATGTGAGTAAGAAATCTAAAGGATTATTGGATGTGAGTTTTGTGATTAGTTACAAGATCAGAAGGAAGTATAATTCATTTCTATTATTCTACAAGAAATAATATAGAGGTCATTTGGATAGTGGGTTCATTGATCTTTCCCTTGAAGGTGTTTGGGTAGTGGGTCTAGCCATCTTCCATAGCTCCTAATAGGGTTAGCACAACTCCTAATAGGGTTAAAATATCCTAACAAGGATTAAAAGTCTCCTAACAAGGACCAATATGTATTGAAAAATGTTATAGACTCCTAACAGGGTCCATCCTCTAACAAGGAATATTTATATTAGTACATCATCTTGTGGGTACCATCCCCACCATGGTTTTCCCTCTGATCAAGTGTTTCCCTAGTTTACATATTTGGTGTTATTGTGCATGAGTATCTTGTTGTGGTTTCATATTATATTGCTCATATGCTTAAATTTTAATAACGTCTATAATTGTGATATTAATTGGATAATTGATTCATACTCCCCCTACCCTCTCAGTTATATTGGTGAACTATACATTCTAACAATCTTATCTTCATCCTTCTTTCCAACACAAGCCTTAATTTGTACAAAAATACATGATATTCTACCAAAATAACTTCTTAAATAGTCATCTTCCATTATTTTAGCTTCTTAAAATAAGCATATCCAATTCTACAATCTAAATTTTCTAGCATGCTTACAACCTTCAAAATTAGATTCCAAAGCTTTCTAGATGTTATGTGATGAATTTAAGGATTTTACTTAATTGTGCTCATTTTCAAGAAGAGCTATCAAAATTCTTCTCTAGCAAGCATATTGCATATAAAAAATTCTCTCTAAGGTTCAATACACTCCTCAATCTTATCTTCATCAACTACTTCCTTCTATTTCTTAATGATCAACCAATATCCCAAACCCATGCATAGAAAATGTGTCTTCATCCTTTCCTTCCAATTGTTGTAGTTAACTTAATCAAAATTTGAACTTTCTTTTATAAAATGACTAGCCACAAATCTCCTTAAGCTATTAAGATTTTCCTTCAAGGTCTTGATGCTCTAATACCAATTGTTAGAAAGTAAAGTCCACCAAGATAACTGGGGGGGTGAGTGAATTAGTTATCTAATTAAAAAAAATCTTATTAACCTTGTTAAATCTAAAATATATAATCAACAAGTAAAACAACCATACTCAATAACACCAAATTTGTTAACTAGGGAAACCCTTGATCAGAGGGAAAACCTTGGTGGGGGTGGTAGCCACAAAATGATGGACTAGCATATAAGTTCTATTTAAGAGGATGGACCTTGTTATGAGTTGATGAATTACATTTGATATGTATTAATATATGTTAGGAGACTTTGACTCATTTTTAGGATATTACAATCCTTTTAGGAGTTATGCCAACCCTATTAGGAGTTATGGAAGGAAAAAGGACCAACTATCCAAATAGCTTTACGAAAAAGACCACTGAATTCATTTTCTATCTAGCCTTAGTACTATTCTTCTTATAACAATACAAGTCAATAGTTGTCCACAAAAACTTCTTTTCCAAATATAGTCTCTCTATCAACTCATTGTGCCTTAACCACACCAAACATTTCTCTTATCAAAAGATATTCAATACCAGGTTCATTGGATATCACATACAAGTTTGCATACTCATATTACACATATCTTTCTTACAATCACAATTCCTCTTTACCATAAGGAAATAATATTTCCTTTATGCCAAGTCCTAAAACTAATTATTGAGTTTTCCTTGAGGCTTTCCCAATTTACAATTATAATATAGGACCATCTTAAGATATTACATTTATATATTACATTTTTTCACAATTACAACCAAACGGTTAGCTCACAGTCTTCATAACTCTTCACTCGATGTTCATATGGATATGCACATATGACCACTACATAATCATCATGTATTTTATCTCTATACAACCTTTCTTAACCAGATTTTATATTTATTAGCATATATAATCACAATATCATAAACTATTGTACAGTAACTCTATTTGAATGCTATATTCAATAGATCTAGAATGATTATCCATTTTCCTCATATTTATGTATGCTCTCTTAACCACATAATTAGGATACTCTATAAAATACATCCTCAACTATGCATAGCCTTGTCTTTAATCCTTGACTTGTGTGACCTTAATCTCTATTTACTACTTTGTCATTCTCTAGATTATAACATGTGTGTTGACATCAATGATAAACATTCTCATGAATGGAACATATGATCATTGTATCATCTCTTTAGAAATGGTAGGATACTTCCCCATAGGACTATCATCAGCATGCATGTTGATAGTTTCATGTAGCACATGGTGGAATTTCTTTAAGTGCAGTTCCTAATGATGACATGACATCTTGCACAATTAAAGGAAATCTCTTGGATCATGTGTGGACCTATCCTTAAGAGAGAGAGAGGGTTCTATTTTGAATTTTTGAATTTTTTTTTTCTCTTCCAAGGTAGGACATATTTTGTAGTTAAATGTATGACAGGAAGACTTGTAGTTTTTCTAGCTATATAAGAGCTTGGATTAGATGTAGAAAAATGGAAAGAAATAAGGGAGTAGGAATACAAAGATAGTGGGGACTAGATGGAAGATGAAGAAGATGAGATTTTATCTCTATGTTTGTAATTCTTGGTACTAGTCACAACCTAGAAGGCCTTGCAACTAGGAATCTGGATGTATATTTTATCATGAGAATTGTCTAATAAATTAGTAAATTTCTCGTTTCTTGTTGTTGAATATTTATTTTATTCTATGTGTACTCTTGGAGAGGTTTTAGGAGATTGAAATTTCTTCCTTTCCCCTAATTGCATTTTGTTAGGTGGTATAAGAGCCAAATTTCTTTCCTTGTGAGTTTTTGATTATGGAGAACCTCATTTTGATTGGGCATAGGGTGGCAGATTTGGATTCTGACCAATAACCTATACAAGGTTAAGATCTTATATGAACTATTGTCAAGATGGTTCAAGGTCGAGGAAATATAGATAATTCTATTATGGATATATTGAGGTAGATTCTAGCAAGACTTGAAGTTTTTGAGATAGCCTAGAGGAGAGGCCTGCATCTTGAGGATGTAAGTGATGATGAAGAAATGGCTCCTAATCTAAATCCTAGAGCGAGACAAGACAAGGCAAGGATTCTATGAGTTTTTTCTAGGGAAAAATCTGGACCTACTATTGAACTTTCTTTCTATGATGGAAGACTTGAAACTCATGCAGTGTTGGATTTGATCTTTGAAATGGACAAGCTATTTTATTATGAAGGTACTCTTGATAATAAGAAGGTAAAGATAGTAGTCACCAAGTTGAAGGATCATGCTTCACTTTGGTGAGATCATTTGTAGACTGAAAGGTAGAAAAGAGGAAAAGAAGAGATCAAGACATAGACAAAGATGATTGGAAAGATTAAGAAGAAGTTACTTCCTATAGATTACCAAGTCAATCTATTGAGAAGAATGAAAAATCTAAGACAAATGGAAATGAAAATAAAAGAATATATTGAGGAATTTTACAAATTGGATATCAAATCTGGACATATAGATGATGAAGTTGAGAAAATAGCTAGATACCTGAATGGTTTGAGGACATCAATTCAATATGAGATTAGTTATGTTAAGTTGGATAGCATAGAGGAAGCATATCACTATGCCTTAAAGGTTGAGGACAAGTTAGCAAAGAAACATGATGAAAGACAAAGAGGAAGACTAACAACATTGAGAAGATTTTGGATTGTGAAGTAAGAGCACCAAAAGAAAATACTACACAGAGTATTGTGTTCAATGGAAGGATAAACTAGTTGAAGATAGTTCATGGATAACACAAGATAAGTTGGATCTTTATGATTTAGGTTAGAGTATCAGGGTTTATTAATTTGACAAAATCGCTATGCTAGTGTTTTACATGTTGTATGATATTTTTTCTAAACTTGCTTCTACTTTTTTACCTATCATACCACACTAATTGTGGGATCATGTCATGAGCCTAAATTAATTGAAATATTTCATATGTTAAAATATGTATGGAGATTATTAAATTAAGAAATATGATATATCAAAATGTAACAAAAACCACAATTTATGAATAAACAAATGATATCCATTTATAATTATACATGATGGTTCAAAACAACCAACTATATGTTTGTAAATAAATATAATTCTAAATTATATAATAAAACTCTAAATTATTATTAAAGTAATCATATTAAAATATTTGGACAAATCAATCTATTCAATATTTAAAGAAATAAAGTAAATGGGCTAAGAGACATTACCCATATGCATAACCCTTTTACCCTTGCCACATATAAATATAGGGATATAAACACATTGGAGGAGGTAAAAAGGAATGATTGGGAAGGACATCACAACAATTGAGGTTGCCCAATATTTAAGAGGGTCTAAGGTTATTATGTGGATAGACCAGTGTTAATATTGCCATGCACGATGAAGAGGAGGTACATATAGAGGAAGAAGGGAAAAGACCCCAAAGTTGTATATTGATCATGTTGGTATCCATTGTGATCCAAGTTTTAAAACTTTTAATGTGGAGTTTTGAACCACTTTCAACTAATGTTCAAAGCAATTTGAGATAGTTTCAAACGGTTCATCATCCAGGTCCATAGGTTGTTAAAGTTGAAGTGCATCTTCTAGTTTCCAATCCGAGTTCAATTTTGATGGTTTGAAGGCTCAACATCTATAGATTCACATAAGAAGATTCACAAGAACGAACTCAAAGGGATCTCTTCCAAAGTAGCATTTGAGATATTATGCTATTTGTGGTAGCTTGATGGATGCAATTAATAAAGATGAGAGTTATTTAGTCATGCACAATGTTGGATATTTGGATCAATGTTCACAACCCTAAGGTAATATATATGTTGTCATTGTTTCCAAAAGAATACCTAATCCCATCAATCATCAATGAGGAGTTGGAGTAATTCATATATAATTGAAAAGGATGCCCACATAAGCTTAATAAAGCATAACAAGTGGTTACAAATTATAGCAAGTAGTCAATGGGGAGGCATCAAGATATAAGGCTCAAATTAAGGAATTTGTACCCTCTCATTTCTATTAATTCTACAAACTAATTCATTAGCAAAGAAGGCTAAGTGAAAAATGAAGTATGTGAGTCACTATATTATGCTTCAAGTGATCATTTCACATAGTGATGATGAAATAGTGTGACTGGCTTTTTCAGGCGCAAAAACCACCAACAAACATAGAGACTTATAAGATGGGAAAACTCAAGTCGCATGTTTTTGAACTTTATTTTTATTGATCACTTACCATAGTTTGTTTACATCTCTGAACTGTTGAGATCCTCATCATCAAGCATGTGCTGAGAGTGACAATATAAAGATGACAAGCCATTTGTTTGGCAAAATACCCAAGTTTTAGGATGGAAACAATTCTCAGGGTGCTCAAACCATTCAATTTCCAATGCAATATCATGGCTCAAACCCAAGATACTAAAGTAATTGGTTGCAGAGAATATAGGAGAAGTGTTTGGCAAAATGCTCAAATGATAGTAATTTGAACACGCTGATAGTGCAAAACTTTCTTTTCAAACATATGCATGGGCCCAATAAGTGTCTTCTAACCAAGTTCTTCACTCCTACAATGCATTTTCTATATCGATACTAAAAGTCAAAAATCATTTGATCAAGTGATAGGTACAATAAAGCTTATTGTCCATGCCCAAAGTTGGTATCTTCAATAGGGTTACTTAACATAATAATTCATAGGTTTATCGACATTGAGAAGGAACCATCACCATCCCAAAACATTGATAGGTTGAGGCTCAACTTCTCCATTTTTGGGTACTCTAATGAAGTAAATTGATTGGGGAATTTGAATGAAACACTCAATTTGATCACTGTGCTTGGAAAAAAAGTGTATATATAGGAAATAATGATAGTGATTCCAAGCATACCGGTCACTAAAGTAACCATCAAAAGCCATAGCCATGAATGTTAAAATTTCATGTCATGGGGTACATGGTCATATGTGAGCCACTTAACAAAGTATTCGATAATCATATGTCTCCAGAAATGGGATTTCAAATCCTATATCATATGGGAGCACTATAACATGAACATCAAAGAAAGAGTAATTCACCTATGCCCCTTCATCTGTCTATGATACTTCATGATGAATGAAAATTCATAAATAAATTCAATAGCCTAAGCACTCCCATCATGGAGAAATGATGTTGGAACCTGTGGGCTTTCCCATAGAAAAAAATCATAATTGCAAAGAAAATATTTTAGGTGGAATTATCGAGGTCACCAAGAAAGTTTTTGAAGTCTCTAAAACCATTCACACTCACAATCTAAAATGATAATGAGTCCTAGACATTAAAAAGAAGCCGCAATATAGAATGTGATGAAATTTTTGATTTGTTTGACTGAATGCTATGGTGCTTCAGAAACAAGTATAGGCGCAGGCTTCCTAATGTGAAAGAATGACTTTGTATGTTGTTCAAAATTCATCCAACCATTGAGATATCAAGGATGGATGTACCAAATTCATAGTATAGAGAGTGATTAATAAGTGTTTAACAGAATACCTTAGAGGATTTTCATAAGATGGCGAACCTGAGATGTTGATTTGGGCTCTCATAGAAATAATGATTTGGAAGAATAGGTGGCATGCACAAATTCTCTCACATAATGTAGAATTAAACATTTCTATCAAAAATCATACCACCATATCAGATATAGCTCTATGACTAAGGGGACGAGTAAGCAAAGGAAGCCTCCACCTATCAGTATGTAGAGAAAATTGCTATATGAGCATTATGTCTATAAAGTTTTTGGAGATAGTTCCATTAAAATGAAGAGATTGAATAATGATTACTTTGATTCACCCAAAAATATTAATCATACTCAAAAGGAAGACACAAGCAACATTATAATGTTTTATTTTAAGATTGTAATCATCATTACTCATGATATTTTGTCACCCCTCATTAAAAGGATACATAATATTCTTTCAAAAATCATATGAGGACAGGCAGATAAGAGTGTCTCCAAGTATCAGTTATCTAACTAAAAAAGATATGGGGAAAGAGAAGATGATAAATAAGCTGGCAGTAGCAAGGAGAGGTTCCACTTTCTCTTTTCCTAAGAATAGACTGTGTGCTACAGTAGGAGAGAGAAAAGAGCAAACTTGGGGACTATAGAAGAGAAAATCTTTTATTTTCCTGAACTTTTTTTTAGTGAAAAGGGAAGTTTTGATTTTAATTGTAATGTAAAGGAGGGAAATTTTGTTTTATTCTAGATGGTGATTCTGATGCAACATGTATTGAGGTCTGTGTAATTTTATGCATGTTAGAGAAGGGAGATTTGGGAGAAAATTGCCACCAAAACTTTAAGTTTGGATAGCTTTCTTTCCACTGATTATTACATTTGTGTGACTTTTAGTGTCACTAATTCCTAAATATATTTTATTTCAAGATGCCTTTAAAGTTCTAATTCTTTTTTTTTCTCAAGTTTTTCATTCACTTAATACAACATTTCGGTAGATGAATTGTGTGTCATTTACTGTTCATTTCCTTTCAATTAGATTAGTGTTTTTTAATCTATTTCGTGTTTACAAGTAGATGTTTGTGAAACCTTTGTGCTTTCTAGTTTAAAGCATCCATATTTGAATTCATTGTAAATCATGTACAAGGAACTATACCTGAATAAATTTAGAGGGTATTTATGCTTTTCAATAGCGAAATGACCCAAATGTTAGTGTATATTTAGTCTTCCTATTTGGTCTTTGGGTTAATTTGTATATTTTTCTTTGGAGGACAATCTATTCACTAATAGATCACCACCTAAACAAGTGAAGGAAAGTCTAGTAATTAGACTAATTGACACATATGCAAATTAGGCTCTTTACAACACTGTAAATAGTCATTGCTGGGGGAGAATACAAGGAAAAGAACATCAACCATCGAAAATGGAAGTTGTTTAATAACCAACTTCATAAGCAATGTATAGCCATGAGACCTATCAAAGTTGTCACCATCAAGAATGAAGAAGAAAAAAAAACCACGTCAGCTCACGGATTGGAAGTTTGTAGGGATAATAAATAGGAGCGTATATGGTCATGTCAGCATAGACACAATAATAATAGTACCCACATCACCGTCAATTAAGGTAAGTATGGTAGTGTAGGAATATTTAATGATAAGAATTAATATTATACTTAGAAATATGTGGATATAATATTGTATTTAGCTATTTTAGTAATAGTATTATTACTAATACATAGTAATGGTATTATTACCAATTTAGATTATATAAATTAAATGAGAGAAATCTTAGGAGTATAATTAGAATTTGTAATTGCTATATATTAGGAAGAAAGTAGACAATATAAATATAATTATAAGAAATAATGGTAGGTTACACTAAGATCAAATGTAGAAGATTGGATAGACAAATCTTGTAGACCTTAAAGGTAACCTTTAAGAAGATGGCTAACCAATCGAGGATCATCCTATGGAACACAGAGGGTCCTCATAGATGATTATGAAGCTTGACTTGAAAAGGTAGTTTTAGGGAGGAAGGCCAACTAATCGAGGATCATTCCTTGGGATGCAGAGCATCCTCCCAAAGGGTTAGGAAGCTTGATTAAAGGGATCTTTAAGGGTGTGTAGAAATAATGAAATTTCTTGATTGTCAATCATTAGAATTCAATTTAATAGATTATTTTGCTAATAATTTCTATAGGTAAACATGTCCTACGGAGTGGGGACATTATAGATCATTAAGGGTTTTTTATTATGGCTCTGACCAACTTTATCCCAGTAGGTTTTATTGGTGTTGGAGTTGTTGTAATGGATGCTCATGGAACCTCCTCTAAACAAATGGCTGAGAAAGTTTTTCCTAAAAGTGTTTCATGAGGTAAGCCATCTTCCTCTGATATCATCCTTAACATTGAAGAGTTTGAAGATGCATGTAGTTGGTTAGAGTACCATGCCCTAATAGGGTATTTTGTAGGTCACACTCTTCCTAAAAGTATGCTCAAAGAATGGGTTTCCATGATTTGGACTCCTCATGGAGCTCGGTTTGATGGAATTCAAAGCCTTACTAAGGGATATTTTTTGTTTCTCTCTACTAACCCTTCCAAGAATGATGCAGTTTTTAACCATAGGTCATGGTCAGTTAGGTCTTCATTGCTAGTTTTCTAGTGGTGGTCTCATGAATTCTCTATGTTTGATGACAAGAAGCTAAAAGTCCCTATTTGGGTTGAGTTTTTGGGGCTCCCCAAACCCTGCTAGAAGTTTATTCATGCTATTTCTCAAACACTTGGAAGGATAGTTTGTGTAGAGCCAAAGAAATTTTTCAATGTGCATCCTCAAAAGAGGGTTTGCATTGAGGTGGACCTCTCCTATGACCTCAAAGAATCTATGGATGTTCAAGTTGGAAAAAACACCTTAACTTAGAAGGTGTTGTACTTGACTCTATTGAACAACTATTAAAAATGTATGTTGACTGATCACAAGATCAAAGATTACCTTTTGGCTATGCCTTGCAAGACAACTCCTACTAAGGAGACATAGGAAAAGCCTACTAATAACACCAAAAAATATAAATGGACAACTATGATGTGCAAGGGTAAGGCTTCCTTGTTGCCCAAGCATCAAGGGTCTTCTTCTTCCTAGCCTTTTTTGGAGATTGTTCATATTACTACCTATGCTACACCCATCACCATGGTGGCTCAACCACCCATTTCAAACCTTCGTTCCTAAGGGATGGACTTGACTATGATCACTTCTTGACCCACTTGGGTCCACAATCCATGGATGGTTTCCAAGGTTTTCTCTCATGGGTCTCAACCCTTGTGACATTCATGTAGCCCTAAAGGTCATGGAAAAGACCCTAATGGTGGCTCAAAGAAGAGGAGGCTCATCTTTGCCAGATTTTCCTTTCCTATATTTACCTCTAGTATGTTCTTACATTCTTACACAATAGTTTCTCCTCTCTTAGGGATGATGAAGATATGCAAGAGTTGTTTCCATAAATTTTCTCTCCTGGAATGTGTGGGGTCTCACTGACCTCCCTTGTAAATACTATGTGCAAGACACTAGACATCAGATTGGTATCCTAGACATCCTTTTCCTCTACGAAGTTAAGTTGTTAGGGTTCTTACTTAATGCTAATTGCCATGTTATTTGGCTAGAAAGTTGGTCAAGGTTGTTAGAAAGGATAGGGTTGTCATTGCACCAAAAGATTGACTTGTTAATGATTGATACAACCAATAGTCTTATAGAATCACGGGAGGTAGTTAAGCCATTTCGTGAACCCTATAAGGGATGTTGACCCACTACCAATAGAGGTGGTTTAGTTTCTTTTCTCCGACCTTGTTTGATTTCTTATGTTATAGCTTATGGTTCTAACCTTATGAACAGGATTGTGTGGATTTTATTATCCTTTCATGATCATTCTTTTGGGATTGTTAATGTTTATGCTTTGAATGATGTTATTGAGTGATCACAACTTTGGCATTGGATGGTATATTCTCTACTACCTACCACTTGGATTATTTGTGGGGACTTTAATATGGTTGAGTTGGTTTCTAATAAAAAAGGAATTCTACCATTTCTATAAATAGCTAGAGAATGAGAAGCCTAGTACTACATGTGGTTTAAATTAGACCTTTTTTATTCCAATGCCCATCATCGTCATCCTAGTGGGACTTGGTCTATTTTAGAGTTGGATCTAGCATGATTTTTAAAAGGCTTGATCGTGTAACGATATCTGCACAATCAATTTAGTCTTTTTCTAAAGAAAGGGAATTACTTGCCATTCTTCTGTCAGATGTGACTTTGTCAGATGATTTCCCTATTCCCTTTACTATCGCCTGGAAAACATCTTAGAGGCAACCTTTTAAAACTCATTTTTTAATTGACACATCATTGTTGAGTCATGAACCCACTATAGCTCATATTATTAATGTCTAGAACTTAGAGCCTCAGCCCTAGACTCAATTTGAGTGGATACAGTGGTGGAATGATGCCATAAACTGTACGGAAAGATTTTTCCATATCTATGATAGGTAGTTTTCCCTATACTACAAGTGCTTATGTGAGGCCACCACCAAAGGTCTATGTGCATCTTTTGATGCTCTGGCCTTGAATCTATTTAATTAAGACCTCTAACTTCAGCTTGCCAATCTTCATTGTCAAAAGAAAATTGTTGATAATTGTGCTACCAAGGGAGCCCAAATCAAAGCCTACCTTGACTAGCTCCAAGTTGGAAACCAAGCTTCAAAAGATTTTTTTCAAGCTCTTAGAGCTCATAATACATCTGTGGGGATTAAAAGAATCAAGGAAGGGCAAAAAGTTCTTTCAAACCATCCTAACATTCTTCAAGCCTTTGTTCGTCACTATGAGAAGGTTTTCACTAATCAAGATTTCACTCCTAAGTGTGAGAAAACCTTGAAGGAATGCATTTTCATTACTCTTAACCATCTTATATTTGAGCAACATTATATTAGTGATAAATTTCTTACCCTCAGTGACCTCAAGGAGGCTATCTTTTCTATGGCAGATGAAAAAGCCCCTGGGTACGATGGGTTCCCCTGTGAATTCTACAAAGCCTTCTAGGACTCTACTAGGTTTGATCTTCATAAGGTGTACTTGGAAGCATATCATTCCAAATCTCTAGGAAATATTATTAACAAAGGAAACACAAAGTTCATACCTAAAACTAGAGATCTAGAGTACATCTGTAATTGGAAACCCGTCACCCTATTGAATGTCTCCTATAAAATTATAGCCAAAGCACTGGTGCTCAAAATCTACTATCTTCTACCTTTGATTTTTCATCCAGAATAGATTGGTTTTATCAAATCTCACTTTATCCTAAACAACATCATTGTTTTCTAGGAAGGTATGGAATGAGCCCATGGATCTAAGAAGAAAGATCTTTTTCTCAAAATTGACTTTGCTAAATCTTATGATTGCATAGAATGGTTTTCTATTCTAGATATGCTTTATGTCCTTGGGTTCGACCTAGTTTTTCTCCAATCTATGGATTTTTTTTGGTGAAGCTTCTATGTGTATCACCATTACTAACGAGCAATTTGAGAGCTTTGAACTTTTTAGATCATTCACTAGGGATATCCTCTAGCTCCTGCTCTATATATTCTAGTTGTAAAAGGGTTTGGTTACCTATTGGCTCATTCCATCTCTTCTGATCAAGTTTGTGGCATCTCTGTTCTAGAGTCCCCATCTCAGCTAGTCAATGGACATTTTGCTGATGACTCCTTCCTCACCCTAATTGAGGATGAAAATAATGTCAATAATGTGCTTCAATGTTTAGAAACCTTCTGTTTGGCTTATGGGTCTGTCATTCAATGGCACAAGACTCTTTATTATAGATAATCCTTCTTCCCTACTCTATCATGGCTTGCTCAATTCAAGTGGAGATGGATCCAACATGGAGAATTTTTTTAGTTTTTGGGTATCACCTTAACTTTTCAGGCTTCATTAGTTGATCTCTTGAATTTCATGCTTGAAAAAATTGCTAAAAAATTAGATTACTAGCTTACTAAGCCTCTCTCACTTGCTGGTAAGTTTTAAAATTTCTCCAAAGTTTTGGTTGCTACTCATATTTATTACTATTCTTGTTGGGATCCCTCTAAAGCCTCATATGCTAAGTTGGAAAAGCTCCTCAGAGACTTTCTTTGAGCTTCAAATATGGAACACCATGGTTTCCACCAAGTTTCTTGGGAATATTGTTGATTGCCAAAAGATTTTGGTGGTATGGAGCTTATTTCCACTCAAAAACAAGTCATTTCCTTGTGTGAAAAGTGGGTTCGTAGAGCCCTTTCAAGGGATGAAACCTAAAAAGTCCTTTTCTGGTATTCCATCTCCTCTAGTTTTCCTTCCAATAGGTTGGTGTGAAAGGGGATAGGGTTTTAGATACTTCTCATCACCTCAAAACTTGTTCATATTGAAGGCTCCTTCGTGGTCAAGAGAATTTAGAAAGCTTGGAAAGTTGTTAAGATGTGGCTTCATTTTGCTAATAATGGCTTCAGAGATGGTCTCTCCATGAATCATCACAATTTGTGGTGGTCACCCTTGTTTTCTATCAAGGGTGTGTCACTTACCAAGATTCAATGTGTTAGTGCTCTACAATTTTTCAAATGTGGCATCAAGATACCCAAATATCTATTCTCTAGAGTCACTATGAGTATGAGAACTTGGGAAGTTATGAAAGTCTAGTATCATTTCACTCACCTAGATTATGAAACATTTTATTTATGGTATCTATTTTCCCCCTCACTTGCTTCATAAGCTAGGTATCTAATCTATCAAGCCTTGGTGGAAGGATTAGAAGTGGTATCTATGTACTCCTCTTGTTGATTACAAGCCTAAAATGGGATACTTATAATCGATGCCTCACCTACCCTCTCAACCATGACAGACACCTTCAATCCACACAATAGAATTGGAGATATAGGTTTAACATTATATTGAAAGCCATTACTGAGCCAAAGATTGCACACTTTTCCTTGTATGTCCTCTTCCAAGGCTTGCCTCTATGGCCTCCACTCAAGCATCTAGTATTCCTAACCACAGTGTTTATTTTGTAGACAACCTAAGTCTTTCTTGTACATCTTTTGGTTTTTTCATAGCACTCGGCAATATAGGATAGATTCATTTTCTTGGCACATAGACTTTCTTGGGGAATCCACAAGGATACCCTTAAAATTCTCTCAAATTTAGCATGCTTTTAGGCTAAAGATTCTATTTTATTTATGGAAAGATAGAAATGCGGTGCTTTTTACTCACACCTCTCTTTATATTAATCTTTCTATGTCTATTAAAGCTTTCATTTTCAATGATTTACTACTACAAATTCAAGTATAGGCCAATAAGCTGGCCCATCTATAGGATTTCCTCAATCATTGGGGAAATTCTTCATGTATGGTTTCTCAAGTATCATCAGATTTTGCTTTGGCAAATTAGACTCCACCCCATGGGTATAGCTCCTTATCCCACCACTCACAAATGCCTCCATCTCAGGCCCCATGTTGCTCTCCTAGTGGCTAGGATGTTCAACATCGTGACTCTCCCTCTCTGTGGTGTAGCTCTAGGTGGTCCTTGATTGCTCCTCTTAATGCTCATTCTTCTACTAGTTGGCTAACTCCTCTCATCTCTGACCCCAAGTGGTCATTCCCCTACCTGGACCTGGCCATTTCACATCATAGGGAGGAAGGAGAAGAAAAAGAACAAGCTTTTTCTATTGCTAACAATGGGTGGGCTCCTCCTGAGCCTTCTTCCAACCCCGTGGACAACTAGGGTTTCCATGATAGATAGTATCCTCCTCTCTTGGTTGTCATTGCTCTAGCCACCTAAGGGTAGCTCTTATGTTTTATTTTGATGAATAGTTTTTTAGTGTTTCTGGTTTTACACTATGTGAACTTTCATGAGGTGATCTTGTGTCCCCCAATCCCTTTTTGTGAATATGTAACTTTAATATTATATTAATAGAGAAGGGACTATTCATCAAAAAAATAGATAAATAATACCAAATATGAGCCTAAAATATTGAAATCTATGAAACTTATAAATCATTCAAAAATCTAATAAGGGTAACTTCCATAATATGAGAGACATCTATGGGCCTTAAATTCAGGGGTGACCTACTTTGGCCCTATAATTTTGTGTGCAACATTGATTTTGATTCCACATATCTGAAGAAAGCCAAAAAGGGTATCCAAATCTACAACCTATTTCCCAATCTAAGATTTGTAACCTACAATAAAAAATGGTTTATGTTATTGATAAGGGGTTTGTTGACATATGATTGAAAAGATCATTATTAAAGAAGGGAGATTGTTGATAAAGAATGTTTTCAATCATTGTTTTGTCTCTGATGTCAAACCTACTACTTGCTAGAATGATAATTTTGTATAAGATCCAAGTATTATCACTTACTTGATTGATGAAGAGGATTTAATCAATAAGATGTAACAAAATCACCTAAGGGAAAGGTTTAGTTATGGTTTTGTAATGAAGTATAAAGATTAGTTAAGACAATGGTAGAATGATGTATTGATAATACACTTGAAGGTACAGAGGTTGGCCACACTTAGAAACTCTAGAAGAATAAGTTGTAACAAAATTATCTACAAAGCTTGACTAAATTCATTAGTAGGTGCCAAGGAAGCTAGTTCATACTGAGCAAGTGCAAAATCTAGTGTGTCGAGTGAAATAGAAGGTGTTGAGCAAGTTCAAGTGTCAAGCTAGATAAAATGTAATAGGTGTCGAGCATCAGTAAAACTCAGTTGATGTTGAGTGAATCAATAATAGGTACTGAGTATCATAGTATGTACTAGGCATTAGAAAGTCAATAGTGTCGAGTTGCTGCATTATTTTAAAAGTCAAAGATTCACCAGATTTGAGCCATCAAGTTTGTTACCTTGAATTTTGTGAACCAAATAGAAGATAAGAATGTTGAGTTGGTGACACAAAGTTCTAGGTTAACCATTTTTAGGCAAATTTAAGTGGATTCTACATGATGTTTCTAGAAGAAAAAAAGATAAGGGGAAGATACATCTTATCTTACCTCATCCATTCAAACCAAAATAAGAGCAGGAAGATTAGAGCGGAAAAAGTATTCCAAACTTCTATTTAATGATTTATAGGTCAAAGAAGTAAGAGGATTGGAGAGTGTGTGTGGTGTCAAGGAGAAGGCATCAAGAGGGAGGAACAAATTATAAAGACTCTACTTTGATAGGTGACCATAGAGGGGATTGCATTGGCACAATGAGCATGGAGACTCAAGGAGAAAAAGGTTGAAAGGAGAACAAGTAATTAGAGTTGCAGAGACTGAGAGCCAGGAAAATTTATGAACAGAATTGAGATCTAAAATCTACAAGTTATGTTGTGAGTTATATTAGATCAAAATCCCTTATTGTTACTCTCTAGCAATTGTATCAGTTAGGAAAAATCCTATAGATTTAGGTTGGTTTAAAAACCATTTTGTAAATCCTTTAACAAGGTGACATTCCAAGTGAATTTTCTAAAATCCTTTACTCAGGCCCACTTCTAACAGGATGGTTGAAATCCCTTAACTGGGTCACATTTAACAATGTTTTTTGTAGCCTTTAATAGGGTAGGTCTATCATAGGTCATCACTTCAGAAGGGTGAGAAAGGAGTACCATGTTACTAGTGGTTTTTCCCAAATTGGGTTTCCACATAAATCACTATGTTATGTGTTGATCTTTCATGTCTTATTCCTGCATGTTGATTTTATAGTAACTTGATAAGAATAATGTTTATCTTGGATTCATGGTTAGTTTAAATGGGCTCACTACACTTAGTAAAAAAAAATTATCAAGACATTTGGAACTTGAATAACTAATTCACCCCCCTCTCAATTATTCTAAGAATTTTGAACAATAGGTATCAAAGCCATCTACTAATTTAGTTTAAAGGTACTAGAAGCAAAAAGATCAAGATATCCAAAAGAGAAGTTCCCAAACTCAATAGAGATAACTTCATTGCATGATAAAGTTTAATGAAGCTACATCTTGGATCAATTGGTGATCATGCACAAACCTCAATTGAAGTGGAACATGTTGATCTAGTTGGTGTCCCTACTGCAGAAGACATGAAGAAAAAGAAGGAGCACAATCAGGCAATGCCAGAAATTTTCTTTGCTCTTAGCTATGTCAAATTTGATGGCATCAAGGGATGTACCTCTGCATTCATGATGTGGGAATCCTTGTCAAATATTTATGGGGGAGATTAGAACATCCAAAGTGAAAAAAGAGAAAGCCTCAAAGGAAATTTTTATGATATAAGAATGGAGGAAGGTGAGAACATTGCTAAATATCCCTCTAGAATAAAGGAAGTAGTAAGTGAACTAAGAAGTTTAGGTGGTCATTTAGATGATGAAACTATTATTAGGAAAGTCTTAAGAACCTTTCTTCCCATCTATGTTATTAGAGTATCAGCCATCCAAGAGTTGAGACGCATACTAGGAAACAAACTAACTCTTGAAGGTATAGTGGGAAGACTTACTGCATTTGAGTTATTCAACTTTGACAACTACAAACCTGAGAATCTTGAATCTACTTCCAAGGCCAAGCTATTATTGAAAGACATTGAAGATGTGAAACCAAAGAAGAAGAAAAGAAAGATAAAATATGCATCTAGTGACAATAGCACAGATAAAGAAGATATGGAAAAATTGGAAGCATTGTTGGCCAAAAGATCGCACAGAGCCAAAGGTAAATTCAAAGGTAAGATGCCTATCATTTGTTTTAATTGCAATGAAGTAGGTCATATTGCTGCAAGATGCACATAGAAAAAGAACTATAGAAAAGGTAAAAAGTACAAGAGTAGAAGAGAAGATCATAGTAAAGACTATAAAGACAAAGGCAAAAAGTGCTACATTGTTGAAGAAGAGAATTATGATGAAAATTATGATGAGGTAATTTATGTAGCCATGAAGGATGAGTCAGATTAAGATGAGGCAATAGCACTAGTAACTTGTGTAAACAAGAATGACAGGTGGATCATAGATAGTGGATGCTCACATCACATGATAGGAGACAAAAGAAAGTTTGTTACCTTTACTTAGTATGATGGAAATAGTGTTAGATTTGGAAATGATACTCGATCTCTAATCAAAAGAAAACGTTTCATTAAGCTTACAAAGAAAATTTCATGTGATAATGCATATTATGTTGAAGGATTGAACTACAATCCATTGATTGTGTTACAGTTAAGCAATGTAGGATGAAAAGTAAAATTTAGAAACAAAACTACCAAAATCTATGGAACTAATGGAAATTTGATAAGAAAAGGAGACCAAACTAGGAGTAATTTGTTTTACCTAGATATGGAGGATGCTACCTTTCTTATTGTAAGATTTGATGATGTGTGGCTATAAAATAAAAGGCTATGGCATGTCAACTTTGATAATTTGATTAGCATTAGCAAAATGAAGAAAGTCAAAGGTTTGCTTAAACTGAAGAAGCGTGACAATACAATGTTCAAATAGTGTCAGCTAGGAAAGATGACCAAGTCAAATTTCAAAAGAAAAACTTGCACTTCTAAAGAAGTACTAGAGTTAGTTCATACTGATTTATATGGTCCAATAGAAGTGCAAAGCTACAAAGGAGACAGATATATAATGTTGTTTGTTGATGACTACTCTAGGATGATGATTGTCATACTCTTAAAGCAAAAATTTGATGCATTTTAAATGTTTAAGTGGTATTTGGCCAAGGTTGAGAAAAAAATAGGGAAGATTCTAAAGTGCTTAAGATCAGACAGAGGAGGACAGTTCACATCAAAAGAATTTGAGACATTTTGCAATGATAAAGGTATTAAGAGACAAACATTAGCACCTAGAACTCCCCCACAAAATGGAATTATAGAGAAAAGGAATAGATCAGTGATGGACTATGCCAAAAAATTAATGATGGAGAATAATTTTGCTTTAAATTACTAGCGAGAAGCTGTAAGTACAGCTCTCTACACCCTAAATCGAGTACAAATCAAGAAAGGTATAAATGCAACACTTTTTAAATTATGGTATGGTCACTCATCCAATGTAAAAAATTTTAAAGTGTTTGGTTGTAAGTGATTTATTCTTAAAGGTTCTAGAAATCACAAGTTTGATGCAAAGAGTGATGAAGGTATATTCCTTGGATACTCCACTAGAAGTAAAGCATATAAGTGTTTAAATACTAACACTTAAAAAATTGTGTAGAGTGCAAACGTAAACTTTGATGAGCATATAGAAGTTCAAGATGATGAATCCATCAAGAAACTAGAAGAGTACAGATCCTTTATATACTTCTATGAAGGAATGCATGTTGAAGAAGAAGTTGCCAATCAAGTTGGGAATCAGCAACAAGTTTTAGTATTTGTCAAGTCACAATCAGTGAATGTCAAATTGTACAATGAAGATAATGCACATTTTGAATCTAAAATTAGTACACATCAAAGAGATGTTGAGCTACTAGAAAGATATGTGCATAGTGACTTTGAAGTTGAAAGACCAAACATGGAAACAAGGATAGAACCAAGGCTATCCAAGTATGTGAGAAGGCATCACCATGCTAAACAAATCATTGGTGACAAGGAAGCTAGACCAATGATAAGGAATAAACTAAGAAAAGAATCTTATCTACTAAGCAAGATTGAACCCAAAAGTATGAAAGATGCACTACAAGATGATGATTGGTGTAAAGCTATGGAAGAGGGGATTGAGTAGATAGAGAAGAAAAAAACCTAGACTTTAGTTCCAAGACCTGCTGATAAGAATGTAATTGGTATCAATTGAGTATTTAGGAACAAGCTAGATGAGAATGGTGAGATCACAAAAATTAAGGCCAAACTAGTTTGTAAAGGTTATGCTCAAGAAGAAGGTATGGACTATGGGGAACTATTTTCCCTTGTTACAAGGATGGAAGGAGTAAGAACTCTAATTGAATATGCTACTTACATAAGTTTTAAAGTCTACCAAATAGATGTAAAGTATGCCTTTTTGAATGGTATACTAGAAAAGGAAGTCTACATTGAACAATCAAAGGGATTTGTTGATGACAACAACAAGGATATGGTTTGCAAATTTCATAAAGCACTCTATGGTTTGAAACAAGTGCCTAGAGCTTGGTATGAGAGACTTCACAAATAACTTGTGAATATAGGATTTGAGAGAACAAATGACAACAAAAACCTCTATATCAAGACAAAAAGGTAAAGACATTCTGATATCTGAAATCTTTGTTGATGATATAATATTTGGAGGAAAAGATGCACTATGCAAGGATTTTATTGATTAGATGAAACATGAGTTTGAGATGTTAATGTTTGAGAGAATCAAATTCTTTGTTGGATTGCAAGTACATCAACTAAAACATGGCATATTTGTGACTCAATCAAAACATATCAAGGAGATACTCAAAACATTTGGCTTAGAGAATTCAAAACCAGTCAGTTACCAATGGTAATAGCACATTAGTTATCCAAGAATGATGAGTCAACTAAAGTAAATTAGAAAATGTATAGATTAATAATTGGAAAGTTATAGTATGTTGTACACAGTAGATCAGACATTGCATTATCAATTGGAATAGTGGTAATATTTTCTACAAACCCAAGAGAAAATCATCTTATGATAGTAAAAAGAATAATGAGGTACCTAAAAGGAATAAATGACTTTGGCTTATACTACAAGAGGACTAAAAGTTGAATTCAATACCTACACTGATGCAGATTAAGAAGGTAATATAGATGATAGAAAAAGTACAAGTGGAGGAGCACTCTTCTTAGGTAAAAGATTAGTCACTTAGACTAGCAAAAAGAAAAGTTGTATCTCGCAATCCATAGCTATAGCTAAATATGTTATTGTTGCCATCAACTACACCAATATTGTATGGATCAAGCACCTATTGAAAGGTATGAATGAAGAGGTAATTGAACCTATGATACTCTATTGTGATAACACAACTGCTATCAACATATCAAATAATTCTATGATGCATGCCAAAATAAAGCATGTTGCAATTAAGTATCACTATGTAAGAGAACTGGTGGAAGATAAACAAGTGAAGATGGAATATGTCAACTGAAAGGAACAAATTTCTGACATCTTCACAAAACCATTATCTAAAGATGCATTTGAGTATCTTAGAGATAAGTTAGGGTTGATACCCCTATCCAAGGCTATTTAAGTAACAACAAGACTACCCTACATCAAATAAGTTGATTGTTGAAATGATATAAATTGATGTAGAGGATACTTACTTTAGGTTTTTCTTGAAGTAATTAAAATACTAAAATTCCAAATAAGTCATAGATAAGGTGATAGAGGGAGAAATTGGAGTTCCTACAAATGCTACACTTACATGATAAGATGATGAAACAAAATGACTTTGGAATTTTTGTCAAAGAGGGAGAAATAGCAGAAACTGATCAAATCTATAGGATCAAATGAGTAAAAGGAGAAATAACAGAAAGGAAGAAGAAAGAAAATAATAGCTAAGAAGGAGAAAGCAATACAGACAAGAATCAATCAAGATGACAAGATCAGAGAAGGAGTAGAACAAAAAGGAGAAGATAGTGTATCAGCAAAAGAGATATCCCTAATACTTTAAAAGAGGGAGTTACTTACAAAATTCAGAGGGAGTCATAAGAAATTTAAAGTTGCTAATAGAATGAGTAATTTTAGACACAAAGTTTTCTTTTTGGAATTTGACTTACTATTTTAACCTAGTTAGCATTCTGATAACTTGGTTGATCAGTTTGGTTTGCCATCAATGCTAAAGAGGGAGATCATTGAAATTTGATTGAAAAGATTATTATTGAAGAAGGGATATTGTTGATAAAGAATGTTTTCAATCATTGTTTTGTCACTAATGTCAAACCTGCTACTTGTTGAAATGACAATTGCTTATAAGATCCAAGTACTATCACTTAGTTGATTGATGAAGAGGATTTAATCAACAAGATGTAACAAAAGCACCTAAGGGAAAGGTTGAGTTATGGTTTTGTAATGAGTACAAGGATTAGTTAAGACAATGGTAAAATGATGTATTGATAATACACTTGAAGGTATAGAGGTTGGCTATTCTTAGAAACTCTAGAAGAATAAGTTGTAACAAAACTATTTGCAAAGGTTGACTAAATTCATTAGTAGGTGCGAAGCAAGTTAGTTCATGTTGAGAAAATTATCATTAAGTGTTGAGCAAGTGAAAAATCTATGTGTGCTAAGTGAAATAGAAGGTGCTGAGAAAGTTTAGGTGTTGAGCTAGATAAAGTGTAATAAGTTTGGAGCATCAGTAAAACCTAGTTGATGCCAAGTGAATCCACAATAGGTGTTGAGTAACATAGTATGTGCCAAGCATCAGAAAGTCAATAGTCTTGTGCTACTAGATTATATGAAAAGTCAAAGATTTTCTAGATTTGAGCCAACAAGTTTGTTACCTTGAATTTTTTGAACCAAATGGAAGATAAGAATGTTGAGCTACTGGCATAGAATTCTAGGTTAACCATTGTTAGGAAAATTCAGGTGGATTGGACATGATGTTTCTAGAAGAAAACAAGATAAGGGGAAGATACATCATATCTTACCTAATCCATTCAAACCAAAATAAGAGTGGGAAGATTAGAGTGGGAAAATTATTCCAAACTTCTATTTAAGGATTTATAGGTCAAAGAAGCAAGAGGATTGGAGAGTGTGTGTGGTGTCAAGGAGAAGGCATCGAGAGGGAGGAACAAAGTATAGAGACTCTACTTTGATAGGTGACCACAGAGGGGATTGCATTGGAACAATGAGCATGGAGACTCAAGGAGACAAAGCTTGAAAGAAGAACAAGTTGTTTGAGCTACAAAGACTGAAAGCCAGGAAAATTTTTGAACTGAATTGAGATCTGAAAGCTGCAAGTTATGTTGTGAGTTATATCATATCAAAATCCCTTATTGTTACTCTCTAGCAATTGTATCAGTTAGGAAAAATCCTATGGACTTAGATTGGTTTAATGACCATTTTGTAAATCCTTTAATAGGGTGACATTCCAAGTGAATGTTCTAAAGTCCTTTAACCAAGCCCATTTCTAATAGGGTGGTTGAAATCCCTTAACTGAGTCACATTTAACAATGTGTTTTGTAGTCTTTAATAGGGTAGGCCTTTCACAGGGTATCACTTTAGGAGGGTGAGAAAGGAGTAGCATGTTATTGGTGGTTTTTTCCAAATTGCATTTCCACATAAATCATTTTGTTATGTGTTGGTCTTTCATGTCTTATTCCTACATGTTGATTTTACAGTAACTTGCTAAGAAGAATGTTTAGCTTGGATACAAGGTTAGTTTAAATGGGCTCACTACACTTACTGAAAAAAATTATCAAGACATTTGGACCTTGAATAACTGATTCACCCCCCCTCCCCCCCACCCCCCCCCCCCCCCCCCTCTTTTAGTTATTCTAAAGCATTTATAATAGGGTTTTCCTTGTTCAACCCCCATTTTAGGAATTAACCTTATATTTAAATAATTGAAATATAGAAATGTAAAATAATTCTACAAATTTACCTTATAATAGTAGGATTACACAAATCACATGCAATGTGCTTACATCACCAATTTATTTAGAATCAAGAAGATGAAGATGAATAGATGTATAATATCTATAAAGGAACTTCAATGGATTGAAGGAGATATTGAAGATAAACTCCTTCAATTGCTTAAATGCTTGAATCCTTGATCTACAATGGAGGAATTCATTGAAGGATGCTTGAAGACTTGAATGCTTGAAAACTATAATCCTTGAGAGCTTGTGCAAGTTCTTAAGAGTATTTTATCTTGTGTGTTCATGATGATGTAAAAATAAGGAATGGAAGGGTTTTTTAAGCTATCAAAATTCACTATCTCCCATAGGTTAAACCACCTAGGAATTAACAACCCAAAGCTATACTAACATGGGACCCCAGTAGAGGACCCAAAATAGGGTCCAAAAAGGGATGCATTATGCACTTGATTGGCACATTAGGAGTACATTGTGTCCCTAATTGGACAAGGGAGCATTATATCCCTAGAAACAATGCATAGAACCTACAGATTCCCTTAAGATCTCAAAATAGGTCCTGGGTCCCAAAAATTAGGTACAAAGTCTAAGATATGGCATTTTGATGATGATAAGAGATTTTGAGTGATTGGATGAGGGAAAGGAAGGACCTAGATGGTTAGATCCCACCTTGAGCTTTATGCCATGAAAATTGAAGCTTTAAGAGGATTAGTTAATCTTATCCCAAATCCACCTAGGAGAAAATGAGAATAAAAGGGAAGAAAGAAGAAGGAATGAAAGGATATGATGATCTTACATCAAATAGGTGTTAAACCTTCATTAAATTGGAGAGCTTCCAAGTTAAGATGGTACACCTCTAAGAAAGTTACAAATAAGTAATTAGGTCACCCTATTAGGGCTTCCTTAATGCATAAATGATTAAATAGACCCATGATAAGGTATACATATTACAATTATCAAAATATATGCCATAATCCAATTACATAAGCATTTGGAAAAGAAAAAGGGAAATTTAGTATTGCTTGAGAAATTCAATATTAACCAAGTTCTATATTACCATATTAAATGTTATGCTTATCAAGTAACAACTAGATAAACAAGTTTGGAGAATTGCAATCTGAGGCTGAATTCTGATCAAAATTTGGAAACTTTGAGATGGTCAAAGGCATGAGTCAATTTTGTTTACAAGATCAATGACTGAAAAAAAATTCAAGAATGATTTGATGGTAGAGATTGAAGAAGGATAAGGATGGATACAAAGTTCTATACAAGTTATATTTTTAGTGTGTCTATTTTCATTGTATGGGGTTTTTTATTTGGAAATTTGGTATGAACCTAAGATCGATGACTATGATTAAGTAGCAAGAGATGGAAGGATCTAGAAGCATTAAGACATCTATTTAAGGAGATAAAGATAGTTTCAGGTTGTTGGCTGATGTTGTTGGTTTTTTATTTGAAAGTTGGTCATATTGCTAGAATGTTAAGTGAATGTGAGGTTGAAGAAAGTGAAAGAATATTGTTGAACCAAGAGAACTAAGTAGAGTTGGAGAAAGACAACGTGATAATCAGCCAAGTCAAAAGTATAGAGTGAAAGGAGGTCTAAGAGAGTGATCAAACAGAGAAAGAGTAGGGAATGAATATTTGAACAAGAAAAGGTAGTTGTTATTCTTAACATATTATTTCCACAGTTATTTTTAAACCATTTTAGTAGAAAATATGAGAAGTACAGAGTGAACCTAACAAATCTGTGAAATCCTATATGGTAACATCAATTGGTGGGGTTTAAATGCCTTTTAAATCAAGCCAATCTTTAGTCTAGAACAAGGAGTGATAAGGTCTAGATGATATTTTGGTGAGATCCTCTAACAAGGTTGCATTAACAATGTGTATGTAACCTTTAACAAGCTTGGCTCCTGCAAGAGCTCACTTCAGAAGAATCAAAAAAGTTAGGGTCCCACATGGTTTTTCCCTTCATAGGGTTTCCACATTAAAATCATGTTGTCAAATGTGTGAATGTTATTTGTGTTCCAAGTTATTTTACATGTTTTTATATTTTACTACAACTGGATAATAACTAGGTAATAATTAATCATTCAGTAAGTTTACTGACATTCATTAATACAATCAATAGTAAGTTTACAATTTGGAATATATAGGTTCATAGAGTTAACTAATGTTCTCACCAAGTGATAATTGCTAAATTTTATGATGATTTATTGGAACTAAAATACTTTTAAGGGACTGTATGATAACTAGACATAACTAACTCACCCCCCTAGTTATCTAACAATTGGTATCAAAGAATTGTTCTAGGAAAAAGAAGTTTAAAGGGACTTGGGATAAATATCAAAGATGTATAAGAGAGAGGTACAAAGATTGAACAAGGAGAACTTTTTGTCATGGAAAGATTGATTGAAGATGCATCTTTCTAGCATTGGAGACAATGTCACACATTGGTTAGAAAAATAATATACTACATGTGCTGGTCCCCTAACTATGGAGAAAATAAATGAGAAGAGGAATCACAATAGTCCGACGATTGAGATTGTATCTACTCTCAATGATTTGAATTTTGATGATATCAAGTCCTATGCCAATGCTAAAAAAATGTAAGATAAATTGTAACTTATACATGGTAGGGATGACAATGTGAGAATAGCCAAAGCTGAAAGTTTGAGAGATAAGTACATTGATGTGAGAATGTAAGAAGGTGGGAATTTTGCACAATATGTGAACTAAATAAAGGATGGTGTAACTGCAATCAGATTTGTTGGAGGAACTATTGTTGATTCTAAAATTGTAAGTAAGGTTCTTAGAACTCTTCTACCTATTTATGCTATTAAAGTTTATAAAATCAAAGAAATAAGAGTTATGTATGAAAATTATCCAATGCTTAGCAATTTAGTTGGTTAATTGACTTCATTTTTGCTAAGCAATTATGACAATAACATGGTTACAATGGGAAATTCATTTAATTCTTTACTAACCATTAGCAATTCAAAGAAAGAAAGGAAAAGTAAAGAAGAGAGTAAGTATGAAACTGAAGATGATATGAATGAGCTTGAAGTATTTCTTACAAGAAGGTTATCAAGAGATAAAGGTAAATACAAAGGTAAGTTTCCCTTGATCTATTTCAAATGTAATGAGGTTATTTACTTTTTTTTTAAATGTCATAATAGAAGAAATTATGATAGAAATGATAGAAATGACAAGAAATATTTCAAGTTCAAAAAGAATAGAGACTATAAAGGAAAAGGAAAGAATTCATGTTACATTGTTGAAGAAGAGCATACTGAGTCTAATTCTAATGATGACAAGTAGGTGAAATAGTTTATGTTGTAATCAAGGAAGATCAAAATGGTGAAAGATATGAGAATAAAACTGTCCTAATTTCACATAATTCTAAGAATGACTCATGGATTATAGATAGTGGATTCTCACATCACATGATTGGTGATCTAAATAAGTTTTCTAAATATGAAGAAATTAATGATGGTGGAATTGTTAAGCTTGGTAATGATGTTCCATGCCCGGTGAAAGGTAAAGGATCACTAATGTTGAAAGATAATATCATATTTTATGATGCATATTGGGCTCAAGGACTTAAATATAATCTCATGAGTGTTGCACAAATGAACAACTGAGGTCACAAGTTGGAATTTGAGAAAAGGAAGCCTAAAATATTTAATGATGAGGGAAACCTAATTAGAATAGGAATAAAAACAAAATGTAACTTATTCTATCATGATCCTATAGTTGACACATGTTAATTTTCTAGAATTGAGGATGTGTGGTTGTGGAATAAAAAATTGTGTCATGTAAACTTTGAGAACATGGCCAAAATTAGTAGAAAGAAAAGAGTAAGAGGCTTAATGAATTTGTAAAAACCAAAGAATGCTATATGAAAAGAATGTCATCTAGGTAAGATGACGAAATCTAGTTTTTCTAGCAAGGCACATACTTCAAATGATATTTTGGAATTGGTTCATACATATCTATGTGGTTCAATTAGTATTGATAGTTGCTATGGTGATAGATATTTCATATTTCTTTTCGGTGATTATGCAAGGATGATAATTTTAATGTTCATGAAGGTGAAATCACATGCTTTTGATATGTTCAACTAGTATAAAGCTAGAGTTGAAAAGGAAATTGATAAATTGTTAAAATATTTAAGATCTCATAGAGGTGGTGAGTTTATGTCTATTGAATTCACTAACTTTTGTGCTGAGAATGGTATTAAAAGATAGTTATATGCACTAAGGACACCACAATAGAATCATATTACTAAAAGGAGAAATAGATCAATCATGGATTGTGCATACAGATGTATGGGGACCAGCTTAGGTATCTTCCCTTAGTGTCTCTCATTATTATGTTACATTTATTGATGATGCAACTAGAAAAGTATGGGTTTATTTCCTTAGACAAAAATCTAATGTATTTCAAACTTTTAAGAAATGGAAATGCTTGGTTGAAAATGAGACTAGTAAGAAATTAAAATGTCTCAGATCTGATAATGATGGTGAGTATTGCAGTCATTAATTTGAAGATTATTGCTTCACTAATGGTATTCATACACAAAAAATTGTTCCAAGGACTCCACAGGAAAATGGAGTGGCTGAACACATGAATAGGACTATAATGGATCGCGTAAGGAGAATGAGGTTGCATGTTGGGTTGCCCTTATACATGTGGGTGGAGGTTGTCAATACTGTAGTATATTTGATTAATAGAGGTCCCTCTACTCCTTTGGGCTATGGTATTCCAGAGGAAACATGGACTGGTAAGAAGTTGAGTTATTCTTTTCTCAAGACCTTCAGTTGTGAAGCTTTTGCTCATATAGACTCTGAAAATAGAACCAAGCTAAAAGCTAAATCAAAGAAATGTGTCTTTGCTAGATATGGAATTAATGAATTTGGTTATAGGCTTTGGAATTTTGTCCACCAAACAACAAGTTTGATCTTATTACAATCCAGTGATTACAAACTGATTACAATTTGTAATCCCTTACAGCTCAATACCACCGCAAGAACCAATTTTGCATCACAACATAATGAAAAAATACCTAACCCTAAACCCTTTTATACAAGTATTTTATGTTTTTTTAGGGTTACAACATATCGACCATATGTTGGCCATAACTTTAGTGGCGAATCTACGAATGGCAAATAGTATCAAAAAAATTTCTACGAATGGCTAATCGTACCACAAAAATTTTGGTACGATTATAAAAATATGAAGTATGTATAGTACTTTCCTGATCAGTCACCATAATATAACAATCTCCCACTTGGGGACTCATTAGGCTCCACACTAAACAACAATCTCTCACTTGGAGACTGATCCTATAGCAATACCACTACTGCATGGGGGTCCCACTGGATCAAACCACCCTAGACTCTATTGTTCTTTTATTCATGTTCAGTCGAAAAGACCAACCAAAGCTGAAGAGGAGTTTAGCTTCTCCCTTGTCAAAACCTTTGTCAACATATCTACTAGATTATCATTTGTATGTATCTTCTCTAGCTTTAACTGTCCATCCTCCAAAATTGACTGAATGAAATGGTACCGCAACTGTATGTGTTTGGTCTTAGAATGTAGAGCTAAATTCTTTGCAAGATGAATGGCACTCTAACTATCTGTGAACAAATAATTATCCTTCTAAGGATGTCCCAATTCTTCCAAGAAGAAATGAAGCCATATCATCTCCTTGGCTGCCTCTGTAGCAACAACATACTCTACCTCTGTAGTGGAAAAAGCATTAATCTTTTGTAACCTAGAAACCCAGCTCACATCTGCCCCACCAACAGTAAAGACATAACCTGTAGTACTTCGCCTTTTATCAATATCCCCTGCCAAATCTAAGTCAACATAGCCCTGTAAATCAGTAGTAGAGCTCCCAAAGTGTAAACACTTATTGGATGTCCTTCTCAAATATCTAAGAATCCACTTGATAGCATTCCAATACTCAAATCCTGGATGACTCATATACCTGCTAACGACTCCAATAGCATGTGCAATATCTTTCCTAGTGCATACCATAGCATACATCAAGCTTTCTATAGCTAAAGCATAGGGTACCTTGGACATCTTATCCTCCTCTTCCTATGTCTTAGAACACATCTCCTTAGTCAATTTCAAATGACCAAGTAAAGGTGTGCTGACAGCTTTAGCATTCTCCATAGAGAAACATTGCAGCACCTTCTCAACATAATCAGCCTGAGATAGCATCAATGTTTTGTTCTTCCTATCTTTGCAAATTTTCATACCAAGGATTTGTTTTGCTGCCCTGAAATCCTTCATAGAAAATGCATGTGTTAACTGGCATTTTAGCCCCTTAATATGATCCATTTTAGACCCAGCTACAAGCATATCATCAACATATAAACATAAAATAATGTAGCTATCATCATCCAACCTCTTAAAATAAACACAGTAATACGAATGGCACCTGTTATATCCATGCTCATGCATAAAACTATCAAATTTTAGATACCATTGCCGAGGTGCTTGCTTCAAGCCATATAAACTTTTTTTCAATTTGCACACTAAATTCTCCTTACCTTTGACCTCAAAACCTTGTGGCTGAGCCATTATATTTCTTCATCCAAATCACCATGAAGAAAGGTTGTTTTAACATCTAGCTACTCTAAATGCAAATCTTTAGTAGCCACAAGACTTAAAATAGTATGAATAGAAGTCATTTTAACAACAGGAGAAAATATCTCATCAAAATCAATTCCCTTTTTCTGTGTAAATCCTTTTAAAATTAACCTGGCCTTAAATATTTTCTTACCCCCTTCCTCTTCTTTCAACCTATAAACCCACTTATTCTATAAAGCCTTTTTACCTACAGGTAACTTGCACAAATCCCATGTCTTATTTTTCAGCAAAGAGTCCATTTCATCTTTCATTATAGACTCCCATTGAATCTTAGTATCCACCTACATAGCTTCATCATAACTTTTAGGTTCACCAACATCAATAAGTAAAATAGAATACAAAGAGGGAGAAAACCTTTGTGGAGGTCTAATTTTCCTCGTAGACTGCCTAACATTCACTGGTGTGTGTGGTATTTTTTGTTGCAATTCTTGCACATCATGAGGAAAGGCTAGAACATCAGCTTTTGGAGTATCATCCAGCACTACATAATCATCTTCTTTCTTCTCATGTTGTTGCAACAGATTTTTGTACAACACTTTTTCATTGAATATGACATCCTGGCTTCTTATAATTTTATGATTTTCAAAATCCCAAAGCCTATAACCAAATTCATTAATGCCATATCCAACAAAGACACATTTCTTTGATTTAGCTTCTAGCTTGCTTCTATTTTCAGAGTCTATATGAGCAAAAGCTTCACAACTGAAGGTCTTGAGAAAAGAATAACTCACCTTCTTACCAGTTCATGCTTCCTTTGGAATACCATAGCCCAAAGGAGTAGAGGGACCTCTATTAATCAAATATACTATAGTATTGACAGCATCCGCCCACATGTATAAGGGCAACCCAGCATGCAACCTCATGCTCCTTACGTGCTCCATTATAGTCCTATTCATGCGTTCAACCACTCCATTTTCCTGTGGAGTCCTTGGAACAATTTTTTTGTCTATGAATACCATTAGTGAAGCAATAATCTTCAAATTCATGACTGCAATACTCACCACCATTATTAGATCTGAGACATTTTAATTTCTTACCAGTCTCATTTTCAACCAAGCATTTTCATTTCTTAAAAGTTTGAAATACATCAGATTTCTGTCTAAGGAAATAAACCCAAACTTTTCTAGTTGTGTCATCAATGAATGTAAGATAATAATGAGAGCCACCAAGGGAAGATACCTGAGCTGGTCCCCATACATCTATATGCACAAGCTCTAATTTTTCTTTTTTGTTTTCCTTCCCAATCTTTACAAAACTCACTCTCTTTTGTTTTACATACACAGAACTTTCACAGAAATCCATATTAACACATTTCAGACCTAGTAAAACTTTCTTTGAATGAATTACTTTCATACCTCTCTCACTCATGTGCCCAAGTCTGTTGTGCCATCGCGCTGTATCAGAATCTACAGCAACTATTTGTTCTCCTTGTTCAACTGCAACAATTGTTCCTAAACATTCATTTTTCTTTGAAACAATCAAAGTAGAAGGAACAATATGACCTGTACAAAGATATAAGGTGCCTACTTTCACACCTTTTTCTACTACAAGGGAACCCTTTGAAACCTTCCAATTTTTATCATTAAAAGTAACTACACAACCCTCATCACTGAGTTGCCCCGCTAAAATTAAATTCCAACTTAGCGTTGGAACATGTCTTACCTCATGTAGTAGCCAATGATTCCCATTCTGCAACTTAATCTTAATTTTTCCCTTTCCAACAATCTGACAAGGTTCATTATCCCTCAAATAAACAAGCCCAAAATCCCCTTGGACATAATCAATGAAATAACCTCTATGAGGTGTACCATGAAATGAAGCACCAGAATCTAAAACTCATGAATCATCAACACTTTCTAAAGACAGAAGCAAAGCATCCTCATCGAATTTGTTACTTACCACATTTGCCTCCTTATCTCCATCTGATTTATCTCCTCCATTTTTCTTTTGATTCTAGCAATCTTTCTTTTTATGACCTGGTTTCCCACAGTACCAATAGTCGTTTGGTCCTCTTGATTGAGACCTCTTCCCCTTTGACTTTCCTCTTGATTTCCCATGATTTCTAGAGTTACTTCCTCTCTCAGTCATTCTTCCCCTGCTTTGTGCATTCAAAGCACTTCTTAATGTAGATCCACCTGAGGATTTCCTATGAGTTTTCTCACTCAAAATAACACAAATCACATCATCATATTTTAGGGTACTAGATCCAGGAACAAAATTACTCACAGCCATTACCAAGCCATTTCAGCTTTCAGGAAAAGAACACAAAATCAAGAGAGCCATAATTTCTTCATCAAAATTGATACCCATAGAAGATAACTGACTAGTAATAGTATTAAACTCATTTAAATGATCTACAATAGATCCACCTTCTACCATTTTCATATTAAATAAATGCTTCATGAGAAATACCTTGTTTGAAGCAGAGGGCTTTTCATACAGTGTCGCTAGGGTTTTCATCAAATCTTTTTTCGTCTTTGCTTTTGTAATATAAAATGCCATCAATGGTGCTAGGCATAACTGAATGCTACTGAGTGTCTTTCTATCCAAAAGATCTCATTCAGCCTCTGACATAGTTCCCTGATTCTTGGCTTTTCCTTCCAACGGCTTCCATAAATCCTTTTGATAAAGATGGTCTTCCATTTGCATCTTCCATAACTAGAAGTTCTACCCATTAAACCTGTCAACCCTCAACTTACCCTCATCTACCATTTCTCCCACTCAACCGTGAGACTCCCACTTAACCATGAGACTTTCCTATAGAGGATAACTGAAAGACAACCCCACTTTGATACCATTTGTTAGGATAAACCATAGACAAAAATGAAAACTACATGCAAATATAACCAATAACAAAAAATAATAGATCACACAAAAATACACACAAGGCACCAAGATTCAACGTGGTTCACCCAATCCCTAGGCTATGTCCACCAAACAGCAAGTCCAATCTTATTACAAACCATTAATTACAACCTGATTACAATCTGTAATCCCTTACAGCTCAATACCGCCGCAAGAACCAATTTCGCATCACAACATAATTAAAAAATACCTAACCCTAAACCCTTTTATACAAGTATTTTATTCTATTTTAGGGTTACAACATGTCGGCCATATGTCAGCCATAACTTTAGTGGCAAATCTATGAATGGTGAATAGTACCAAAAAAAATTCTACAAATGGCGAATCATACCAAAAAAAATTTTTGCGAACCCCACTAATTATGAAGTATGTACAGTACTTTCCTTATCAGTCACCATAATCTAACAGGAGGTTTCTTAGATATTCTAGAGAGAATCAATTATTATTATTGATTACACTTTCAACTAAGCTTAATTGAAGAAAGGAATAAACATGACTCCCTATGAACTTTGATATGGTCATACATTGAATGTAAATTCTTTCAAAATCTTTGAAAGTAGGTGTTAGGAATGGTAAGCTTGGTGTTAAAGGAGATGAAGGTGTATTTCTTAGGTATTCATCTAAGAGCAAAGCTTATAAATGTTTGAACAAATCTACTAACAAGATGATTGAAAGTGCAAATGTGAGATTTGATGAGTTTGTAGAGAGAAATCTAGATTTTTTATGTCTATGAAGAGGCTCTTGATACTCTATATAGGTAACAACATAGATATATTGAGAACCTAAAAATTGTACACTTGAAAGTGTCACACTCTAAACCATTCTATCCAAATGATTCCATGAGTTGGAATGTTCGAATGCTGGCTTAGAGCTCCCTATCCACAAAGTGCAAGAAGCTAGTATTCAAGCATGAAGGCTCTCAGCCAAGCCTTAGAAATGTGATTCTTGCTAGTAAACCATGCAACAGGAGGTTCTTTGAGACAAGAACAAGAGTGCAAATGTCCCAAGGAGTTTCTCAAGAATGCAATGCAAATGAAGATTAAGCTAGAATGAGATGCAAAGTATAGCTATGTTAAGCATGTATGAGAGTGTTACAATACCATTATCAAGCTATGTGAGATTAAGCTACATGTAAAAATAAAAGCTAAGCTAAGCTAGAATGCCATGATGCCATGGATGAGAGAATGTAGACAAGAAATAGAAGTTCTCCACAAAGCTCCAAAGAAACCTATTAGAAAACCTGCAGCATAACAATATTCAAAATGAGGATGGATTGAGGGGGAAAGCTCTCTCCCTTTTAAAGATGTATGGATGGTAGAGATCAAGATGAAGATGGTGGATGATCAACGGTGGAATTTGAAAAGAGGAGTGATCCATGTGCACACACAAGTCAACCAATAGAATATAAGTTGACTTGTCATATAAGACAAAAGTCACAAAGCCTTTTCTTTTAATTGCAAAATAGAAAAAGGACTTTATGTGTGCACTTTAAGTGGGTTAGAAGAATGGGGTGTTTTATTTAATTAAAAGGGGACATGTTCTTTTAATAAAATAATGAACTTAGGATAGCATAGTCAAACTATAAGTTATAATCAAATAAATTAATTATTAGCAATTAAGTCTAAGTAAATGATTAAATTAATTTAGCCAAAATGTTGAAAAGGGGGCTAATAGTCTAGATGACCATTTTTAGGAGATTACATTTGCCCCTCTTTGACTAATGCGTGATCGCTCTGGGAACACATTATGTCAAAGAAAATCGAAGCCAAGTAGGTGATGATAGATATAGATATCTGATTTTGAAGAACGAAATGTAGAAAAGATAGCAAGTCCTAAATGTACAGCCTGATAATGGTAGTACTGAACACTAGGAAAAGATGATGTCAAAATTCAAGAAGAATGCTAACACTTAGCAAAGTAGATAGATCGAGAACAAGTGAGAAGATCAAACAAATGCTCCTAAGAAATAGATAGTTGTAACAATCAACAATATAGTAAATGAGGTAAGAGGAAGCAGAAACTAGCTAGACATGAGAAAATTGAGATATAGCAATGTCTAATATGGCAGATAAATGATTAGAACCCAAGAATGACTATAAGAAACTAATAAAATGCCCCAGTTTGACTAGAGTTGACCTTGAAGGATATAGCATAAAAATTGGGTCAAATCTAGTAGAAAGATGATTTAGATGTGAAAAGGTGACTAGAAGTAGATATGAAGCATAGAAATGATGAAGACATGAAGAAATGAAGATGCCCAAGTGATGATTCAAAGATTAGACCTCAAAAGGTCAGCTAACTGCTCAGAAGAAAGTAGAATTTTAAAAGACAATTTTGACCATCAAGATGAACTCAAATTTGGATTTCAATCCCAAAAATGAATCTAGGATGTTGAAATTATTTAAGAGGTCAAAACTTTATATAATGTGATGATAAGATAAAAAAGAGATGAAGTGAAAGATTACAAAGGTAAAGGACATGAACAAGAAGAAAGTAAAGAAATATATGAAAGGAGTTAGTTGATATGTCTATGAAAAGATGAAGAGAGAGCTCTCCCCATATGCAAGAATGCAAGACTAAGCTAGAAAATGAACCTATAATGCAAGCTAATATGAAAAGTGGTTTACCAGCAAGAAGTGCATAACATTTAGACTCTTAATTTTATCATTGAGCATTTATTAGGGACATCATGAGATCATACAACCATCACTAGTATAACTATGAGGATATGAATATGATCAATATTAGATAGGTATGTGGAAATCCAATCTAAGCATCAGAGACATGTAAGTCAAGATAACTACGTGATTAGATTCCCTAAGTTTAATTTAGCAAGATTACACCTGTATCAAGGCATAAGCACTAGGATAAACCCCAAGTGCAGTCTTGTGAAACAATCAAAGATGATACATTTATAAGTCAAAGTGTTGAATAGGACAAGCACGAATGCTTACAACACTATAGACAAACAAAGTATACCCACAAGCAGAAATCAAGAAAACATGCCCCATGCCCCCCAGTCTTCTAGTCAATGACATCCTTGAAAGACTATTAGGGATGGAACATATAGTAAATGAATCATCATAGATAGCACACAAAGTAGATAAAGATCAACATAGCTTAGTTGTTTAAGTGTTAAAGTGTGTGTGTGTAAGTCACTTGGCCATTTCTTCAAGACTTGATTTTGATAGTGAGAAATATTGCAACATCGGAGACCATAGGTAAACTATCTGAAAAGTGTTGAAAAACACTTGATGTCAAGGTGGGGGAAGTGTTGAGAAACACTATTTTGTGAGTTGTCAAAGAAACCCTAATGCACAAGAATACTTCAATAGGCTAAGTAACTATGCCCCCGAGACAAGGACAAGAAACAATTCCAAGCCAGGAAATGTGAAGCGAAGTGGATGATTGAGATTGATAGACATAGGTGCGAGGGTTTCAAGTAGTGCCTATTTCCAGGTTGTCACCACTTGACAGATTTTTTCAGAAATTTTTTCAATTTTTTTGTATTTTTGTATTTTTTATTTTTTTGGTGATACATCAAAGTGTCTATTGCTAGGTTTTCACTAAGATGATCATTTTTTGAGGATATTTTCTAATTTTTAGATTTTTTTAGAATAATTTAGAGATCACTAGTTCTCAAGAAAGATCACATCATTTTCTCCCAATGTCTAGCAAGGTGTAGGATATGATGGAGAAACAAGCCAGTGGATAAGCAGAGATGGATAAGAAAGGAGTATGAAGCAAATAAAAGTGATCCTCAAGGACTGACTCCTCAAGAGTACCCAAGCTAGGGAAAGAGGTGAAATAGTCATATGAAGCATGTTTTGGATAAGCAATGGAAGTAATGAGCAAGATAGCATGTAGGATAAGCAATGAAACCACCAAGTGAGATACAATGAAGTGTGTAGTCCAAAAGAGTAGCCATGTCAAGAGATCTATAAGAACCATGTTTCATTTATTATGATCAAGACGAAGGGGTCAGCTAGATAGTATAGCAATAGGATAGAGCAATAATAATAAAGCTCAAGATAGAGGCTATGAGTGAATGGGAGAGCACAATAGAAAATCTGGTGGATAAGATAGCCAATATGCAAAGATAGCTCAACATTGTCAAGATCAAAGAGAGAAGAGGGGATAGATGGATGATGGAAGAATTACGCATGATGCCTATTTGCCAGGTTTTCATCATGGTACTTATCTAAGGTGCCACGAGAAGTAGTTTTCACCATAGGATAAATTTATTTCTCGTTACTTTTGCTACCAAGGTGCGACAAGAAGTGGTTTTCACCAAGGAACATTTTTATTTTTTTTATTTTCTCTATTTTTTCTTTTTTTTTTTCTTTTTTTGAATTTTTAGAAAGAGCTCAAGCTTTTTGAATGTAGATAGTGATCCTATAGGAAAGATAAGTCATGATAAGCCAAGACCATAGAAAGGTATGCTCAAAGATGTTGATAGGGTGATGAAAGAGAAATGGTAGTAGGAAGAATATATTGAGGATAAGAGTTCATGTATAGAAAGTAAGTGTAACCTTTAGAGGATTTCCTGAGGGTAGTTGAAATATTGTACAAGATCAACATTGACACACACCTTGAAGGGTATTGGAATGATGGAGGAATCATGGATGAAGTAGCTTGAGGTTTAGATGCATGAGGTGGTAGAAGAGATTTGGAAAAAAGTGGAGTGGAAGGCTTTGGAATAATTTTAGGAAGCTTTTTGGAAGAAGATGGAATGGAAGCCTTTGGAAGCTTGAATGTCAACTTTGAAGTAGTTTCAATATTCAAGCCTTTTAAAAGAGACTTGGGAATCCATATAGCTTTAGATTTTCCTTTGGATACTTCAAAACACATTTCTTCAATAATGGGTTTAGGAACCCATATTTTCTTTGATTTAGCTTTTTTAATAGTGGACCTTTGTGGTCTCTTTTGTGCATTCTCCTTCTTAGCATTCACATGTCGATTAGATGGGACATAGTGATCTTTCTTTTTCAATGGATTCTTATGTTTATTCTCACTTCCAAAGGACTTGGGATTTGTGGATGAATAAGGATGATATGACTGGTTTAGATGTATAGATGGGTGAAAAGTCATCAAGGATGAGTGTCTTTGTTGATCTTGAGGTATTATAGGAGAGCTAGGGAATGAGCTAGGAGTGAATGTAGGAGATGAAGGAACATAAGGCCCCAATATGGATGGAAGGTTTGAATTCTTTAGCTTAGATGGATAAGGACCAAGGATAGATTTAGAAGATGCAAAGGGATAGTGGGAAGGGATATCAACATCTTTAGAATGAGCAACATGGTCAAAGTCATCAATAGAATCATAAGTACCTTTGATAGGAAGAACATTTTTAATAGAAGCACTTGAAGCTTGAGCACAATTTTGAAGTGGATGTGGAGAAGTAGAACATGAGGCGATGCTTTGATCTTGACAAGTAGCTTTGGATAGCATATGAAGAGAACTTTTCTCATATTTTTCAGTAAGCTCAAAGGAGACAATGGAAGTGGTATCTTTATCATACTTAGGAGGTGGATAAGACATAGGATATGGAGGAGTAACATTTTGAAGGAGATGAAAGGGTGCTTGATCTTGATCTTTCTTGACATTTATAGCTTTTTCTTTTTGAGAGTACTCTTGACATGGAGCCACTTCTAAGGACAAGGGAGAATGAAGAGTGAATGGAGTAGTGCATGAAGGTTGAGGATGTTTAGGATTGGTAGCATGGAAAAGGTTTGCATCCAAGTGAAGATTAGCTTGAGTTTCTTTTAGAGATAGCCCTTGAGGATACACATAGTCAATGTGGAAAGCATTAGGTTCTTTATTTGATGGAGGCATGTTGGAAAGATTTGAAGTGTTGGGAGATGCATGAGTGTTGGAAGAAGTGGAAGATGTAATGGAGCCACTACTAGACATAGGTTCATCAATGTAATCTTTCTCAAGAGAAGTATCCTCAGCACATGAGTCACTAGAGGTTCCAAGATCAAAAATCTCATCATCAATGAGATCTTGGATTTTATGTTTAAGCTCTATACAATCAGAAGTAGCATGGTCATTAGATCTATGATAGGCACAATAGGTATCCAAGAACGGATTTCCATAGGAGCTAGTCTTAGGCAACATGATGAGCTTGGTGCCAAGAAGTGTTCTCAAAATGTCATCATAAGAATTCCCCAAGGGAGTAAAATTTCTCTCAAAAGTATGTCTAGAGTCCTTTGGTTGCTTCCCAAGTGAATAGCATGCATACATGTCTTCATCATTGTCTTGGTCAAAGATAGGTTTATCATGAAATTTTGATGTATGCTCCAAGGATGTATCATTTGCTTGTTCTCTAAAGATGTCTTTAGATCTAGAAGATGAAGACATTTGATGTATTGAAGTAGAGCATGTAGACCTAAAAGAAGAGGATGACCTCAAAGAAGGTGACTCACATGCATGTAAAGACCTTAAGGAAGATTCATTTAATGATGCAATCTTCTCCTCTAACCTTTTCTCAAGTTTAGACTTCATTTCTATCATGCGCTTAGAGAGATGAAGGTAAGAAAGATAATTTGTCTCTTCTAGTTCTTTGTATTGTGCATATAGATCTTGAAACTCTTTAGTTACATGGAGGATATCATGATCATCTAGATTTGGTTGAGGTTTGGTAGCACAAGCTTTGAATTCCATAGTTTTAGATGCAAAGCCAAGCATAAAAGAGCCTAGAAGGTAACTTGATGTTGAAACTATAGGAGGTAGAGTGTTCACTTGCCAAGATATTAGAGAGAGATTAAAGAGACTTGTCAAACAATATGTCCAAAAAGCTTATGACATGAATGACTCAAGTCAATAGCTAGGCAAGATGCCCAAATAGCCAAATAGATAAAGCAAGCAGGGTGACAAGTGAACAACTCTCCAACCCAAGAGTGTAGTCAAGAAATCAAGGTAACCATTTCAGCAAAAGGATAACTAGCAAGCAAACATAGACCATGAAGACAAAAAGACCAAGAGCGCTAAGACCAAAGAGCCACTTTAAGCATGTTCCAGAACTAGAGACATAGCAAATCAAAGTCAAATGATGAGACTCCCCTTAGCAAGCAACACAAGAAAAAATGTTAAGACTTGATGCTTTGACTTGGTTGACAAAGTTTGACAATAGTTAATAGCATAGCAAGTTTGATGTTCAAAAATAATTTCTTTCCAAGCAAGATAGTGACACATGGAGTAGTCTTCAAACAATCAAGCAAGGGACAAAGAAACTTTGCATGATACAAGCATATCTAAGGTCTCAAAAGAATTCTCTAGAATTATCATCATGTGTATGTTCAAAAGATTTTCACAGGTATACCACATTCGAGAACACATCAAGCAATATCTACCTAAAAGACATGGTTCATTACTCAACAACTTGGCCCACGCTTGATGCTCCTTTTCCTCACACCAAGTGGTTGCCCACAAGAGATATTGGCTTTGTCATGGAAATGTCATAAGCATAACCAAGGGAACACATATGGTGAGTGTAAATCTTGGGGTGATCCGGGTAGTCCACTAGGATCAATCCTTGCACCAAGAATTTGAGCGGCTAAAAAAGGGTAGTCACTAACTTAGGGTGTTTAGATAGGGCTTCCGTTCATAGTGTTCCTCTTGCTCCCAATTATGGGACACCTCACCTTGCAATGAGTAACCGCTCTCGCGATCACAAGAGTACCTTAAGCATTCTTGCCTAGTGATCTCCCTATGGTCGAAATCCCATAAGCGATCACACTAGGTGAAGATAAACACTACATCTACCAAGGTTTTGTGTCCTTGATAGCCTTGAGTTTATAGTGGGTTGGAAGAGCTAGGTAATTGGCTTGTCCCCACTTGGGTCGTTCCTCTCAGGTTGTTCGAGAGCAGGCCCTCTAAAGGATCATAACTACCACAAAATAGATCCACTCTCAAGGGTCAAGATTTTTTATTCACCTCAAGGGTGAAGAGCATACTCTCCTACCTTGATTGCTTCCCCCAAACACACCAAGAAGATTCAGTTACCTCTTACTCTTGAAATCAAATGGTAAGTCAAGATTTCTGATTCACCACAAGGGTGAAGAGTATACTCTCATATCACCAAAAGATCCCAATTGTAAGTTTTAATGTGCCTAAAAATAAACAACTAGTATATGCCACACATGTAAAAGTAAGGAACAAGAAAAATTGGGTTTTTATGCGTTGGGCAACCTTGCAAACAATCATTAGTAGCCCTTGTGCATTTGAAGCTTTGACATGCATTCTTTTTATGCAATGTTTTGATTTATTTTTTCACAAGGATGGCAACCTACAATCACAACTTGTTAGCACCACAAGTTAGTGTGAAATAACATAAAATACTGCAATAAAAAATGGTTAGTTGCCTCAAAAATCTAATTTATCTTCCAACCAAGTGCATGCAAAGAAAGTGCAAGTTAATCACAAATGCTCTCATTTTTACTCTTTGATTTTGACCTAGTCAACAAGATTGGACTTGTTTGCTATGATTTCAGATCCAAAAACATAAATGAAAAGAAGAGACCCCTACTAAAAATTAGATAGCTTTCCAAAAATGTAAGAAATTCAAAAAAAATTCTTCATTTTCTCCCTAGAGATAATTTTTTTCAAAATAGGTCAAATTTATCAAATCGCATTTTTGATCCTTAATACGACCTCAAAATTCAAAACACAAAGAAATAACCCCCATTAGAATTCAAAAAAATTTCTAAAAATGTAAGTTTTTCTGAAGAATGCACTGATTTCTGATCAAAAATGGATTTTTATGAAAAATAAAGAAAAAATCATAACTCCCGCAAATCATGTCAAAATTCTCTAAAAATCGGACTAAAACATTTTGAACACATACTTAACCTACACAAAAATTTAGAATCAAACTCTAAGTGGTTTAAAAGATATGATCAAATCTTTAAACCAACTAAATTTTTGGCCTTCAAACCAATCTACTTATGGGTTGGCCTTAAAACCAAAGTGATAATTCTACAAAAACACTTGATTAGATCCAATATGCTGCTGTAAAAAAACCAAAGATGAAAAATAAAAGAAAATGGAGATAGAAACTTGATTCAAGCCCCATGGTGGGCGCCAAAAATGTACACTTGATTTGTGTCACACTCTAAACCATTCTATCCAAACGATTCCATGAGTTGGAATGTTCGGATACCGGCTTAGAGCTCACTATCCACGGAGTGGAAGAAGCTAGTATTCAAGCATGAAAGCTCTCATCCAAGCCTTATAAATGTGCTTCTTTCTAGTAAACTATGCAACAGGAGGTTCTTTGAGACAGGAGCAAGAGTGCAAATGTCCCAAGGAGTTTCTCAAGAATGCAATGCAAATGAAGATTAAGCTAGAATGAGATGCAAAGTATAGCTATGTTAAGCATGTATGAGAGTGTTACAATACCATTATTAAGCTATGTGAGATTAAGCTACATGTAAAAATAAAAGCTAAGCTAAGCTAGAATGCCATGATGCCATGGATGAGAGAATGTAGACAAGAAATAGAAGTTCTCCACAAAGCTCCAAAGAAACCTATTAGAAAACTTGCAGCATAATAATATTCAAAATGAGGATGGATTGAGGGGGAAATCTCTCTCCCTTTTAAAGATGTATGGATGGTAGAGATCAAGATGAAGATGGTGGATGATCAACGGTAGAATTTGAAAAGAGGAGTGATCCATGTGCACACACAAGTCAACCAATAGAATATAAGTTGACTTGTCATATAAGACAAAAGTCACAAAGCCTTTTCTTTTAATTGCAAAACAGAAAAAGGACTTTATGTGTGCACTTTAAGTGGGTTAGAAGAATGGGGTGTTTTATTTAATTAAAATGGGACATGTTCTTTTAATCAAATAATAAACTTAGGATAGCATAGTCAAACTATAGGTTATAATCAAATAAATTGATTATTAGCAATTTGGTCTAAGTAAATGATTAAATTAATTTAGCCAAAATGTTGAAAAGGGGGCTAATAGTCTAGATGACCATTTTTAGGTGATTACAATAATGATACCCAAGTCACAAACTACTATACCCGAGCAACAAATAGTTCAACCTAAGAAGGAAGCTAAACCTCTAGCAAGTGAAGGAAATGTTGAAAATCAAATAAGTGAACCTATGTTGGCTAAATATGTGAGGAAGAATCATTCACTTGAGCAGATAATTGGTGATAGAAGTATTGGAATACAAACAAGAAGCAATTTTTGAGAAGGTACATATTTAATTGCTAATTTGAACCAATAATAGTAAAGGTTGTGTTGGATGATGAATGTTGGGTTAATGTTATGAATGAGGAGATTGATCAAATTGCGAAGAAAAATACTTGGACACTAGTACCAAGACCTACTAATAAAGATTTTATTTGAACCAAATGGATATTCAAAAATAAGCTAAATGAGAATGGAGAAGTTGTAAGGATCAAGGAAAGATTAGTTTGCAAAGGATATGCACAAGAACAAGGAATAGATTATAGTGAAACTTTTGTGCCTATGGAAATATGGGAAGGAGTAATAACATTGTTGGCTTATGCTACATACAATAAATTTGAATTATATCAAATGGATGTAAAAACTGCATTTTTTAATAGGATACTTAAGGAATAAGTATATATCGAATAACCTAAAGGATTCATTAAACCTGAATAGAATAATATAGTCTACAAGTTGAGAAAAGTGTTGTATGGATTGAAAGAAGCCTCTAAAGCATAATATGAAAGACTATACTCCTATATGATGAAGATTTAATTTTCTAGAACAAGTCAAAATAGTAGTCCATATTTGAAAAATGATTCTAAAGATATGGTGTTGATTGCTAAAATATTTGTTAATGATATAATATATGGAGGAGAGTGCATGTTAAGTAATACATTTTCTAAACAAATGAGTACTAAATTTGAAATGTAAATGTTCAAAGAAATTAAACTTTTCATTGGATTACAAGTTCATCAAATAAAGAAAGGTATATGTAACTCAGTCTAAATATGTGAAAGAAATCATGAAGACATTTGGGATGAATGAGTCTAAACCAGTCGATACACCTATGGTGACTAGAGTGAAATTATCAAAAGCAAACACTTGTAGTGAGGTAAATCAAACACTATATAGATATATGATTGGACAGCTACAGTCTATTCTATATAGTAGACTTGATATTGCACTAGATATTGGAATTGTTGTAAGGTTTTCATCTAATCCAAAGGAGACTCTATTGGAAATAATCAAGACTAACAAGGTTATAGAGAGGGGAGGGGTGAATCAGTAACCATAAAACTTTAAATCAGTTCAGCATAATAACATATTCACCATTCATCCATCTAATCTACTGTATGCATGAAAAGATAAACATTCATAACACATGAACACACTAATTTGGTGACCTAGAAACCTTCCAATTAAAAAGTAAAACTAGGGTGGGGATGATGCCCACAAAACTTCAATACTGCAGTATAAAGTTGGCCTGTTAAGGCTTACAATGATCACTTCTGGTGATCTGCCCTGTTAGGAGCAAGTAGGATTGCTAGATCCACCTTGTTAGAGGATTTACAAACATACAATGAAGTATGCACTCTGTTAGGAGATTTATAAAAGACTGTTAAGTCTACCTTGTTAAAGGATTTACAAATTGATTCACCTATTAGGATGAAGCAGTGGATCTAGTTACAACTGATTGTTGATAAGATCCTTTATGCACTGATCACCTGATGTGATAGATATAACTTTTCTGCATCTATGTTGACCTTGTTGTATTCCTCTATTCTGTTGTTGATTCACTTTCACTCTTCTCAAAATATTGCAATACAACTCCATACAATGATATACAAAATCTCATCCTATTTTACAGATGATATAATAAATTACATATATATCATTCCAATATTTACACTAGCAAGGTTAGCTAAACACAAGTGAACAAAACATTACTAAGTCAGCCAGATAGAAGAAAACTCGAGTTCCTGAAACTGACTCGGTGACCTTCTGACACTCGGCATCCATGACAATACACTGCATCATCATGCACTCAGTAAGAGTAGAGGCATAGTCCATACTAATCACTCTAAGTAGCTTGGAACTTGGTAACCATTGGTGACTCAATGAATATTGTGTCACTTGATAAAAACTAAATCCATTGATAACCTTCTTCACTTGGTAAACATTGATTCCTTTGTTTACCTTAATCACTCGGTAAACACTAAGTCCTTCATTTACCTTGATCACTTGGTAAACACTAAGTCCTTTGTTTACCTTGATCACTTGGTAAACACTGATTTCAACTAATGACTCAGTGAACACTGAGAACTTGGTAAACACTGCTGAACTTCCCATTTGCTTGGTGACCATTGTTCAGCATGGTATGAACTGTTTTACTCGATAACCACTACTGATCACTCGGTATGAACTGTAAACTGAGTGATGAGCTCGGTAAACATTCAAAATTGAATAAGTGTTGTAACTAATGACAAATATATCATAATTCCAACAATCTCCCCCTTTGGCATTAGTGACAAAAACACTTATGATCCAAAACTTGTATACAACATCTAACATGCTGACATCTAATTCTACTGAATATTCATGGCTTCCTTACATATAACTCCCCCATACAATATACACAAGGTGCTTACATGAGTTATATGACTTTTATTCATAGTATCTCTTTGTCCCTTTTGTACATTTATCTCACCAATATCTCTTTCTGGGTATCTCTTTCTCCCCCTTTTTGACAATAATGCCAAAGAATAAAATAATGTATTTACATAGAGACACCAAAATGTGAGATAAACTCAAAATGTACCTTGAGAATGAGTTGTAGAGTCTTATCCCAATTCTCTTGCAAGATTTTGCATGAAGATAGAGCCACTTGAACTTTTGCAGAAAGTTCAATTACATGATTTGCCACAGAGAAATTGTTGTCATGGATCAATGTTTTTGAATGTGCAATGTGCTTTTGCATTATGTCCATGATGGGAAGGATCATATTCTAAATATCTAGTAGTGTAGACTGAATCCTTCCTTCTTCTCTAAGAAACTCTGCCTACTTCTTTGACAAAAATTTGATCCTGAGGTGATGAGATGAGCTTGAACTGGGGTCAAGCTTCAGCTTTTGTTAACTAACCTTCAGATCCTCATCTATCTTTTTTAGTTTCTCTCTTATCTCCTTAGTATACTTAGTAACATCACAAAGCTTAGCAAAAAGAGATGTTACATTAGTAAAAGAATTTTCAATGTTAGCCAAAAATATGGTTAATTCAACTTGTTTTATTGCTAAATGTTGAGCAATGTGCTCAAGCACCTTATTATCAAACTTCTTTTCTGCCTTCTCCATCAACTTTTCTTGACCAGAGATATCCTCATTGAATTTATTAACTGCTTCTTCTAATTGTAACAAAATGTGTTAAGTATCAACATCAACACCTATAGCCTCAGTAATAATATTCTTCGCTCCTTCAATAATATTAAACTCTCTATCTCTCTCATTCCTTAGTTGTTTCTGCTTTGCCTTTAGTTCTATATGCTAACTGAGCAGTCTTAGTTCATCAACTAAATCAATATCCATATCTATCTTGGGAATGACAATTTCATTATCCAAGTCTACATCCTCATCCACTGTCTTTCCTGTAAGCAAAAATTTTAATGGATTCTTTGGTTTTTCTGCTGTGCTAACATCTTTGCTTTTGAAAACAGAGACAATGGTTGATGAGGCTGGACTGGCTATCAAAACTAGAATAGGACCAACTAAAGGAAGACTGAGAGAGGGGCTAAATGTATCCAAAATTTATATACCTCTCAAAATTGATGTGCATACTAGAATATTCACAATTGGAGAACTCACTGGTGCAAAAATTGGTGCTAATGTAGCTAATGTTGACAAAATTGGAGAGCAAACTGGTAAACTTACAGTACACACTGCAGGAGGATTTGATATACCTTGTGTCCTTGCTACTATAATGGATGACTCGGTAACTAAAGAAGTTGCCTAATGCTCAGTAGACGAAGAAGTGATCTTCAGCTCAGTAGATAAAGTGCTTGATACTTCCATTGTAGATACCTGGAGCTGAGAGGTGACTGGAGGAGTTTGAGCTATTGATGTCTCTATGGTGCTCACAATCTTGCTCAAAGAACCTATCTCCATAGATTTAACAATTTTAGGTGGAGAGTGAGGAAGAGATGCAATGACTGCTACTGCAATTTTCACTGGGTCATCCTCTTCTTTGTCTTCCTCATCAGCTTCTTCCTCCTTTTTTTCTTCCTCCTCCTTTATCAGATCCTAAAGGTCTTCATCAGTTACATTCATGGAGATAGAATCATTACCTTGCTCATCATCCATATCATCACTGTCATCATCCTTGATTTCAACTGGATACTCAGATGGCTTGTGAAGATGATAAATACCTTTCCACACATCTGTAGCATCCTTGACAATTCTTTTAATGTCTTTAATCAAAATTAAACAAGTGTGGAATCTGATTGTCATTTTGTCTTTATGTTTCTTCATTGCCTCTTTAGCCTCTACCTCAATGAGACTCAGTAACAACTGTCTCAAGGATTGCTCATAAATATCTTTAGCAGTTTGTTCAGCTACATCCCATCTTGGTTGAATCCTTGCTAGTAATCCACTAGAAATTTGAGAGGTTAATTGATCAAGGGAATACTTCCATCTTCCCACCTTTGAGAGTACTAGCTCCTCAATCTGCATCAGTCCTAGTTTCAAATTTCAATGCCTTGAAATTTGCTATGCCTGATCCTTCATCCATTTTCTTTAGTCTTCCTTCGAATGTGAGAGGAGGCTTGCTAAATACTACTTCCTTCTTTCCTTTCTTTGTCCTTCTTATGAATACTGCCTGAGGTTTGGTGATAATCACGTTACCTTTCTTCTTCATAGGCTCCTCTTCCTTTTTAGATTCTTCTTTTTCTATATCTTCATCTTTTCTCTTGGTAAGCATAAGAGGGCCAGTATCAGTTTTTAACTTAGCAATTTTCCTCTTTCCTTTGTTAATTGACTGAGGCAGCTTGATTTCAAGTTCAATTCTTGCTTTGGCCTCATCATAGGTACCAAATGCTAGAATATTGGGAATAGCTAGCTCATTCATCAGTGCCTCAATAATATCTCTTGCTTCATCAATATTCAGCTCATAAGGCAATGGTTTTACCCATGCCACTCAGGGTATGACTGCCTATATATACACTTTGTCATAGTCAACCATGAAGCATACATCATCTTTATAGTCCTCAACAAGCTTAGGGGGAATTCTAAACCTGTTGTTCATCCTCTCTTTGAAATCTTCAAAATAGTTATCCATTACTTTATCAGAATTTTTGCCCATTTCTGCAATGAATTCATTAATCTGATACAAAATTGGAATATCTTTTCTCCATACAATTGTACCTTTAGAAGGGAAAAAATTTTGTACATAGAATAATAAATAGGTTAAAAAAGAACCAAATTTACAAGGGTTTCTCTTTGAAGTCCTTATGCTATCCATATTTTTGTTAAATTGTTTCAATAGTACATCTGCCAGGTCGAATTCCATATTCTTCTTCACAACCTTATATGCTAAGCCCACAGCCCCGCAAGGCACACTATTCAATCTGCTGGAACTATACATCTTATATGCAATTAAATAAATTCCAAATCTTAGCTCTGCATTAGATACATTGTTAAGTTTCAAACCTCTACCATCCCACTCTACTAGGGTTAACTTTTGAAGTTCATCCTGACTTAGGGTTTTAGTGGTTTTGGATTTGCTCAACATAAGTAAACCCGTGATCTTATGAATCATCTTTTTCATTATCAGGACAGGTTGCTCTAACCACAACTGACCATTATGCACACGGCTTAATATGTATCTTATCCATTTCATTTGAAAGTTCCTTGGCAAGTACGGGATATGGGTCAAACCTTTGGTTTCCAGATGTTTGTGCTTGGGTTTGAGGGTTCCATCCACACATAACTTGACTAGGGCACTATCCATTTCCAATGTACCAATTTCCTAAATATTGCACTTAAAATGAGTACAAATATTGTTAACAAGGAGTACCTTTGGTGGAATTTATGATTGAGCTCCATACGGGTCAAGCAATTCAGCTATGGCAGGAACGAGCTTGAAGCTAGGTGCTTTCCATTCGACTCCCTTAACAAGCATTTTAGAGCTTCTCTTTGCCTTGCTTTTGTTGGTGCTTGCAGAAGCCATTTCTGCTCGGTGAGTGAACAATTTCATAAAACAAATTCTTCGCTAGAAAATCACTTCAAATTGCTTGAACTCACTTGGGTGCTCTTGGAAATCTCTTTGCTCTGTATATTCTAAATTCATGGTGAAAAATGAGATCAAATTCTTCCTTCTTGATGAAAAATCTTCCATTAATGCTTAGGTACAAAGGTAGCTGAGATGACCTAGTGTTTTTTCAGATAGTCACTGACTTATTCGATAAACCTTGAAACTTGGTGAACAAACAAAACCTTTCATATTCCCGACCTAGCTCGATTAAGTCTAAGACCAACCTTGCTTAGTAGATGCATCACAGTGAACTATGTCTTGTATCTGAAATACTGATTTTCCATTTGCACTCCTTCATTTTGAAACTACTTAGGATATGGCTTGAAGATGTTGTCCCTGATCCTCCTTGATGAGTCTAATTAGAAATGGTGGAATCACCCACTTCTTGAGTTCCTCAAACTCGGGTTCCTCAAACTGACTCGGTGACCTTTTGATACTCGACATCCACTACAATACACTGCATCATCATGCACTCGGTAAGAGTAGAGACATGGTCCATACTAATCACTCTAAGTAGCTTGGAACTTAGTAACCATTGGTGACTCGATGAATATTGTGTCACTTGGTAAAAACCGAATCCATTGATAACCTTCTTCACTTGGTAAACATTGATTGCTTCATTTACCTTGATCACTCGATAAACACTAAGTCCTTCATTTACCTTGATCACTTGGTAAACACTAAGTCCTTCATTTAACTTGATCACTCGGTAAACACTGATTTCAACTGATGACTCAGTGAACACTGAGAACTTGGTAAACACTGTTGAACTTCCCATTTGCTCGGTGACTATTGTTTAGCATGGTATGAATTATTCTACTTGGTAACCACTACTGATCACTCAATATGAATTGTAGACTGAGTAATGAGCTTGTTAAGCATTCAAACTTGAATAAGTGTTGTAACTAATGAAAAATATATCATAATTCCAATAGACTCATATGACTATTGTGAAAAGGATATTTAGATATCTCAAAGGAATTGAAGATTATGGCCTATGGTGTAAATAAGTGGGTGACTTTAATCTTACGTTTGCATGTATGTTGATTGGGCTAGAAATGTTGATGATAGAAAAAGAATAGGAGGTGAAGTTTTCCTTTTAGGAAAAAGTTTGATTATATGGATAAGCAAGAAACAGAGTTACATTTCACAATCTACTAGTGAAGCTAAATATGTTGTTGTTGCAATCAATTATTCAAATATTATATGGATTAAGAAATTTTTGGAAGGGATGCAAGAATAGGTAACTGAACCTATTACTATTTATTGTAATAATACCAGTTCTATCAATATCTTAAAGAATTCAGTGATACATGTAAAAAAAACTACATATCAATCAAATATGATTATTTGAGGGAACTAGTTCAAGAGAAACAAGTGAGGCTTGAGTATGTAAATTATAAGGAATAAATTGTTCATATATTTACTAAGCCATACTATTGTTGTTTCAAAATGCATGCCTCATTTTGCCTAAAAATGGAGACCCCCTAGTAAATTTTTTTAGCTTTTTAGATCCCTAGTCCAGGGTTTGAGTCTTTCTTAGGGTTTTATCTTGAGTCAAAGTCAACCTTGGCCCTCTGCCTGAGAAATAGGGTGACCACAAATTAGGAATTTTGGAAAAAATTTGATCTTTATAAGTAAATAGGGTGCACTGGCACACCTTCTATACCTATCACACCCTTGAAAGTGCACTATCATGCTAGTTGCACTCGTGGGAATGCTTTCCTTTGAGATGTGCACATTCATAGGTGCACACCCCAAAGGGTACACTCTATCTCGGGTCTATGAAAGCCCAGTATACCCCTTGTTCATTATCTCATTCTTCCTCTTCTAAAGTGAATAGCACACCTCTACACCCCATAAGGTGTGCCACTCTACTTCATATCCTATACACAAAATACAAAAACATGTTTTCAAAAAAATGAAAAGGTGTGCACCTTGCGCACCTTTTTTTGCACACACCTAATAAAAAATAACTAAAACCTAAGCTAAAAATCATTCACCAAAGATAAAGGTGCATAGGTGTACAACTATCCAAGGTGCACATGTGCACACCTTTACCAAGGCTAAGCATTACCCCAGGTATAGTAAAGGTGCACATATAGTGCACCCCATAAGGTGCACTAAGTGTGCACCCTTTCCTTTCACATTTGATATTCCTTTGTACTATAAGGGTGCACACCTAGTGCACCCGACAAGATGTGATAGGTGTATACCCTTAGTATTGAAAGCTTTGTTTAGGAAATATGCATCTAGCACACCCTTAAGGTGCATAAGGTGCACCATTTTTTTGTTCATCATGGGTGTTTTGAAGGGTTTTTGGTTGTTTAGTCTTAGTTTTTGAGATTTAGGGTTTTTGGGTTGTGTTTTTGCAGTCTTAATTAGCATTTTTTTTAGTTAATTTTTTCAACCTTCCAAACTAATGAATATTTGATTTGGGAAGATTTAATGACTTCTTCCTCATCCTCCATCACTACAAAGATGGCTCTAAAACTATAGTGGTCTTCAAATTCCAATGTGTTCCATCGAAGTCACTCTTCTAGGATGAATATTCATAAATTTGATATACTGAGCTAGGCCATATCAACTAGTAAGCATTAATGGTGCTATGCAACAAGCCAAATGAAAGACCCCCTATGGTATTTGCACTTATCAGATCAAGACTAGTAAACACAATGTCACACCCAGTTTCAATACAATCTTTGGAGTTGATTATGGCATTAGCAGAGAACTATGTTTTAGAGAAAAGGGTTGTGAAAAGAATCACTGGAGAGATCATCCTAAATCTGAGGCCTAAGAATATAGAGAAATTATTCCATCTTTCAAGAGAAGATCAATACATTAGGTTAACATATCATCAAGCAGAAAGGTGGTATAGAGAGCATGGAGAGGAAGCATCTGAAATCATTCAATCCTTATATCTCATTGATAAGACTCCTCTTGGATGAAATGTAGGAGAAGTAGATGTGAAAAAGGGCTATATGAAAGATGATATCGAACATTTTATAGTGCTCTTGAGTAGAGTCATGGGATTACCATCAGCTAGACATTTGAATATATGGATGGTACACTTTATCGAAACCATCACAATAGCAAAAATGCCAATTTATTTGGCTTCAATTCTTAGTGAGAATTTAGATGAGCAACTGTTGGTAGTCAAGAACAACCAAAGGTTCTATATGACATCCTATTTGATGTACCTATTAATTGTAGGAGCAACACATTATCTAGGATCATTCAAAAGGAGAAACTTGCAAGATACAAACACATGGCCATATGTGGTATACTCCTAGTTGGTAAGGAAAAAGCTTTTAGAGCATACTAAGAAATATAGAATAGTGAATGATGCCTTCATTTGTGTAATCATATTTTTCATTGAAGGAGATTATGTGAAAAGGATGTCAGAAGAGCCAGTGGAAAAGATTACAGAAGTTGGTGCCTATTACATCTAATTTAAAACATTCACCTATTTAAGGGTAGTAGGTACAACTGTGAATCCAAAGAAGCTCCCTAGGTATACATGTGATAGACTTATATTGCTAGAGATTACATGACAACTCATGTTTACATATGAGAGAGTAAGGAAGCAATGTAAGAAGACTTGGGTATGACCCATCACTATAGGTTTATTTAGTGTTAGCCAGAAGCAGGATATTGTGACTTTTGAGTCTAAATGGGATCAATTTCCCTTGGAGGATTATATCTCTCCTTGTCCTTGTTTTGATTACATTGGAAAAGTTCAATATTTGGTAGCAAAACAATTCAAACATGAAGATGCCATAGAGGATCATTGGATGAATGCAATGGATGACTATGAAATCTGAATAATAGATTATTATAGGATGACTCTCTATCTGGTAGGTAGTGCCTTAAAAATCAAGATTCCATTAAAGATTGTGCTGTAGGATACTAAAGAGGTTTTGGATCCATTATATAATAGAGATAAGATAAATGATCACCCTATTATGAATTTGGAGATTGATAGAGAAGAAAACTCAAATATCAATCATAGGGCAAGGCATGTCATCCAGTTAACCAAGAATTGGATCAAGAGACCATTCAAGCCAGATCCAATTCCATAAACTATAGTTTTCCAAGCTACATCCTGCCTAGTGAAAGGTAGAGGAGTGAAGGTGATGGTGCCAACATTCATAGTTCAGTCTCTAGTAAGACCAAAAATAGTGCATTAGCTTGATAGAGAAGTTACATACTTTAGGGCACAAAAGGGTAAGGGAAAAAGGAAAAGAACTTCCCCTCAACAAGCTGAGCCCAAAGAAGAGGCAACTCAAGCACTAGAACACCAAGGAGTAGAGAATGTAGAAGGGGCAAAAAACATAGAATTCATCCAGACTTAGGATAATCCATTAGTGCCACCATCAAAACAAGGGCAAAGAGTTGAAGTAGAAGCATAGGAAGTATCTCTCCCTATATAAGAGGAAGAAGCCTCCCCATTGACCACCAAGAAAAGAAAGATGAAAACTTTGATTAAAAGGAAAAGGAGACAAAAGGTGATAAGGAAGGTTATTTATTTTCCATTAGTCCCAAAAGTTATTCCAAAAGAGGAATAAGAGGATGATGAATATGAAGAGAATAACCTTCCCTTGAGTCAAAGGACTTGTCTTGCTAGGGCTATAGAGGTAGAATGGAGAAGAATCTCCACTATAAAACCACCATCCATTCCTATACAACCTATTTAGGCTACAACTTTGAAAGATGAGGTACAAAAATGGATTGATGAGTAAGAGGACCAAGGGGTTGATGTCTTTCAAATGTTAGATTTGTATTTCATACCTATAGGCACTGAGCTAGTAGGTGACAAGGTAAGGATACACCAACAAATCAACCTCAACAAGAGGATTGGATTCAATTGCCACCTCAGCCACAAGACCCAAAATTATTCCACCATCATCAAGTCAAGATTTATCTTTCTTGGATAAAGGTTTAGTTACTCCTCTCTCAAGGGAATGAGAGAATTAATTGAAGCTCTCAAGAAACTAGAGCCACCCATTGGTGATGCATGAACATTGGCCTTTGTTATGAGTGATCAAAATTAGTACTTATTTTCCCATGTTGTTATTCATCCTCTATATTAAGATATTGAGAATTTGACTCCAAAATATTATCAAATCAAGGAGGTTTTGCCTAGAAAACCCACTATGGATACTACCAAATTGATGGTTACTATGGGAATCAAAGAAGTGTTTAGGCACTTAGAACAAGATGAGTCTAAATTGTTAAACCTAGGTTATTTGAATGAAGTAGTTGGTCCACTAGATCCTAAAAATCCTAAGGAGACTCTAAATGTGGCACTTGATAAGAGGGATAAGGAGACTGTACAATTAGATCCATTTTTGAAGGCTTGTAAGCAATGGCAGGAAACTTTTAAGAGAAAGGTGTGCAGATCATACAAGGACATCTTAAACTACTAGACAACATGAAAAATAATGCAGATAAGTTGGTTTCTACATTAAACTAGGATTTTGGGTTAATGGATGAAGTACATACTTGGGGTAAAAATCTACAAATGTTATGGTGAATAAAGGGTCAAAGATATTAGATATTGATGGATGTGTATACTGCAGATGAGTTAGATAAGATGGTAGATGGTAATAAAATAATGTAAACATTACATGCAGATATTCATAAGTTCAAGGATCAAACCTGAAAGCAAATTTTGGAGGCAGAGAGACATTACAGTGATGCTTGCTTGGACATTTTTGAAGATGATTCAAGAGATAAACTAATGACTGTACAATTAGTTGTTGAACAATTTAGGAAGACTTTTGTAGAATCTTTTACTGATGAGGATATTAGACAAGCATTTAAGCTTGAAGAGGGATTGCTAGAATTAGATGTGGAATTGGGAGATTTTGCAAAGACTCGCATAGAGGTGTGTAACTATAGGTAAAAAGTAAAGGATAAATATGATGCTTTAGATATTTTTTATGCAACCCAAGTGATGGAGATTATAGAGAAAATCAAGAGAAAATACCCAAACATAGCTCTACTATGAAGAACAACAAAACCCAAAAGCTATGATTTTAGTTTTGACACTTGGTAAAATTTTGCATTTTTTAGACATATCTTCCAAGGTGTGCAAGCTTCTAAGGTGTGCTAGGTGTGCTAGGTACACAAGGTGCACAAGGTGTTCTTATCCAAGGTGCACTATTTTTTTTTTTGAAGAAGTTAGAGGTGCACCAACAGTTAACTACCAGTTCCAAATTGAGAGTTTTCCATGCATCAAAAATGCATTCTAATGGCAGTTTAACTCCTACAAACATCAAAAGAAGGTTGAGCTTCTATTTTTGGCATCTTCAAAGACTCCTACATCATCTTATGGCTTTCTTCTTCTTATTTTCTCATGCTTTCTTTTTTTTAAAGCATGTAAAGGCTCATGCATCCATTAAATGATATAAATAAGAATGGAGTCCTAGTTAGCACCAATTAGAGAGTCATTTTGTACATAAATAGATTTGTTTTATTAGTTTAGAAGCATATATTTGTGTGAAGAAATCTCTCACTCCCAACACAAATTGAGGAGAAATTTTCCTATAAATTTAGGAATGTAATATTTATTCTACACCATTATTTTGATGCAATAATATATGCTATTGGTGCTCTCATTTAGAGTGTAGTTTTTTATTAGATAAATAGGTTTTACAAGGACCCTAAAACCCAAGAGTTAAAACATAAACAAGGCTGATAATAAGTGTTAAAAGCTCAACCAAAAAAGAACAAGTCTAAAGGCTGATAAAAAGCACTAGGCCCAGCTAAACAACAAAGGCCATAGGAAAGGCCACATTGTTTATATATTTTGAGAGTGTAGTTATTCTTGCCTGAGTATGTTATATTTTGTGAATATATGTTCATGAAGTGTATTTGAGCCAATAATTTTATTGTATTATTTTGATTGTACGATCTTTTAGTTTAGGTGTTTTTTACATGTTTACAAATTTTACTAACATATGTAGTTGGAGAAGAGATCACCATATTGGTCCTGCATAGCTTTTTGTCTTTCATGCACACTTTCTATGGCCTTGTGATTTGATAAAAAGTGAAACATCTTATAGTTACTAAATCCCCATAAATGATTGCATTAGTGGAGTTAAGGAAGCATTTCTCCTATTTTTATTGGTTATCTACCAATCTTTTCAAAGGCTTAACTTGTAGACGTGTTGATGTAGGAGCATCCTGGATTGCCTTGCTATCCTACTCATCTTTGTTCATTCTACATCTTGAAGCCAGGTGCCAATGGTTTCCAATCTTTTATTGTTGTCATGATTTTTAGTGGATGCAGATTTATTATAGCTCTAGTGGATGTCGAGTCACTATACCTCTAGTGGATGCTGAGTTACTATAGCTCTAGTTGATGTCAAGTTATTGTAGCTCTAGTGGTAGTTAATGTGTCAAGTGAATCTATTGGTGTCGAGTGTTACTATTGGTGTCAAGTGTTCCTATTGGTGTTGAGTGTCAGTATTTTTTGTTAGCTTGTGGTGACTGATCAAGAAAGTACTGTACATACTCCATAATTTTGTGGGGTTCGCGGCATCGCTCCAAAAAACATTTGGTACTATTCGTAGATTCACCATTCATAGATTTGCCACTAAAGTTATGGCTAATTTATGGCTAACATGTTACAACCCTAAAGCGGTTTAATATTTGTATAAAAGGTCTTAGGGTTATGGATTGTAAGATAGTGTGATGCAAAATTGCTTCTTGTGGCAGTATTGAGCTATAAGGGATTACATATTGTAATAAAGTTGTAATTATTGGATTGCAATAAGATCAGACTTGTTGTTTGGTGGACGTAGCCCAGGGATTGGGTGAACCACATTAAATCTTGGTGTCTTGTGTTCATTTCTGTGTGATCTATTATTTTCTATTATTGGTTATATTTATATGTAGTTTTTATTTTTGTCTGTGGTTTTATCCTAACAAGTAGTATCAAAGTGAGGTTGTCTTTTAGTTATCCTCTGCAGGAAAGTCTCACGGTTAAGTGGGAGTCTCATAGTTGAGTGGGAGTGATGGAAGATGAGGGTAAGCTGAGGGTTGACAGGTTTAATGAGAAAACCTTGTAGTTATGGAAGATGCAAATGGAAGACTATCTTTATTAGAAGGATTTATGGAAGTCGTTGGAAGGCAAAGCCAAGAATCAAGGAACTATGTCAGATGTTGAATGGGATCTTTTGGATAGAAAGGCACTTGAAAGTATTCGGTTATGCTTGGACCATCGATGGCATTTAATATTACAAAAGAAAAGATGATAGAAGAGTTCATGAAAACCCTAGTGACACTATATGAAAAGCCCTCTGCTTCAAACAAGGTATTTCTCATGAAGCATTTATTTAATATGAAAATGGTAGAAGGTGGATCTATTGCAGATCATTTAAATGAGATTAATACTATTACTAGTCAATTATCTTTTGTGGGTCTAAATTTTGATGAAGAAATTAGGGCTCTCTTGATTTTGTGTTCTTTGCCTGAAAGCTAGAATGGTTGTGAGTAATTTTGTTCCTGGATCTAGTACCCTAAAATATGATGATGTCATTGGTGTTGTTTTGAGTGAGAAAACTCATAGGAAATTCTTAGGTGGATCTACATTAGGAAGTGCTTTGAATGCACAAAGAAGGGGTAGAACAACTGAGAGAGGAAGTAACTCTAAAAATAATGGGAAATCAAGAGGAAAGTCAAAGGGGAAGAGGTCTCAATCGAGAGGATCAAACAACTGCTAGTACTGTAGGAAACCAGGGCATAAAAAGAAAGATTGCTGGAATTGCAAGAAAAAGGAGGCAAATGTGGTAAGTAACAAATCCAAAGAGAATTCTTTGCTTCTATCTTTAGAAAGTGTTGATGATTCATGGGTTTTAGGTTCTAGTGCTTCATTTCATGCTACACCTCATAGAGGTTATTTCATTGATTATGTCCAAGGAGATTTTGGGCTTGTTTAATTGGGGGATAATGAACACTGTCAGATTGTTGGAAAGGGAAAAATTAAGATTAAGTTGCAGAATGGGAATCATTGGCTACTACATGAGGTAAGACATGTTCCAAGACTGAGTAGGAATTTAATTCCAACCGGGCAACTTGGTGATGAGGGTTGTGTAGTTACTTTTAATGATAAAAATTGGAAGGATTCAAAAGGTTCCCTTGTAGTACAAAAAGGTGTGAAAGTAGGCACCTTATATCTTTGTACAGGTCATATTGTTCCTTCTACTTTGATTGTTTCAGAGAAAAATGAATGTTCAGAAACAATTGTTGCAGTTGAGCAGGGAGAACAAATAGTTGTTGTAAATTTTGATACAGTGTTGTGGCACAATAGACTTGGGCACATGAGTGAGAAAAGTATGAAAGTACTTCATTCAAAGAAAGTTTTTTCAGGTCTAAAATGTGTTAATATGGATTTATGTGAAAGTTGTGTGTATGGAAAACAAAAGAGAGTGAGTTTTGTAAAGACTGGGAAGGAAAAGCAAAAAGAGAAATTAGAACTTGTGCATATGGATGTATGGGAACCAGCTCAGGTATCTTCCCTTGGTGGCCCTCATTATTATGTTACATTTATTGATGACGCAACTAAAAAAATATTGGTTTATTTCCTTAGACAAAAATCTAATGTATTTCAAACTTTTAAGAAATGGAAATGCTTGGTTGAAAATGAGACTGGTAAGAAATTAAAATGTCTCAGATTTGATAATGGTGGTGAGTATTGTAGTCATGAGTTTGAATATTATTGCTCCACTAATGGTATTCATAGACAAAAAACTATTCCAAGGACTCCACAGGAAAATAGAGTAGCTGAACGCATGAACAATACTATAATGGAGTATGCAAGGAGGATGAAGTTCCATGTTGGGTTGCCCTTACACATGTGGGTGGAGGCTATCAATACTACAGTATATTTGATTAATAAAGGTCCCTCTACTCCTTTGGGCTATGGTATTCTAGAGGAGGCATGGACTAGTAAGAAGGTGAATCATTCTTTTCTCAAGACCTTCGGTTGTGAAGCTTTTTCTCATATAGACTTTGAAAATAGAACCAAGCTAGAAGCTAAATCAAAGAAATGTATTTTTGTTGGATATGGCATTAATGAATTTGGTTATAGGCTTTGGGATTTTGAAAATCATAAAATTGTAAGAATCTTGGATGTCATAATCAATGAGAAAGTGTTGTACAAAGATCTATTGCAGCAACATGAAAAGAAAGAAGATGATTATGTAGTGCTGGATGATACTCCAAAAGCTGATGTTCTAGCCATTCCTCATGATGTGCAACAACTACAACAACAAATACCACACACACCAGTGAATGTTAGATGGTCAACGAGGCAAATTAGACCTCCACAAAGATTTTTTCACTCTCTGTATTCTATTTTACTTACTGATGCTGGTGAACCTAAAAGTTATGATGAAGCTGTGCAGGTGGATACTAAGATTCAGTGGGAGTCTACAATGAAAGATGAAATGGACTCTTTGCTAAAGAATAAGACATGGGATTTGTGCAAGTTTCCTACAAGTAAAAAGGCTTTAGAGAATAAGTGGGTTTATAGGTTGAAAGAAGAGGAAGGAGGTAAGAAAAGATTTAAGGCCAGGTTAGTTGTGAAAGGATTTGCACAGAAAAAGGGAATTGATTTTGATGAGATATTTTCTCATGTTGTTAAAATGACTTCTATCCATACTATTTTAAGTCTTGTGGCTACTAAAGATTTACATTTAGAGTAGCTAGATGTTAAAATAGCCTTCTTTCATGGTGATTTAGATGAAGAAATATATATGGCTCAGCCACGGGGATTTGAGGTCAAAGGTAAGGAGAACTTAGTGTGAAAATTGAAGAAAAGTTTATATGGCTTGAAGCAAGCACCTCGGCAATGGTATCTTAAATTTGACAGGTTTATGCATGAGCATGGCTATAACAGGTGTCATTTAGATTATTGTGTTTATTTTAAGAGGTTGGATGATGATAGCTACATTATTTTATGTTTATATGTTGATGATATGCTTTTAGCTGGGTCTAACATGGATCATATTAAGGGGTTGAAATGCCAGTTAGCACATGCATTTTCTATGAAGGATTTGGGGGCAACAAAAAAAATCCTTTGTATGAAGATTTGCAAAGATAGGAAGAACAGAACATTGATGCTATCTCAGGCTAATTATGTTGAGAAGGTGTTGCAACATTTTTCTATGGAGAATGCTAAAGCTGTCAGCACACCTTTACCTGATCATTTGAAATTGACTAAGGAGATGTGTCCTAAGACACAAGAAGAGGAGGATAAGATGTCCAAGGTACCCTATGCTTCAGTTGTAGGAAGCTTGATGTATGCTATGGTATGCAGTAGGCCAAATATTGCCTATGCAGTGGGAGTCGTTAGCAAGTATATGAGTCATCCAAGATTTGAGCATTGGAATGTTGTCAAGTGGATTCTAAGATATTTGAGAGGAACATCCAATAAGTGTTTACACTTTGGGGGCTCTACTACTGATTTACAGGGCTATGTTAACTCAGATTTGGCAAGAAATATTGATACTAGGTGGAGTACTATAGGTTATGTCTTTATTGTTGGTGGGGCAGCCGTGAGCTGGGTTTCTAGGTTACAGAAGATTAATGCTCTATCCACTACAGAGGTAGAGTATGTTGCTGCTACAGAGGCAGCCAAGGAGATGATATGGCTTCAGTTCTTCTTGGAAGAATTGGGACATCATCTGAAGGATAATTATTTGTTCATAGATAGTCAAAGTACCATTCATCTTGCAAAGAATTCAGCTCTGCATTCTAAGACCAAACACATACAGTTGTGGTACCATTTCTTTCAGTCAGTTTTGGAGGATGGACAGTTATATCTAGAGAAGATACATACCAATGACAATCTAGCAGATATTTTGACAAAGGTTGTAACAAGGGAGAAGTTGAAATCCTCCTCAACATCGGTTGGTCTTCTAGACTGAACATGAATAAAAGAATAGTAGAGTCTAGGGTGGTTTGATCCAGTGGGAGCCCCATGTGGTATTGGTATTACTACAAGATCAGTCTGCAAGTGGGAGATTGTTGTTTAGTGTTGAGCTTGATTAGTCTCCAAGTGGAAGATTTTGCAAATTGTGTTGACTAATCAGGAAAGTACTGTACATACTCCATAATTTTGTGAGATTCGCGGCATCGCCCTAAAAAAAAAATTTGGTACTATTCGTAGATTCACCACTAAAATTATGGCTAATTTATGGCTGACATGTTATAAGCCTAAGCGGTTTAATATTTGTATAAAACAGATTAGGGTTAGGGATCGTAAGATAGTGTGATGCAAAATTGCTTCTTGCGGTAGTATTGAGTTGTACGGGATTACAAATTGTAATCAGGTTGTAATTATTGGATTGTAATAAGATCAGGCTTGTTGTTTGGTGGACATAGCCTAGGGATTGGGTGAACCACATTAAATCTTGGTGTCTTGTGTTCATTTTTGTGTGATCTATTATTTTCTATTATTGGTTATATTTGTATGTAGTTTTTATTTTTGTCTATGGTTTTATCCGAACAAGTGGTATTAGAGCGAGGTTGTCTTTTAGTTATCCTCTGTAGGAAAGTCTCACAGTTAAGTGGGAGTCTCACAGTTGAGTGGGAGCGATGGAAGATGACAGTAAGCTAAGGGTTGATAGGTTTAATGGGTAGAACTTCTAGTTATGGAAGATGCAAATGGAAGACTATCTTTATCAGAAGGATTTATGAAAGTCGTTGGAAGGCAAAGCCAAGAATCAAGGAACTATGTCAAATGCTGAATGGGATCTTTTGGATAGAAAGGCACTCAAAAGCATTTGGGTATGCTTGGCACCATCAGTGGCATTTAATATTACAAAAGCAAAGATGACAAAAGAGTTGATGAAAATCCTAGTGACACTATATGAAAAGCCCTCTGCTTCAAACAAGGTATTTCTCATGAAGCGTTTATTTAATATGAAAATGGTAGAAGGTAGATCTATTGCAGATCATTTAAATGAGTTTAATACTATTACTAGTCAATCATCTTTTGTGGGTATAAATTTTGATGAAGAAATTAGGGCTCTCTTGATTTTGTGTTCTTTGCCTGAAAGCTAGAATGGCTGTGAGTAATTTTATTCCTAGATCTAGTACCCTAAAATATGATGATGTGATCAGTGTTGTTTCGAGTGAGGAAACTCATACGAAATGCTCAGATGGATCTACATCAGGAAGTGCTTTGAATGTATAAAGAAGGGGCAAAACAACTGAGAGAGGAAGTAACTCTAGAAATCATGGAAAATCAAGAGAAAAGTCAAAGGGGAAGAGGTCTCAATCAAGAGGACCAAATGACTATTGGTACTGTGGGAAACTAGGGCATAAAAAGAAAGATTGCTAGAATCGCAAGAAAAATGAAAGAGATAAATCAGATGGAGACAAGGAGGAAAATGTGGTAAATAACAAACCCAAAGAGAATGCTTTGCTTCTATCTTTAGAAAGTAGGAGATTGTTGTTTAGTGTGGAGCCTGATCAGTCCCCAATTGGGAGATTGTGTAGATTGTGGTGACTGATCAGGAAAGTATTGTACATACTCCATAATTTTTTGGGGTTCGCAACATCGCCCCAAAAAAATAAATTTGGAACTATTCATAGATTTGCTATTCGTAGATTCGCCACTAAAGTTATGGCTAATTTATGGCCGACATGTTATAACCCTAAAGCAGTTTAATATTTGTATAAAAGGGCTAAGGGTTAGGGATTGTAAGATAGTGTGATGCAAAATTTCTTCTTGTGGTGGTATTGAGTTGTAAGGGATTATGGATTGTAATCAGGTTGTAATCACTGGATTGTAATAAGATCGAGCTTGCTGTTTGGTGGATGTAACCCAAGGATTGGGTGAACCACATTAAATTTTGGTGTCTTGTGTTCATTTATTTGTGATCTATTATTTTCTATTATTGGTTATATTTGCATGTAGTTTTTATTTCTGTTCAAGGTTTTATCCTAACATTTGTCTTAGTCCTTCTTTGACCGAGTTGTCTATGTCTGGTTCTAGTTTGATTTGACCTTACACGTATTTAATTTTGTTATTGGTAGTTAATATTTGATGTGAGCCAACTTATTATTATGCCTATATTTAATGTAAGGTTTTATTTTTTGATAGGTTGACATGTAGCCACACAAATATTTAAGGAGGTCTGGGATTGAATTTTAAGAAGAAGTTAGAGGATGTAAAAGTTGGAGGTGTATGTGTCTAGAAATCTAAATTTAAAGTTGGATAGTGGATTGAGTGTATTTTATATCTAGCCATAACTTACAAGGCCTTACAGCGAGGCATATGTGCTAATTATTTGATGAATCAATAAGTGTTTCTCTTCTTCCTCCTTTGGTTGTTGTTCTTTGTGTTGTGTTTCCACTATGTTAACTCTTATAAGGTGGTTTGGAGATCTGGTTGTGTCATTTGGCCCTAGTTTTTCCATACCTCCCTATTTCAAGTGATATTAGAGCTCAATGTTCATCCTTGTGGAGATTGGATTGTGGAGAACCCTAAATGAATTTGGTTGTGGGATAGTAGATCTAAGGATTTGACCTACAACTTGCAGAGGGTTAAAATCTTGTAGAAACCTGATTTGTAAAGATAGTTTGAGGTAGAGAAAATATTAATAATATAATATTGGATACATTGAGATAAATTGTAGCTAGATTAGATGTTTTGGAGATAGCCCAGAGGAGAGGAACACATCTTGATGATATAAGTGATGATGAAGTAGTAGCACAAAACCTTAATCTAGAACTTGAAGAAGACCAAGCTGAAGCAAGATTGTTAAGAGTGTTGTCTTTGAAAAATTCAAAGCCTATAGTAGAAGTTGTTCCTTATAATGGAAAATTGGATACCAATGTTGTGTTAGATTGGATCTCTGAAATAGAGAAGTTCTTTGAGTATGAAAACACTCATGATAGTAGGAAGGTGAAGATTACAGTTACTATGTTGAAAGGACATGCATCACTATGGTGGGAGCATTTGCAAAATGATAGATAAAGGAGAGGAAAGGAGACCTAAGGCTAGAGAAAATCTAATGGTGAGAAGAACCTCATGTAATAAGGGAAGTAATGAGGAACCTATTTTAAGGAGAAGTCTTTTCAAGACAAGATGTAAGATGGCTAAAAAATGTTGCAGAGTGATCATTGACAATGGAAGTTCTACAAATTTGGCATCAAAAGAGCTAGTTACAAAGTTGAAATTGCAAAGGCTAAAGCATCTTAAACCCTATCATGTTTCATGGATCAAAGATGAGCATAAGATATTGTTAAGTGAGCAATGCCTTGTGAAGTTCAAGATTGGACATGACTTTGATGAAGTTTTGTATGATATTATGCTTATGGATTGTTATCATATTATGTTTGGTAGACCTTGGAAATATGATAGATATGCTATACATGATGAAAGATTGAATCAATATACTCTTTGGGTGAATGGGAAGAAATAAATATTGCTTCCTTTGATTGAAAGTCCAAATGAGGTTTATTTTACTATTGTAAAAATTTACATGGTTAATTTGAAACAATTTGAAAAGGAAAAAGAATCAAGTTTGTTTTTCTATAATTCCAAGGAGACTGAGTTATATCAATAGTAACTAAGTGCCAGAAAGTAGTATTGGCCAAGCACCAGTCAGTGGTGACTGTGTCACATCTGGTAGTATTGATCAAGTACCAAAAGAAATTGCAAAATTGTTGAATGAGTATTAAGAGATTTTTGTAGTGGATATACCTGATGTTTTACCTCCAATGAGAAGTATAAGTCATTGTATAGATCTTGTAATGCCCCGCCAAGGGATCCAAAAGAATTAACCTAAAGTTTCACTAAGTTTGCTAAATATTTTTTTTTTTGAAGTAAGAAAGTATAACATACACATCAAACACATAGTAGCGGAAGCAATAACATGTAATCATCGACAAACATACATTGTAAGTTACATTTCTTAAAGATCCCAAGACGTTGAGTCACATTTAAATTTAATTAATTCTAAGTCTAACAACTATCACATACATATGAAAGAATAATCAGAAAGTCCCATGTCCATAATATACATTTGTTCCGAATGCCTCTCAAAAAATTAATTCGGAATGCTCAATCATCCACTGTACAAGTCACAGGGTATGAAAGGCTTAAAAGAATATACATATGTAAAGATAAAGATACAACATCCTCAAATCCATGATACAAAGTACAGTAAAAATATATGAAACTATTCACCATACTTGATACATCCATACATCCATAATGATAAAACATCTATCATAAAATCTAACCATCCATCATAATAATCCAATAACATAGTGAAGGTAAATGCCAATCACGAAAACTCCAGCCACGGTGACCACAGAACGGATCTCAATGGTAAGAGTAAAAGCACTACCACCCGACCATGTGGAACCTAAATGGTCCGCTCCCACTACGCTGAGGAGATAGTCTCAAGTCCCAAATAGGATAAAAAAACCTATAATCATAAATACTCTCTAAGTCCAGGAAATCCTATAAGTATGCTAACTCAAGGGTTCCTAAAATGATCGACATCTAAATCCCAAAGGTACCACAAGACACGTAGGAAACCTAATATGCAAGCGGAAAGTGTCATCGCAAAAGTCATATAGAAGTTACCTGAGCAATCCCTTAGGAATCACGGGTCCCTACTGATCCTGCGGCCACTAGTATCCTCTCGTACTGACGAGGCCTACTATGGAATGCAAGGTCGTAACCAAGCGTTCTCTCTACCCCATCCTAGTCTGCACTAGCACTCAAGGCATGGGAGAGAACATACAATTATCTTATTAGGTTCATTTTCCCTCATTTAGTGTAAATGTTTTCACTTATTAAAACAACTTACAATGGGTTACTCCAGGCAGCCTCTTAGGGCCCCGATCCCCATTGCAAGCCACTTCCCGACTCTACACATAGATAACCTACCCTAGGCTCATGAAATCATAAATCAAAGAATCATAATAAAACCACCTCAGTCCTATACAAGCAACTGAAAAACATCATAAAAGATAAGCCACAAAATTACATCAGTTCTTCATTAGCAACAGATAAGCATCCAATAATAATCATATGATCACGACAGTTCTCTATCAGCAACTGAAGGCATCAATGATAAATCATGAAATCCAATGGTTCTCCAATGAGTAATCAGAAAGTATCCCAATAGTAAATTACAATACTGATCGAAGACTCCAAAATGGTCAAGTCAAAACATGAAATCATCAAGAACATAACAAACACTTCAGTCCTCTCAAGCGACCGAAAAGCAATCTAAGTATAACTGATCGAGACTCAAAAATGGTTATCAATATAACTGATCGAGACTCAGAAATGGTTAAGTCAGGTATCTCAACTACATACATCTCAGCTTCACACAAGGAAACTGGAAGCAATAACAAATAGTAAACACAATCATGTCATAGAGCACTTCTTCACATTACCATGGTCGGGTTAAGATAGATCGAGACCAAATCATCATGACATCACATTCACAACCCCGAGCCTCTGGTAACAACCTAAACTGGTCAACGCTAAACCAACCCCATAACACTCAAAGCACAAAGACAACATCAAAGTCTCAGAGATTGGATTTGAAAGTATATTACTGAGTTAAGGTAAGGTTTATGTTTCAGTTTAATGTCGAATTCAGGTAACTAAGTTTTCATAACTACCCCTTACGATTAACCCATTTCTATAATAACTTCCATTAAATCAATAATCCAAATCTATAATTTAGTCAAATAATATTCATTATTAATTAAATTTAATTAAACTAATTTTAATTAAATTAATCAATAATTGCTTGTTCTACTTACTTATCTTAATCTATTCATTAATTGTTAATTTATTAATATTAAACCAAAATTATTAATAAATTAATATATACAAACTATGTTAAATGCATTTAATATTTATCTATTAAATATTAATAAAGGTAAAACTATTATTAATTAAAATATATTATAATTTTATTAATTAAAAAATTTTAATTAATAATAAACATTGTTTTTTTTTTTTTTTGTAAATAATATAATTTTAAAAAATATATTTATAAAGCAAAAACGTACAAGGTATATAAACTGTCGGCTATTCCAGCCGACGGCTTGCCGCAGTCCTTCGGACGCAGGGCCTGCGGTAGCAGGTACATTGTACCTGCGGTCATAGTACCTGCGACGCAGGTACTGTCGGCTAGGCCGACCGTGGGGGTGGGCACGGGGTAAATCCCTCCCCCCCACTAAATTTATATTTTTTAGTTTTATATATGATTTAATTTTAAAAACAATGAATTTGTTTTAAACAATTTTCTTTTCTTTTTTCTTTTTTTTTAATTGAGATTTAATTTCGCTTAAATATAAATATATATATAAATAAATAAATATAAATTTATAAATATACTAACTCAATTCCTCTTTAATATATTAATATATAAATATATTAAAGAATTGCCTTTTTTTTTTATATATATTGGTATAGAAATATAAACAACCAACCGAACTTCTAATCTAGAATATCGGTATTAGATTCAACCCTTTCCCATTTAAATCTCATGTATACAGAAGTTTATAAAAAAGCATCTGATAAATTCCAATATCGTAATGTTTAAACATTCATCATAGAGAATTCAGGTTTACAATCCACAGACACGAAGAAGACAGGAAATAAGAAATTTGCGTAAATAATCAGCGATCAAAACACAAGACCCTACCTGATCCTGATGCTAATATGCAATCTCCAAGAATTGTAAGAGAATTCGCTCCTCTCAATAACCTTCTTCTGGAAAACTTTCTTTGTATCAGCCTTCTGAAATTCACTTCCAAAAGTAGTCTCTCAAAAATTCTCGTCCAAAACGTGTCCCAATTCATGTCCCCCAAGAATGAACTCCCAAAGTTGTGATAAGCAATTTTCTCCTCAAATCGGGGCACTAATTGTGCGTTCACCCGAGAAGACTCTTTGCACAACTGAGTTAACTCCCAAATTAACCTTTATTATCTTTTCTTTTATTTTGCATTCATCTTTCATGCACATTAAGTTGAATTATAAAATAACTTTATTTAATAATCCACTTGACTTCTATTTTAAATTAATTTATTACTTTAATCTCATGTGCACTTTATGAAATTAAAATAACATTATTATTTTCTATTATTTAATCTTTTAATTTAATTCTCATATTTAAACTCATGCTTAGATCATGCGATCTAGAATTCTTAATAATTTAATATCTTTCAACTTTTAATTTATTTTAGAACTTAATTGATAACATATTTAATTAATTTAATTAACAATAATATTTAGCATTTATTTAAAAATGAACTCTAAATATATTATTATTATTAAATTAAATAAATATTATCCTGTTCTAAATTTATCTTTGAACTTTAATCTCCAAATTTAGTTCTTTTATTTAATTAATTTCTCAATTAATTAAATATTAAAGATATCAAAATAATTCTCTATTAAATTAAATCATTAATTAATCTTTTTAATTAATTTCTTTTATTTTAAACTTATGCACGCATCATGCAATGTAGAATCTTTTTAATAATTTAATATCTTTTCCACTTCTTAATTCATTTTAGAAACTTAATTAATAAAATATTTATTAATTCAATTAATAATAATATTTAGCATTTATTTAAAAATGAACTCTAAATATTTTATTATTAAATTAAATAAATATTATCACGTTCTAAATTTAAACTTTTAACTTTTATCACCAAATTTAATTCTTTTTATTTAATTAATTTCTCAATTAATTAAATATTAAAATGTCATAATAATTTTTCCATTAAATTAAATCATTAATTAATCTTTTAATTAGACTTAATTAATAAAAATTACACCAAAGACTCATAAAGCAACATACGAAAACCCATCATTGCAAAGCACATACTAAATCAAACAAAATGGTTATAATCACGAATTAACGTCATTTGACACATTCAGAGGGTACTGACTCAAATATTTGTCCTAATTTTCAATTAGGACAAATGGCTTAAAGGTATGGAATTTTGACTTAAGAATTTATCTCCCCTCTCTTACCATTGAGATAATGCGATAGGGTACGCTCATCCTGGCAATTCAGGGAAGTCAATACCCGGTACCTGCAACCTGCATAAAATCCACGCATGTACAAACACAATATTCTAAGCTAAACAGACAATGGCAGGAAGTGGTGCATCGTGTAGATCCCGACTAGCAGGTGACTACGACTCTCTTCCTTAACCACATCAGAAACACCATACATAAATAAAACAAACACGCACACCATACATATGCAGTATGGGGTAAGTATCCATAAGAAAGCACATGTGATAGTAAACCATCTAACTAATCATCATCGATAACTAAAAACATTGAATAATCATCATACATGCATGAAATATAGAGTACCAAGTAATCTCATCATATAATAAACTGAGTGTAAAACAACATCTGATGATCTCTAAAATAATAATACTAATCATCAAACATAAATTGGCCTAAAAGAGTTTGGCAAGGATGACAGAAATGCGACTTAGGGGCAGGCACTACAGATCTGATTTCTAGAGCTAATTTTTCAAACAATGCACCATATGGATTGACACATAAAAAGAATGAAGAACATAACAGACAAGTGCATGAGTTGTTGCAAAAAGGTTTCATCAAAGAAAAATATGAGTCCATGTGTTGTACCTTCTATATTAGCACCTAAAAATAATGGAGAATGGAGAATGTGTACTAATTTCAAAACTATTAACAAGATCACAGTGAAATATAGGTTTCCTATGCCAAGGATGGATGAAATAATGGATTTTTTGAGTGGGGAAAAGTATTTTACAAAGATTGATTTGAAGAGTGGTTATCATCATATCAAAATTAGAGAAGGTGATGAATAGAAGACTACTTTTAAGATAAAATATGATTTGTATGAATGGTTGGTTATGCCTTTTGGTTTGACTAATGCACCTAGTACTTTCATGAGGGTAATGAATGAAATTCTAAAAAGATTCTTGGTTAAGTTTGTGATTATTTATTTGGATGATATTTTGATATTTAGTAAGACTAATAAGGAACATATTGAGTAGGTTAGACAAGTATTGCAAACATTGAAAGAGGAGAAGTTGATGATTAATTTGAAGAAGTGTTCTTATATGCAAGAGAAGATTGTATATTTGGGATTTGTGATTTCAGTTGATGGTTTGAAGATGGATCCTGAGAAGGTAAAACCAATTTTGGAATGGCCTACACTTGAGAATGTGGGTGAGGTAAGATCATTTCATGGTTTGACTAGTTTTTACAAAAAAATTATAAGAAGTTTTGGTTCTATTTGTAATGCTATGACTGAGACAATGAGAGGAAATTTTTTTAAAAAATTAAGTGGACACATGGAGCTGATAAGAGTTTTTAGACTTTGAAAAAAAAGTTTGTTGAGTTACCTATATTGGCTTTGCCTGATTTCAATAAGATATTTAAAGTTGAATTTGATGCAAGTGGTAGTGCAATAGGATTTGTAGTAAGTCAAGAAGGTAAACTTGTTGCTTTCTTTAGTGAAAAGTTGAATGATGTTAAAAGGAAGTATTCTGTGTATGATCAAGAGTTTTATGATATTGTTCAAGCCTTGAAGAAGTGGAGATATTATTTGATTCCTAAGGATTTTGTGTTGTATATTGATCATAAACCTTTACAATACTTGAAAATTCAACATAAATTGAATCAAAGACATATGAAGTTGGTTGAGTACTTGTAGAGTTTCACATTTTTCATTAAGCATAAGAGTGGAGTTACTAAAAGAGTTGCTAATGCATTGAATAGAAGGCATTTTGTATGCTATTGATCCTAATTTTTCTGAGGCATGGAGAGAGTGCAAAGTACCAAATCTAAAAAATCACATAAGTATGATGAATATTTTATTCAAGAAAGTATGTTGTTCAAAGTAATTCAGATGTTTACTCCTAGAAGTTCTATGAGGTTAAATTTGATTAAGGAAAGGCATAGTGGTGGATTGGTTAGACATTTTGGAATTGATAAGACATTGATTTTGTTGAAGGATAAGTATTATTGGCCATAAATGTATAAGGATGTTCATAAATTTGTAAAGAGCTATGGAGTTTGTCAAGTTGCAAAAGGATTAAGTCAAAATATTGGTTTGTATACACCTATTGTTGTTCCTAAGAAACCTTGGAGTGACATTAATATGGATTTTGTTCTTGAATTTCCTAAGATAGTGAAGGGGTATAATTCTATATTTGTTTTTGTGGATAGATTTTCTAAGATGGCTCATTTCAAACCATGTAAGAAGACATCAGATATTGAGCATGTTGCTAAATTTTTCTTTAAGAAAATTGTGAGATTGCATGGATTACCAAGAAGTATTATTTTTTACAGAGACAACAAGTTTGTTGGTTATTTTTTGGAAGACTTTGTGGAGGAAAATGGGTACTGAGTTGAAGTTTACTTCTACATTCCACCCACAAATAGATGGATAGAAAGATATTGTGCATAGAAACTTGGGTAATTTTTTGAAATGTTTAATGGGAGATAAGGCAATTAATTGGAAAGTAGTGTTGGCACAAGCTGAGTCTACATATAATAATTTTGTGTATAGGAGTACAAGGAAAACACCTTTTGAGATTGATACTAGAATGCAACCTAGAGGTATATCTCATTTGATAGATATTGCTAGTGAAGAAAAGAGAAGTATTGTAGGAGAAGAATTTGGTAATTTTATGGAGTCTTTGCATAAGAAAGTGAAGTTGAGGTTGGAACAAAATAATCAAAATTATAAGGAGAATGTTGATAAGTCTAGAAGACATCATGATTTTGAATTTGGTGATGAGGTGATGGTTCATTTGAAAAAAAGAAGATTTCATATTGGAACACATAGTAAGCTAAAGATAAGAAGTTTGCAACTTGTAAGATCTTGAAGAAGTTTGAGAGTGGTAATGCTTATGAATTTGAGCTACCGAATGACATGGATATATCTCCTATATTCAATATTGCTAATTTGTATAAGTATCATGAGTCAGATTATGAAGTTTTTATATTAGAAGATTATCTAAGAAGCAGATTGAGGAAGTTGGACAAATATTGCATCATAGAGTTGGCAAGAGCACAAGAGGAAAAAATTACTATGAATATTTGGTGATGTGGAAGAATAGACCTATTGAAGATGCTTCATGGATTTCTCAATTTGAGTTAGATTCAACTTAGGTTGTCACATCTCAATGATTCAAAAGAATCATTCCTTTCAACTCTAGTTTTCTAATATAGGAGCATCTTAGGTTGCCTTGCTATCCTACTCATCTTTTTTCATTCTGCATGTTGGAACCAAGTGCTAGTGATGTCCAATATTTTTTTGTTGTCATGATGCTCAGTGTATGTCAAGTTACTAAATCTCTAGGAGATGTCGAGTTACTATAGCTCTATTGGATGTTAGGTTATTGTAGCTCTAGTGGATGTTGAGTTATTTTATCTCAAGTGAATGCAGAGTTACTATAGCTCTAGTGGATTTCAAGTTACTATAGCTACACAAACTATCATAGTAGTAACTCGACATAGTTTGTGTCTTGTCTGAGGACATATTACCTACAAAATGCATGAGTTTGACCTTGAACTGGGGGCATATCCCTAATCACTTTTTATCCATTAGACCTATTGCATAACGGATTGGAGCTAACACTTGTATATGTATATGAGCAATGTTAGTATGCTAATAGAAACCAAATTTAAATAAAGCTTCTACAAACTAAACAAAATTCATAAACTTCAAGATAGACTAGGATGAACTCTCAATTGAGAATATGAGCCATTAATGGACTCTCTCAATGAGAAGCTCTCTTGTTGAGTAGCTTTGTCTAAATAGATAGGATGTATGCTCAAGCTTATGCTTCAAAAAGGGCTTCAAATAGAGTTGGAATTTGGGTGTGAGTGTATGGTTTTGATGTAAAATGGCTTCTTAAAATGGAATTATGAATTTACTGCATGGATTGTGTTAAAATGGCTTGGGAGAGGATTCCTTAAATAGGCAAGGGGCTTGAGGGATTGAGGGCTAAGATGCAAGGATGGAAAAAAACTCATGGAGGGCTCAGATTGCATGAGAGGAGAGCACATGGATTGTGCTTCCTTACAGCCAATCAAGGAGTGACACATGTCACAGGGTGAGAGGATGGAGGAAAGGGGAAGGATGAGTCAACAAAGGAGGCTCAAGGGATAAAATCTTCATAAAGACCCTCATAATGGCTTGTAAGAGCAATAAAAGGGCTTGGAAGAGTCATTTATGGCCTAGTGGGCTTCATAAAGTGTTATGGTTGAGATATTTTGAGGGAGATGAGAGCAATTTCGACTTGGGATTGATTAGGAGGGTTTTAAGCTTGCTTAGGCTTGTGGAAATGATTAGAGGATGGATTAGGATGGTTTAGGATTAACTAAGGGATAGGCAAGTGGATGGCATTTAATGACGGTGGGTGAAGGAGGAGATATTTGTTAACTTTGGCTTGGGTTAGGAAGTTTTAACTCATGTTTAGGGAATATGACAAGGTTAGGAGGGGATTAGGATTAGTTTTAAAGACATCTTCTAGAAGAGTCTAGACTTTGGATGAGGATAAAGACTTTCTAGAATAGTCTAGAATTTCCTAGGATGAGAATGAAGACTTTCTAGAAGAGTCTAGAACTTCTTAGGATGAGGATAAATTAGATTTTTAGGAAATAAATAAAGTTTTATTTATTTCAAGGGTTTGGGTTGAGGAGATATTTATTAAAACTTGTTTTTAATAAACATGAGGATTAATATTTAATCTTAATTAAATATTTTGAGTTGGGATTAGGGGTAGGAAATGATGGGATTAGCCTTTAATCAAAATTAAAAAAGGATTGGAAGATTTTGGAAGAGGTTAGTGGTCTTAAGGAAATTGGCCAAGTTTTGGGCAAAAAATAATTTTTTTATTTATTTTGGGTTTTTTTGGTCAATTTATTAATTAAATAATTAATAAATAAGGAAATAATGTTTAAATAAGATTTAAACATTTTTGGGAGGGATTCCTTAATTAAATATTTTTAATTAAGATAAAGGGATTTAATGGCATAAAAATAAATTAATTAAATAAATAATTAATTAATTAATAAATGATGATGTCATCAAGACTTTTTCAGAAAATAAAAATACTTTATTTTCTAAAGTTTTTTATGTGTCTATAGTATATGCTTATACGATTCTGAAAAAATCCTAAAAATCATAAAATGTCCTAAAAAAAATCTATAAAAAACGTAAAATGTCCTTAAAAAAACACTAAAAATCACATAATGTCCTAAAAAATCTATAAAAAACATAAAATGTCCTTAAAAAATCTATAAAAACCATAAAATGTCTTGAAAAAAATCACTAAAAATCATAAAATGATCTTGAAAAATTCCCTAAACATCATAAAACGTCTTGAAAAAAAGCACTAAAAATCATAAAATGTCCTGAAAAAATCCATAAAAAACATCAAATATCCTTGAAAAACCCTAAAAATCACAAAACTCATCAACAATCTGCAATAAACCTTGTAAATATTCACTATGGATAACCACCTCTTTTGCGTACAAACTTGCACTTTGCACTACACTTTCATTAAAATCAAACCATCTAAACAATGTGAATGAACAATCAATCCAACATATCACTATGAACCCCTCAACTGAACCCACAAATAGAACTATCACATCATCAACATGTCAAACACCATCTAAACACCTAAAACACTAAAAATCAAGTAAGAATGGACAAGAACAGTTGTTGGCTCACGCTGTTTAGTGAGTAATTTATTTTTTGCTTTATTTTCTTTTTTATCATGTTCCTATGCCACTCGATGATATAAACAGATCTATGAGAGTGGTCAGGATGGTTCATGGTATTTTTTTCTATTTTTGTCTATTACAATGTACTTTTGAGAGTTTGGGGCATGTACATATGCCTCAGGAAGGACAAGGTCATTCTCTGTCTGCATCATGCTTATTTATAAAAAAGGCTTGCATTTGCGCTCTGGCCCTTTATGCCATGATGTGTTGCATTTCATTTTCCATATCAAAATAAAGCTCTGTTTGACATATAGTGCACTTTACAAAAGCAAAATTCTTCTCATCATACTAACAATTCTTCATCTCATTTCCTCAGTCTTCTGTGTCTTCTTCATCCGCTATGTTGGTCTTGTACTCTAATACACAAAAAGCATTGTCATCCTACATTCCTACATATGTCCAAAGTCCAAAATGATCCAAAGTAATAAACATGGCACTTATATTATATTCACATTTCATTTGCATCCATTTTACATTTCATTTACATTCATTCCCTATAATTTTACATTTCATTTGACTTCATTTCATTTCATTTACATTCATTCCATATCATTCGCATTACATTAGGCATTCATTCATGAGAAAAACATGTGGCAAAAATAAAAAGATGGCATTTCCTATGCATAACATGTGATAAATCAACACATGGTGTCATCATATATAAGTCCACACAAAAAAGCATAAATACATCCATATAAAACATCTAAAGTATATGCATAATTCATCTCATATAGTCATCATAACATAAGTCCATCTCATAAATGTCTCACAAAGGTGTCAGAGTACATGACCATGGTTTACATCAATACTAATTGCCTGTAGGTGTGAAACATGAAAGAGCATAATAGAAACCAAAAAGCAACATAGAGAGTCCCCTCTATATGTGATTTTGTCAGTGTCATCCCATCCTATCCATAGCCTCATGGCCTTTGTCCAACCTCGAGGATGATCCCTCTGCTCTTTTTGGTGGCCTCATAGGCCCCATCATCCTCACACTACTTTGTGTCCACTGTGTCTTGTGGGAATGAGATCTCAATGAACAAAAACTCTCTACTCTCTGCCCCAGTGGCACCACTCTCTCATACTAATCTCGCCAATACTATGCCTCCATGTGAGCCCTGCTCATCATCATCTCTAGATCTTAGAAGTTCACATCTTTGATACTACTAATGAACTCCTGAGACTCTTGTGCTACCATCTCTACCCTATGCACAGATGCATCTCTCTATGCCCTAGCCTAGTCTCTCTTAGCCATCAACTTATCTCTCTCTACTATAATTGCATCCCTCTCTCCTGTCACAGCATCCCTCCCTGCCACAACCCGATCTAATTGAATCTATAGCTGTCTGATCACCTCCATCAACTCTACCTAGCTAGGCCCTACCTCTATTGGTACTAATGCTCTCCCAGTGTCCTCCACTAGATCCTCCTCCATGTCCATCACAACTGCATCCCTATCCACCCAATAGTCCTCCTCATACTCTCCCTTGTCACCACCTCCAACACCATCCCCACTCCCACTACCTCCACCCTCCTTGTCATCTTTTTCCTCCTCTCCCTCAGCACCCTCCTCATCATCTCCCTCATCCTCGTCCTCAACATCCTCATCATCACCTGCCACACCACCCTCAGCATCCTCATTTCCCTCCTCCTCCTCCTCCTCCTCCTCCTCCTCCTCCTCTCCTCCCTCCTCATCCTCCCCCTCATCCTCCTCCTCAATATCATCCTCTCCCCCATCGCCCTCAAATCCTACCTCCTCATCCTCTCCCCCATCCCCTTCCTCCTTATCATCCTCCTCGTCCTTCTTTTCCTATGGTCTCCCTTGTGGTACTGGTACTACTAGATCTATCAACAGTCTTAGCTGATGTTGTGCAAACCACCTATCATATGCTGCTATCATGCCTACATCAACTATGTCTGCTACTGCTCCCAATAGTCTTGGCTATAACTCTGCTAGCTATGCATATGCTACCTGTGTCCTCATCGTTGGTCCCCACTCTCGAACCTCTGCTCTAGATTGGGAAAACAATGCCAAGCTAGTTGGTACATCTTGTGTCTTCCCAAACTGTCTTTGTACCCACTTTTGTAGGTACATCTCTATGACCAAATTTCCAATCACTATGCACCCTATGAGATAGTGCTCCTATCTATACTATGGAAAGTGAATGCCATCATCATCCTATCCCAGGCACTCTTTGTATGGTCTCTAGATGAACTATTTCATCGTGTCTATTTGATGGAAAAAGTATCTCACATACCCCAAGGGTCCTTAGGCTAGTACACCTCTGTAGCTATAAGCATATGGCATATCATCCACCAATTCTTGCTCTACCAAGGGTCTAAATATGAAAATGTGCTCATAGGTCCAAATTTTTAGTAATGTCCCACCAGTGCTAAAGGATAGTCCCCCTCTGTACGCTACCTAATGCAGATAATAATATAACATCCCCAACATGCATGGGCCCTAGGAAAACATGGTACCCTCCATGATCATCTACTCAAGTACTCGACCCCATCCAAATAGGAATTCATGTCCCTGTCTATCTAGTATCAACAATCCACTAATCACCTAGAAAATCATAACTATCAGCCACTCATGTTGTGCCACCAATAGGTCTTGTCTGATCTCATTGTCTCGGATCGCTAGCTCTACATCTCTGCATCCAAATAGTCGATGTAGAGTTGCTCATCCTGTAGTTGGGTCATATGCTGCTAACTAGCCCTACCTAGCCCGGAGACCCCCGTTTAACCCCATTTGGCCCCTGTTCCTCCTGACAGATTCCTAAGTGCCTAGAAAGTAGAAAAAGTAGTAAAAATCATGGAAAAGAAATAAAAAGCATGAAAAAGCATAAAAATTACAAATATGGCCTCTATATAATCACCGAAGGTCCAACATCTGCCCGCCATTGGAAGGTCCACACCCATTCACCACAATGTTGCTCCCTAGGTAGTCAGTCCATTCTCCTTGCTCTAGAGCTCTTTTCTTCCAAATGAGAGAGTGAAAATGACCTTCAAAATCATCTCAAAGCCTTTTAATAACTTTTTTCTGCCTAGATGGATGTGCATGAGGTCCTTTCTATGTTGATCGTGATGCCCTTTTTCACTCTGGAGCCCATAACTTTCACATTTTAACTCTAATTTTCAATCTATCAGTTGCTATGGCTTTGTTCTCTCATTTTTGATGAAATCAACCTATCATATGCCTATTTTGGTCAATTTCTTGAGGGGACATAAATATATACCACATTGCTGGGGCATGCTTTTATGGCTTTTTCGTTAGCGTTCTTTGGCACAACGCTCTAAATCACATTGTATCAAAGACGGGCAAAATGTAGATGCTCAAAAATGGTTTACATCTATAGTTTTATCACTTATTCATACTAATTTTTCCCATTTTCTCATTCTACTAACTTCGATCTTTTGGCCAAATTGATCATACTTTATCATTTGTATCCTCTTTCACATCAATTTCATGTCATTTCGTATCAACTCAAAACCATTTCATATCAATTCAAAATCACCCCATATCAACTTAAAATCACTTAGAATTAGTCCTAATTAACCTAGAACATATCAAACATCCCAAATCAATCATCATTTATCTGATCCTAAGTATTTTTGTGGCTTTCAATGCCTTGGAAACCTATCAACCTATCAATCTTATCAATCTGACCTTAGTACTATCACGGCTCTCAGTACTAGGTCAAACTATCATTCATGTCATCCAATATTTGACATTGTTGAGGCTTTCAATATCAAATCATGACATTATCAACCATTTCAATAATATTGACAGTGTCCATTGATGTTATTATGATCAAACCTTTTCAATCAATTTTGATCCTGTAGCATTTACAATGTTGGTTAAATGTTACATATCAATCAATTCATGTCATGAGTCCTTGTCATGTTATCAATTTCAATAATCAATCTGACCATGGCTTTGGTCTACTTGTCATCATCTTATTTGATCTATATTATCATCACATTTTTGTCAAAGGATACTGTCGCATTTATTTAATCAATTTTGGCCAATCATCTACTAATTTTCCCTATAGGATTAAATAACCCATAATTTAATTCTATTATTCTTTCTAATTATACTTCCTAATTATTATCCTCAATTAATTAATTTTATTTTTTAATTGATTCATTATCCACAAACCATGGAAATTCTTAATTTCCTAAGTTCCATTTTCCATCATTAATTCCATTTTCTACCAATTCTTATTTTGTGGAATAAAAGGATTTTTAATTCAAATATTGCATCATCATGACACTTGGATATGACACCTCGTGGATTCTCCTTTAACATTTGGCTAAGGGATGTCATAATCAAATATTCTTATTCTCTTACGCACATCCATATTTGGCTTATTTGTCATAGATTCTTGGCTTTTAGTGGGATTGAGGTGTCTTATGATGCATCATAGATTCTCTTCCACATTTAGCCAAGTTTGACTTTCATGCATCATAGAATCCTACATTTGGCATCTTGTGTCATATGCATCATGAATTCTCAAAGGAATCTCTTGCCACATCACATATCTATGGGTGACAAAACCAATGCTCTCATCCTCCATGCCCATTATAAAATGAGCATTCTTTCTCTCATTTTTGGTCCTAATTCTTGAGTCCTTAGGTCCTAATTCCTTAGTCCTTAGGTCCTAATTTCTTGAGTTCCTAGGTCCTAATTCTTGAGTCTTAGAGTCCCTAGCTTCTTTGCATTTTGCATTCTTGCTCTTACACTAAAATCACACTTCTAGTATTCTAATGGCATTATCCCTATCATAGACTTTTCTTCAATATTGTGTGCACTTTAGGCAAGTTGGAGCTACATCATTTGGAGAAGAAAGAAGGACATGGGAGCTACAAATGAAAGAGGGGGTTTCTAACCTTGTGTTTGCTTCTTTTGATTAGTTTGGTTTTCATGGTAAACTAGTGGGTGCTAATGTATGATTATTGAGTTTTTTATTTTCTCATAGTATTCTATGCATTTAGCCCATTTTCTGGTCCTACATTTGGTGAACCCAACGTGAACATGCATATCTAACTTGGGCTTTCTTGTTTTATGCTTGTGGGTGCAAGGAAGGAGCTCATTTGGAAGGGTATAATGACTATCTGCTCCTCCTTTTTACACCTAGATTAATTAGGGGGTCTACTAACATGCTTGTAAGCTCTTACTTTATGTATTTTGTTAGCTTGTTGTCCTAGGGTGCACTCTGCTCTGTCAGGGTGCACTTGGGACCCCTAAAAGCAGTTTTAGGAGTCTAGAAGCCACCAAAACCTCTTTCTATTTTTTTTGAATTACCAGCTGCATCCAAAACTTACCAACTACATCATTGACATAGTGTACACTATTTGGGCACACTTGGGAGTATAGGTTTCAAAATTTGTAGTTTCTAGGTCTTATTCAGACACCATTTCCCCACAGTTTGCACCTGACCTCCTAACTGCATCCTAAAACTACCAAATGCACCCAAATGGGCCCCAAATATGTCATTGACATATTCTACACTATTTGGGTGCACTTGGGGGGTGTTATGAGCCATTTTGGCCTTCTAGGGTGCAATCTACTCTGTTAGAGCACACCTAGTTGATAGAAAACACACACATCAATCAGAATCTACATATAAGGATTCCATTTACTTCTAGAACATAGATTGGATGATTTTTTGTTACTAATGGTCTACATACAACATGTGGTAATCATGGGATGAAGACATGATCATGAAAAACTACTAATGCTTGCTTTGTAGGACATTATCGAAGACATTGTGTGTTTGTCAAAACCATGTGTGTGGATTTCCTAGTTTAGATAACACTTCATTTGGTGCTTAAAATGAACTTTTTCTTTTTTCCCTAGCATGTCTGTAGTGTTTAAATCCCTAGGAGTTACATTGGACATATCCTCTCCCCTCACCATTCGTGGATCTTGGGTGTAACAGAAATCTGTGTAACGTCTATAGGAGGCCTACCTTGGACCAAGATACTCAATATTGGGTATGCCAAGTGACGACCTCAAATTGGTAATAGGCCAAAAGCTAGGCCAACATTCTAGCTGCTATATAAAATTTGATTATGGTGAAAGCCATGTTAGTGGTATTGCTACGTGATAGCTCTCCTCCAATACCCTTGTGGTGCATCAAACCCCAATTCTTGGGGCTGGAAGACATTCTGTGAAAGTTTATCATTCACTTATTGAATGGAATGCCCTTACTAAAAATTGTGTTTTAGTGGCCAAAATCCTTTCTATCCACTGGCTCAAGGGGTCACCCATTCCCAAGAAGACATCCTACATTCTCATGGTCCTTATTAGAGGAAATAGTACCTTGGGAAGTCATGCCCCTTGGGAAGTGGATCTTGGTAGCCCCAAGAAGTGAGTGTGTTGTAAGAGGGAGCCTGTGGTGCTAAGATCCTAGGTTTTCCACTCTAGATAAGCATGGTTAAACTTTAGTTCAAGTAGGATTTCAATGGATACAGTCCTAAAAGCCTAGGTTGTGGTGTGCTTGTTCACTTTAACAACAACTATTCCTATATTAATGTGTCTTGTGTGTGTGTAAAACATAATCAAGATAATAGCCAACATTCAAATTTACACCTTGAACCTTTTAAAAAACATTACACATTGTCAAAAAATTTCAACCTTTGTGACATCTTTGCAAACTTTGGTTCAACACATCCAAACCTTAGATAACATGGCAACTTGTGATCCTAAATGTCCTTGGCAAAACATAGATTTCATTCTTGCATAAAATCCACTTGCATTCACCCTAGTCTAGGCCTCATACTTGCATCATATAGACTTCATATTGCACCTTTTAGTCCTCATTTAGTATCTATTACCTTTCATATTGCATCCATTTGGGTTTAGTTTACCTCCCTTAGTTTTTGCATTTCAATATCCAAATCTACACTTTGCACCTTGCATCTTTGCATACCCAACCCTAATCTTGCCCACTTTAACACTCATTCTAGGGGTCCCAAACATCATTTTGAGCATTCATACTAGTCCTAGCATTGTCCCCTACTATTTAGCTCTCTATGACATCAATCTAAAAATCATAGCTCCCAGAATTGCCTTAGTTTTAGCCCAATTTACCAACTATGTCCTGAAATTACCAATTGCATCATTTATGTAGTCTACACTATTTGAGTGCACTTGGTGGTCCTCAGACCCAGATTCAGATTCCAAATAACATTTAGGGGCTTCAATTGTTTCTTTAGGTACCTAGATAGCTTCCATTGCATTAGCAAGCCCAAATTTGCATTATGCACCTCCTAGTCTTCATTACCTTCACTTAGGACATCATTCCTTAGGTCATAACCTCTATTTTTCATCTCCCAACCTATCCTAACATCAACCCCAATGTCTTAGCTTCCCAGCATACCACTTTTGTAACCATACTCTTCAAAATCAACAAACATTCTTCCTAGCTTACCAACTATGCCCAGAAACTACCAACTGCAACATTGACATAGTCTTCAATGTTGGAGTGCACTTGGCACTATTAGGGTGCACTTGGGCACCTACATGACCATTTTGGACTTCCAAACTACACTTTAGAACCCTAAAACTACATCTAGTAGCCTTTGTACCTCCCCATTCTGCCTTTGACCCAAAACCACATCTTGCACCCAAAATCCAATTTTGCATCATAGGCATTATCCATATTGCATATCCAATTAGCATCATCAGCATTTCTAGTTTCCTAATCATCATTTTGAACCCCAAAATATTTGAACTTAATCAAAAAAAATTGAACAAAGTATGAGTCTTAGAGTATCTCCTATTGTTGACGAATAATGGATCTTGACTAGTCAAATTATCTTTTCTTTTCATTTTATTTGGTCCAAATTTGTCTATTTCTTGATATATTTTACCTTTTCATCTTTTATCAATTTGATCTTTTCATCTTTTATCACTTTTTGGTCAAGATCCCAAGTCCTTTATCATAAGGTTAAACTCCTAGACAAAATACTTTCTAAAAGTTTTACCTAAGTTCAAAACCTTGCATATACCTCCATTATTAGCATAATCATATTCCTAAATGTAATTTTTACTTACCCTAGTGGTATATCCCCTTCATCTTGCATTGATCAAAATCCTAGCATCATTTTCACTACCAAACCCTATCAAATTGTCCATCAACCAAATTGTTTTCTTGAGCATTTACCCTCATTTTTCATATCCCAAACATCATTAAAAACCCTAGAACACCATCCTTTTCATAATATACCTTGCATACACTTACCTTTAGTGTCATTTCCAAGTCCAAAACATAACCCTAACCTCCATTTTTCATACCATAATCTCCATCTTGCATACCTTCAAAATGACACCTTGCATATGCATTTGCATAACATCCCTAGGACATTTGCACTTTCCATGTCAAAAACCTAGTTCATTTAGCATTTCCTCACATTTCATAACATCCCTAAACACTTAAAAATCCCAAAAATGCTCATATCTTGCATACCCACGTCTTAATTATCAAGTTTTGACCTCTTTTACCAACTACAACCCTGTTTTACCAATTGCACACTTCAAGTGCATAGTTGGTATTTTTAGGATGAACTTGGTAATTAGGTGTTTCATTCTAGGTTCTAGAACCCTAATCTACACTTCCACACCTTGCATTGCATCCCAAGACCTTAGGAAACACTCTAAATCACTCAAAACACTCAAAATTTTCATTTTAGGCACCCTAGCACCTCTATTTACACATTGCATACCTCCTACTTACCAACTGCTTACTTTCAGACCCCCAAATATGTCATGGGTGTACTTGGTACTTTTTGAGTGCAATTGGTAGTTTAGGTATGCACTTTGGAGGCAAAAATTCCATTCAAGTTTCCCTCTATTGCATCTGCATTCTTAGGTATCATGCCAGCACTTACTAGGACACAATCAACTCAAAGACTTGAAGAACTTTACCAACCATTGTTTTCTGAGACATCAATGCAACCAAAAACTCATTCAAGATAGAAGAAGAGAAATAAAACCCAATAGACATTTGATGAAGACCAAATTGAGGTGTCACAACCTTTACTTGCGGACCCCTTGAACATGTATCCACAAGATCATCATAATCAAGCTATGACACAACAAACCTTAAATAATGCACCTACTATGTGGTTTCCTTCAAACACTTCCCCTACAAATGGGATGGCTCAATAGAGTCCAAAATTTGAACCTATATTTGTGCTGATACCACCCAGAGGAGGATGTGTGCCAACCACACCCAAAGATGAACAATCACACTCCTTTGAATTCAACCAACCTAACACAAGTACCTTAAACTATAACACATCAAACATACAAAAAGGTACTGTACACCTAAGTGATGAATCTTACACTAACTATGACATCACTAATGAAGAAATTGCTAGGGTATGTCAAGACAAAAAAATTCACAAGAACTTTAAACTTTTGGCAGCCCAAGAAATTGTCAAATTCAACCCAAATGTGGAAGGACCTAAGTCCAAACATCAAACCAACACAACGATTGAAAACATATAACCCATGATCAATTTGGACTTAGATAAGCGAAAACAACCTTTGAATTTTTCGAACATGATAATGGCACATATAAGGTCCCATCAAGAATCAACCATTGAAATCCTTCAAAGTACATTTGAACAATTCAATGTTAACACCTTGTCCCCTTGTTTGATGAAATAGCACCAATTCCTAAACACCCCAAAAGGACATTAAGACTTGATTTTAGTCACATGATGCAACAACAAGATGCACCTAAAGGGACTTGTGCTCTAGGGATGCCAGACATACCTTCTTTGGAGGAAAATCAACAAAGTACACCTTTTCTCCTAACCCTACCAAGTTGTATGACATCAAATGTTATGGAACCTCCCATGAGTACACTATGTGCAACATCAACTACAACAATCCCTATTGATGTGCAAAGGAAAAGTCTTATTGAAATTACACCCATTTCAATTAGGAACACATCTCATAGTCAAGTCAATATGATGTCACAAGGAGGAACCTCTAACATACAAGGGAGCCAAAGAAACAATACCAACATGATGATCACTTCTTAAGGACATAACCAACTACCCCAACAACATCAACCTGCGATAGTCTTGGGACCTAATGTTTCCAACACGCATTCAACCTATCAACAACAACAACATCAACCACAACAGCAAAAACCTGAAGTGGTGCAAACATCCAAAATCCCTAATATGTAGTCCAACATAAACCCATTTGAATTCCATGAAATGTATCAACAACAATTCCAACAACAACAAGCCATGTTTGCTAAACAACAAGAGCAACTCAAGCAATAGTTGGAATATCAAAGATTACTTGAGCTAAAAATTGCATACCAGCAACATTTATTGCAACAACAACATGTGCTACAACAACCCCAAAAAATACCTCTACAACAACAAGCACATACATGGTCTCACATACAACCAACAAAGGTATCCCAACAACAACCACAACACATGGCACAACAACAACACATGGTACAACAATCACAATCAATCCTACAAAAAGTGCCATATGAAATACCACAACAAATTCCCCAACAATAGGGACCCTTCTTTCTTTGAGCTACCAACATACCTCCACCACCTAGTGACACATCACCAGACTCATCAAACAAAGAAATGTCAAAATTGAGTAGACATAGCTCTCACCATAGCAAACGGTCTACTCATAGGCACAAAGGACTTGAAGGAAAGTCTATCAGGCAAAACCCTAATGAAGAGTTGTTGCAACAATTCAAAAAACTTTCCAAACAAGTTGAGGCATTGGGATTCCAAAAGAAATAGGCTCTATATATAGAAAGGGACTTATGTCCTAACCCATTCGATAAAAGTTTGTATATGCCTCCATTCCCAAAACACTTTGAGGCTCCAAGGTTCAAAAAATATCGAGGAAAAGGCAACCCTGTTGATCATATCAAAGAATTTTGTGCTTCATGTACCAAACTCAGTTATGAGCCCACTTACCCCATGAGATTGTTCCCTCATTCTCTAGGTGGGCCCACACTTGAATGGTACTCCAAACTTCCTAGTAATATCAAATCCTAGTCAAAACTTGCAGAGAAGTTCCTCTTCCACTTTTTCTTTAACATTATGAATGAAGTGACACTTTCTGATTTGTGCTTAACTAAATAGAAGATAGGAGAACCATCTATCACATTCTTACTACACTGGAGAAGCTTAGTCAGTCAATGCTCACTAGAAATTCCTAAAGAACAACAAGTAAACTTGTGCATTGAAAAATTAGTCCCAGACTTAATGTATGAACTCAAAATCAAGAGCCCAAGCACTATTTCTAAACTAATGTAAAAATTGGCTGGTATTGAAGATGCTCTTATCTATAAGGGAATCCTTAAGATAAACAAGGAAAACACAAACACCAGTTCCTCTAATGACAAACCAAAATTTTTCTCCAAAAATAAGAATGTGACTAATGATGGCATTGTGGATGCCTACACGATTAGCATAGCACAACCTTAATTGACTTTGAAAGGTGTAAACCCCACAAATTCACAAACCCCTAATCAAACATTAGCTCCACAATAGAAAATTGAGACTTCCACGCAAGACAAACCCCGAAGACATCCTAGATCCAAGGATATGAAATTCACACCATTGGGGATACCTCTTGAGATTGTGCTACAATAGTTATTGATTAATAACTTCCTACAGTTACCCCTGATCAAAGATGAACTGTTGACTAAAGCCAATTGGTGGGATGACAAAAAGTATTGTGATTACATCACACCAATGGACATAAGACTTCATCTTGCTTCCAATTGAAACATGCAATACAAGACCTTATTGATGATGGTGTAATCATGATTGATCCATCACTATTAGCATCCAACTCTAACCACACTCTATTCAAAGATCCTTTGGGTAATCATGACAAAGAGAAACCCTCATGTTCAAACTCAAACTCACAAGGTAATGTGAATTACACATGCACTGAATATGACTACACCATCAATTACTTTAATGAATCTAATTCCCACATATCCACATTCACATTGAAGGTTGAAGACCCTTATTGCACTATCACTACATGCCATAGCAAGATCACCCTACCTAGAGCCCCATCTAGACCTATTGCTTCTACTAGACCTACACCCCCTAGTAGACCTACTACTCCTACTTCGTCTGATTATAGCCTTGTTGAAAAACTTGGCAAGACCCCTACACAAATATCCATTTTGGACTTACTGCATGCATCTCCTCAACATCAAAAGATCTTGGATCAAGCCCTTAAAGACTCAGTAGTCCCAGATAGCATTGATGTTGCCCAGTTCCAAGCCATGGTTGGGAACCTATCCAAGTCACAGCATATCACTTTTTCCCCTTGAGATACTCCTAAAGACAAACCTAACCAAAATGATCCCCTCCACCTTGAATTCTTTGTCCACAATGTTAAAGTCAGACACATTTTGATAGATAGAGGAGCAGGGATGAATATTTGTACACTTAAAGTAGTCAAAGGTTTGGGTTATTCTAAAACTGATGTGGATCCCTCTCGAAGGATCACAATCAAAGCCTATGATGATTGTGAATGTTTCTCTATAGGGGTTATCATCTTACCTATAATTTTTGGTCCAACTATTGAGAACACTTTATTTTAGGTCCTAGATATAGAAATGAACTACAATATGATACTAGGCTGCCCATGGATCCATGCTATGAAAGCAGTTCCTTCTACATATCACCAGTGCCTAAAGTTCTCCTATAATAATATAGAGGTAACCATCCTGGGTGATCCATATCCCTTCTAGTTATGTGCCAATCTTGGAGGAACCACTGCATACCAAGTCCTGACAAACCATGTAGCAACTCCCCTAGAGCCCTCCAAGTATGTTGATCCTTCCACACTCACAGCCGCATCCAAAGGAAAGCTTAAAATCCAAGACCAAGGTTGTGGTGAGTACTCCATCTCTCATGCCTTTCACATTGGCAAACTTTCTTTATCCCCCAAGTCATATGGTAAACCTTAGCTTATACAAAATAAGCCTAAGTTTGCATTTCAAAAGAAGCCTTATGTGGCTTTCACTAGTGGAGGCAGACTACATGAAGAACATGTCTATGAAAATAGCTCTACATGGACTGAAAAGGCTAAAGTAGAAGAAGAAATCACTCCTATATCCCCCAACAGGTATGGACCTAAATTCACCATCATGCAGAAAAAGGGATATGATAGATGTAGTGGCCTAGGACTCCAAAATCAAGGCATTGTTCAACCCATCACTACATCAGGACAACCTCGTAGCTTGGGACTTGGATTCAAACCATTTGTTTTGGGTCTTCCTAATACTGAGTCATCCTCATCTAAGGAGGTGAATGCTTCAAATGATGACAAGGCATCTGAGAACAACCAACCCAAATGCACCTAATTAGTATCTAACATTGATGATCCTGATACCTCCCTCGATCTTGATCATATGTTTGTAGACTCGGATAGCCTACTTATGGAAGATAAATATGTCAATCCACCTATCACTCAAACCAATTCTTCACCTTGGATCAAAACATTCTAGGATCCAAGCCCTCCTACTCTTGAACATGATCCTGATGACATCACTAAAGTGGATATCCATATATATGCCTTTGACCAAAGCTTATTCAACACTGATGATGGCATTTCCTTAGTTTTCCCTGAACTTATTGATTGGAACCAACAAGGGCTACCAATGTTTGACTAGTTTGAAAATGATGATGCCATCATAGAATTCTTTGAACTCCGTGAAGATGTACCACAAGGTGATCACAAGTCTAGATTTTCCATTGATCTAAACATCATGCATATTTTGGGGAGTCAACTCCATCTTCTAGTTGCAAAATTAAGAAAATAACAAAAAAGACACAAGTAGGTTTCTTGGTGAAAATTGAAAGGCGCCATTAAACTAGGAAAAGTAAAAATAAAGGATGTATCTAAGGGTGAAAACCCCATTGAAGGAAAGATTAGCACTACTTGTGGAGATGATAGAAGAGATTAATCTTGGAACTCCTAACAACCCAAAAGTCATACACTTTGTAGCCTCATTATCACTCGAAGAAAAGGATGCATTTATCACATTCTTTCTAAAGAGGTAGATCAACTTTGCCTGGTCCTATGTTGACATGCCCAAATTAGATCCTAAACTTGTTCTTCATCACTTACCACTCAAACCAAGAATGAAACCAATAAAGAAAAATTTGAGAAAAATGCATCCTCAAGTTGCCCTCCTTGTCAAAGCTGAATTGAAGAAACTATTGGATGTCGGCTTCATAAGATCCATTGATTATGTAAAATGGATATCTAATCTAGTACCAATAAGAAAACACTCTAGGGGCATCTAGATATGCACTGACTTCTGTGATCTTAACAAGGCATGTCCCAAGGATGATTTTCCTTTACCAAACCTAGATATCATTGTAGACATGATAGCTAGGTATGAGATGTTATCACTAATGGATGGCTTTTCTAGCTATAACCAGATAAGAATAGCCCCTAAAGATCAACACAAGATAGCTTTTACATACCCTTGGGGAACATACTACTAGAATGTCATGTCATTTGGTCTTTAAAATGCCAGGGCAACATATCAAAGAGCAATGACTACAATCTTCCATGATTTCATGCAAATCCTCATGGAAGACTATGTTGATGACTTACTTTGAAAATCCTATAAAAGGAAAGATCATTTGAGCATTCTAGATCAGATATTCACCAGAGTGGAAAGCTATAAGTTTCATCTAAATCCAAAAAAGTGTGTATTTGGAGTTGTCTGTGGAAAGCTCCTAGGCTACACTGTTTCTCAACGAGGCATTGAAGTGGATCCCGAGAAAGTAAAAGCAATACTTGACATGCCTCCTCCAACAAATCTAAAAACCTTAATAGGACTGCAAGGAAGATTATAGTCTATCTACAGCTTCATTGCACAACTAGCAGATAAGTGTCACTCCTTTCAACACCTCTTACATAAAGGAGAATCCTTTCAATGGAATAAGTAGTGCCAAGAATCTTTCCAATAGCTCAAGGATTATCTTCTACATCCACCAGCTTTAATGGCTCCTATTCTAGGCAAACCATTCATTTTATACATTTCTACTATAGATACAATATTAGGAGCTCTCTTAGCACAAAATGATGAACAAGGAAGAGAGTGAGCCATATATTACATCAGTAGAACACTTGTGGGCTATGAGATAAATTATTCACTAATAGAATAAGCATGCCTTTTTGTTGTCTTTGCAGCCCAAAAGCTCAAACATTACATGCTCCATCAAAAAACAATGCTCATCTCTAAGATCAACCCACTGAAATATCACCTCAGCAAGGCTACTCTCACAAGACACTTAGCCAAATGGGTCATGGTCCTTAGTGAATTTGACATAGAATATGTAGACAGAAAGGCAATCAAAGGGCAAGTGATAGCAAATCAATTAGTAGAAGCCCCTATGTCAGATGATCATCCCATGTTGATAGACTTTCCAGATGAAGCCATATTTCACATGGATGTAGCTAATGAATGGAAGCTTTATTTTGATGGATCACATACATGAAATTGTTCAAGAGCTAGCATCATGTTTATCACTCCCCAAGGAGACATAATCCCCAAGTCATATAGGATTGCATTCCATTGTACAAACAACATAGTAAAATACGAGGCACTAATCACAGGACTCAAGATAGCCATCCAATGGAATGTTCATCATTTACAAGCCTTTGGGGATTCCTAGTTGGTCATCCACCAAGTCAATGATGACTATGAGACCAAAGATGATAAACTAATGCCCTACAAGAAGATGGCAGACTTCCTTAAGTCTAAATTTGTTAATATCTCTTTTTGTCAGCTACCAAGAATACACAACAAGTAAGTTGATGCAATGGCCACCATTGCTTCCATGATTGATATGCTTCAAAATGTGGAATGTTGTGAATTCCTTGTTGAGCAACTTTTGATTCCAGCATTTGAGATCCCTTAATCTAAGTTTGTGTGTGAACTTGTTGGTCCCAATTCTCCTTGGTATCAAGACATTTATGATTACCTACATGACCAAATCCTACCACCCAACTTATCTAAAATTGACTGTCGAGCCTTTATCCATCAAGCCGCTTGATATGTCATCATCGGTGACACTTTTTACAAGAGATGTCCATGATTTTACTATTGGCCTACCATGGAACAGGATGTCCATGATTTTTCCAAAACATGTCATAAACGTTAGATACATAGCAATTTGATACATGCACCAACACAAGAATTGCAGCCAATAATATCACCATGGCCCTTTTCACAATGGGAATTTTATCTTATTGAAGCTATTTCTCCTCCATCCTCTAATGGTCATAAGTTCATTATCACAGCAATAGTATTTTACCAAGTGGGTTGAAGTTGTCCCTTTGACCTTCACCACTGGCAAGCAGATCTCAACGTTTATTCTAAACTACATCATATGTTGCTATGGAGTCCCCTTGGCTATTATTACTGATCATGGTAGTTCATTTCAAAACAAAGATGTAGACAAGCTCTATGAGAAGTACAACATATACCATGGATATTCTAGTATTTACCATCCACAGGGAAATGGCCAAGAAAAAGCATCTAACAAGACCATTGTTAAGATTCTCCAAAAAATTGTCAATGATTCAGGTCGAGACTGGCACCTCCAACTAAATCTAGCTCTTTGGGCATACCGAACAATTGTGCATTCTCCTACTAGCGCAACAACATACTCTCTTGTTTGTGGAGCTGATGCCATGCACCCCATTGAAGTTGAAATTCCATCATTTAGAGTATCCCTACAAGATATCATTGATGATGAAAACTACCAAATATCTAGACTCCATGAGCTAGAAATGCTTGATGAATGGAGATGAGCTGCCTTGACACATTTACAAGCTTAAAAAAATTGACTCAAATGGAGTTATAACAAGAAAGTCTGAGGTTGTCATTTTGAGGTCAGTGATCTAGTCCTGAAGATGAACTACAAGACTCAGCAGCATAGAGAAAAACAAGGCAAATTTGAGCCAAATTGGGAATGACCTTATGTAGTTATTGCATCATTTGGGTCCGGCGTATATCAGCTTGCAACTCTAGAGGGTGAACCATTGCCCATGTCCATCAACAACATGCATCTTTGCAAGTACTATACTTGATTCTATCAAAAAGTCCTAAAAAAAAGAAAAAAAGAGTGAAAAAAGTCATGAAAAAATTGATGTCTTGATGAAAACTTGGCAAATAGGCATCTTGGCACTAAAATTTTAGTCAAGAGAAAAATTTCTTCCAACAATGAAAACTCGACAAATAAGCGCTTTGGGCAAGTACCATGGTGAAAACTTAGAAAATAGGTGCCATGTGTAATCAGTCGTTGCTCCTTCATCTATCAGGATTCCATCTGGTCTTTTCCCCCTCTATCATTCCTTGATCATATCCTTCATAGTGCAAGACATCCCTAGTCCCTTATCATAGCTCACAAACTGGTTAATATCCTTTGTTATCTTACCTAAAGCATCACCAGTTTGCACACACTCTGTCATTGACTTTTGTACATAGTTTGCATCTTGTCTAGGGGCATATTACCTACACAGTGTATGAGTTTGAACTTGAACTGGGGGCATATCCCTAAGCACTTTTTATCCAGTAGAGCTATCGCATAACGGATTGGAGCTAACACTTGTATATGCTTATACGATCCTGAAGAAATCCTAAAAATCATAAAATGTCCTAAAAAAAAATCAATAAAAAATATAAAATGTCCTAAAAAAAGCACTAAAAATCACATAATGTCCCGAAAAAATCTATAAAAAACATAAAATGTCCTAAAAAAATCTATAAAAACCATATAATGTCCTTAAAAAAAACACTAAAAATCATAAAACAATCCTGAAAAAATCCCTAAACATCATAAAACGTCTTGAAAAAAAGCACTAAAAATCATAAAATATCCTTAAAAAATCCATAAAAAACATCAAATATCCCTGAAAAACCCTAAAAATCACAAAACCCATCAAAAATCTATAATAAACCTTGTAAATATTCATTGTGGATAACCACCCCTTTTGTGTACAAACTTGCACTTTGCACTACACTTTCATGAAAATCACACCATCTAAACAATGTGAACCATTAATCAATCCAACATATCACTATGAACCCCTCAGCTAAATCCACAAATAGAACTATCACATCATCAACACGTCAAACACCATCTAAACACCTAAAACACTAAAAAGCAAGTAATAATAGACAAGAATGGCTATTGGCTCACACTATTTAGTGAGTGATTTTTTTTTTGCTCTGTTTTCTTTTTTATCATCTTCCTATGCCACTCGATGATATAAACTGATCTATGAGAGTGGTTGGGATGGTTCATGGTCATTTTTTTCCTATTTTTGTCTGTTACAATGTACCTTTGAGAGTCTGGGGCATGTACATATGCCTCAAGAAGGACAAGGTCATTCTCTGTCTACATTGTGCTTGTTTACGCAAAAGGCTTGCATTTGGGCTCTGGCCCTTTATGCCATGATGCGTTGCATTCTATTTTCCATATTAAAATAAAGCTCTGTTTGATATATAGTGCACTTTACAAGAGAAAAAGTCTTCTCATCATACTAACAATTCTTCATCTCATTTCCTCAGTCTTCTACATCTTCTTTATCCATTGCCTTGGTCTCATACTCTGATACACAAAAAGCATTGTCATCCTACATTCCCACATATGTCCAAAGTCCAAAATGATCCAAACCAATAAACATAGCACTTATATTATATTCACATTTCATTTGCATGCATTTTACATTTCATTTGCATTCATTCCGTATCATTCACATTACATTAGGCATTCATTCATGAGAAAAACATGTGGCAAAAATAAAATGATGGCATTTCCTACACATAACATGTGATAAATCAACACATGATATCATCATTTATAAGTCCACACAATAAAGCATAAATACATGCATATAAAACGTCTAAAGCATATGCATAATTCATCTCATATAGTCATCATAACATAAGTCCATCTCATAAATGTCTCACAAAGGTGTCAGAGTACATGACCATGGTTTACATCAATACTAACTACCCATAGGCGTGAACCATGAAGGAGCATAATAGAAACCCAAAAAAAACATAGAGAGGCCCCCCTATATGTGAGTTTGTCTATGTCATCCCATGTTATCCCTAGCCTCGTGACCTCTATCCAGTCTCAAGGATGATCCCTCTGCTCTCTGTGGTGGCCTCATAGGCCCCATCAGCCCCGCACTACTCTATGTCCTCTATGTCTTGTGAGAATGAGATCTTGATGCATGAAAACTCTCTACTCTCTGACCTAGTGGCACCACTCTCTCATACTTATCTTTCCAATATTGTGCCTCTATGTGAGCCCTGCTCATCATCATTGCTAGATCTTGAAAGTTTTCATCTCTAATATTGTTGATGAACTCCTGAGACTCTTGCACTATGATCTCTGCCCTATGCACAGCTACATCTCTCTCAGCCCTACCCTGGTCTCTCTCAACCATCACCTGATCTCTCTCTACTATAACTACATCCCTCTCTCCTATCATGGCATCCCTCTCTACCACAACCTGATCTAACTAAATCTGTAACCCTCTGATCACCTCCATCAACTCTACTTGGCTAGGCCCTACCTCTACTGGTACTAATGCTCTCCTGGTGTCCTCCACTAGATCATCCTCCATGTCCATTGCAACTACATCCCTGTCCACCCAATAGTCCTCCTCATCCCCTCCATTGTCACCACCTCCAACACCATCCCCAACCTCACTACCTCCACCCTCCTCATCATCTCCCTCCTCCTCTCCCTCAGCACCCTCCTCATCATCTCCCTCATCCTCCTCCTCAACATCCTCATCATCACCCCCTGCACCACCCTCAACATCCTCATCTCCCTCCTCCTCCTCCTCCTCCTCTCCTCCCTTGGCATCCTCTCCCTGATCCTCCTCCTCAACATCATCCTCTCCCACATCACCCTCATCTCCTACCTCCTCATCCTCTCCCCCATCCTCCTCATCCTACTCTACCTATGGCCTCCCTCATATTATTGGTTCTACTAGATCTATCAATGGTCTCGGCCGATGTTATGCAAACCTCCTATCATACATTGTTGTCATGCCTACATCAACTATGTATGCTACTACTCCCCATAGTCTTGGTTGTAACTCTGCTAGCTATGCATATACTACCTGTGTCCTGATTGGTGGTCCCCACTCTCAAACCTTTGCTCTAGATTGGGCAAACAATGTCAGGCCAGTTGATACATCTTGTGTCTCCCCAAAATATCTCTTTACCTACTTTGCTAGGTACATCTCTATGACCAAATGCCCAATCACTGTGCACCCTATGAGATAGCACTCCTATCTATAGTATGGAAAGTGAATGCCATCATCATCCCATCTTGGGCACTCTCTATATGGTCTCCAAATGAACTATGTCATCGTGTTTATCTGATGCTGGAAGTATCTCGAATATCCCAAGGGTCCTCGAGCTAGTACACCTATGTAGCTATAAACATATGGCATATCATCCATCAACTCTCACACTACTAGGGGCCTAACTATGGCAATGTTCATATAGGCTGAAATCTATAGCAATGTCCTACCAATACTAAAGGATAGTCTCCCTCTATACGCTACCTAATGTAGATAATAATATAACATCCCCAACATGCATGGGCCCCAAGAAAACATGGTACCCTCCATGATCATCTACTCAAGTACTCGACCTCATCCAGTCAAGAAATTGTGTCCCCGTCTATTTGGTATTAGCAATCCACTAATCACCTAGCAAATCACAATCGTCAACCACTCATGGCATGCCACCAATAGGTCCCATCCGATCTCATAGTCTTAGATCCCTAGCTCTGCATCTCCACATCCAAATAGTTGATGTAGAGTTGCTTATCTTGTAGCTGGGTCATACGCTGCTAACTCTCCATGGATAGGGATCCTAAGGATGTGCCATACATCCTCTAGTGTCACAGCCACCTCCCTAGTTGGTAGGTGGAATGAACTAGTCTCTGAGTGCCAACTCTTCATCAAAGTTGTCAACAAAGCCCTATTCCCCCTCACCTCTAGCATAAATGTCACATGATATAATCCCAACCCATACAATATCCCCCTCATATTCAATGCCTTCCTTCTATGAGAACCCCCTAGTAACAATATGATATTTATACTTCTTAAGAGTTCCATTAGCTTTGTATTTCACATTATACATCCATTTTTAGCTAATGGTCTTAATCCCTAGAGAAGGATTAAAAAGGACCCAAGTGTGGTTCTTCTAAAGACTCTAATATTCAACTTCCATAACCTTTCTCCAATCAATGGTCCTTGATTGTTAGAATCACCTTGTTGCTTCACTTGTCGATTGTTTGTATTATCTACATCCTTGTGTATGTTAGTGGATAAATAATTTCAAAAATATCATTTACATTTATATTTATAATAGGATTTCTATTTTGTGTAGAAAGTGTTTGATAAGCTTTAACTTGCTCAATGATTGGTGCATGCATAGGTAGGTATACTCATAGTGGTTGACTCAATGAATGGCTGATCTTTAGGATTTTACTCAATGGTAGTCACTACATATAGATCTTTATTTACTCCCTCATCTAGATCTTATCATGTCATATCCTCAATTATCACATTTTCATCTATATCTTTGACCATATTTGGAAATCATTAATAAAATTTTGAACTGATGTGGCTTCAACATTATCTTTTTTATCATCCATCTCTATTTGTTGTGTTGGCTCAATGTCTGACATATGAATTCTTTCCTAGTGTCCTTTATGTTAAAAATTTGTTTCCACACCTTTATACCATCTTCATCCACTTCTGTAATTCTTCTAGTTAGAACCTTCAATATTATTTTCTTGTGCAATAATCTCTTCTAATATTTTTGTATTACCTCATTCATCTCTAGTACTAATAAGTTTGGTATTGTAACTTCAAGTGCACTCTCTCATTTTTCACTCAGAATCCAATGTATATCTGCATCTTGTAACAATTTAATTATATGGATCTTCTAGTGTCTTATTAGCAAACTCAATGTGCATATACTTAAATTTGTACATCATATCAATAATAACATCTTCAAGTTTTATTTTTCTTCATCATTCAATGTAGGGTACTTGAAGTGTCTAAATGTAGCTAAGCCTCGAGTTTCTTTTATTGACTCAAAAATCTCATCAATTGTCTCAAGTTCCTTGCTTCTTGCCACTTTAAATTGGCTTATGTCATTTGATTCAATTTTATCACTATCCTCTTCAACAATTAATTTTCTTCTCCTTCTTTATTTTGGCTATTAGATTCCTGACCATCCTTCCTTTTTGGATATGTTTAATTCTATGACTGCAAAGCCTTGGAGATCTTCACAACACCTTTCTTCATAGGTGGGGTAGAGAGGGTAGCTGCCCTAGTCCTAGACTAAGTATCATTAGGAATTTGAGGTGTGGCCACTTGTTTTCTTTTCTCCTTCTTGGCCTTAGGTACTTCCACCTTAACTTCATCTCCTTCAGCTTCATCATTGCATTCAGTTACAACTTCAATCGACTTACCAGTTTTCTTTTCTCCACTAATCTTACCTTCCAATGTGTCAATCATCTTCTTTGATTTCTTAACCAACCTAGGACCAAAATTTTTTGTAATTATTCTTATCTTGGCTTCCTCATAAGTACCAAAGTGTTTTTCGTTTGGATCCTTGGTTTGTGTTAACAATGCATTAATTGACCTAGTGGCTTTGTCAATATCCAACTCATATTCCATGGAACTTAGCCAGACAATTCTTTGTTTCACTACTTTAATTAATGTAGCATCTGGATCTACCAAGAAATAAATATCATCCATATATTCTTCAACTAATTTTTGGGGAACTCAATATCTTTAATGCATTATTTCTTTAAACTAGCCAAAATACACATCCATCACACTTTCAAAGTTATTACCAAGACCATTGATAAACTCATTAATTTGATAAATGACTAGCTTCTTAACATCCAATTCTACATTTCCAACAATAGGAAAGTAATTCTAGACATAGAAAAATAGACAATCAATAAGGAACTAAATTTGCAAGTATTTATCTTGGTAACCAGATTGTCCTCATATTTTCTTCCAATTACTTCAACAATAACTCGATTAGGTCTAACTTCAAGCCCTTCTTAAAAATTTTATATGCAAATCAACCACTCTACATGGAACACTATTTAGTATGCTCAACTAAAATATCTTATATGCCATGAAAAAGGTACCAAACCCATTCTCGGGATCAGAGATTGTGGCCACCCTCAAACCTCTTCCATCCAAAACTACTACAGTCTTCTCCTCAATCTCTTTTCTCAGTGTTTCCCTAATAGATTTTTATTTTTTGATTACTGGCTATCCTATCACCATGTGAATAGTCTCCTTCATGATTTTTACTGGCTTATCCAACCAAATTGTAGTCTCATGAAATTTTCTTAATATAATTCTTATCCATTCAGTATTAAAGATCTTCAAGAAATGAAAAACATGGATCAAACCCTTAGTTTCTAGAAATTTGTGGTTTTATTTCAACTTCTCATTCTCACAAATTTCATAATAAGTCAATTTTTGTTCATACTCCCTAGCTTTTTAGATTTTACAATGGATGTATGCATGAATACCACAAACTAGTAGAACCCTAGGGCGTACAGATGAAAATGCCCCTTTCTCATCAATTTGTGCTGCCACATTAGGGTATAACTTATAATGTGGTTCTTCATAGTCTTACTTCCTCACTAACTTAGCCTTTTCAACCTTTTTACTCTTGGTTTGAGTTGAGATGGGTGTGATTGTAGGTGCTAAGCTTGATGTCATTTTTGTTGAACACTTAGGGCTTTGTAGGGTTTTAACTAAATTCACTCAGTATCCTACAAATACTACACCAAATCACTTAAACTACTCAAAGTATACTTAATTCCACTAATTCAGCTCAAAATTCAAATGATCTTCTCAATTGATTGAGATTGCTCAAGTGTGCTTCTTATATGCAAGGTGAAAATGAGTCATTGGGACTCATATTTATAGGAAAAGTTACCTAATATGGTAGGTAGGGTACAATAAATGGTCCATAATCCAAACTTGGTTACCATATCAACCACTATACTTAACTTAGTTACATTACAATACTCAATTACTTTAGCTACCTACACCAACTAACCAATCAACTTAGTTCACACTTCCTTTCCACCAACCAACTACAATGATTGTTAGGTCTACTGACCATACCCATCTTTCAATGTTTCATGAGTTGTCCTAAGAGATAGAAGTAGATACAATAGTAAGAGAGCATAGTAAGTGTTTTGAACTAAAATGTGGCATTAGGTTTTTGTGTAGATCTTTGCTTCATTTTATTCAATATACACTGATATTCCTACTTGCTTGGTGAGTGTTTTGTTCTCACCTCTTCCTTGGTTTTCTACAAAAGCGTATTGATGGTTCTTCTCCCTTTGCAGCTACTACTTCTATTGGTTTCCTTGTTTCTAAAGTCTCTTTCATCAATTCTCTCCTTCTCTTCTCATAGTGGAAACAACCTAAACAACCCCTTTTTGTAACTATAATTGATTTAGTTTCTTTTATCCTTTCTTTGATGTTAGGGCACAATTACCCATGACTAGATTATCCCACTCAATTTTAATTTTAAATTTTTTCTTATGTCTAGGGTCTAAATTGGTATCCTTGTCAGTGTTTTTGTGAACCAATGGTGGCCTTTCATCATTTCCTACTTCTCCAATTTTGCTCTTACCTTCTATCACATCATTGGTGAATTATTGTGTTGATGACTCATATTAACTATTATTCATTTCTAACTATCTATGTCAATGTGGTTGTGCTAGAGTGTATTTTGATGTAACTCGTGACTAGTAACCATTGACTTCCTTCTTATTCTTCCTTTGACCGGTTGTCACACATTTTTTTCAAGTGAATACTTTTAGCCATCAATGAAAAAAAATCATTTGGGATTAAAATATGATAATTTGAACTTCATTTCAAGAATACAAGGAACTGATGTTTGATATAGAACTTCTAATACAATTCCCTTACCTTTTTTGTATGATTAGTTGGAGGTAGTGGATTCACCTAATCTATTGGATGAGGTGCCATTGACTTATACATTTGAAGTTTCACTCTCTTCAATCTTATTTGTCCACATCTTATCCATATGATTGTGAATCTCATCAACATCAACCTTACTCTTTCCTTTCATTTCATCTTCATTGGGTGTCAATGCTCAAAATATAGTCTTTACTTAAGTGATTGACCTTGTGACAATGAAAACATGCCATACTAGTATTTCTCCAATTGCCAAATCTTTCTCCAAAGTGAAACCTCATAGTTTTTGCTACAATGTGACCATATCTTCCACATGTTGTGTAGGTAATCCTTGTGTTGTAATCCTAATTGATAGTGTTACCTTGTTTACTCGATACCTAATTGAACTTCTTTTGTGATATGCAATCTTGTGAATTGTGTCCATACTTATTACATGTGTAACAGTAACCATTAAAGTCATATTGCTTAGGAGATTGATTGAACTTGGATCTACATTCATAATATTGATGACCATACTTATTGAGACTAAAACAATTGTAGAAATTGAGAAAAACCAACTTCATAGCTCGCCAAGAACACTTGCATGCAAATAACCTATTGTTGAAAGGAAACCAAAGAGGGAAAAAGTGCAGCTTGAAAATCTCAACAAAGTGAGAGCAAAATGTATTCCAAAATAATGAAAAAATAAAATAAAAGAGTTCAACCTTAAAGGTGAATGAAACCCTAAAAAGGGAAAAGAAACTAGGTTGTGCATTATAATTAATATAAAGTATTAATTATTTGCACCTAAGAGATAGCTTAAGTAAACTAGAGTAATAGAAAACTTGATTAATTAAATCAAGATGATCTAATTAATAAGCATAAATAAATAATTTCCCTAACACCATCCCTTAAGTCAAGCTTAGGAGGTAAGCTAACCTAGCACAGTTATGAAAGTAGGAAAAATGGGTCCCAATGACAAGGCCTGATCAGGTACCTAAAACAAGGAAATCTTTGTAAATTGAGACAAAGGAGAAAACCCAAAGGAAAAAAACCCTCTCCAAAAATAAATAGAACAAACATGCAAAAAAGCAAAGGAAGGAAGGCCTCAACAAGACCTCTCAAGGATAACTTTTGTAACCCCAACCATAGACTACAACAAAAGATAGTGTGGCAATGCAAAAGATTTGGTGAAGATGTCAGCAACCTATGCATCAATTGAAATATACTCCAAAGAGAGAACACCATCCTGAATCTACTAATGGATGAAATGCATATGAATCTCAATGTGTTTATTGTGTTGATGCTCTACTAGGTTGCAAGAAATATGAATAGCACTCTAATTATCACACCATAGAATAGTGGGATGATCAGGAGGAAAACCAAACTCAGTCATAAACTAGCAAAACTATCAAATCTCTTGACTAGAATGCACTACTACTCTATACTCAGCCTCTATAGATGAAAGTGTGCGAGCATGCTACTTCTTGCATGACCAGGTGATAGGACCAGAGCCAAGACAAAAGACAAAGCCAGAAGTATACTTTCAATCATTAACATCACTAGCCCAATCTATGTCAGTAAAGCCAACAATGTGAGGAGTCCCTGATGTGTAATAAACTCCATACATAAGTGTTCCCTGAATGTATCTCAAAATATGCTTGGTATCTTGCTAATGACTCTCATGAGGCTCATGTGAAAACTAAGAGACAAGACCAACTGCAAAGGAGAGATCAAAGTGAGTATGTGTCAGGTACAATAAGCTACCAACCAACTACTGATACAATGTGGGATCCATTGAAGGAAAATTGCAAGAGGTAGACAAGGTAACACTTGACTAAAAAGGTATGTGAGTAGGCTTGCAATCAAGCATGTCAAAGCATCAAGGCATGTAAAGAGCATACTTTTTTTGGTAAACAAAGATCCCAATAGAGGACTGAACAATCTGTAGACCAAGAAAGTAGTGTAACAAACCAAGATTAGTCATCTCAAATTGTTCCATCAATGCTCATTGAACATCCTAAAGCATAGAGGATGAGCTACCTATGAGAGGAGATCATCAACATAGAGCACAAGGATCAAAACCTCAGCTCAAGATGTTCAATGTATATTGTAGGATCAGAATGGTAGTGTGTGAAGCCTGTAGAAAGAAGAAAAGAGTCCATCTTCTCATACCAAGCTCGAGGGGCCTATTTGAGACCATACAGTGAGTGTCAAAGTCTGCAAACCAAAGAAGAATCTTGTACAAATCCCTAAGGCTGCTCCATGTAAGTCTCCTTAGTAAGATCACTATGTAAGAATGCACTCTTCACATCCATCTAAAAATGGACCATCTGTGAGAAGTTGTGAGGGATAAGAAAAGTTGAATAGAGTTCATCTTAGTGACAAGGGAAAATGTCCCAGTGTAATCAATACCCTCAACCTATGAAAAACCCTTCGCAACAAGATTTTCCTTATACTTATCAAAAAAACCATTAGCAAAAAGTTTAGTATGATATGACCATTTACATCACACTAACTTTCTTCCCTTAGGAAGAGAACAAAGATCCCAAGTATGATTCTTCATCAAAGAAGATTACTCCTCCTCCATGGCACTGTCCCACTTAGATTGTCTTGTTGCTATGGAAAATGTCTGAGTATCATCACAAATAGCATGATTGAGAAGACTAGAACCTATAATATGAGACCAAGTGTGATAGGAAGTGGAAAAGTCACCAGTTAGAGATCCTTCAACCTCAACTATAACACGATCCCATTTAGGCTTCTATGGAGGATCCTATGGTAGAGGTAAATGGGGATAACCAAGATCATCATCCTCATCATCTAGAAAAGAGACTAGAAAGTATGAGGGAGTACTAATAAGTGAATTAGACCCTCGATGCAAGGTATCTACTGCTAGAAAGAACTCATCAAACTAGACATCCTATCAAAATAGGACCTGTTTGGAATCAGGATCAAACAACCTGTATGCCTTAACATCCTCACAGTAGCCAATAAAAATGAGGTGTTAGATCTTTTTCTCTATTTCTCTCCTTTAAGCACTGAGTAAAAATTCCCATGCTTCACTACCAAAAACTCAGAATGAAGATACATCAAGCTTAACATGAGACCAAGCCTCCTCAGGACTCATATGTCAAACTGCTTTATGAGGCATCTAATTCTAAATATAGTTGGCACAATTGACTACCTCTATCCAAAAAGATGAATCCATGAACCTAGACTGTATCATACAATTAGGCATCTCCTGAAGTGTTTTTTCTTTCTCTCTGCCACACCATTCTACTGAGGGGTGTAAGGCACTAAAGACTAATCTTGAAGACCATGTTCAGAGCAAAATCCCCTAAAAGCTTAGTTAACATACTCACCCCCATTATATGTGTGTATCTTCCAAATAGAAAGACTAGATTACTGCTCCATAAATGTGTTGAAGACTCAAAATGAATCAAAGACATTAGACTTGTACTTTAAAAAGTACACCCATGTGCACTTGGAAAAGTCATTAATGAAGGTAAGCACATATCTAGCACTAGAAAAAGGAGTTGGAAATGTCATGAGGTCACTATGAATCAACTCCAATGATGCCAAAGCATGAGTATCTCATCCATGTGGCAAAGGATTCTTATGTTGTTTTCCAAGAGTACAACCCTGACAAACACCATCTATGTAGGAAATCTCAGGAAGCCCAAGAACAAATGCCCGTGTGCTCATCTGTTGAAGATATCTATAATTGGCATGGACCAAATGCTCATTCCAAAGTCTAGTTATTGAATTTGTATGTGCTACAAGACAGGAACCTATGTCATTAGAAGACTCAAATCTGTCAAATCTATTAAGGAAAGATGTAGAGTCAACATCCCTAGTATCCACAATCAACTCAAAATCATGTAAGTCCTGAATAACCACATCATGTGGTGAGAACTCAACTATCTTACTAGAGCTAGAGTGGAAAATTTGATAAATAGACAATAGGTTTTTCGAGATGTCAAGGACAAAAAGAACATCCTAAAGAGAACCCTTAACTAATGCAATACAATTAGAACACATGACTGAAAGATGTGATGAGTTTCCAATAGTAATCTATGAAGTAGCACAAGGAGCAAGTGAGGTGACCAATTGTTGAGTGTGATTCATATGGTGAGAGGCACTAGAATCAAGATTCTAGGTAAGCCCAAAAGTCATAGCTCATCCAATAAGAGTGTGACCTTTCCCTGCAGGGGGGATGAAGATTTAGGAGTAAAAATGTGATGCTCCTACGTGACTTCCTCTAAAGACTCCAAAAATTTCCAACATTTGGAAATGAGATGTCCATCCTTTCCTTGAAAATTGTAGGTCTCAACTAATTTCTTCTTAGCCTTGGAGGAAGACTCAGAAGACTTTAAAGAAAAATTTCCCTTGGAAGGGTTAGCTAGAGGTTTGGGATTAGTTTTTGGTGTATCTTTCTTCAATTTAGCTTTCAATTTTGATTTTCCCTGAGAAGACTGAGCAACCAATGCTTGGCTAGAAGAGCTAGAAGCATCCACCTTTTAGATCTTTTCTTGTTCCCAAGTCAAGTGATCATAGAATGTCTCAGAAGGCATTTGATGTCTGTTGCCCAAAGCATCCATAGCAAAGTAGAAAGTAGAAGAAAAGATTAGATACTATCCTCACAACTTTGAGAGTATCAAAAAATACACTCATCATCTGTCTTATTTTTCCCACATCCCTACAAAGCTAAATGTAGAGATTTGAACTTCATCAAGAAGTCCACAATGGTGGGAAAGCTGGTAGGTGTCAAAGAAGTCAACTCTACATCAAGCTATGGTGCCTGAAACTCATTCACCGTGCCAAATAAGTTGTAAAACTTGGTCAAAATAGCTGGAGGAGTGGCCAAACCATCTAGGTGAAACAAGAGACTATCAAAGATGTTAAGTGCAATCAAGCCCATGGCTTCATCCATTTTATTTGTGTATTGAAGAACCTCAAATGGGTACTGCAAGACAAGTTGATTTTCATCTAGACATGACCATAAGCCATGTGACATAAGAAGTCAAGTCATGTGTGCTTTCCAATTGTGGTAGTTGTGTGGTGTCAACCAAGCCATAAAGGAGTTTGACATTGAGAGAAGAAGACAAAAGTAGAAGGGTCATTTTTGAATTAAATTATAAAAATGATAATGCACCCACCCACAATGTATAAATTTATCCCTTGTAAACCAAATAAACAATTAAGGATAGCACAAAAATTGAGATGAAAACTTGGATGCTAGATATAGATAGGGAGGAAACTGAAGCCTCTACTTCAACACCAAAACTAGGAGCTCAAATGGTCACATCATAAAATGAAACTAGTATCATCATCTCTAGCTTAGAGCAAGCTTTTTGGCACTTCTTTTGGATTGAAAAAAGACCTCTATATGCTCAAGTTACAACCAAAAAACCAAGTGCTCCTCCAAATAATAAGCTCTCCAAAAAATTACAGACACTGGAAAAAATTTGATGGCCATATGGTCATCAAATGGTCATCTACCAAAAAAACTTCTGGTCACCAAAAAAAAATTTGACCTTTGAAAAAATGACATCGCTAATGGAAAGATGATATTAAGCTTGGAGTTGCTAGAAAAAGTGGCATCACTAGGAAGATGACATCACCTATTAGAAAATGACAACACTACCAATGGCAATGATAAGCTAGTGGCGACAGCTACCAAATAGTAGGGCGGTGGCCTCATTGGTTGTCAGGCAGAGTTGCGCCAACAATGGCAATAGGATGGCGACTCACTGGCAGTGGTGAGAATAGGGTTGGGCCACAGTGGCACACTAGCTGGGGTGAGGTGCAAGCTAGGTGAGGGCTAGTGGCACACTGGTGGCATGGTGGCAGTACCTTTTTAAAAAAAAATTTAAAGAATTTTTTAATTTTTATTTTATTTTTTTGATCCGTATGGCCTCGGGAGGCCAAAAGAAATTTTAGAGGCTACTGTGGCCAAAATTGACAAATCTTATATGAATTTTGACTATAACAAGCCTTCTAAGCTCAATGGTAGCATCCATTTTTGCCCAAAGTGCACTAGAAAAAGGTGTCTCCTCTAGATTGAAGAGAAAAAACCATGAAAAGTTGTTTTTTCATCTTCAAATTGTGGCTTCAAGATCTCTAGGCTAGGCAATAGTAGGGAAGCTCTAATACCATGTAGAAGTTGAGAAAAACCAACTTCACAGTTTGCTAATAACACCCACATGCAAATAACCTATTTTGAAAGGAAACCAAAGAGGGAAAAAAATGCAACTTGGAAATCTCAATGGAGTGAGAGCAAAATGTATTCCAGGATAATGAAAAGGTAAATACAAGAGTTCAAGCTTAAAGGTGAACAAAACCCTAAAAAAGGAAAATAAACTAGGTTGCGCATTATAATTAATATAAAATATTAATTATATGCACCTAAGAGATAGCTTAAGTAAACTAGAGTAATAGACAACTTAATTAATTAAATCAAGATGATCTAATTAATAAGTGTAAATAAATAATTACTCTAACAACAATAACCATCAAATTTAGGAGTGACACTAGTCTTCCAACCTTTCTTCTACAAACATTAATTATGTCCAAATTTTCCATAGTGATAGCATGTAGGTTTCTTTGACTTTGGACTATGTACACATTCTTTTGTTTTGCTTTTTTGATTGTAGAATGCTTAGTAAGGCCTAGTCCAGTGGTATCTCTCTATCTTCTCTATCGTCTTAACTCCTCATTCAATTTCCTCATGCTTTCTTCATATCTTTTCAGCCTTTCATTTGTATCCTCATAATTCAGTTCATTCTTAACTTTTCATTCTCATATCTCAACTCATAAATTTCTTTCATCTTCATACCAATCTCATGGTTAGTCCCAAGTAGATAATTTACCAGATCATAGTGGTTTTGAGTTAACCTTTTAGTTTCTACATCCTTTGCATCCAATCTTGCATTTATCTACCTTTTTTCATCTTCAACCATTCTTTTCTCATCATCTTCTTGCATCTTTTGTTCCAAGATTTTGCACATCCTTGTTGATGTGCTTCTTCTTCTCTCTTTAAGGATTTCACCTTCTCAGTTAGGGTTTGGTTCTTTTCTATCAAATCTAATATATCTACTTTGGATTCATCAAACATATGAACATTAGATAGTTCCTCAATTACTTCTTCCTAATATTTTTTGTTGTTCATTTGATGTGTTAATTCATTCATTTTGTTCAATGATTGCTTCATCTTTCTTCTCATATCACCAATCTAACATAGGGTAGTCTTTAGTTCCATCTTATAATTCTCCATCATCTTATCAATCCTATACCTTTCCATCTTTCAAATCTTTCCTCTTGAGTGTTAAAATGTTGTAACTAGAGAACTATCTCTAATACCAATTGTTAGAATTTATGGAAAGGCAAGGTGCTAAGAGGGGGGTAGTTGAATTAGTGCCTTCTAAAAATTTAACTTTTAGCATTATGTTGCCCTTCTTATAACTGATCAACATTTCCACTGATGTTTTTAATCTCATGAACTAAAATGAATGTAAACATGTTTGATCTACTTCATCATGAGCACATTAACACAACATCAAATCCACATACATATGACATGATTTGGTAATGTAGAGAGTCTCAGTTAGAGGGAAACTTATGGTGGGGATAACACCCACAAATCATTCACTACTACAACATAAAGGTTTTCTTGTTACGGCATAAAATCATGTCACTTCTGGTGACTTACTTTTTAAGGAGTAATACAATAGGATATGTCAAAATCCACCTTTCCCAAGAATTTTACAACATTTATAAAATATGTACTTGGTTAGGATCTTTACAATAAAGAATATTAGGTCTACCTTGTTAAAGGGTTTTGCTAGTAGAATGGTAAGAAAGTAACACTTAATTGATCTGATGAAGTGCAACTTAATTTTCTTGATTCAAAACTATTTTCTTCTTAATAAAAATGTATCACAATGATCATATGATTGATGACAATAATTCATTTCTTTCATCATGCTCGGTGACTCTTCTTTGTAGTAGATTCTTCACTTTTTCATTCCATCAACATAATCATCTCAATATCTCAACTAACAACTACTCTTGATCTAATGTAGATATGTCCTTATAAAGAAATATTTTGCCTCTTTGAATTATTACCTAATTAGGGTTTTGGAAACTTGTAGAGTGTGCATCTAATTAAGATCTATGATCCAAATTTATCCTCATCATCTTATTTATCTTATTTATCTTCCTTTTATTTCATTGGTTTGTATTCTTCCTTGGGAACATGAATAATCAAACCTATCTTCCCAGTAAATCTCTCCAAATATTCTCCTTGATCTTGAAAACATAATTTATCGCTCGGTAGAATAGAAATACATTGATTTCTATGAATTCTCAAATTTTTAATTCCTTCCTATGTAGCTCAATAATGTTTGTTCAAATGCTCAATTGTGATGTTGTCCTTTGGCAATTGCATAGCTTAGTTAACATTCTTTGCCTCACTCAACTAAACCTTCACTCAGTAGCTATTATGTTCCATACTTATAATTTACTCTTCCTATACTTAGGAATTGCACTCTTGGCTCAGAAACTATGTTCACCGACCAATCTCTTCAATATTTACCAACCATACTTTTTGCAATAATGACATCATATTAATACTTATAGGAGTGACATTTTTTCTTGGAACTATCCAAAGGTTGATCTCAGCCTTTCTATTGTGAAAGTTGACATTTGCCTTTTTTTTTGGCTGAGAGTATGTTGCAAAATCTTTCTCTATAGAAGATGAGGAAGAACTTGTATCAAACTATTGTTTCCAATGGTCGTATTGCAAAAGCTTTTCATAGAGGTCTAGAACTTCATATCAGCATTCATGGAAGTAATGTTGAGATTTAACCAAAATGTTCATAAGATATTAAAGACTCTTCAAGGTAATAACAATCATGTCTTCATCCTCCATCTTTTGACCAATCACCTCCAACTGATCATAGATGTCCTTAATCTTTGTCAAATGCTCCTATAAGGACATTATCTCATCCATCACAAGGGAGAAAAGATGATTCATTCTAAATAATACATGAATTTTATCAGAGGTTTCATACAAGGCCTTTAGATGCTCCTAAATCTCAGTAATTGATTTTCCAAAGGGAACTTGTGGAAGTTGATCATATGTATAAAAAAAAATTATGTGCATGATAGCTTCATTATTGTGCTCATCAAAATTTTCCCAATTTGGGCATTGATGGGTCCCCAAGATTATCTTGTCAATGAAAAAATATTTTTAAATGGTCATCATTCATTGCTTCCAAGTATTATACTTTTTTTCATTGAGGTGTTGACTTCCTTCCAACATGATGTTGGTCAATGAATCCATATTAACATTTTTCGAGACAAAAAATAAGGTACTATGAAAATGAAAATTGCATGACATTATATGCACAAATCTCAATGCACTGAGCCAAACACAAATTTCAAACCTATTAGCATAAAAAGTAAGGCATAGATTGTTATAAAGTAAAGTCCACTAAGATAACTGAGAGGTGGGGTGAATCAGTTATCCAACTATAAAAACATTTATCAACCTTAAAAATCGTTAACCATGTAAGTAATATAACCAGAAACCATAAGAAGACACACATACATAATAACACAATATATGTTAACTAGGGAAATCCTTGATCAAAGGAAAAACCCTAGTGGGGATGGTACCCACAAAATGATGTACTAATATATAAGTTCCTTGTAAGAGGACGGACTCTGTTAGGAGCCAATGAAATATATATAGTATATATCAATCCCTGTTAGGAGATTTCAACCCTCTTTGGGGTTGTGTCAACCCAATTAGGAGTTGTGCCAACCCAATCAGGAGTTGTAGAAGGCAAAAGGACTCACTATCCAAATAGCTCTAGGGGCAAGTCCACCGAACTCACTATCCAATTGATATTTGTATTATTCATTGTACTATAATAGAAATGAATAATATTGAGCTCTTGTGTCCTCTTGACTAGATCAATACTCTTCTAATCTAAATACCAACTCTTTGAATTTCACATCCAATTAATCCCTTGGATTGCTTACATGTACTTACCAACTTCACATATCACATGTACAATTCACACTTACACAAAAATATACACTTATTCACAAAGAAAATAACCTTCCTTTATACCATATCTTCAAAATAATTCCTTGAGTTGGCCTTGAGGCTTTCCCAATTAATTATAATAGGACCTCATTAAGATATTAAAATCATTTCACAATTACACAAAATTGTCAACTCATAGCCTTTACAACTTCTCACACATGTTACCTCTGCCCTTGTAGACTCATTGATGTCATCATCAATTTGTCTACTTTCACTATCTAAATTCACTCATCATGATTATATCCATGTTAAGAGATAGAATCCAAACATTAGAAACCACTTATCAAATACTATGTTTGTACACTATCCTTTGTAATTCAAGAAAATCTATTACATGTCTTCGACTCTCTATACACACACTTGTCCATTTCATTGGAAGATGTGTAGGACATATCCTCCACTGCACTCAACCTCATCATTAATACATAATTTTTATAGCCTTATTCTTTGTCTGCTACTATGTCAGTCTTTACAAAAACAATATTATTTTGGCATCAATGAAAAACATAGTCATGAATGCAACATGTCAATCATGCTAACCATCTCTCCAATGCTTAGGATACTACCCCAAAGGAATACCATCATCATTTATCCTAACAATATCCCCCTTTGGCATTGATGGAAACATAGATAAAAACATCTAAGTTCCAAGAATACCAAATCCAATTCTTTCTTTCTTTTTTGTTCTCTTCTTTTGAATCCTCTTCATCAATCAAATCGAAAACTCCCAGGAACACTTTTTTGTCTATGCTTCCTCATTCTTAGGATCAACATCAATTGTTCACACTCTAACTCATAGGAACAACTCTCCATTCTTATATATTATAAATGGAAAACAATTAATTGTTCTTACTTCTCCCCCATTAATACAAACATCAATGTTTCTCCCCATTGACATTAATCTATCCAAGAATAGTTCTCCTTCATACATACATCTCGCACATACTACTATAAGAAAATGTGCATGTACACTTCTCCCCCATTGACATTAATGAAAATGGCTTCATTATGTCAATCATCTACTCCAATTTTTCAACCAACTCAAGTGTCCAAAGACACTATTCTATACCAACTACCAAGAGTCCTTGATGACTCTACTCATCACAAATACTCCCCCATATAGAAAGAATCAGCATTTAGACTAGATAAAGAATAGTGTTCTATACTATTTGACTGATTTACTCTTTGCATCATCTACTTAGAAGTAGGTAGGGGCATAACCCCAAGCATACTTCACAAATTCTCAAATGAATCCTTAAGCAAAGGCTTCATAAAAATATCTATATTTTTTTATTTTAAATTCATGTACTCTAATCTGATTTCTTTATCTGCAACTTTCTCTCTCAAAACATGATACTTAATGGATATATTTTTAGTCTTAGAATGCAACATAGGATTCTTAGACATACTTACTATACTTGTGTTATCACAATATATGATAATAGGTTCTGAAAACTCTATTCTAATATCCTTTAGCATCTACTTCATCCACATAATCTTACTATAATTGTATGTTTTAGCTATATACAAGCCTTGCTTCTTACTTAGCCAAGAAACCAATCTTCCTGCAAGGAAAAATGCTCCATCATTGGTTCTCTTTATGTTATCCATATTGCCTACCTAATCTACATCAGTATATGCACATAAAGTAGATTACTTAATCTATTATACCAAAAGCCAAAATCAGGTGTACCCTTCAAATATATGAATATGCTCTTTACTACTACATAATGTGCTTCTCTAGGATCTACTTGAAATCTCTCTATTATACCAAATGCATTTTCTATATCTAGTTTTGTGTGAGTAAGATATTGAAAACCTCTAAACATAGGTCTATATGTTTTCTACTCAACTATAGGTGTCTCATCTTTGCTAGATAATTTGTGACTATTTATCATAGGTGTACCAATAGGCTTACAACTTTCCAAGCCAAATGTTTTTAGCAAGTCTTTAAAATACATTTAGTCTCAACCCCATTTCTCCTAGAAATGGGGACACCCTAATAATTTTTTCCTTTTCCCAAACCCCTAGTTTGAGGTCTGAGTCCTTTTTAGGGCTTTAGTTGGTGTCTAAGTCTAGCCTAGTCATCTGCCTAAGAAACCTAGTTGTTAGAAGTTGATAATTTTAGAAGCAAAAGTGATTTTAGAGAGAAAATGGTGCACTAGTGCACCTACCTCACCCTTCAAGGTGTGCTAGTCCACTAAATTCTCTAATGTGGGAGCACTTCCCTTTGGAAGTGTGCACCTACACACATGCATAGGTGTGCACCCCCCAAGGCTGCACTTCACCCTAGGCCTATAAAATTTTAGGACCCCTCCCTCTTCCACATTCACTTTCTCCTTCGGCTAGTCAACAAGCACACCTCTACACCCTCAAAGGTGTGTCATATCTCTGAGGTCCACACACACAAAGAAAACACTAGTTAGAAGGTATGTAGTTGCGCACCTGTCTAAGGTGTACAACTGCACACCTTTTATTCACAAAACCTAAAGAAACTTAAAAGCACATCTAAATGTAAGGTGCACATATGTGTACCTTATAAAACAATTTAAAAAGAACCATTAAAGCCAAGCCCTATCAATATGTATGCACCCCTCAAGGTGCACATTTATGCACCCCATTAGTACACTTAGAACATTTTACATAATAAGGGTGTACATGTGTGCACCCTTAGTTTTTTAAGCTTTCTTTAGTGTACTAGCGCACCGTCAAGGTGTGTAAGGTGAGCTAAAGAATTACCTATCAGAGGATAAAATAGGTTTTTTGAGTGTTTTGGGTAGGATTTTGCATTTGGGGTCTGGAATTTTAGTAATTAACATTTGATTACGATTTAAATTATAACTTTCCAAACCAATGTGCTTATGTTTTGTGTAGATAAAATGGCTTCCTCCTCATTCTCACTCATAGTGAAGATTGCTCCAAAACTAGTTGTCTTTAAGTTTTAGGGTGTACAAATGAAATCATGCTTCTAGGATGCACATTTAGAGATTTGGGACACTGAATTAGGATATATTCATTGGAATGCATTCTTAGTACTGTACAACCAACCAAATGAGAGATCCCCAATGAATTCTACACTTATTAGATCTAGGTTGGTAAATGCGGCCTCACATCCTTCTTTAGTGCAGTCTTTAGAACTTGTTATGGCCTTAGCAAAGAATTATATATCAAAAGAGAGAGTGGTGAAAAGCATAATAGGAGAGATCATCCTAGATCTGAGATCAAAGAACATCAAGAAACTATTCCATCTTCCAAGAGTAGATGAATACATCAAGTTGACTTATCATCAAGTAGAAAGGTGTTATAGGGATAATGAACAAGAAGATATAGAAATTATTCAATCATCATAATTGATTGATAGGAAACCTATAGGATGAAAATCTAGAAAAGTTGACATGACTAGAGGGTATATGAATGATATCTTATCTACAAGATGACTTTTGTATCCTTCTATAATCTTCTCCATTGTGCATCTATCACTACTCATTATATCTGTGATGGATAAGTAAGGAAATATTTTAAGTACATGAAAGAATATTGATTGATCAATGGCTAGAATCTAAACACACCATTCTTTTTCATCTTGATCTTTTGATGAATCCCACTAAAAGTTCATCAATCTTTGAGCTTGCTCAAATAGAATAGGCGATAATTCTACTCAAAAATCTTACATCATCTTGCTTGATGGTGTTGATCACCATAGTCTTTCCATTATACATTGCTTTTATTGGTGTAAATAATTATTATTTACACTTTACTTAAGTTTACTTAGGATAAATGTGTTATTTTATTATTTATTAGGTTGTGAACCTAGGATTTTGTGTACTCATATGAGTTTTCATGTTGACAACACAAGAATAAACAACTCTATTTTAGCACATAGTGTCTACAACACTAGAGTTTGCATAATCAATTGAGTTATCATGTTGATAACATAGGTATTCACAATCTTAATTAAGCACATGCTTTCTACAACATAATTATACATGACACACCTATGTAGGCTTATCCTCTCATCATTGCACTAACATCTATGCTTAATGGGGGATAATATACTCTTGGTAGGCATGTGCTTAGTTGTAAGACTTATAAGTGTGTTGACTCCTAGTCAGTCTAGAGATCTTTATATACAAGCACTCCTAGTGTACTTGAGCATCAATCAATACATCAATTGAATATCATATTTGTATTTTGATCATACTATGTTGGTCTATTTTGTTCTAGTTGTTGAGCTTCTTGGTCTTGGGTGATTTTTCCCTAAGCAAAATTCTTACATGGTATTAGAGCCATAGGAGCGTCATTTCATAGCCACTAGAGACAATTCTTGCTTTAGCTCTCTGAGGACCTCAATTTAGATCCAGAGTATCTGTAACTATTGGGAGTGTCTAAAGCCAAAGTGGGCCTCACCATTGCATCTAAAGAGTCAATTCAATGAATTTTGACTATAAATTTTCCTATGTTGGGCAATAGTCAAAATTGAGGCAATTTTTTTTTCAAACTGGCACCCAAAGGCCCAATTTGTGAATTTGGTATGATCCTTTTAGATCTCTAAATTTAATTTTTAGATCTACATATTTTATTATTTCAGTCTCTGCAATTTTTCTACATTATTTTTTAGATCTATGTATTTTGTCTAGAAAAATTTTGGCCATCAGGCCAATGGGAGAGATTTTTTGCAGGTTGGAGCTTGTTGGTGCTAATCAAATATTGGCATCATATTTAGAAGATCAAAATACCTCCAACTCAACTTTTGTTTCACCAAAAATAGGCATCTAAGGTGAAATTGAGAGTCATTTGATTTTTGGAGGCATGATGGCAGTGGTTCAGGAAAATAATTAAAGAGGTAATTTTCAAACAGCGATATCTCCCTCATATAGACTCCTTTTTTCAACCATTTTTTTTTGTTTTGAGGTAGAATTTCATGATCTACACATTGGTGCAGGATGTTTGATATCTTTGTTACTAAATTTTCCTACAAATCACAAATTTTAATTTTTACAACCTCCGAAACTAAGTATGGGCTCATCTAGACACATTTTCAGGTTCCATTTTTTTGAAAGTGAATTTTTTTTTGTCTACTTTCCAAATCTACAATTAGATTATAGGCTTGTATGGATATAAATACCACTTTCAAAAATAGGTCCTCTTTTGCATTGTATTGTTTTAAAATTATTTTATTTTTGAGCTAAATTGTAAAGTTCTAGATTTGAACTATAAAAGGAGGTTGTAAACAGAAAAATTAGAAGTCCACTAAGTCCATTTTGACAAATTGGCCCATTGTAATTTCTCTAAGTATAAAGTGCCAAATCATGCATTGGGGGGGTTGATTGATTATTTTTTTCATTTTGGGGGGTGCGTACATTTATTGATCTCATGGAGTTTTGTATCACATGTCAGTTTGGTGTAAGACCTAGGTTGACAAAAAGGAACTATTAGAAATGGAGTGCATTAATCATTGATCATCTAAGAAGAGAGCATAAGGAAGTATTTTCTTATCTATGTTCCAAAGAACTACACTCTTCCATTGATCTATCACCTATTAAAATAATTTTAGATGTCATTTATTTTAGTATCAATCCTTATTGCTTTGAAGTCATTGACAAGTTCAATGATCCTTATGAAATTTGGATGGCTCTTTCGAAAACATATGAAGATCCCATAATTCCTCCATTTCCAAAAGATATTCTACCACTAGTCACTCCAATTATGATACTTTTAACTCCAAATGAGATCATACATCTTGATGCTCTTGTTGCTTCTACTGATCTGGTTCCAATCATAGATGCTTCTGACTCAGAGTAGCAGGATATACCATGTCTTCCTATTTCAACTTCATGGGATGACTTCCTTCCAGACATTAAAGGGTTGTTTGTGGAGTCTTAGATTGAAGATGTGGGATAGATCATTAATGACATCAATCTTCTCTTATTTTAAGAGACTTCTTCACTTGTTGCAAGGGCACACTCTAACCCTCAACCACTTGAGCTTTCTTTTGAGACTAACTTGATTGTGGACATTTCTTTATAGCAGATAGAGAAGGACTCTTTCACTTATAAGGAGTCATATCAGTCTTAGAGAGTGTATTTTAGTTTTCTCAGACATCATATCTTCTAAGGATTCTTCCAACTAGTTGGGGAGCATTCTCTACTATACCTATGGCACCATTTCTTCCCACATGGAGGAAAATTATTAAACTTTTGTGGTGCAACCTCTTCAGTCATCAAGGAGCTTCTAGCATGGGTGTGCCTACATCATTGAGGGGAGGTGACATTTCTTCTCTTCCTACGTCTTCCTATTAGGATGCTTCATCATCTTTGGAGTTTGATTAAATTTCATCCATGGACATGTTACCTTGTTTGCCACCTTCTTTTAGGCATCCACCAGATTGGTTCATGGCATCTACATTCATCAAGGACTTTTCGACATATGAGTATACCTTAGAGGTAGCATCCACACCATACTGCCTATGGATCTCTCTTCCATCTTCCTATCCACAATGGGAAGCATATTTGAACATATACTTGGTGTTTCTTCTTCCTAAAGGGAGAAATGTTGTTTGTCGGCATTGGATTCTCTTTTGTCTTCAAGCACTCATCATCAAGAGATTCTTCACTAAGGGGGGATTTCATGGAGGGATTCTCTATTGTATATGCATGATGTATGTCCTGATGGGGGGTCCTTTTTACTCCATCCATTCATGCATCTTCCTTTATTGTACTTATCTCTCTTTTTTGGGGAGGGTTTTTCCCATGAGGTTTTCCCGCTTTCTCTATTTTCAGAGAGATTGCTTTTCATTACATTGCATTGTATGTACAGCATTATATTTGTACTTGGGTACCTAAAATGACCTAGTAGATACGACCTATTATGCATTTCATCATAGCTTTTCTAAGATTAAGTGCATTCCCCTAAGTTGCACATAAGGGTGGGTGTTAGTGTAAATAATTATTATTTACATTTTACTTAAGTCTACTTCAGATAAATGCATTATTTGTATTATTTATTAGGTTAGATGCCTAGGAGTTTGTGTACTCATGTGAGTTGTCATTTTGACAACATAGGAATAAGAAACTCTATTTTAGCACATGGTGTCTACAACGCTAGAGTTTGCATAATCAACTAAGTTGTCATGTTGAAAACATAGTTATTCACACTCTTAATTAAGCACATGGTGTCTACAACATAATTTTACATGACACACCTATGTAGGCTTATCCTCTCATAATTGCACTAACTTTTGTGCTCAATAGAGGATAATCCAGTCTTGGTGGACATGTGCTTAGTTCTGAGACTTATAAGTGTGTTGACTCCTAGTCAGTTTAGAGGCCTTCATATACACACCCGTAGTGTACTTGAACATCAATCAATACATCAATTGAATATCATATTGTTATTCTCATCATACTACATTGGTCTATTTTGCGCTAGTTTTTGAGCTTCTTGGTCTTGGGTGATTTTTCCCTAAGGTAAATTCTTACAGCTTTAGTGTAGTTGTTTGCTTTCTTCTTGACCAATTGCTCACCTATAGATACATAGCCTTGTTTACTAAGACTAGTTAATCTCGATACTTGTATAAAGAAACTTTAGAAATTCCAAAAAGATGGGAATACTTTGTATGTTAAGTGTACCTTATCATACAAATTGACTAAAGACATTGATAGTTAGATAGAAGTAGAGATGAATGAGCTAGAGGCTTTATCTAGCTAGATCCAACATCTATCTTACAAAGTAGATGATTTTGATGGACAAGTGACCACTGTTGATAGTGATATTAGGAAATTAGAACTTTGAAAGGAAAAATTTTTGAAGAGGATATCATGTTTTAGATAATCTATTGCTCTGAAATTATCTTTTGTTGAGAAACAATTGGAGGAATGTGTCAAGGATGCATATTCTAACTTTTTGTATTTAGATCTTAATGCAATTGAGATTGCATCATATGCTTTATGTGTAATTCTCACTTTAGCTAAATCTACCAAGGAAAAATGGACTAAGGGTATGGATGATCTGAAGGAAAACTTTGATGATTGCATGAAGATCATAACAACATAAGGAAAGATAACACTTTTGGATACTTTTTTGGATAGATTCCTAACATTTTGACCCTTGTCATTGATGTCAAAGTGGTAGTAGTAGTTGCACAAAATTGGGAGTAATAAATTAAGAGTAATTACAGAATATTATAAAGTATATTATAAGGGGGAGCATATGTAAAAACCTAACACAAACAATCGATTAGATGTAGTTTATTTTTGTCACTTAGCCAATTTTCCCTATTTTGTTGGCATCAATGCCAAAGGGGGAGATTGTTGAAAATTGGCTAATAGTGATATGTAATTTTTGGCATTTATGGCAACACATGATATACATGATCATAGGAAAGCTCATCGATAAAGAAACTTAGTGTTTCGCAATCAAAAAATTGTTTAAGTATAGAATTTGGTTTATAGCAGTGTATTGTTTTGTTTATAACTTGTTGCTAACATCATATTATGACAAGAAAATTTAGATAGAGATAATAGACATGTTGGTGATGATGTATATAACCTCAGAAGTTAGTACGAACTGTACAAAAAAGAGATAATCATGTTTGAAGTGAACAAGATAGAAAAATTAAAGGAAAGAATTATTTTGTTTACAAGATAATTACTTGTCCAATTAGGGCCAACATCCTAGATGTTTACTCTAAGTTGGAAAAGTGGATTATGGTCTTAGCCGACCTAGTAGCAATTTATGTAAAGACATGGTATTTATGTAAAATATATCTTGCGATGAGAATGTGAGCTATTGTGATTATAAGTACATCTTGTAATTGTGATTATATTTGAACTTTTGTGAAACTAATAAATGAGTTATTTTGTGATCCAAGATCAAGCTAAAGATCAGAGATCAGTCAAGAAAGAAGATACAATACCTATTCCATAAGTTTGATTACTCCTTTGAGCAGTGAGCCCTACTTGTAATTGGAAGTGCATGTTTTGGCCGTGGGCTCATCTTGCATTCACTATACCACAACTCCTATCAGGGATTCAAGGTCTACTAACAAAGACTTCTTATACTAAATTTTCTCATTGACTCCTAATAGGGTCCATCCTCTAACAAGGAACTTACATATCAGTATATTATCTAGTGGACATGATTATCCCCACCAGGGTTTTCCCTTGGCCAGGGTTTCCTTAGTTAATAAAATATGGTGTTATGAGTTATCTTTGTGCATTGCTATTGTTACTGTTTAGCATTACTTTATTTCTTTGTTATGCATGGTTTAAAATAAGAAATAATATCCAGTTGGTGACTAAAGTTTGTATATTACTAATTCAAACCCCCCCCCCCCCCCCCCTTAATCCCTATTTCTAATAATTTCAATGTTCTTTTGAGCAAGATTATGGGTCTATCGACAATAATGCACTTGAACATATGGATGGTACATTTCATCGAAATCATAAGAGTGGTGAAGATGCCAATTGACTGGGCCACAATACTTAGTGAGAATCTAGATGAATAGCTAGTGGAAGTCAAAACTGACCCCAGATTCTATATGACTTCATATTTGGTATATTTGTTAGTAGCAAGGACTACAAACTACCCAGAGGTGTTTAAAAGGGGAAGCATGCAAGATGTTGATGCATGGCCTTATGTGGTCTAACCCCAGCAAGTAAAGAAAAAGTTGTTAGATCATAATAAAGAATACAAGATAGTGAATGTTGCTTTCATTTTTGTAATCATTTGATTCATTGAAGATGATTATGCAAAAAGGATGTTAGAAGAGGCAGTAGCAAGAATCGCAAAAATAGATGCCTACTACATCAAATTCAAGAAATTCACCTACCAAAGGGCAGCTAGTATAACTATAAATCTTAATAATCTCCCTAGGTATCCATGTGATAGACTCATTGTAAGAATTTTTTTTAGGGAAAAATCACTCAAAACCAAGCGACTCAAGCACAAGCACAATAGTAGACCAAAAGAGTATGATCAAAATGATGATATGATATTCATTCAATGTATAAAAGTACACTAGGAGTGCATGTATATAAAGGCCTCTATAATGCTTCTAAGATGCATAGGAGTCAGTAACATGATAAGTCATACAACCAAGCACATGTCTACCAGATATGGGTTATTCTCCATTAAGTACAAGAGTAAGTGCAATGATGTGAGGATAAGCCTACAAAGGTGTAGCATGCAAAATAATGTTTTAGACACCATGTGTTAAATTATGAGTGTGAATAAATGTGTTGTCTACATGAAAACTTAATTAAATTATGCAAACTCTAATTTTGTAAACACCATGTGTTGAATTAGAGTTGCTTACTCTAGTGTTGTCAACATGACAACTCATAAGAGTACACAAACTCCTAAGTGTCTCACCTAAGAAATAATAAATAATACATAATATTAAATTATGTATTAACCTAAGTAAACTTAAGTAAAGTGTAATGAGTAAATATTTATTTACACCAACACCCCACCTTAAGTGCAACATAGGCGAATGCACTTAAGCTTACAAAAGCTAGAATGAATTTGATGAAGGATCCTGCCTACTAGGACATCTTAGGTACCCATGTACATAATGAAATGTAATCTCTCATAAAGTGGAGAAAGAGGAAAAACCTCATGGGAAAACCCTCCCCAAAAAGAGCGATAAAAAGACAAGATGCATGGATCAATGGAGTAATCAAGACCACACCCGCCCCCCATTATGACATACATCAAGTATATACAATAGAGAAATATGAGAAGAACACAATCCCAAAAGAGAAAAAGATCCCCCCACAAGAGAGAAGAAGAAGAGAGACAAGGTAGTCCCCCCCATAAAATATAGAGTGTTGATCAAAGATAGGTGCTCTGATGTAGAAGTTTATCCAGGACTATTGAATAGTGTTCCTCCCCTTTGGAAGAAACAATATCATAGGTACATAAGAGATGCTTCCCCTATGTATAGAAAGAATCATAATGATCAATGATGCCTCTAAAACCTACTCAACTATCCCTGAGTCAATACTGACTATCACCGCTTCCAATGCTATTGAAAAGAATAATGTTAGATCTAGCAAAGATGTATGTAGAATCTATCCTAAAGAATCTACTAGCTCCTCAACTAATAAAGAGACCTTATATAACTATTATACATAAGGATCCACAATCATATCAACCTATGAAGATCGATCATGTAAAGAATGGACATGAGGGTCAGAGTGAACCCTCACAATAACTGAAGAAGGATCTTCTCCATCAAAGAGAAGATGTATATCATCAATGATGTCCCCCAAATCTGCTATGTATGACTCCACAAACAAACCTAAAATATTTGTTATGTAGTCATCCTCTAATATTGGAGTTGGAAGACTAGGTGTAGCGTACTGTATTAGACCTATCACTATGGTGATATATGCATGTGGAATGTGTTGATAATGTGACCTCTCCCTACATCTGTCAATAGGATCCCACATATCTGAGTTTGTTGAACCACTATCGCTAGTGTCACTATCAGTTTCCACAATGTATGAAGTGCAAAGAGGAGTAGAGGATAAGATGGGTGAACTTTCCTCAAAGTGTACATTCCTCTCTATGAAAATCTCATGAGTCTCAGGATCCAAATCTATATGTCTTGACACTATCTTCATATCTGATGAAAGTACAAGGCCTAGGTGATGGTGCCTTGCATCTCCTAGAAGATATATTTTCCCATGCTGGATAATAAAAGACTCTGAAGTGTCTCACAACTAGTTTTCTACCCCACCATTTCTCAAAAGGAGTCTTTCCATCTAAGGCATTATGAGGAGACATGTTAAGTATGTGATTGGCACTGCTGATTGCTTCAACTTCAAGTGATGGATCAAGAGACTTGGCTTGTATTATGCAACTTTCCATAGACTTAAGATTTCATAATCTTAGTGCTACAACATTTTTCTTGTGCAAACTGAATGCTGGTGGATTTTAAAGATCAATACCCTCAAGTTTGAAAAAGTCTTTAAGTCTTGTGTTTACATATCTACTTTCATTTTCCATCCTTAGAAGTTTGATGGCTTTTCTTCATTTCTATTCAACATGAGTCTTGAAGGCTAGAAATGTGTATCCAACACTTTATTCTTGTGATGAAAAAAGTAGATCAATATGTAGCGTGAAAAGTCATCAATGAAAGTATGTAGCAACTTTGGCTGATTGATGTCATTGCAAAAGGACCTGCTAGTACCATGTGAACCAAATGAAGAACAACTAGTGCTCTTGAAGACTTCCCTTTATTAAACTTCTCCTCTATATGCATATCCACTAAATATGTTGAACATTCACCTTTTGAAAAGTTGATTGTAGGTAGATCTTTGACCATATTGTTTGAGCAAAGTTGTTGAAGATAGTAGAAGGCTAGATGACCATACCACTCATGCCATAATTTGGTTTGTCGATTAGATTGAGTCAACAAGGCATGTAAATGAGACTTAGGCACAAAGTGGGAGAAAGAATACAACCTTGTGTAATGATTAACTTTCCCCACTACAACCAATGAATCATCTTTTTGAGTGTGCACCACTACTAAATCTGGAAGGAACTCAACTTTATTTCCATCTCCAAGGTGAGTGATCTGGTATATTGAGAGGATATTAGAAACATAAAGAATGTCTTTTAATTCTCCATTGTCCATCTCCACTTGTCCTTTCCCTTCAACTTCCATTTTTGTATTATCTCCTACAAAGATGTGCAGTACCTTAGACTGCTTCAAGGAGGAAAAATCTCCTTTTGAAGAATTCATATGGTATGAGGCACATGAGTCAAAAATCTATTCTATTGAAGAATTTGAATTTTCCATGAGTATTTGCCCTTTGCCCTTTGAATCTAAAGAAGATCCTCTCTCCTTATAAGCATTACACAGTGGTACATTATGTTTCTTTATGATGTTCGTTAACTCATTAATCTTTTTATGATAACACTCATGCTTGTCATGACCCAACTTCTTGCAATAAGCACACTTTTTCTTCTCCTTATTATTGTCCCCATTCTTGTTTGAATTTGAGGAAGACTTTCCTTGTTGATTTGATGGTCGTGTTGTACTTTTTGCATCCTCTTGTGTTTTACTTTTCCACTTCTTCTTCTTGCCCTTTTCTTTATTTGAAGCTTGAGAGCCCTCATTATTGGCCACCAATGCCTTAGACTTGGATGACTTGAGAATCCCCATTGATTTCAACTTATTTTCGTCTTCATCCAACAGTATAGCATAGCAATAAAAAGTGACTTTTTGATAGGAAAACCCTAATGTAGTCTTTGAGGTGTCATAAGAAGAAACAAATGTGGAGTACTCAGATGGAAACTTCTTATGAATGTGATAGATTAACCTATCATCTTTAATAGGACTCCCACAATCATCAAGCTTCATTCTTAATTCATTCACCTTTATGATGAAGTCCTATATAGAATTGAATGTCTTTGGATCTAAGGAGACAAGCTCATCTTCAATTTTGTAAACATCCTCCTCAGACACTTTACCATATAGGTTTTTGAGGGTATCCCAAGCTTCCTTGGATGTATGAGACTTTTGGAGCTAATAGATGATCTTCTCTTCAACCCCCAAACATATATCACCTAGGGCTTTCCTATCCATTGTTTCCCAAGAAGAGATTTTAGTTGTAGATATTTGATCACCTGTTGGTTTAGGAAGGGTATCATCTACATATTGAGAAACTCCAATATGCATTAAATAACACCACATTTTAATTGACCATGTAGCATAGCTATGTGGTGTTAATTTTGGACACTTAAAATTTTTCATGATTCAAACAATGAAATAAAACAATAGGAAAAGATAACGCAACACCAAGAGCACCCTGCCTTTTCACTCAATCAAGAAAAACCCCAAAAAAGATGCTTTTGGTACTTTATATGTAGTGTGTTTACAATGGCCACTTACCAATTTTGGTCTTAGTGGACTTTTGATTTTGCATTTTTACAACTTCCTTATGGAGTTCAAAACTAGAACATTACCATGTATCTCATATATACAATAATTTTGAAGATATATCAAAGCATTACAATGTAGAAAAGGACCTAATTCTAAAAGTGATACTTTTGTCCACACAATCCTATAATCTAATTGCAAATCTAAAAAGTAGACAAAAAATAATACACTTTCAAAAAAATAAAAGAACCTATTTTCGAGTACAAATGAGCTCATGTGGAGCATTTGAAGTTGCAAAATATAGGATTGGATAGGTATAGTTTCCAAAAGATGCAATTTTTGACAAATCCATGCACTAAAACTAGAAAAGAATTGCACCACTAAAAATTTTAGGAAATTTTAGCCAAAATAAAAAAATTGCACCTAATTTGGAGTCCAGATGACTGAGATATGCCCTCCTAAAGTTAGACTATCAAATCAAAAATCAATCTAGAGAGGGGTTGGATTAGAAAAATACTAGTTTAAATTTGACGGTCATACGGTCATCATAGTAGCTCTATTTTGCCTCCTGATGACGATTAGACAGTCATCAATTTTAGGATATTAGAATGTTGACATCAGCATACTCAAACACTATATGACATCAGCGATGATGTGTCTTATACAGATGATGACTTGGCATGATACCATGTAAGAATTTGGTATAGCTCTAATACCATGTAAGAATTTACCTTAGGGAAAAATCACCCAAGACCAAGGGACTCAAGCACAAGCACAATAGTAGACCAAAAGAGTATGATCAAAATGATGATATGATATTCATTTAATGTATAGAAGTACACTAGGAGTGCCTAAATAAAAGCCTTTGGAATGCTTGTAGAATGCATAGGAGTTAGCAACATGATAAGTCATGCAACCAGGCACATGTCCACTAGAAATGGGTTATCCTCCATTAAGCACAGGTGTAAGTGTGATGATGTGAGGATAAGCCTACAAAGGTGTAGCATGCAAAATAATGTTGTAGACACCATGTGTTAAATTAGGAGTGTAAATAATTGTGTTGTCTACATGACAACTCAATTAATTATCAAAACTCCAATTTTGTAAACACCATGTGTTGAATTAGAGTTGCTTACTCCAGTGTTGTCAACATGACAACTCATAAGAGTATGCAAACTCCTAAGTGTCTCACCTAAGAAATAATAAAATAATGCATAATAATAAAATAGTGCATTAACCTAAGTAAACTTAAGTAAAGTGTAATAAGTAAATACTCATTTACACCAGCACTCATTTTGATGGAGATTGCACGAGAACTCACATATGTATATGACAAGGTGAGAAAATAGGATAAGAAGACTTGGGTATGGCCCATCACCATAGGTCTATTTGAAGTCAAGCAGAAGCAAGATATCATGACTTTTGATTCAAAATGGGATTACTATCCCTTAGAGGACTTTAACTCCCCTGGTCCATATTTTGAAAATATTGGCAGAGTTCAATACTTGGCAAGAAAACAATTTAAACATTAAGATACCATAGAGGATCATTGGATGAATATTGTAGATGACTACGATATTCAGATAATGGATTATTGTAGGATGAATCTTTATTTTTTAGGAAATGCCTTGAACATAAAGGTCCCATTGAAGATTGTTCAACAAGACACTATAGAGGTCTTAGATCACCTATATAATCAAGATAAGATATATGATCGGTCTGTCATGAATGCAAAAATTGATAGAGAAGAAAATGAAAATATCAATTATAGGGTGATGCATATCATATAATTGACCAAGGAATGGATTAAGAAGTCATTCAAGTTAGATCTGATTCCTAAAATAGTAGTCTTAGAATTCACAACCCACCTAGTAAAGGGAAGAGGGCCAAAAGTTATAGTACCAACATTCACACTCCAATCTCCAATTAGGCTAGAAACAGTGTATTAGCATGATAGGGAAGTTAGATACTTCTAAGCATACAAAGGTAAGAATAAAAGGAAAAGAGTTTCTCCTCAATGTATTGAGCCTAAAGTTAAAGGGACTCAAGCCCAAGAGGCAACTCAAGCCCAGGAAGCCACTCAAGCTCAAGATAATCCACAAGTGTCATACTAAAACCAGGATAGGGACCTAAAGAGGAAGCATAATGTTCAAGAAGAAGAAGCCTCTCCATCAACTCCTAAGAGGAAAAAGGCTAAAACTCCAATCAAAAGGTCTAGAAGATAGAAAGTGCAAGGAAAGGTTATTCCTATTCCTTTAATCCTAGAAACCATTCTTGAAGAATTTGAAGAGGGTAACCTCCCCTTGAGTCAAAGGACCAGTCTGGCTAGGGCTACTAAGGCAAAAAAAAGAAGGAGTTCCACCATAACACCACCATTTATTCTAGCACAACCTATTCAGGTTACAACCTCAGAGGATGAGCTACAACAATAGGTTAATGAACAAGAGGACCAAGGAACTGACGTCTTTAAAATGTTATATTTTGATTTCATGCATGTAGGTACTGAACTCATAGATGACAAGATAAGGGATACACCAATGAATCTACCTTTGGGAGAAGACCAGAGGCAATTGCCACCTTTTCCCCAAGGACCTCTAGGTGCCCCACCATCACCAGGTCAACATTTTTCTTTCTTGGATAAAGGTTCACCTACTCCTCTTCCTCCTAGTAATGAAGAGCAAGTACAAGTTGTGTACAAAGAGGAGCCATGATAATGATCCACCAATAAAGTATCAAAAGAGGGACAAATATATGAAGAAGCTCAACAAACTTGTCAAAATACAAAGGTGATGATTATGGACTCAACAAACACAGAGATGCTTGATGTAGATCCCTCACAGAAAGAAAAGACTTTAGAGAGGAGTGATGAGGGAAAGGGTCTAGTAGAACAAACCCCCTCTTCATCTAAGTATATGTCTCCAATGGGAACTACTCCAAGCTGGTTGAAGAAAGAAGTGATGGTTAGGCATAAAAGGAAATTTTATTGTTGTGTGGATGAGGGAATGGTAGAATTAGTTGAAGACCTCAAGAAACCTGAGCTACCTACTGGTGATGCATGAACATTGGCCTTTATTATGAGTAATCAAAATCAAGACTTCTTCACTCATATTTCCATCCCTCTTCTACATAAATATATTGAAGATTTGACCCCAAAAGATTATCAGATTAAAGAGGTCTTGCTAGGAAAGCCCATCGTGGATACTGTTAAATTGATTGTTTCTATAGGAATTAAAGAAGTGTTTAACTACCTAGAATGAGATGAGTTTGAATTGCTAAAACCCCTAATAGGCTATTTGCATGAAGTAGTTGGTCCTTTGCACCTTGATCATCCTAAGGCAACTCTAGGTGTAGCACTTGATAGGAAGGAGAATGAAAGGGTACAATTATATCCATTTTCAAAGGCATGTCAGCAATGCCAGGAAATTTTTAAGGAAAAGGGTGTGCAGATAATACAGGGAAACCTTAAACTATTGCACCATATGAAAAATTATATAGATAGGTTGGTTTCTATATTGAACCAAGATTTTGGATTGATGGATGAGGTACATACTTGGGGTAAAGACCTTCAAGCATTATAGTAAATAAAGGGCCAGAGGTATCCTATGCTCATGAATGTATATATGGGGGATGAATTGGATAAGATAGATGATTGGATCAAAATGATTGCTGATGGTAATAAAGTAATGGAGACATTACATGTGGATATTCCTAAGCTCAAGGATCAAACCCAAGAGCAGATTTTGGAAGCTGAGAAATATTACAACGATGCTTGCCTTAACATTTTTGAAGATGAATCAAGGGATAAACTCATGTCTATGCAAACAGTTGTCAAACAGTTTCAAAAGACCTTTGAAGAAGCTTCAACTTATGAAGACATTAGACAAGCATTGTAACACCTCGCCAAGGGATCCAAAAGAAATAACCTAAAGTTTTACTAAGTTTGCTAAACTTTTTTTTTTTAAACAAGAAGAATAACATACACATCAAACACATAGTAGTGGAAGCAATAACATACAATCATTTATAAGCATACATAATAGGTTACATTCCTTAAGGGTCTCATGATGTTGAGTCACATTTAAATTTAACTAATACTAAGTCTAAAAACTACCACATCCATATGAAAGAATAATTAAAATTCCAAAGTCCATAATATTCATTTGTTCTTAATGCCTCTTGGCAAATGAAATTTGGAATGCTCAATCATCCACTATGCATGTCACAGGATATGAAAGGCTAAAAGAATATACATATGTAGAAATAAGGATACATCTTCCTCGTCGAATCCATGATACAAAGTACAATAAAATAAATGAAAGCATCCACCATGAAAGTTATAAACATCCATCATAAGATATAACCATCCATTAAATGATACAAGATAGAATGAAACGAAATGAAAACAAGGAAGCTCCAACCACGGTGACTATAGACGAATCTCAATAGTAAGAGTGAAAAAGCACTACCACCTGATCGCATGGAACCTAAATGGCCCACTCCCACCATGCTGAGGAGATAGTCTCAAGTCCCAAATAGCATATCAAACCACATATCAAAAGTACTCTCTAAGTCTAGAAAATTTTAAAAGCAATCTAACTCAAGGGTTCCAAGACAGATCAACATCTAATTCTCAGAGGCACACAAAGACATGTAGGAAACCTAATATGTCAGTGAGAAAGTGGCATCGCATGAATCATGTTGGAGTTACCTTGGTAGTCTCTTAGGACCCTAGGGTCCCTAGTGATCCCTATGCAACCACTAGTATCCTCTCGTACTGACAAGGCATACTACAGAATGCAAGGTTGCAACTAAGCGTTCTCTCTACTCCCATCCTAGTTTGTACTAGCACTTGAGGAATGGGTGAGAATATACAAAGATTCTTATTAGGTTCATTTTAATCCCCCATTTAGTGTAATATTTTCACTTATTAAACAACTTACAATGAGTTACCCTGGTAGCCACTTAAGGCCTCGGCCCCCATCACAAGCCACTTCCCAACACTACATATAGATTACCTACCCCAGGCTCATAAAAGTACAAATCAATAATCATATAAAATCACCTCAGTCCTATACAAGTGACTAAAAAGCATCAAAAAGATCATCATAATAATCACATCAGTTCTCTATGAGCAACTGGAAAGCATCCCAAGATAAATCACAATACCCATCAGTTCTTAATGAGCAACCAAAAAGTATCTTAATAATACTAACCAACGACTCAAAATGGTTAAGTCAAACATGTCACAACATGACATCACCAAGATCAAACCAAACACTTCAGTCTTATCAAGGAAACTATAAAGTAAGTCAAGTATAACTGATTGAGGACTCAAAAATGGTTAAGTCAACTAGGTCATACATTCACCTCAATGTCACGCAAGATCACTAGAAAGCAATAATGAATGGTAAATACAAACATATCATAGAGCATACTATCACATTACCATGGTTGGGTATAAAAGATCAAGATCAAACATCAACATGACATCATAAATACATAACCCTCGAGCCTCTGGTAACAACCTAAGACTAGTCAAGGCTAGGTTAAACCCCAAAGTATAGATAGTACATAGAAAACATAATGGTCTCATAGTTCAGTTTGATTTTAAAAACATAAAGTTTCAGTTTATAGTAAGGTTTTCAATTTTGTTTTAGTATAAGTTTTTGAGTACATAATATTAAGCATTTTAACCCTTACTATTAATCTCATTCTTGTATTTGAACATATTGCCTAATTACCCTTATTTCAAAGTTCACCATTAAACCCATTAATGACTATAAAATATTTATCACCAATAATTTTTTATAAAAGTTACTATGACTTTATTATAAGATAATAATTTTAATAAATATTTAAATGTTATTAATTAATATTATTAAAATAATATCTACTATCTTCCAATAAAACTCATTCTCAATTTTATTAAAGTCAACATTATTATTTAATAAAATAAAACTAAATTCACTAAATATCCCTACACATTAATTAAACTTAATTAAATTAAATTAATGATTGTGAAATATATTAATCTTTAAAAAATACTAAATGACTTTGAAGTAACAATTTCTTTTTTTTCTTTTTTTTCTTTTTTTGGAAAAAGAGGGGTAAAAAATTTATTGAACATCAAAACAAAAAATTACAAAATGGCAAAGGGCCAAAGCCCCAAGAACCACCAAAGACCACAAAAAACAAGAACTAGATCATCCCTCCCTAATTCCACTTCCATCCTTAGCTAAAGTCCTCTCCAAGTCCTAACATAACTCGCAGGGCATCTGCTCCCACTCATCAATCTTCCTGCCATCTATTTTTTTAAACGCCCATTTTGCCAAACTATCAACTGCCATGTTCCACTCCCTTGGAATATGGACGTATGACGTTGAATCCATCAAAGAGATAACCTATAATATCTATTGTATTATTGTAATCAATTGCCAGTTAACATCTGAGATCTTCCTCTCAAGGAGAAGATTAACTAGAACCTGAGACTCAGATTCACAAATCACCTTGTGCCACCCAAGAGCATAAACCTGCTTCAAGGAATATAGGATAGCCAAACCTTCCATCCTACTAACTATCTACACCCCTTTATTAGCCAAGAAAATAAAAACCATTGATCCAAAATAATCCCTACCAATCCCACCAATCCCAGCCAGACTTGGATTTTCCTTGGAAGAGCCATCCGTATTGATTTTCAAAAAACTAGTTGGAGGGGGCAACCACCTTCCCGTCCTTTGAACCTTTTTCTTCGCACGTCTACCTCTCTTGACACAAGCTAAAGCTGGAGTTATCCCCTATATTCCCAACCTAACAACCATCTCTGCATCACTTCTCTCAAGAAACAACATAATCTCACTCTTAGTTTTGATAGTATCCTGGATCATTCCCATAATTCTAAGAAAAACTTGTTGAATCCCTAATTTTTCACCCCAAAAGATTCTTTGATTTCTTTCCAACCAGACTTGCCATAGCAAAAAGATAGGTCCAGCATACCAAACATCCTACAAGAAGGGAGCCAAGGAGTGGGGCCTCCCCAGGCTCATCCAAAACTCTGCCAAGGAAGAGGCATGAATACATGGATGATGCCAGACACTCCACCAAAAATCCCAGAGCTATAGGGTGAAAGAACAACAAAAGAACAAATGCATAGAGTCTTTCTCCCCACTACTACAGAGAACACACCTTGAAGGGCCAGAAAAACCCCTCTTCTAGATATTATCCCAAGTCAAGCATCTATTCCAAACCAGAGTCCAAATAAAGTAGTTACACTTTGGCCAAGAAAACTTGTTCCAAACTATCTTCCACCACTAAACCTCCATTTTGTTGGGAGAGAAACTCCTGATACCCAGAAGAAATAGTGTAAGCACCCTTGGGATTAGGGGACTAGGCCAATACATCATCATCCATAAGGGTGCTACAGTTGTTTCCAGAAAGAATGTAATGGAGCTTAGCATGCTCCATATCCAAATTGAAAATTGGCCATTCCTCTAGGTTCTTCCATCTTGCCTCCACCATCTTCCCCTGAAGGGAAAAGGATTTAAAGTCACTCACCCTTGACCATCCAGCTTCACAAAACCTCTAGGACAAAATATGCAAATGAGGATATTAAACATCCATGGGAGCCTAGCCATCCCAAGCATCATGCCAAAAATGTGCCTTTGACCCACTCTTGCATATCTAGAAAAGGCCACCTTTAATGAGCGCAGCCCCTTTGAAGTAACAATTCTTTACACTTTTATTAGAAGTCGAAGTTATTAATAATAACTAAATAAATCTTACAACTTTATTGCTTAACTTCAATTATTAACTAATCATAATTGAATTTAATTTAATTTAATTAATTAATAATTGTATAAACTAATTATATTATTATCCATTAAAAATTTATTAAAAATTAATAATTATTAATAAATAAAAAATTCATCAACTATAATTAATGAATAATAATTAAAATTGAATATTATTATTATTTAATAAATAATTTTAAATTAATTTTAAATTAAATTAATTAATAAAATTTATAATAATAGAAAAAAATTATTAAAAAAATAAAGCATTTTTTTAAAAGACCCATTGACATTATACTTACGGCAATTGCCACAGGCAACTTGGCTGTCGTAGCAACCTTGCTGTCACAAACAGCATACTACTACTATTTACAGCAATGTTGCTACGCATAGCAACTGTCATCCATGACCATGGTGGGTAGGGGGGTTGGTGGCCCCACCCACCAAAACTTTATAATTAATTTTTATTATTATTAATAATTAAATCAACCCCACACCCCACCCCAAATGTGTGAAAATATATATATATTAGTTTATTTTAAATTTCATTTTTAATAAAATTTATCCTTTCAAACCAATTTCCCCCTTTAATAATATTTTAAATAAATAAATTTTTTTTATTTTTTATTTTTTTTATAAACATTTAAAAATGTAGTCTGAAAGAGAAAATATCATTAACCATACGAATTTTCAACCTAGAATTTCATTTCCAAATTCAAACCCTTCCCAAATTATTCAATTGGAAGGTTTAATTAACATTAAAATTTCTAAACTAATTTTTCTTTTAATTATCAAACCCTCCCCATTTTTTTAATACCTAATTTACAAAATTAATGGATGAGGTTTTCTAAGAATTTTCAATCTCTACATATACAGAGAAATTAACATGCATACTAGAAATTCATAGAATTGAAAGCACCCATCACAAGAAATATCTAGATAGTCATTCAATAGACACAAAGAAGATAGGAAAGAAAGAGCGTAATTAAATTGAGCAAATAATCACAAGCATCTACTTGGACACTGATACTAATCGTTACGCCCCAGAAAACTGTAGAGAGAATTCTTCCTCTCAAAACCTTCTTCTTTCCAAAAATTTCTTCCTTCTCTAAAATTTGTAGTCAAAATTTGTGTCCCCCAAAAATGAACCCTCTCCTTATGATAAAGAGTTATCTCCTTGAATTGAGGCACTAATTGTGTGTTCACCCAGAAGAACTCCGTGCTCACTAGACTTCAACTCCTATTAACTTTTCTTTATCTTTTCTTTATCTTTTCCATGCACATTAGATTGAGTTATTAAATAATTTTATTTAATTTTCACTTGACTTCTCTTTTAATTAATTTATTAATTTTCAATCTCATGTACACTTTATGCAATTAAAATATCTTTATTAAATTCACTTGTATTATCTTTTTAATTAATTTCTTATATTTTAATCTCATGCACGCACCATGCGGACTTAAAACTTTTTTCATAAATTAATTCATTTTTCCACTTCTTAATTTATTTTCAAAACTTAATTAATAAAATATTTATTAACTTAAATAATAATATTTAGCATTTATTTAAAAATAAACTCTAAATATATTATTATTAAATTAAATAAATATAATCACATTCTAAATTTATTCTTATAACTTTTATCTTCAAATTTAATTCTTTTTATTTAATTAATTTTTTAATTAATTAAATATAATTATTAAATATAATTAAATATTAAAATATCATAATAGTTTCTCATTAACTTAAATCATTAATTTAACTATTTAAATAAACTTAATTAATAGAAAATTCACCAAAGACTCATAAAACAAAATATGAAAACTCATCAAAGAAAAACACATACAAAATCAAACTAAAGGGTTATAATCACGAATTAACATCATTTGAAGCATTTGGAGGGTACTCAACTCGGATACTTGTCCTAATTTTCTAGGTCAAATGGCTTACAGGTTTAGGATTTGGACTTAAGAATTTATCTCCCCTCTTACCATTGAGATAAATCGATAGGGTACACTCATCCTGACAATTTAGGGAAGTCAATACCTGGTACCTACAACCTACATAAAATCCACACATGTACAAACACAATATTCTAAGCTAAATAGGCAATGGCAGGAAGTGGTGCATCATGTAGATCCTGACTAGCAGGTGACTACGACTCCCTTTCTTAACCACATCAAAAACACCATACATAAAGAAAACAAACATGCACACCATACAAATGCAGTATGGGGTAAGTATCCATAAGAAGACACATAATAATCCATCTAACTAATCATCATCAATAACTGAAATCATTGTAATAATCATCATGCATACATGAAATATAGAGTATCAAGTAATCTCATCATATGTCAACTGAATCTGAAACAATATTTGATAATCTCAAAACAATGCTACTAATAATCAAGCATAAAATTGGCCTAAAAGATTTCAGTAATAGAAGCAAAAATGAAAACTAGGGGCAGGCACTACAAGCATTTAAGACAAAGGATGCATTGCTATAATTGGATGTAAAGCTAGAAGACTTTGCAGAAACTCACATAGAAGTGGGAAACTACTAGCAAATAGTAAAGGATAATTATGATGCTTTGTAATGCCCCGCCCGGAGATCCTTGGAAACAAGGATTCAAATCAAGCCAAGATATTTTTTTTTTACAAGTATGAATGCACATGACAACATCATACAGGGATCACAACGATCGCAACGGAAGACTTCAACACAATCTCGGCAACCAACGAATCTCCGAACGCCACTACCCAACTGACACACCCAAACAAAAGCCAACAACCACCACAACAAGATGAGGGCACAAGAAATGACCACTCATCAACAAAACACCAAGCTGGGGTAAAATGCAGAATCCCGAAATTTGGCTAAGCCTGAAATCCTGAAGCCCTAAAAATTGGCTAAGTCTGGATTTCTGAAGCCCTGAAATTTTTTAGAATCCATAACTTATCTCTGAGAGGTCTGAAACCTATCTCAAACGATTTTTTGCATATATTAAAATATATCTTAAGTATAAAGAATTAAATATACGTCAACTTATACTTAAACTGAATTTCAAAAGAAACCTCCTGAATTCAAAATGCAACAACATAGGCTCGAAGAACGCCCAAAAGGGTATCCAAAACCACTCTCAAAAAGATCAGATCACAAAGAAAAGTGCCCACTGATGGCATGTGCAAGTTTTTCACAAAAATCGTGCAACACTTTTTACTAAGGGAGGGCGATACTTCTCCCTTACTACGTGCGACACTAATCAAGAAGGCGTGCGATGCTGAAAAAGTATCACGCGACATTTCTCATAAAGTCGTGCGACACTCTTCCAGTGTCGTACGAAACTTCTCCAGTAATGTGTGTGACACTTTATAGTATCGTACGACATTCTTTCTATGGGCGTGTGATACTTTATCAGTGTCGCACAATGCTGAACAAATATCGCCCATAGAAAGTAAAAACACTTCCAGAACTCAAAAATGGGGAAAAATCAACAAAAGAACCTCCACACCGGGGAGTATCGGATCCACGCGAATCGAGGAATGAACACTCGAGTGCAAGAACAACACAGAAAGAAAAACACCAAACCATCTAAACTACAACAGCAAAGAACACACTAAAAATAAACATCGCAGAGAACAAAAGAAACATCGCAATGTACATAAATACATCTCAGGAACAAAACAACCAAACTAAGTACGCGGTTCCTCCCAACCGTCAATAGCATTATAAGACCATCATGGATCCTAGCCATCCCCCGCGCGTAACATCCCAAGCCACCGACCAAATCGTCGGTACTGTCGTAATAAGGATATCACTACTAAAACATGCAACAATATAAGCATAAAGAAATCTAACATGCTAGTAGTAAAGCATAAGATAATCCTACAGTAGATAACATCACCTATCACATGCTAAACAGCAATAAGCAACAGATATGCTAATACAATAATTCACAGCATCTAATCATATGCTAAACATCATAATAAGGGAATGTGCCAAATAAAATAACATCATCTAAACATGATATACAAGCATCCCAATGAAAGCATAAATCACAAGAAAGCATACTCCAGAACCCAAAGTACCAAGTGAAGACATCCAGCAACGGTCGCACTAGGACAAAAGATCATCTCTGTACACTGATCCCTAGCAGTGGTCAAGGTAGCTATGCCTCCCAACCACGTGGCACCCATAGGTCCACACCCGCCGTGCTGATGGAGATAAAGATCCAACCACAAACACACAAAAGAACATCCATGGCTAACACTCACGCCAGACAGTATGATGGTTGCAACCAAGAACCTAAGACAATGCAAGGAGTACAGGTCCTGGTCAGACACTCAATAGGTTACTATGTAGGGGCTAACATCCTAGAGAGTCACTTGGCATCAAAAAGCCCAAGCTCGGATCGTGTCTCCTCAAACTTAAATGGGTGCTCACACATTGTGTCCTCGAACTTAATCGGGTGCTCACACATTTTACTTATCTTAAGTTTTATTAACAATCACACATTTTATTTAGTTATCACTTATTTAAAGCTTCCTCTACCAACCCATGACGCCATGATCATCGGGCTGCGAGATAGAAGCCCCCTCTAGATGTTACCCTACCCTACCCATGCTCATCCTACAACAAGTGCCCGTGGGCATGCATACTTCCATCCCAACCCCAATGATCATAACTTTCGGCAAATTCACGGAAGATCGGGCCTCGCAAGTTACCCAACAAATGTACGCGCACGTACTCGTGTGTGGCGCACGACCATCACGAAGATCATAACACAAGGACAGGAATGAGAACACAATGCAAAGAAAACACCCTCTTGAAAGCAACACGGGAATGACGGATTCTACATGAATTCCAAAGCCAAAAAAAACCATACATCATTAAATCACTCAATCGGCCTCAATCTGAGAGTATGGATTCTACACGAATCCCAATAATGCAACAAGACCAAACATCATGAACTCACTCAACCGGCCTCAATCTGAGAATATGGATTCTACACAAATCCTAGCGTTCACGAACAAAAGAAAAGGTCTAAACGAAACCATAACAGGAAAAAAATCACTCAACCGAACACAACGTTGAGAGTACGGATGCAACACGCATCCCAATGCAACAAAAAGGTACAAAAGTGGTCTAACTGATATCCAAACGGATCATCAAGATCCACGACCCACATTGTGCCAAGAAAACTCGAGAAAATAGGGCAGCACGCAAAATGAGGTAAAAACCCCAAAAATCCAAAAATAAATGGAATCAGACACCGTATGCAAAAATGGCCAGCATAACAGCATAAAATCCCAAACCCTCATCCCAAAAAATAGGGAAATGTTCATACCTGCCCAACCGGGTAGAACTAGCATACAGAAACGGAGGGGAACACTAGTTCTCAGCCTCCAAACAAATGGCTACCAAAAATAAGAGCAGAAACGATAAAATAGGAAAGCCCTACCTCACAGCCAAAAGGGCAAAACGGGAATCTGAACCATAAAATAAATATCTCACAAAAGTAGCTAAAAATTGCGACAATCCAAGGTTTCCCCGAGCTAGATCCAACGAGCCCAACCTCGTGACAATCCCATGCCCGTAGCTCCCACAACGAACAAAACAGTAAATCCTCATGAAGAGGATTTTGGGTTTTTACTCTCCAACTTTCCAATTTGAAAGTGAGAAGTGAGGAATTAGATTCCTCTTTGGATACTTATTCACTTTTTGGGTGAATAATCGATTAGGGCATTTAACCAGCCTATCTAGTTAAACCTCGAATCCACCTAAACGAAAATAGGCTATTCCTATAAATAGGAATTCATCTATGGAAAAGCTGCCATAAATTAAAATAAATCAATTAAAAAGCCTGAAAACCCAAAAACACATAAATCTCTTAAACAACTTTCGCGACAAAGCAACACTCTAAATGCACAGACACGCTTACTGGTCTAATCACATAATGCAAATGAGTTCGGATTTAATAATCACTGAAAGGTTTAAATTAAAAATTTAATTAAGGATATGTCGACCATACAAGGGCGACATTGGTAAAATATGAACGGCTGAATCACTAACTCCATGTGCCACTGCCAGGGATATAATCCTGCACACTAAACAACACGATCAAGTGCAATTGCATATAATAACATAGCCAAAGGAATAATGCGTTAAATCACCTAATTTAACCATTTATTTAATTATATTAAAATAATCTATTTACATCACTCACGTTCGCATAAAGCATAACAATGCAGGAATGAAGTAAATAACCATAGCATTAAATCCATCACATAACAAAATCAGAGGTATTTACAAATACTAGATAACCAGATATCATCATAAAACACACTATCATCTCAACATGGCATCATCATGCAATATGATTAACTGAACAGCATGGTAGTCTAATATCTATGATACTGGAATCAAAGAGTAGCATCTGACCCTCAGGTCCTCTCAAATGTAAACATAACATGAGTAACAAATATCTCTCTAATTAGAAATATAACAAGGTAAATGCCTCAGCACATAACCCAATAAATCAACATGGACAATCCATTTCTAATCATTAATGCATTTAATAAAGATTGATTACTCTGCATTAAAAAATCATTTAAAACACATAAGCAAACACAGTCATAAACATGACTAACCACTGCTACAGGAACCTAGTCCAGTGCAGCATGGTAAAAGAACATAGTGCAATCTTTGCACACATCTCAAGGTAATCACAGAACAACCTCATGATACCACATCGATCTTGGTAACCACTGGCACAAACCTCAGTGAACCAAGAATCACATCATAATCTCAAAGATTAGTCAAAAGCATAATCAACGCAACTGATAAAGAAGCATAAATCCAAACACCTCAATGGCGTAGACCACTCAGGGTCACAATCATGATCCCATCACAACAAAAGATCATCAAGGTTACATCCATCAGGACGACTTACAAAAGTCAAATGGGAGAGGCACTACATGCTTTGAATTTGTCAGATGTAACCCAAGTCATGGAGATCATAGAGAAATTCAAGAGAAAACATCTAGATATAGCTCTAGTATGAAGGGGAAGAAAACCCAAAATCTAGAATTCCAAATTTAGAGCTTTCCATGCACTAGAAGCACATTCTAATAGTAGTTTAACTCCTACAAATAGCCAAAGAAGGTTTAGATTCTATTTTTGGAATCTCTAGAGACTCTTACATCATCTGAGAACTTCCTACTTATTATCTATTTCTTCTTTCATTATTTTGAAGTCATGTAAAGGCTTATTCACTCATTAATTGATATAAAAAAGTTTGGATTCCTACTTAGCACCTTTTAGAGAGTCAATCTGTATATAATTAGATTTTTTTAATTAATCTTTAAGCATATATTTTCATGAAAGAATCTCTCACTCTCAACACAAATTGAGGAGATGGTTGTCTATAAATTGAAGAATTAAATATGTTTTCCATGCTAATGTTTTGATGCAATAGTATATGCTTTTGGTGCTCTCATTTTGAGTGTAATTATTCATTCCAAAGTGTGTTATTTTTGTAGATTCTTGTTCATGATAATAATGGAGCCAATAGTTTTGTTGTGTTGATTCAATTTTGTGATATTTTAGTTCTCATGTTTTCTATGTGTTGATGAATTTTGTTGATGTACAGAGTTAGAGAAGAGATCACCATTTTGTTCCTACATAGCTTCTCATCTCACATGAGCACACTTTCTATGGCCATGTGATTTGATAAATGAAACATTTTTTGATTTTACTAATTTTCCATCGACGATTGCATTAGTGAATTTGATAAAGCATTGCTCCTACTTTCATTAGTTTCCTACCTGATCTTTTCAACAATTTAACTCGCAGACGTGTTGTTACCATGGTTTATGTCCTTTAGGAATTTCTCTCTCATGTTATTTACTTTCATTTCTTGTTACCTTATCTTTGTTATTTTCTTTGCTAACCCTTGGTTAAATTAGGAATTCATATAGTTACATTGTTAGATTGCATTCATTAAAAAAATAGAAAATACCAAAAAGCATATCTTTTTTGTGTGGTTAACTTTGAAACAGCAAGTAGATTGATCATCTTATCCAGAATTGATTTGAACTAGCAAAGGTTTCTTTGTGCAAAAAAACATTTATCTTCAACTAAGTGAATTCTAGTAGATCAAAAGATCTCCCAGAACCTTAGAGTTGATCCCAAATCAACTTTTCAAGAGAGGAGTTTCAAAGGATTCCTTCCTTTAAGCATCGTGCAAAATGACAGTTCAATAGAAGTGGTGCTAAAAGGAGGGCCCTAACCATTTGGAATATATATAAAACAACTTGCAATTTTGAAAAAAATCTTTTTTTACACGTTCAGAAATTTTTTTGAAATGTCACTATCTGAAGGTGTGCAAGGTGTGCAAGGTGCGCTATATTTTTGAGAAAATGTGCTTCTACAGAGGTGCACGTTTTTTAGAATTAACAAAAACTGGAAGATCTCAACCTAACATCCCCTTTTCAGTGAGCTTTAAGATCTTAAGATAGTGAACCAGAGTTCTTAGAACTTTCTCATTTTCATAAGCCTCATAGTGATAAAGATTTCCCATAATTCTCTCGCTTCCATTCAATATTTTGTCATCTTCCTCAATTTTGCCTCCAAACCAACCACCCATCATTCCACAAAATCCTCCACCAATGGCCTTTTTTTCAAATTATATAGATTCACCAATCAACTAGACAGGAGTTCTCAATGATCTTCCTAAGAATCCTGAGAAGTTTTTCCCAAGGTTCATCTATGGAGAGACAAGAATAGCTGAAGATCACATCAAGGTATTTAAGGAAATTTGCAACCAAAAGAAAATTTCTAAAGAGAATGTGGTTCTTCACTTATTCTCATACTCATTGGGAGAAGTTTCCTTTAATTGGTATGTCAACATACCACCAGGATGCGTCAGAGACTAGACACTTTCAAAAAATTGTTCTTGGAACGATTCAAAACTTTCATCAACCCAATTGTAATACATCGCGAATTCATATCAATCAAAAGGACCCAGCCAAAATGGTTTCACACTTCAATCATCACTTTCATATGGCTATCGTAAGCTGGAAACACCATACACTATACTAGTTGAATTCGTTATTTAGGTTTATCTAAATTCTATGGACCATCTCATGACTATTTTTCTAAGGAAACTTCCTGCTACAAATATCGACACATTGGATAAAGTCTTCTTGGAAGCAATTACTTTCACAAAACAAGCCAATCCTAATGGAGCAAGATTGATGCCCCAGCCCCAACATAGGCTATTACTACAATACCAACATATCCGTATAGAACACCATCAATTCCTAGCTAATTCATACCAATAAATACAACTCCATTATAGTAGGCACCTGCTCCACCAATTTCAATTTTTAACACACTGAGGATATGAACCTCCAAAAGCTACTTTCTTTGAGCAAAAGGCGGTAGTATCCACTAAAACAAAGAATAGTATTGCATCTAAGCTTGGCCAAATGAAGAATACCATGTCTCAAATCACTAATGAGTTGACCCAGTTGAGGTTTTCACAAGGACATAATAACAACTTTCAAAGAACGAATCCTGATCCCTACAACAACAACAGTTATGGTCAGAACTACAATAGGAATTTCAGCAGAAACAACAATGCAGAAAATAATAATATGGAAAACAACAATACGGGAAACAATAATGGAGGAAATAACTCTAACCCTTCTAATTGTAACAATGGTTTTCAAAGATAGAATTGACAATGGAACACTCATCCGAACAATGGAGTATTCCTGCAGATAATAACAACAATGCCTAGTATGTGGGCATCAATCAATATGACAATAATCAGAATGTACCAAATGATGATGGCTCATATTACAATGGAAATCAACAAGTAAATGAAAATCCAATGGGAAAAAGTAATGAGTCCCCCATGCAGTTCAATGCCATGATGCTAGAATCCTATTATTCTTCACAGAACACGGGAATGGAACAAACAACCAATGAAGAATTTTATTTTTCATTCAGTCAAGAACCAAAAACTCAACCTGAAGAAATGTTTGCCTTCTAGAATGATAATTGAAATACCCATAACTTATAAAGTCAAAAGGAACCTATGACTAATGGTATTCCTCCCGCATTACAACCAACTCCTCCAAATCTAAGAGAAATTAGCAATCTAGTACCTATCAGGCCTCCATATAGAGGACAACAAAATTAGAATCAAGGAAATGTGCCAACAATCTTGAAAATTCTTTCTTGGTCTATTGAAAAGTATAGTGTGATGGAAGATTTGAAATGAACAAAGGCCAACATGCCCATGTTTGACATGCTACAAAATTGTCCTCATTAGTGAGAAGCACTGATGAAAAATCTTGATCATACAAAGGCACCCCATAATACAAATATAGGTCCTCAAAAAATAGTATATCAACAGGTCAATGCTTTAGAGGCCATGCCAACTATGTTTAAAGACAAGGTTGAGGTGCCTCCCTTTTTGCTTAGCATTAGAATATATAGAAAGAATCTTCACAATTGCCTAATTATTTAGGAGCTTATTTTAATGGTATGCCACTTTCAATAGCACAAAGGTTGGGAGTCACTCCTCAACTATTTGATCGAATAGTGATACAACTTGACAAAATAGAAGTAAAGGTTATCGGTGTGTTCAAAGATGTTCGAATACAATAGACAATTTACTCCTTAATTCAAGACATCATAGATATAATGTGCTTGAAATTCCTGAAACATATGGATTGCTACTAAGTAGAGAGTAGAAAAATGCTTAAGATGATGGTTTTCAACTAATTTTACTCAATTGTGGCTACCTTGGAAAGGGTTGAATAATCCGATCAAAATTGATGCAGAGCCAAAGTTGAAAACAATGATTATAGAATGCAATGCACCAAATGAGGTGGAATTCTACAATCTAATTTAGGTTCTTACAAAGTCCTGGCTTTCGATATGGTCTCACCTAAAACATTAGATAATGGAGATGGAAGATCCATGATTCTGATCCCAAAAGAAGAGATTGTAATGTAATTCATTGATAGCATGGTGGCCAACTTACAATGTTTAGGTGAAGAAGCCAACCCAAATGTGTTTCTCCTTCTCAATTTTTGTACATTTCATAAAGTTAGTCATTTGGAGTTCAAATGTTCAAATTTCCAATAAGAAGTTACTTAGGTTTTGACTCAAATAATGAAAGTTGAAAATGGTAACATTCCAAAGGAAGTACCTGTAGAAAATTTTGCATATGTATCTGAAATTGTGGGGAAGGATGTAGAAGAGGTAGAAGATCTTTATGCATCATATAGTGATACTTCTTCAGATGGTGGAGGTTTGTCTTCTCCTCCACCAGGAATGATTAAGATTTAAAGAAGGAGATGTTTCATAAAAGGCCAAGGGTGGACTTCAGTAGTTGTTCATCCTAAACCCAAAGTTGACAAAATTATGGAATTTATTGGAGAAATTGAAGATTAGCAAGAGAAACATGCATTCCCCATATCAAGGATAAAAAATAGAAAATCATCAAGTTCGCCATAGGAGAGATTATAATGGATCCTTAAGAAATAATCCTTTAAGGTCCAGGTATAGCAAAAGCTACAGATGAACAAGCACAAATCTAGGAAACCCAAAGAAGATCCGATCTAGACACTTTAGTTCAATGGCTCTAAGTGAAAATTAGGAGCTGGTGCAGGTATTAAATTAATCAACCCAAAAGGTAGTTCTTTCTATGTATCATATCAATTACAGTTTAGATGTACTAACAATGTTGCAAAATATGAAGCCTTGATTTGTGGACTTCTCTTCACATTCAAGAAGAGAATCAAAGCTCTCATAATTGAAGGAGACTTCTAGTTAGTGACTAGACAAGTAAAACCAATTTATTCTTACAATGATAGAAGATTACTTGCTTATCAAAAGAGAGTATGGGATCTAATGGAAAACTTTAAAGCTTTGAACATAAGCTCTATCCCTAGAAGGAGAAACATGGTAGTAGATGCCTTGGCAATTTTAGCTAGCACATTACAACCCATCGAGAGAACAAAATTGAAAAGATTTTCAATAGAATTGGTTGTTTCCTTGTCTATCCTAGACAACATTACAAAATTCCAATTATTCCAAGATGACCAACACATAATTGAGTTTATCATGTGCAATGACCATTTTAAGGGATAAGAGATTGATGACACTCTAGATGACAAACCTGAGGAATAACTTGAAGATGAGGATGGGATTCTCAATCTAAAAACCAATAGTGTTCCTAAGGGAATGGTTGAATTGGATTGAATTTTTTATTTTCATGAATCAGCACTTAATAGAAGAATGGTTAAATAAAAAGGGATCGAAGATAATATGGGTATGGATGAGGACCCTAGAATGGTAAGGGTTGGAAAAGTGTGCAATGCTCAAGAAAGGGAAGATATGCTCAAATTTCTTAGGGAATACAAAGATGTCATTTCTTTGAGTTATGAAGAACTCAAAACATATGATCCTAAGATCATAACACATGACATTCTATTGAAACTAGATGCCAAGTGTTTCTGAAAAGGAAAAGACATGTTAATCCCATTATTGAACCATTGATAATGAAGGAAATTTAAGAATTTACTCAATGTTAAGATTATTTTCCCTATTTTCCACTCTAGGTGGATAGCTAACTTGGTTCCTATGAGAAAAATGGCTGGAGAGATCCATCTTTGTGTTGATTTTCACAATTTGAATCTAGCATCTCAAAAGGATAACTACACTTTGCCTTCACTTGATGAAGTATTACAAATTTTCAATGGCTCCAAGATGATGTCTTTCTTAGATGGATATTCTAGATATAATTAGGTGATGGCCAATGAAGAAGATAGGTTGAAGATTGCTTTCACAAAAAAATGGGGAACTTTTGCATACAAAAGAATGCCCTTTGGGTTGATCAACACAGGAGCTACATTCCAACAAGCCATGGACGAAGCTTTCAAGGGACTAATAAACAAATGTATAGTTATTGACAAGGATGACTTAAGTATCTTTTCAAAGGATCAAAGTACTCACATTGTCGATTTAAGACAAGTGTTCAATAGATGCCGCAAATATGACATATCACTTAATCCTAAGAAATGTTCATTTGGGATCACTAAAGAGAAACTCTTGGGTCATATTATCTCTGAAGCCAGAATCTCCCTAGACCTTGAAAGAAGTGAAGCCATTCTAAAGTTGTCACCTCCAAACAATCATAAAGAACTCAATCTTTCTTTGGAAAGATAAAAATTTTGAGGAAGTTTATAAGAGGATTTGCTGAGATAGTACACCCTCTTAATGATTTTCTCAATAAAGGGGTGAAAATAGGATAGATTCCAGAAATCAAGATATCATTCCAAGACATCGAAGTGGCTATTTCTACACCTCTAGTACTTGTTAGTCTGGATTATGAATTTCCATATAAAATATAATCTTTTTCTTCAAAAAATTCATGTGCTAGAATTCTTATGCAGATGGAAGACAAAGAGGATGAAAGGCCCATTTTTTCTTGAGTTGTCCTCTAAAGAACATTGAGTTAAACTATTCTAATCTCAATAAATAATCTTTTTCTCTGATAAACATAGTCAAGAAATTATGCCAATATTATTAAGGAGTAAAGTATATGCAATTGTACCTAATCCCACGGTTAAGATATTACTGATGCAAAATGAGGAAAATGGATGGAAATACTTTAAGAGTTTGATTTAGAGATTCAACCAATCAAGTTAGTGAGAGGGAAAGGATTATCAAAATTGATAGAAGATAACTAGATGGAGGATGAGAAATAATTTAGATTTGATGATGAAGCCAACATAGAAGATCAAAAGAAGGTTTTAGTATCTCAAGTTGATATTGATCAAGGTATAATAATAGATGTTTGGTATCAAGATATTGTTTACTACCTTTTACAAAATTAGTACCCCAATTAGAAGAATAGTTCCTAGTGTAGAGGTCTTAAATGAAGTGTGAATCTTAAATGCTCCAAAATAGAAAACTTTCTAAAAGGAACTATGAAGGAATTCACCTAGAGTGTTTGGTATGAGAAGAAGTAAGAGAGGTTTTGGAGCAGTTTCATAACAAGTATGATACAGGACATGGTTCAGCAGAGGCTATATCCCATATGATCTTAAGATCAGGTTATTTTTGGCCTACAATCTTCAAGGATACTTTTGAACATGTGTGTACTCGCCACATTTATCAAACTAGTGCTAACAGAGAAAGACATCTGGTGATGCCATTACAACCAGTGTTTGAGGTACGCCGTTTTGCAAAAATGGGGCTAGATTTTATTGGTCTAGTAAACCCATCATCATTGACAAGACATATGTTCATTCTCACAGCTACAAATTATTGCACACACTGGATAGAAGTTGAGAATTTTAGAAACTGCACAGCAAAGTTGGTTACAAACTTCTTGGAAGAACATATTGTTACCAAATTTTGGATTCCATTCTTTCTAGATTATGATAATAGATCAAAGTTTGGATCAATATTCCTTACCTAGTGGGCACTAGATAATCAGGTTATAATCAAGTTCTCTTCAAATTACTATATGCAAGGAAATGATGTGGCTAGATCTACAAATAAACACTTGATCATGGTAATAAGACATTTGTTGAAGGAAAATCCTAAAAATTGGCATACTCAACTCAAATATGCACTATGGGCAAATCGAGTCAGGGTCAAAAATGCCTTGGGAACATCCCCATACCTACTTGTCTATGGACAAGAGCCAGTATTCCCACTTAACCCCAGGATTCCTATTTTGAAATTTATGAGTGGATATGTTGAAGGTGTTGATAGGGTTCCAATTAGACTAATGAATCTCTTGGAGATGGATGAGAGATAGACAGCTACTTTAGAGCATATGGAAAAACATCAAGCTATCATAAAAGGGTGGTTTAACAAGCAAGCCACAATAAAATCTTTTAGAATATCCAACCTTGTTCTTCTATAGGACAAGGCAAAGGAAAAGTCGCACCTTGTCCTTATCCAACCTTGTCCTTATCAAATTATGGAGATTCTAGAAGAAAATACTTTTAGGCTGAGTTCCTTACAAGAGGAATTGTTTCCATTGTCAGACTATGGGAAGTTCTCAGAACATTACTTTGAGGCCTAAAATATATATATATTCCCTTTTTTACACATGTTTTTATTTCTAGAAGTGTATTTACTTTCAGTCGTGTGTTTATTTCAAAATTGTGTCACTCTAGGGTTTAGGTGCAATCAAGATTTTATCTTGATGTATTTCAAAAACCATTGTTTTGTGGTTTCAAATTTTAGGAAGAGGTATTTCTTTGCCAAAATATTTAGATGATATGTATCTTCTAACAACTAGATGAGAATGCTACTTATAGTTGTGAAGGACTTATAGTCTTTAAATCAAGTTTGCAAGTCGATAGCTCTCATCACTTTGCAAATTTAAAAGAATTGACTATCTTGGTGCTTTCAAATCAAGGTTGATAGTAGCAAAGGACAATATGAAACTTACCACTTCAAATAAAAGGGCCTTTTCAAGTCATTTTTGAGGTCATTTTTTGGCATGAGAGTCCTCACAAATTTCAATAAAAAGGAATGCAAGTGGTTATCAAATTAAAGGAGAATCTGAGAAATGACACCAATATTTTGGCCACACAATCTAAGCATGGTCAGGGTACAGAAAAAAATAAAAGGAAAGGTGTTAAAAATGAAAGATTTTAAAATGGTCTGATAAAATAATTTGACAAATAGAGATATGCACTCCAAAATGGCTCTCTAATGTCTATTCAATCTCTTCGTGGAAGAATCAAATGGAAACATGCGAGCTCTGTAAAAAACTTAAAAGATTTGTTTAGAACCTGAAATTCATAAAGTGATAACCTATTAAGAGCCCTCATAATCAGATTCTCTCATCTAGTCAGGTGGTGATTGGTACACATGATCTATGAAGATTCCAAATGAATGGGTTGGTGGAGCCGAAGATTTCTTCCAAGTTGCTAAAGAATGATGACAAGTTTGCACCTTGAAACATCAAAGGGAATGAATACATTGAGCACACATTGAGCTTGAAGATTTGAGATTCTAAAGTTTTGACTACCAAGGGACTTGAAATTTGTTCAAAGTGTTCAAACTTAGATGCTAATTGATATATTTTAGAAGGATATTTGCTGGTGAAGAAATGCATTTGTCATTTCTTCCCTTTTGTTGGGGCTATTTTTTGTGGTTTCACAAGGCACACCTCATTTCTCCTAGAAATGGGGATCCCCTAGTAAATTAAAAAAATTCCTAGACCCCTAGTCCAAGGTCTAAGTCTTTTTTAGGGCTTTAGCTAGTGTCTAAGTCTAACCTGGTCCTCTACTTGAGAAACTTAGTTGTTAGAAGCTAAGTAGAAGAAAAAGTGATTTTTATAGAGAAAATGGCACACTAGTGCACCTAGCGCACCCTTCAAGGTGCACTAGTGTGCTAAATTCCTTAGTGTGAGAGCACTCCCCTTTGGGAGTGCACACATGCACAAGTGCACACCCCCAAAGGGTGTGCTTCATCTTGGGCCTATAAAAGGTCAAGACCCCTCCCTCTTCCTTATTCATTTTCTCCTTTGGCTAGCCAATGAGCATAACCTCCACACCCTGAAAGGTGTGCCATATCTCTGAGGTCCTACACACACAAAGAAAACATCTATTAAAAGGTGTGCATTTGTGTACCTTTCTGTTAGGATTAAACCATAGATAGAAATAAAAATTACATGCAATTATAAACAATATCAGAAAATAATAGATCACACAAAAAAGAACACAAGACACCAAGATTTAATATGGTTCACCCAATCCCTGGGCTACGTCCACCAAACAGTAAGTCTGATATTATTACGATCCAGTGATTACAACCTAATTACAATCTGTAATCTCTTAGAGCTCAATATCATTGCAAGAACCAATTTTTCTATCACAAAAAATAATACAATCCCTAACCCTAAGCCCTTTTATACAATTATTTTACCACTTTAAGGTTATAATTAATAATTACATGTCAACCCAAAATCTCAATAAAATAAGGCCCAAAAAAAATTTTGGGACAATGCCCTGAGCCCCAAAGAATTTAGGGAGTATGTACAATACTTTCCTAATAGGTCACCACAAACTAACATTCTTCCACTTGGGGATTGATCTAACTCCACACTACACAACAATCTCCTACTTGGAGACTGGTCCTGTAGTAATACCACTACCACATGGGGCTCCCATTGGATCAAACCACCTTGGACATTGTTGTTCTTTTATTCATGTTCAGTTTAGAAAACCAACTGAAGTTCAAGAGGAGTTCAGCTTCTCCCTTGTTACTACCTTTGTAAACATATCTATTGGATTATCATCTATATGTATCTTTTCCAACTTTAACTATCCATCCTCCAAAACTGACCAAATGAAATGGTACTGCAACTATATGTGTTTGGTCTTTGAATGCAAAGTTGAATTCTTTGCAAGATGAATGGCACTTTGACTATCTATAAATAAATAATTATCCCACTGTGGATGTCCTAGTTCTTCCAAGAAAAATTGAAATCATATCATCTCTTTGCATGCCTCTCTAGTAGCAACATACTACCTTTGTAGTGGATAAATCATTAACCTTATGTAACCTAGAAACCTAGCTCATGACTATCCCACCAACAATAAAGACATAACCTATAGTACTCCACCTGGTATCAATATCCCTTGCCAAATCTAAGTCAACATAGCCTTGTAAATCAATAGTAGAGTCCCCAAAGTGTAAACACTTATTGGATGTTCCTCTCAAATATCTAAGAATCCATTTTACTACATTCCAATGCTCAATTCCTAGATGACTCATATACTTGCTAGCGACTCCCACTGCAAGTGCAATATATGGCCTTGTACATGCCATAACATACATCAATTTTCCTACAACTGAAGTATAGGGTACCTTTGAAATTTTCTCCTCCTCTTCTTGTGTCTTAGGACACATCTCCTTAGTCAGCTTCAAATGACTAGGTAAAGGTGTGTTGACAGCTTTAGCATTCTCCATAGAGAAATGTTGCAACACCTTTGTCAACATAATCAGCTTGAGATAGCATCAATTTCTTATTTTTCCTATATTTGCAAATCTTCATACAAGGATTTGTTTTGCAACCCCAAAATCCTTCATAGTGAATGCATGTGCTAACTAGCATTTCAGCCCCATAATGTGATCCATGTTAGACCGAGCTACAAGCATATCATCAACATATAAAAATAAAATAATGTAGCTATCATCATCCAACCTCTTAAATTAAACACAATAATCTAAATGACACCTATGATATCCATGTGTATGCATAAAAGTGTCAAATTTTAGATACCATTGCCGAGGTGCTTGCTTCAAGCCTTATAAACTTTTCTTTAATTTACACACTAAGTTCTCCTTACCTTTGACTTCAAATCTCTATGGCTGAGCCATATATATCTCTTCATCCAAATCACCATGAAGGAGGTTGTTTTAACATCAAGCTATTCTAAATGAAAATCTTTAGTAGCCACAATACTTAAAACAATACGAGTAGAAGTCATCTTAACAACAAGAGAAAATATCTCATCAAAATCAATGCCCTTTTCCTGTGCAAATCCTTTTACCACTAACCTAGTTTTAAATCTTTACTTACCTCCATCCTCTTCTTTCAACTGGTAAATGCACTTATTCTATAAACCCCTTTTACCTACAGGCAACTTGCATAAATCTCATGTCTTATTTTTCAACAAAGAGTCCATTTCATCTTTCATTGTAGACTACAAGTGAATCTTAGTATCCACCTGCACAACTTCATCATAAAATTTAGGTTCACCAGCATCAGTAAGTAAAATAGAATACAAAGAGAGAGAAAATCTTTCTGGAGGTCTACTCATCATTGTTGACCATCTAACATTCACTAGTGCATGTGGTATTTGTTTTTGCAGTTGTTACACATCATGAGGAATGGTTGGAATGTCATCTTTTGGAGTATCATCCAACACTACATAATCATCTTATTTCTTCTCATGTTGTTGCAATAGATCTTTGTACAATAGTTTCTCATTGAATATGACATACTTGCTTCCTACAATTTTATGATTTTCAAAATTCCAAATCCTATAACCAAATTCATTAATGCCATATCCAAAAAATACACATTTCTTTGACTTAGCTTCTAGCTTGGTTCTATTTTCAGAATATATGTGAGTAAATGCTTCACAACCAAAAGTTTCAAGAAAAGAGTAACTCACCTTCTTACCAATCCATGCTTCCTCTAGAATACCACAATTGAAAGGAGTAGAGGGACCTCTATTATTCAAATATACAACAGTATTGACATCCTCTGCCCCGATGTGTAAGGGCAACCCAACATGCAACCTCATGCTCCTTGCACACTCCATTATAGTCATGTTCATGCATTTAGCCACTCCATTTTCTTGTGGAGTCCTCAAAATAGTTTTTTTTCTATGAATACTATTAGAGGAGCAACAATCTTCAAATTCAGGACTACAATACTCACCACCATTATCAAATCTGAGACATTTTAATTTCTTACTAGTCTTATTTTCAACCAAGCATTTTCATTTCTTAAAAGTTTGAAATACATCATATTTATGTCTAAGGAATTAATCCATACTTTTCTAGTTGCATCATCAATGTATGTAACATAATGTTGAGTTTTCCTTTTGCACGATGTTGAACGGCAAGAATTCTTGTGAATTCCTCTCTTGAAAAGATGATTTTGTGAATCAACTCCAAGGTTATGGGTGATCTTGTGACCTACTAGAATCTACCTAGTTGAAGATAAATGTGAATTTTCATGAGGATGCCTTTGCTGATTCATTTTAATCTCAGATGAAATGAAGAATCTACACACTATTTCAAGAATAACACACAAAAAGAACTATATTTTTGCATTTTTATGTTTATGAATGCAGTCTAACTATGAAGCTAGTATGAAATCCTATTCTAACAAGGGGTTAGTAAAGCAAATAACAAGAATTTTAAAACAAATAAAATGAAATTCAAAGAAAATAATGTGTAATTGAAATGCTAACAGACATAAGCTACAAAAAATAACATGTCTGTGGGTTAAAATTTTGAAGAGAAAGATAGGTAACCAATGAAAGTAGGAGCAATGCTTCCTCAATTGCACTAATGCAATTGTTGGTGAGAAATTTTAATGATCATATGATATATCACTCTTCATCAAATCGCAAGGCCACAGAAAGTGCACTCATGCGAGACAAAAAGTTATGCGGGCACAATTCGATGATTTCTTCTCAAGCTAGATATGTCAAAGGAATTCGTCAAACTATAATGAACACCAAAACTAAAAGATCACACAACCAGAAACAAAGCAATAAACCTTTGGCTCAATCAAGAATCCATGAAAAAAATTCACAAAAAAATATGACACATTCAGGCAAGAATCACTACACTCCAAATGCGAGCACCAAAAGCATAATTTTATTGCATAATAACAGTGGCCTTGATTACATATTACATGGGGTATTTATAAGAAATCTCATCCCCTCAATTTTTGCTGAGAGTGAGAGATATCTTCATGCAATAAAATACTTTTAAACAATAAAACAAACTAATTATATACAAACTAAAAATCTAACTAGTGGTAAACAAGACTCCATCCATATTTTATTCATTAATTGGATGCATGAGCCTTTTACATGTTTAAAACAAAGAAATATGAGAGAAGAGAAAAAAAGAAAGCTCCAAGTCAAAGTGGAAGTGTCTAAAAGTGCCAAAAAATGGAAGTTGATCCTTCATAGGGCATTTGTAGGAGTTAAACTATCATTAGAATATGTTTCTGATGCATGGAAAGCTTTAACTTTGGAACTAGCAGTTGACTATCGATGGAACTTTTCCTAAAATGCACACTTGTGGACCTGCACACCTTGAAATGGTCCAAAATCTCAAAATTTTACCAAGTTTCAAAATTGAAATTCTGGCACCTGGGTTTTGTTCTTCTTCATCCTAAAGCTATGTTTGGATGTTTCACCTTGAATTTCTCTATAATCTTGGTAATTTTAACTGCATCTAGTAAATCTAAAGTCTTGTATTTTTCCTTAACCTTTTGCCTATAATTTTCTACCTCAACTCGGGTGTCAACAAAATCCTTGACTTTGGTATCTAATTTTAATAAAGCTTCTTCAGTTTTGAAGGCTTGCTGGATGTCCTCATCATTAGCAACTTTCACAAAAATCTTCTTCAAATTCTCTACTACTGTCTCTATAAGTAACAACTTTTCTCGTTCCTCATCTTCAAAAATATCCAAGCAAGCATTGTTGTAGTGTCTCTTTGCTTCCAAAATTTGTGCTTAGGCTTGGGCCTTGAGCCGATGAATTTCATCGTGTAATGTTTCCATTAACTTATTGCTATTCGCTATTTTCTCTATCCAATCATCAATCGTATCTAACTCTTCTCATATATATACATCAATCAAAATTTGGTACCTTTTCCCCTTTATGGCTTGTAGAGTTTGTAAATCCTTACTCTAGGCCCTTACTTCATCTATAATGTTGAAGTCCTACGTCAAAATCACTATGATTTTATTCACATTCTCCTGCATAGCATGCAATAATTTCAAATTTCTTGTGATAATTAGAATACATTTCTCAAAACTTTCTTACCACTACTGACAAGCTTTCAAAAATGGATCCATATGCATAGCTCCCCCTTCTCTAAGAACAATTTTCAATGTGTCCTCGGGGTGCTTAGGATCAAGAGGACCAACCAGTTTGGCCAAATGTCCCTTTAGGATCTCGATCTACCTTCGAAGTGTAAAAATTTCAACCTCTTCCCACTCCATGCTCTTGAGGATTTCTTTGACTCCCATGGTGACCATCAATTGGGTTGTATCCTATGTAGGTCACACAAGCATGGTCTCTTTCAATTGATAATCTTGGGGACCAAGGCTTTCTACATTTGTTTCCTCAGGAGGAACGGCCACTTGCATGAACAACTCCTAGTTTTGTGTACTAGTGATAAATGTCAACAGTCTTTCCTTGTGTGACAGAGACTCAAGTTTATTCAAAATCTCCACAATCTCAAAAATGTCTTCCTCCAAAGTATAGAATTTAGGTCTAGTACTCCTTATTATTTCCTTTTGGACCCATCTTGGGATGTTCTCAACTGAAGACCTTATTCTCAAAGATGAAGGGTTGTGTTCAACTACCTCCTTCCCCTTATCACTCCTCCTTGGATTTGTTTCCATCTGCGAGGGTTCTTCTTCTACGGTCTAAGTCTCAGTGGACCCTATAGCTTGCACCTCAATGTCTTGGGAAGGTGGTTGAGAATATTCCACCATTTGTCCCTCCTTTGACACTTCATCAATTGTTGTTTGTTTAGGTTCTTCCCCCTTGTGATGGTTTCTTCTAAATTTGTTCCTCTTCTAAACTTTGGGATGGAGGAGTAGCCCTTATCTACCACCATGACTTATGGTGGAGATGGGGGAGTAAGATCAGGACCCTATGAATCTGGTGGCATCTGTGTCCAGTCTTATTGCCGAGGTTCACCTGTAGGGTTATCCCTAATCTTATCCCCTACTAGTTTTGTACTGATGGCCATAAAATCAAAATCTGATATTTTGAGAACATCATCACCTTCTTCACTTTTCTCATCCACCCATTGTTGTACTTCATTTTTCAAAGAAAAGACTTCCAAGGGTCCTACTAGGGTGGATGGCAATACACTCATGGTACTTCTCCTTTCTTACTCTATGGCTCTAGCTAGCCAGGTTCTTTTCTACAAGGGTGGCTTCTCTTCTTCATCGATCTCCTCTTCTTCCTCCTCTTCCCCTTTCGAAATGGTCTTAGGAATAGACAAAAAAGGAAAAATTATCCTAGTCACCATTTGCCTTTTCTTCATTTAGATCTTGATCCTCTTTTGCTTTGTGAGGCAAAAGGGGATGTTGGCTCTTCTTGTGAATGAGGAATGGAAACTTGTTGAATCTCTCCCTCTTCTAATTAGATAGGCACAAAGGGAGGCAATTGAGGGTCATCCTGGCCTTGGGAAGCACCAATATCCTCAAACCCTTGTACACTCTCTTCCTGTTGCTAGAGAGGTACTTTCCCTTCACCCTATTCTATTTGAATCATTTGAGGGGAGGTTCTCTTCCTTTTTTTCTTTCCCTTCCTCTTTGGAGGATAATAGTATCCAACCGGGTGGTTAAGTTGGTATACAATTTTTGGCCCGATGGGAAACTGGGTTACAAAGGTAGGAATTGTAACTTTCCTCCCTCTAGCTTTCTCAAGGCGGGCTTGAGCATGAAAGATCACAGTGTCAGGTATTGGGTCAAGATGAAAAGGCTTCTTGATCTAATCCTTTTTCATTCTAATTACATGCCTTTCCCAATGATTAATATCATTGCCCTCCTCTCTGCTAACCTCGACATTCATAATGGGCCTCTCTCCTATTTTGTACGAGTTGAATAGGGGGTGCAGTAGCTCCTATAAATCATGTTGCTTTATTTCCTCTAGGATGTCCAACTTGAGAGCCTTCTCTACTAGATACAAAGTCATCCTAAAATAGTCTCTTATGTGGACATCGTAGTCATTTGTGGCATTCATCCAATGATCTTCTATGGCATCTTCATGATGGAACTCCTTGTCGGCCAAACTCTCCACTCTCCCGATATTATCAAAATAGAGCCTAGGGGAGTTGTACTCTTCGAGGGGATAATTCTCCCATTCCCACTCAAAGGACAAAATATCTTGCTTTTGTTTGACCTGATATGGTCCAATGACTAGGGGCCATGTCCAACAGGGTCTCCTCTATCTCTTCACCCTCTCATATGTAGACTAAATTTGTTGGGCAATCTTTAATAACACCAGTTTGTCACTTGGATATTTGGGGAGCTTTTTGGGGTTGATAATGGCACCAGCTACCTGTAGTTATGTGAATGTCCAATTGGATGGAGTAGGCCCCGAGAGCTATTATCTGTGCTTTTTCCTCATCGGATAACCTTTTTATGTAATCACCTTCAATGAATCGAATGACTGTGAAGATGAATGCACCATTCACGATTCTATATTCCTTGCTCTATACCAAGAGCTTCTTCCTCACCAATTGAGGGTAGACAATGTAGGGCCAAACATTAGGACCCTACATACTACCTCTCTTGTAAAAAGTAGGGTAGTTTTTCGCCTGTGCTGCAAGTAAATATATCATGTAAGAAGTCATATAAAACTTCTTCTCCTTAACTACTCCCAATTGCTCACACAAGTTCTCACTTAGTGTGGTGGCCCAGTTTAGTGGCATCCTTGTCATCTTGATTGTCTCAATGAAGTTGACCATGAAAGCGCTAAGGTGGCTAATTGCGGGTAGACCCATGACTCTTCTCAAAAGAATGATGGAATATCCAAAATCTTCCTTCATGTATCTCCTAGTCATGTCCACTCTCCCTGTGACCTTGCCCAAAGGAGTCTTCTCAATGAGATATAAGGACTGGATGATTTCTTATGCTTCTTTGGGGTGCTCCTTGTACCATCTCTCTATTGCTTCATATGAGAGTTTAATGAATTGTTCTGCTCTCGGGAGGTGGAAGACTCTCTCAATGTTGTCGGGTTAGAGGTCAAGGACCACTTCTCTAGTTACACTCTTAACCACTCTCTTTTTAGAAACAAAATGTTGTGCCAGAGCCATGATCAATTCTGCTAACTACACTGATATTGAATGTGAAGTTGTGTTCAACAACTCGGAATGAATCAATGAGGATACTAGTGCAGATCTTTCCATGGTTTTGTTGCAGATTCTAAGGAATTCTTCCAAATCTATGTGCCCCAAGTCGATGTCCCTAATTTCTGCATGATCATCATGAAATCTCGACTTTGACGACACGCCTTGGAATTTGAACACAACAGGCTTGGTTGTTATTTTATCTCTGGATGTGGATGCCATTTAACCTATATGACACAAGGACAGTGTTTATTAACTCAAAATAATGAAAACCTAATAAAAAAATAAAAAAATAATCAGTTACCCTTTAATTGACTATTGATGGAAAAAAAATTTAAAAAGTAGGGTCCCTTTTATTTTTATTTCTTATTTCATTTTTTATTTTGTTATTTTTTTAATTTTTTTATTTTTTATTTTTTTATTATATTATTTATTATTTTTTTATTTTTTTAAAGAGGTGGATGTGTGGTGTGCACACAGGCATACAACTAGGGTTTTTAAACAGGCACAGCACACTCGAGCGCAGATTGAAAGTGGAAGTGGGCTTCACAATGGACATGTGCTATGTGGTGTGGTACGGGAGTGTGAGGTGGTTGCATGATGACATTATGGGTGCACGCTGCGAGGCATAGTGCAAGAGTGTGAGGTAGGTGCGCAGTGATGCAATGGGCACATGCCGTGCAATGCGATGTAGGAGTGTGAGGTGAGCGCACTTTGCGCACAGTAATGTAATGGGCACGTGTTGCATGGTGCGGTGCGGGAATGTCAGAGTTGCATGGTATTTCATTGCTCGCCTTATGCTTTGAACAGCCGAGCTCAAAAAATGAAATGAGTTGGAGTTCTGGGGGCAACGCGAGGTTTTATAACCTCGCCCACCCATGGGGTGCATAGTATGCACCACGTGGGTGGTGCATGCCATGTGCCTTGTATGTGGTGCACACTTTTTTTTTAATTATTATTATTATTTTTTATTTTTTCAACTCTAACATTTTCTCAAATCCTGAATCATGAATTTAAGAACTCAAAAAAAGTAGGGGGACCCCATTTTTACTAGTAGGAATGGGGTGTGCATTTTGGGACCACAAAAAATAGCCCCAAAAAAAGGAAGAAATGACCAAGGCACTTCTTCATTAGCAAATATCCCTTTAGCGTGTGTCAAAAACCAACCAAACCTCAAACACCTCAAGCAGATTCTGAATGACTTTAAAATTAAAACTCCAGAATTCAAAACCTTCAAGCTCAATGTATGATTCATGTGTTCATTCCATTCAACATCTCAGGGTGTAGTCTCAAAGTTTTCTAACAACTCGTAAACAATCTTCTACTCCTCCTGGCTATCCATTAAAAAAATCTTCACGAAGGTTATTCATCAATCATTTGCTTGACCAGATGAAAGAATTAGTTTGAGGGCTCTTAGCGAGATGTCACCTTCTTTTACACTTTTTGTAAATTTTGAATGATTGTTCCATGTAGTTCACGATGTTTCTCTTGATGAAGTAATGCTTCGAATACAAGATAGTTTATTTTGAAAACATATCTTTTGTCGTATCAGATCTTTTAGAATCCTTCAGTCTTAACACTATTTTTTTCTCTCTTTTTCTATCTTTTGTATCCTGACTATGCTTAGACTATGTAACTAGGACATCGGTGTCATTTCTCAGATTTGATCTTTTGTGAATATCCCTTGCGTTCCTCTTTTAGAACTTTTAGAAACTCTCATGCCAAACAATGATCTTAATAGCCCTTTGAGAAGACCCCTCTTGTTTGAACCAGTTGGAGTTTGAATCCTCCATTGTTGCCTTCATCCTTAATTCAACAACATCTAAGATGGTCTATCCTTAAGTTTGCAAAGTTTTGAGAGCTTGTTGGTTTAGAACCCTGAACTTAGGACTGAAAGTCTCCCTATTTAAGCAATGTCCATTGTCCAGTTGATATACAACACGCAATCGTCCAGATATTTTTACAAAGAAATACCCCTCCCTGAAATTGGAACCAAAGAGTGGTTAGTGAAATATCTCAAGATAAAATATCAAGTGCACCTTACCCCTTGGGACTGACACAACTTTGAAAGAAAACACACAACAGGAAGTAAACACACAACTGAAAGCAAACACTTGGAAAAACTAAAAACTAAGAAAATGCAGGATTAAAATCTAACTAAGTGTAGAAATAAAACCTAACTAATATATATTTTTATTTTTATTTTTATTTTTATTTTTTATTTTTATTTTTCTTCTAGGCTTCAAAATAATGTTTCAGGAATTGCCCATTTACGGGAAAGGGAACAAATTCTCTCTATAAGGAACTGGGCCTAAAAGTGTTTTCTCCAAGAATTTTTGCAACTTGATAAGGACCCATCCACAAGAGTTGAAACTTGGTATGACTGCTCGGCTTTTCTTTTGCCTTATCCCACATCAAAACAAGGTTAGAAATCCTAAATGATTTTATCGTGGCTCTCTTGTCAAACCATCTTTTCACAATAGCTTGATGTTTAGCCATGTGCTCTAATGCAGTTGTCCATTTTTCATCTATCTCTAAAAGATTCATCAATCTAATTTGTACTTTGTCAACATCTTCAGCATACCCACTCATGAATTTCAAAACAAGAATCTTGAGGTTAAGTGGGAACACCGGTTCTTGTCTGTAAACCAGCAAGTATGGAGAAGTCCCCAAAGAGTTTTTTTACTATTACTCGATCTGTTTATAGGGCATATTTGAGTTGTGTATGCCAATCCCTAGGATTCTCCTTCAAAAATCATCTTATTATTGTGATCAAAGTCTTGTTTGTAGATTTCACTACCTCATTTCCTTGCAGGTAATAATTTGAAGAGAGCTTAATAATGACTTGATTTTCAAATGCCCATTGGCTCAAGAATGTTGAAGCGAAGCAGATCCATTATTGCACACAAAGGCAAATGGAATTTTGTATCTTGTAGCAATGTGTTCTTCCAAGAAGTTGGTTACCATCTTCGTAGTGTAGTTTTTGAATGTTTTTGCTTCCATCCATTGTGTGCAATAATCTATAGTTGTGAGAATAAATGCATGTCCAATTGACGATGGTGGATTAACTAGACCAATAGAATTTAGCCCCCACTTTGCAAAGGGGTGCACTTCATACACTAGCTATAATGGCATTGCCAGATTCCTTTCTCTATTGGCACTGGTTTGACAAATATGGCAAGAGTGCACATGCTTGAAAGTGTCTTTGAATATCGAGGGCCAAAAACAACCTGACCTTAAAATCATGTGAGTCGTTGCTTCTACTAAACCATGTCCTATTTCATACTTGTCATGAAAATGTTCTAAGACTTTCTTTGATTCTTCATGTCCTAAGAATTTCAGATAAATCCCTTCGTAGTTCCTTTGATATAACTTGTCATGTAGCATGTAGGATTCACACTTCATTTTGAGCCCCCTACATTGTGAAATGTTCATCCAACAGGGACATTAGTCCTGTAGAAGATAATAAACAATATCTTGATACCAAATGTCTATCACCACACCTTGACCAATATCAACTTGAGAGGCAATCATTTTATTCTGATCATCCTAATTTGTTTCACCGTCAAACTTGAACTCCTTTTCATTTTCATCCTAATTATCAGCTATCATTCTTGACGACCCTTGACCTCGGACTAATCTCATAGGTTAAATTTTCAGATCAAATTCTTGAAGTATGGCCATCCATTTACCTCTCCTTTCACCAATTTCATTCTGCATCAAAAGTTTCTTTACTACTAGATCAAGTACAATTGCATACACCTTACTTCTTACTATGTAATGACAAAACTTCTTCACCACCTTGATTAATGCAAAGGATTGTTTATCAAGGTCTGAACAATTCAACTCGGCATTCTTCAAAGGGAAACTCATGAAAGCAATTGGTCTTTCATCTTCTTTTTCTTTGTTTTGCATCAGGATCCCAGCACAAGAGTGTTTTGAAGCAAAGGAATATATCTTAAAAGGCAACTCATAGTTAGGACTTACTAAGACTGGAGCTATAGAAATGGCCACTTTGATAGCTTCGAATGATTTCTTAATCTTTGGAACCCATTCCGTCTTAGCTCCCTTTTTGAGTAAATCATTGAGGGGGAAAACTATTTCCACAAATCCATTTATGAATTTTCGCACAAAATTTATCTTCCCAAAGAAAGACTTGAGTTCTTTTTGACAATGGGGAGGTGACAACTTTAGAATAGCTTCAATTCTATCAAGATTGATGGAGATCTTGGCTTCAAAAATAATATGACCTAGAAGCTTTCCTTTAGTGACCCCAAATGAATATTTCCTTGGATTGAGGGATATGTCATACCTATGACATTTATTGAATACCCGCCTTAAATTAGCAATGTGAGTGCTTCGATCTTTTAAAAAGATGGTTAAGTCATCCATTGTCATGACCCCTCCCAAAGAGAATCGTATCATTATAATTGGATAAGATTTAATAATAATTAATATACTATTATTGATTATATCCAAAAGAAATAATATTGATATAGATAAATATCTATGATCTATTTTTAATAATATTTATTATTATTCATAATAACTCTATTTAATTGTTCATAATAGTATAATAACATAAATTATCATTCATAATTATTTATATTGTTCATTATCATAATATATGTGAATTTATTATTATACATGAATTTATTATTATATATATGAATTCATAATAATATAAGATAGATAAATATATGATATAAGTACATATATTGATATATTTAATATAATATGATAATATAATAATCTATAAGATATATATTATTAATTATAGGTAATATCAAATAAAAATAATAATGAATATTTTGAGATAAACATACTCAAGAATAATGTTGTGTAATACAAATATAAATAAATAAATAGCATATAAAGCGAATATACTATAATATTAGAAATAATAACATTACTAATATTATATGATCAAGTCTAACATCATAATATTATCATATATTAGAATATATGATATTACCCAAGTCTAATACCTAACCACATTATATTAATTAGATATATTAAAATGTATGAGAGGGTGATGTCACCGAGGGTCATGTCGCATCATACCCTTATTTAAGAGAAGCGTACGTAGGAGATGAACAAGAGAGGATGAGAGGGAAAACACATCAGATCATCCATAAGCATATACAAATTCGCTGTTAAATGCATTGATAAGGTCAGTGGAAAAGACACTAAGGAAATAAGCATCCCACTCATAGTCAGAGAACCAATGACAAAGAATATACAGGGAACGAACAGCCAAGACTTGGATTACAAATACTAATTGTGGAAGGAGCAGAATATAGAAATCGACATCAAAACATGCAGAAGGATCTCCATTAAATTCCACATCAACTGGGTACGACTGCAATACACAGGTTACACAAGACAATAGTATTCATATGCATAAGGATTGGCATTCCACTTCGATAAACATAGTGATAATAAAAAAAATAGTCACCGCAGCATATGGAAAGAGGTACAAACAAGATACCACATATTAATTAAGGCTACCTAAATTAAAGTTGTATGAACCTCAAAGAATTCAACAATTGCAAAAGGAACTCCACGTGAGTATAAATAGACATAAGAAGAACTAAAGATAAAAAGGGTACTTTATTAAAGTAATCAGAAGGTCAAGTAAATTCAAATTTCTAATAAGATCATAGATTGCATTTATCATTTGTGAGATAATACACATTATAGAGAGATGCATACATATTTATAAGAGGTGCATAATAATAATATACTTCATTTCATATATATATATATATATATATATATATATATTACACATTATAGAGAGATGCATACATATTTATAAGAGGTGCATAATAATAATATACTTCATTTCATATATATATATATATATATATATATATATATATATATATATATATATATATATATATATATATATATATGTTGAAGAATCTATACATAATTGTGGACATCTTTCAACTCAAGGAATAAATAATGAACATTGCCTAGTATGAATTGTTTATAAATCTATGTTAAACTATAAATTGGGAGTTCCAAGTAACCAAAAAGGTAAATCTGAAAAGGGGACATTACATCCATGTAGATGACTATACACTTATTTACCAATCCCTTAGAAGTTTCAGCCATGGCTCACTGAAATGTAGCCCTTGTGTCTCAATCTAAAAGGCATTCTCCTGTAAGAAAAAGTACCCCATTTAGTTGTGAAAATTATCTTTAGTCGATCTCCTTCATCAACCATCACATGATTATATCTTGAATATCCATCTAGGAAAGATATCATTTTTGAACCATTTACAATTTGTAGAACCTCATCAAGTGAGGGTAAAGGATAATTGTCCTTTTGAGATACCAGGTTCAAGTTATGAAAATCAACACAAAGGCGAATCTCTCCAGTCTTCTTCTACATGGGAACTAAATTAGCCACCCATGTAGAATGGTGGACGGGTAATATGATCTTAGCATCTAGTAATTTCTTAACTTTTTTCATTATCAAAGGTTTGATGATAGGATTAACAGGCCTTTGTTTTTTGTCAAAAAGGCTCGGCATCTAGTTTCAACGAAATGTCATGGGTTATAATCTCAAGATCATGTCTTTAATTCTTCATAACTCCAAGTAATAACATCTTTATACTCAGTAAGAAACTTGAGCATTTCTTCCCTTTCCTATGCATTGCATGCTTTCCCTATTCGGACCATTCTTGGATCTTCTTCAGCTCCTAAGTTGTATTCATCACACTCCTCGATCCCCTTTTCTTGGATTGTTCTTTTATTAAGTGTTGATTCATCGAAATCAAAAATGCATTCTAACTCAACCATCCCCTTGGGAATCATGTTACTCTTTAAATTCAGGATCCCATTTTCATCTTCAAGTTTATCATCCTCAAGCTTGTCATCCAGATTGTCATCAATTTCTTTCCCTTTAAAGTGACCATTGCACATGATAAATTCAAGTATGTGTTGATCATCCTGAAAGACTTGAAAGTTTGTAATATCATCCAGAATAGATGGGACAGCAACCAACTCTACTGAAAATCTTTTCAACTTTGTTCTTTCAATTGGTTGTAAGGTGCTTGCTGAAATAGCGACAGCATCTTCCACCATGTTCTTCCTTCTTGGAATGGACGTTATGCTTAAAGATTCAAACTCATCCAATAAATCCCATACTCTCTTCCTATAAGAAAGTAACCTTTTGTCGTTGCAAGAGTATAATGATTTTACTTGCCGAATAACCAACTGAGAATCTCCTTCTATTATGAGAGTCATGACCCCTTTCTCAAGTGCAAAGAGAAGTCCTCGGATCAATGCTTCGTATTCTACAACGTTATTAGTGCATCTAAACTATAATCGATATGCTACATAAAAAGACTTACCTTTTGGGTTAACTAATTCTATACCTGCATCGGCCCCTAATTTGCATCTGGAGCCATTGAAGTGAAGTGTCCAAATTGGATCTTCCTTGGGCATTTTAACCTCAATTTTGTTTGTTCTCAACTTCTCTCTTACCTACTTAGAGTTAAAATATTATTTCTTGGGAACCATTGTAACTTCTCTTGAGGTGCAATTGATGATTCCCCTTTGTAACATGTTGATAGAGGAAATGTATGTTATTCTTATTTTTATTGAATTTCCTCTATTAATTCTTTGATTCCATCTATTTTGGGTTTAGGATGAATGACGACTGAAGTCCACCCCTTGCCTTTCACGTATCATCTTGTTCTCTGAATCTTGATAATTCTTGGGGGAGGAGAAGACAAACCTCTGCTATCTGAAGAGGTATCCCTATATGATAAATTTAGATCTTCAATATTCTCTGTCGACTCAGTCAAGTTTATATTATTTTGATCTCCCATGGGTGCCTTTTTTGGAATGTGGTTGTCCTTGCCTTGCATGATATGTGTTAACACCTTTGCGACCACTTCTTGGCATGATGAACATTCAAATTCAAAGTGGCTAACTTTGTGTAATCGACAAAATTTGGGGAGCAGTAAGATACTAGGATCGGCTTATCCTCCGAAGCACTACAAATTAGTCACCATGTTATCTATGAATTGTATCATGATCTCATCCTTTGGGTTTGATAGTTTGAATTTTTTATCTTGATTGCTTGATGTTTCAGCATGGATCATACCAAATGCCATTACTTTGTATGAGCCCAAATTTGATTGGAGGAATGCCACCTCATTCAGGGAATTGTATTCTATAGCCATCATTTTCAATTTGGGTTCTACATCTATCTTCATTTGATTGTTCAATCCCTTCCATGGTAACTATAGCTAAGTGTTAGGAATTTCATCCATTCTCTACTCAGGAGTAACCCATGCATCTTTGGAATGTCAACTATGTGTATATCAATAACATCTTGAATTCGAGGATTGACCATCAATTGTATTCGAACATCTTTCAAATCCCCAATGACTTTCACCTCTGTTTTGTCCAACTATATCACTATGCAGTTGGAAGGTTGAGGACTTACCCCTAAGCTTTGTGCTATTGATAGTGGAATGATATTGCATGAGGCTTCTGAATCAATTAAGAAATTGTGGAGATTCTTCCCATATATTATGACGCTAAGCAAGAATGGGCGTACTTCAACTTTGTCTTTAAACATAGTGGGCATTGCTTTTGCAGCATTGACTTGTTGAGACACTATCTTTTGAGGGATAGTATTCATATTGTGGGATACCTTTGTATGATCTAGAGTCTTCATGAGTGCTTCTCACTATTGTGGACAATTTTGCAACATGTCAAACATGGACATATTTGCTTTGGTTTGTTTCAAGTCTTCAATGGCACTATACTTTTTAGTAGACCAAGCAAGATTTTTCAATATTGTTGGTACATTCATTTGAGTTTGATTATGTTGTCCTCCATATGGTAGCCTAATTGGTGCTAGATTGTTACTCACTCTCAAACCAGGAGGAGTTGGTTGTAAAGCTGGAGGAATTCCATCCATCAAAGTTTCCTTTCTATTTCTTAGATTATATGTATTTTGATTGTCATTGCAAAAAGAAAACACCTCATCATGCTGAAGGTCAGGTTCCTGACTGAATGGAAAAGAGAACTCTTCGCTAGTGGGTTGTTCTACTTGTACATTCTGTGTAGAATCATAGGATTCTAGCAGCATAGCATTAAATTGTACAGGAGGAGCATTGTTAGTCGCTTGCGAGCTTTGATTCATCTCTTGATTCCCATTATAATATGAACCATCATTGTTGGGTGCATTTTGACTATCGTCATACTAATTAATATCTACATATTGAACATTTTTATTGTTGTTGTCAACAGGAATGCTTCCATTATTCAACTGAGTGTTCCATTGTTAGTTCTATTTTTGGAAGCCATTATTAGGATCAGGAGGATTGAAATTGTTTCCCCCATTGTTGTTTCCTTCATTATTTTTGTTGTTTCCACTAAAGTTCTTGTTATAATTTTGGCCATAATTGTAGTTGTAAGGACCAGTGTTATTTCTTTGGAAGTTATTTTTCTGTCCTTGTGACAACCTTAGACAAGTTAGTTTGTTATTCATTTCAGACATAGTCTTTTTCATCTGACCAAATTTAGAAACATCGCCATTGTTTGCTTCAACGGATGTTTATGCCTTTTGCTCAAAGAAGGCAACTTTTAGAGGTTCAAACCCTGGATACATTAGAGAGAGATTTTGCGGAGCGGGTGCCTATTGTAATGGAACTGGATTCATCAGTATGAACTAACTAGGCATCATGGGTGCTATGGTAGGGTATGTTGGCATCGATGTGATAGCTGGAGCTGGAAGCATTAATCCTCCTCCATTCGGATTAACTTGCTTAGTGAAGGTAATCACCCCTGCCAAAATTTTATCCAATATGTCAATGTTTGCTGCAAGAAGTCTTCTTAGGAAAATAGTAGTAAGATGATCCATAGCATTCAAGTAAATCTGAATAGCGCCTTCAACTAGTATAGTGTATAGCATCTCTAATTTGTTATATGCCATATGAAAGCAGTGGTCGAAGCGAGAAACTATCTCAGCTATATCTCTTTTAATTGATATGAATTGTTGATGTATCATAGCTAGGTTGATGAATGTTTTGAATTGTTCTAGGAACAATTTTTTGAAAGCATCTCAATCTCCAATACATGTAGGTGGCAAATTGACATACCAATTGAAGGAAATTTCCCCCAAAGAGTAGGGGAATAAACAAAGAACCACATCCTCATTAGCAACTTGCTTACAGTTGCAAATTTCTTTGAATACCTTGATGTGATCTTCCATAGTTCGTGTCTCACCATAGATTAACCTTGGGAAAAACTTCTTGGGATTCCTAGGGAGGTCATGGAGTGCACCTCTCAGGTTTATTGATGAGTCTACAACATTTGCAAAAAAGGCCATTGGAGGGTTTGGTAGACCTAACAGTGGTTGTTGAGGAGTAGCTATTAGAATATGTGGTGTTCCACCAAGGGGTTGGAGTGGAGGTGGAGTTGAAGAATATGATGAAAGTTTGAATAAAAGTGGTTGAATTCAGGATATTCCCTTATCACTGTGTGGTTTGCGAAAGTGGGTAAACTCAAGAAACTCATGTGCACTTGGCAAAGACCTTTATGTTTTCTCAAATGGGGATTATGGATCAAAACCCTCTAGTTTGCATCAATTCTAGAAAAAGTGCACCTCTGTAGAAGTGCACTTTCTCACCTCACTAAATTTTGTGCACCACAGAGTTTTGCAAACCTACACACCTATGTAGCTGCAAATCTGCATACCTATGGAGCTATGCACCTAAATTTCTTTAAAACATAGATAATATTCTAAACTTGTGTGAAGTGCAGATTTTTGCAAAAGGTACAAAATTTTGGAACTTTGACAAATTTTCCACTTTTTTCTAAGATCTAAAAGTGCAGCCCTTGTTCTAGTGCCACTTTTGTTGAGATGTCATTTTGCACAATGCTGAATGGCAGGAATTCTTGCAAATTCCTCTCTTGAAAAGCTGATTTTGTGAATCAACCCCAAGGTTTCAGGCGATCTTGCGACCTACTAGAATTTGCTCAATTGAAGATAAATGTGAATGTTCACAAAGAGGCCTTTTTTAGTTCATTTTAATCTCAAATTAAATGAAGAATCTACATACTATTCAAGAATAACATAAAAAAGAATTATGTTTTTTGTATTTTTATGTTTATGAATGCAGTCTAACTGTAAAACTAGTATGAAATCCTATTCTAACAAGAGGTTAGTAAAGAAAATAACAAGAATTTTAAAACAAATAACATGAAATTCAAAGAAAATAATGTGAAATTGAAATCCTAACAAACATAAGCTACAGAAAAAAACATGTTTGTGAGTTAAGCTTTCAAAGAGATTGGTAGGTAACCAATGAAAGTAGGAGCAGTGCTTACTCAATTTCACTGATGCAATTGTTGATAAGAAACTTTAATGATCATATGATATTTCACTCTTCATCAAATTGCAAGGCCATGAAAAGTGCACTCATGCGAGATGAAAAGTTATACATGCTCAATTTGATGATTTCTTCTCAACCTAGATACATTAGCAGAATTCATCAAATTGTAGCGAACACCAAAACTAAAAGATCGCACAACCAAAAACAAAGAAAAAAACCTTTGGCTCAATCACAATTCCGTGAACAATTCACAAAAAAATATGACACATTCAGGCAAGAATCACAACACACCAAAAGCATAATTTTATTGCATAATAACAGCAAACTTGATTACATATTACAATGGGGTATTTATAAGAAATCGCCTCTTCAATTTGTATTGAGAGAAAGAGATATCTTCATGCAATAAAATGCTTTTAAACAATAAAACAAACTAATTATATACAAACTAACAATCTAACTGGTGCTAAACAAGATTCCATCGATATTTTATTCATTAATTGGATGCATGAGCCTTTTACATGTTTAAAATAAAGAAAAATGAGAGAAGAGAGAAAGAGAAAGCTCTGAGTCAAAGTCGAAGTGTCTAAAAGTGCCAAAAAAAGGAAGTTGATCCTTCACAGGACATTTGTAGGAGTTAAATTGCCGTCAGAATGCGTTTTCGATGCATGGAAAGCTTTATTTTTGGAACTAGCAGTTGACTATTGATGAAAGTTTTTTGAAAATGTACACTTGCAAAGCTATGGACCTGCGGACCTGCACGTCTCAAAATGGTCCAAAATCTCAAAATTTTATTGAGTGTCAAAATTGAAATTCTAGCATATGGGTTTTGTTCTTCTTTATCCCAAAATTATGTTTGGATGTTTTCTCCTGAATTTCTCAATAATTTTAGCCACATCTAATAAATCCAAAGCCTCGTATTTGTCCTTAACCTTTTTCCTGTAATTGTCTACCTCAATTAAGTTGTGAGAAAAATCCTCGAGTTTGGTATCCAATTCTAATAAAGCTTCTTCAATTCAGAAGGCTTGTCAGATGTCCTCATCATCAGCAATGTCCACAAAAATCTTCCTGAAATTCTCTACCATTGTCTCTATAAGTGACAACTTTTCTCATTCCTCATCTTCAAAAATATCCAAGCAAGCATCATTGTAGTGTCTCTCTGCTTCCAAAATTTTCTCTTGGGCTTAGTCTTTGAGCCGATGAATTTCCTCATGTAATGTTTCCATTACTTTATTACTATCCATTATTTTCTCTATCAAATCATCAATCATATCTAACTCTTCTCCTATATATATATATATATATATATATATATATATATATATATATATATATATATATATATATATATATATATATATATATATATATATATATATATATATATATATATATATATATATCAATCAAAATCTGGTACCTTTACCCATTCATGGCTTGTAGAGTTTGTCAATCCTTACTCTAGGCCCTTACTTCATCCATAATGTTGAAGTCCTACTTCAAAATCGCTACGATTTTATTCATGGTCTCCTACGTAGCATGCAGTAACTTCAAATTTCTCATGATAATCGGAATACCTTTCTCCTCAAAACTTTCCTGCCATTATTGATAGGCTTTCAAAAATGGATCTATATGCATAGCTCTCCCTTCTCTAAGAATGGTATTTAGTGTGTCCTCAGGGTGCTCAGGATCAAGAGAACCAACCACTTCAACCAAATATCCCTTTAGGATCTTGATCTGCCTTCAAAGTGTTCAAAGTTCAACCTCTTCCTACTCCATGCTCTTGAGGATTTCTTTGACTCCCATGGTGACCATCAATCAAGTTGTATCCCATGTAGGTCTCCCAAGCATGGGGGGACCAAGGCTTTCTACACTTATGTCCTGAAGAGGAACGACACTGGTGACAAATGCCAACGGTCTTGCCTCATGTGATGGGGACTCAAATTTATTCAAAATCTCCACAATCTCAAAAATGTCTTTCTTTGAAGCATGGAATTTTAGGTGTAGTATTCCTCATTATTTCCTTTTGGACCCATCTTGTGATGTGTTCAGTTGAAGACCTTCTCGAAGATGAAGGGGTGTGTTCTACAACCTCCTTCCCCTTATCGCTCCTCCTTAGAGTTGTTTCCCTCTACAAGGGTTCTTCTTTTGTAGTCTCAGTCTCAGTGGACCCTATAGCTTGCACCTCAGTGTCTTGGGAAGGTGGCTGAGAATGTTTCACCATTTGTCCCTCCTTTGATACTTCTTTGGTTGTTGTTTGTTCTAGTCCTTCCCATTATGATGGTTCCTTCTAAATCCATTCCTCTTCTAAAAATTGGGGCAAAGGAGTAACTGAGCCCTTATCTACCACTGTGACTTGTGGTGGAGATGGGGGAGTAAGATTAGGACCCTATGAATTTGGCAACATCTATGTCCAGTCTTCTTGTTGAGGTTCACCTATAGGGGTATCCTTGATCTTATCCCCAACTAGTTTTGTACCGACGGCCATAAAATCAAAATTTGACATTTTGAAAACATCATCACCTTCTTCACTTTTCTCATCCACCCATTTTTGTACTTCATCTTCCGAAGAAGAGACTTCCAAGGGTCTTGCTAGGGTGGATGGCAATATACCCATAGTACTTCTTCTCCTTTCTTGCTTGGTGGCTCTGGCTAGCTGGGTTCTTTTCTACAAGGGTAGCTACTCTTCTTCATTTGTCTCCTCTTCTTCCTCCTCTTCCCCTTTTGGAATGGTCTCAAGAACAGACAGAAAAGGTACCATTCTCCTAGTCACCCTTTTCCTTTTCTTCATTCAAATCTTGATCCTCTTTTGTTTTATGGAGGCAGAAGGGGATGTTGGCTCTTCTTGTGAAGGAGAAATAGAAACGTGTTGACTCTCTCCCTCTTCTGATTTGATAGGCACAAAGGGAGGCAATTGAGGGTCATCCTAGACTTAGGAAGCACCAATATCCTTAGACCCTTGTACACTGTCTTCCTATTGCTAGAGAGGTACTTGCGCTTCACCCTGTTCTATTTGAATCCTTTGAGAGGAGGTCCTCTTCCTTTTTTTCTTTCCCTTCCTCTCTAGAGGATGATAGTATCCAACTGGGAAATCAAGTTGGTATACTATCTCTAGCCTGATGGGAGACTAGGCAGAAAAGCTAGGAATTGTAACTTTCCTCCCTCTACCTTTCTTAGGGTGGGCTTGAGCGTGAAAGATCACAGTGTCAGTTATTGGCTCAACCTGAAAAGGCTTCTTGATCCAATCCTTTGTCATTCTGACAACTTACCTTTCTTGATGATTAATATCATCACCCTCCTCTCTGTCAACCTCAACATTCATAATGGGCCTCTCTCCTATTTTTTTTGAGTTGAACAGGGGGTGCAGCAGCTCCCGTGAATCCTGTTGCTTTATTTCCTCCAGGATGTCTAGCTTGAGAACTTTCTCTATTAGATACAAAGTCATCCTACAATAGTCTCTTATGTAGACATCATAGTCATTTGTGGCGTTCATCTAATGATCTTCTATGGCATCTTCATGAGGGAACTCCTTTTCGACCAAACTCTCCACTCCCCCAATATTATCAAAATAGAGCCTATGGGAGTTGTACTCTTCGAGGGGATAATTTTTTCATTCCCACTCAAAGGATGGAATATCTTACTTTTATTAAACTTGATATGGTCCAATAACTAGGGACCAAGTCCAACAGGGTCTCTTCTGTCTCTTCACCCTCTCATATGCAGACTCAATTTGTCGAGAAATCTCCAATAACACTAGTTTGCTACTTGGATATCTGGGGAGCTTCTTGGGGTTGATAGTGGCACCAACTACTTGCAAATATGTGAATGTCTTAAATTGGATGAAGTAGGCCCCGAGAGCTATTATATGTGCTTTTGCCTCATCAGATAACCTTTTTGTGTAATCATCTTTAATGAATCGAATGACCGTGAAGATGAATGTGTCATTCACAATTATATATTCCTTGCTCTGTGCCAAGAGCTTCTTCCTCACCAGCTGAGGGTAGACAATGTAGTGCTAGGCATTAGGATGCTGCATATTGCCTCTCTTGTACAAACTAGGGTAGTTTTTTGCCCTTGCTACAAGTAAATATATCATGTAAGAAGTCATATAAAACTTCTTCTTCTCCTTAACTACTCCCAATTGCTCACACAAGTTTTCACTTAGTGTGGTGGCCCAGTCTAGTGGCATCCTTGTCATCTTGATTATCTCAATGAAGTTGACCATGAAAGCACTGAGGTGGCCAGCTGCGGGTAGACACATGACTTTGCTCAAAAGAATGATGGAATATCTAATATCTTCCTTCATGTATCCATTAGTCATGTCCACTTTTCATGTGACCCTATCCAAAGGAGTCTTCTCAATGAGATATGAGGACTGGATGATTTTTGATGCTTCTTCGGGGTGCTCCCTGTACCATCTCTCTACTACTTCATATGAGAGTCTAATGAATTGATCTGCCCTCGGAAGGTGGAAGACCCTCTCAATGTTTTTGGGTTAGAGGTCATGGACCACTTCTCTAGTTACACTCTTAACCACTCTCTCTTCAGAAACAAAATATAGTGGGAGAGCCATGATCAATTTTGCTGACTACACCGATATTGGATGTGAAGCTATGCTCGCCAACCTGGAATGAATCAATGAGGATACTAGTGTAGATATTTTCGTAGATTTGTTGTAAATTCTAAGGAATTCTCCCAAATCTATGTGCCCCAAGTCAATTTCCCTGATTTTTGCATGATCGTCATGAAATCTCGACTTTGACAACATGCCTTAGAATTTGAACACAATGGGCTTGGGTGTCATTTCCTCCCTGGATGTGGACACCATTTAACCTGTATGACACAAGGACAATGTTAATTAGCTCAAAATAATGAAAATCTAATAAAAAAATGAAAAAATAATCAATTACTCTTTAATTGACTATTGACAAAAAAAAAATTTAAAAGGTGGGTTACTTTTATTTTTATTTATATATATATATTTTTTTTTGTTATATTATTATTATTTTTTTAAAAGAGGTGGATTGGTAGCACGTGCGGCATGATGCGAGTGAAGTGATGGAGTTGGCATGCGCACAGGAGCACTGCTAGGGTTTTGAAATGGACACGGTGCGGAGGTGGGCATGCGCATGAGTGCAGCATGGAGGTGGGCATGTGTGTGGGTGTGGCACAGAGGTGGGCACGGCTCGCTCGAGTGCAAACTAGAAGTGGAAGTAAGTGGCATGATGGGTGCGCACTATGCAGTGTGGGGTGAGAGTGTGAGGCTGACGCGCTTTGTGTGACACGGTGTGAGAGTGTGAGGTGGGTGCACGCTACGCAATGCGGTGTGGGAGTGTGAGGCAAGGGCAGTGGTACGATGGTTGCGTGTTGCATGGTGTGGCCCGAGAGTGTGAGGGTTGCATTGTATTTCATTGCTCACCTTATGCTTTGAATGGTTGAGCTCAAAAAATGAAATGAGTTAGGGTTTTGGGGGCAATGCGAGGTTTTATAACCCCGCCTACCTATGCGGTGCATGGTGTGTGCCATGCACCTTGTATGTGGTGTGCACTTCACTTTTTTCTTTATTATTTTTTTTTTTTTTGAATTTTTTCAATTTTTTGGCTCTAACATTTTCTCCAATCTCGAATCATGAATTCAAGAACTTAAAAAAAGTAGGGGGCCCCCATTCCTAATAGTAGGAACGGGGCGTGCATTGTGGGACCACAACACATAATAATGAGAGACACCATGGAAGAGACTTGAGTCAATCCCCATATATTGGTATGCACAAGCTCTAATTTTTCCTTTTTACTTTCCTTCCTAGTCTTCACAAAACTCACTCTCTTTTGTTTTCCATACACACAACTTTCATAGAAATCCATACTAACACATTTCAAACCTAGTAAAACTTTATTTGAATGAAGTACTTTCATACCTTTCTCACTCATATGCCCAAGTTTTTTGTGCCAGAGCATTATATCAATATTTATAGCAATTATTTGTTCTCCTTGTTCAACTGCAGCAATTGTTCCTGAACATTAATTTTTCTCTAAAACAATTAAAATAGAAGAAACAATATGGCATGTACAAACATATAAGATGCCTACTTTCACACCTTTTGCTATTATGAGGGAACCTTTTGAAACCTTCCAATTTTTATCATTAAAAGTAACTACACAACCCTCATCACTAAGTTGCACTATTGAAATTAAATTCCTACTCAGTCTTGGAACATGTCTTACCTCATGTAGTATTCAATGATTCCCATTCTACAAATTGATCTTAACTTTTCCCTTTCCATCAATCTGATAGGGTTCATTATTCTGCAAATAAACAAGTTCAAAATCCCCTTGGACATAATCAATGAAATAACCTCTATGAGGTGTAGCATGAAATGAAGCACTAGAATCTAAAACCCATGAATCATCAACACTTTCTAAAGATAGAAGTAAAGCATCCTCTTCAGATTTTTTACTTACCACATTTGCCTCCTTGTCTCCATATAGTTTATCTCCTTCATTTTTCTTTCGAGTCCAACAATCTTTCTTTTTATGCTTTGGTTTCCTACAATACCAATAGTCATTCGGTCATCTTGATTGAGACCTCCTCCCCTTTGACTTTTCTCTTGATTTCTCATGATTTTTGGAATTACTTCCTCTCTCAGTCGTTCTACTTTAACTTTGTGCGTTCAAAGCACTTCTTAATGTAGATCCACCTGAGGTTTTCCTACGAGTTCCCTCACTCAAAATAACACTGATCACATCATCATATTTTAGGGTACTAGATCTAGGAATAAAATTACTCACAACCATTACCAAGTTATTCTAGCTTTTAGGCAAAGAACACAAAATTAGAAGAACCCACAAAAGATAAATGACTAGTAATAGTATTGAACTCATTTAAATGATCTGCAGTAGATCCACCTTCTATCATTTTCATATTAAATAAACAATTCATGAGAAATACCTTGTTTGAAGCAGAAGGCTTTTCATACAATTTTGCTAGGGTTTGCATCAACTCTTCTATTGTCTTTGCTTTTGTAATATTTAATTCCACCAATGGTGTAAGGCATAATTGAATGCTTCCAAGTGCCTTTCTATCCAAAAGATCCTAGTCATCATTTGACATAGATCCTTGATTCTTGGTTTTGCCTTCCAACAACTTTCATAAATCCTTCTGATAAAGATAGTCTTCCATTTGCATCTTCCATAACTGAAAGTTCTTCCCATTAAACCTATCAACCCTCAGCTTTCCCTCATCTACCATCGCTCTCACTCAACCATGAGACTTTCCTATTGAGGATAACTAAAAGAACAACCTTGCCCTGATACCACTTGTTAGGATTAAACCAGAGACAGAAATAACAATTACATGCAATCATAAACAATATCAAAAAATAATAGATCACACAAAAAAGAACATAAGACACAAAGATTTAACGTGGTTCACCCAATCCCTAGGCTACGTCCACCAAACAGCAAGTCCAATATTATTACGATCTAGTTATTACAACTTGATTACAATCTGCAATCCCTTACAGCTCTATACTACCACAAGAACCAATTTTCCCATCACAACAAATAATACAATCCCTAACCCTAAGCCCTTTTATACAAGTATTTTTACCACTTTAGGGTCATGATTAATAATTACATGTTGGCCAAAATTCTGATAAAATAGGGCCCAAAAAAAAATTCGGGATGATGCCTCGAGCCCCAAAGAATTTATGAAGTATGTACAGTACTTTCCTTATCAGTCACCACAAATTAACACTGTCCAAAGTGTGCAACTATGCACCTTTTGTTCACAAAACCTAAGGAAACTCAAAAGAAGATCTAAATGTAAGGTGTGCATATGTGCACCATAAAAAACAAATAACAAAAGCACCATTAAAGCTAAGCCCTGTCAGTATTAGAAGGTGTTCATGTCCGCACCCCATTAGTACACTTAGAACACTTTGCACAATAAGGGTGCACACATGCACACCTCAAAAGGTGGATATGTGTGCACCCTTAGTTCTTTAAGCTTGCTCTGATGTACTAGCAACCTAGTGCACCCTCAAGGTGTGTAAGGTGCACTAAAGTATTTCCTATTAGAGGACAAAATAGGGCTTTTGAGTATTTTTGCTAGATTTTGTGTTCGAGGTCTAGTTTTTTAGTAATTAGGGTTTGATTAGGGTTTAAATTTTAACATTTTGGACTAATGTGCTTATGTTTTGTATAGATAAAATGGCTTCCTCCTCATCCTCACTCATAGTGAAGATTGCTCCAAAACCAATTGTCTTTAAGTTTTAGGGTGTATAAACAAAATCACGCTTCCAGGATGCACATTCAGAGATTCGGGACACTGAATTAAGACATGCTGATTGGAATGCATTCTTAGTACTCTACAACCAACCAAATGAGAGATCCCCAATGATTTCTACACTTATCAGATCTAGGTTGGTAAAAGCAGCCTGACATCCTACTTCAGTGTAGTCTTCAGAACTTGTTATGGCCTTGGAAGAGAATTATGTATTGGAAGAGAGAGTGGTGAAAAGCATAACAGGAGAGATCATCTTAGATCTGAGACCAAAGAACAACAAGAAACTATTCCATCTTCCAAGGGCAGATCAATACATTAGGTTGACTTATCATCAAGTAGAAAGGTGGTAGAGAGATAATGAATAGGAAGCTACAGAGATTATTCAATCATTATATTTGATTGATATGACACCTATGGGATGAAAAGTTGGAAAATTTGACATGACTAGAGGGTATATGAAGGATGATATCGGATATTCCATTGTTCTTTTGAGCAAGATTATGGGTCTACCAGCAGTAGGGTGCTTGAACATATAAATGGTACATTTTTCGAGACCATCAAAGTGGCAAAGATGTTAATTTATTGGACCACAATACTTAGTGAGAATCTAGATGAATAGCTAGTGGCAATTAAAATTGACCCCAGATTCTATATGACTTCATATTTGGTATATTTGTTAGTAGCAAGGACTACAGACTACCCAGGGTTGTTTAAAAGGGAAAGCATGCAAGATGATGATGCATGGCCTTATGTGGTATACCCCTAGCTAGTAAAGAAAAAGTTGTCAAATTAGAGTAAAGAATACATGATAGTGAATGATGCTTTCACTTTTGCAATCATCTGATTCATTGAAGGTGATTATGCAAAAAGGATGTCAGTAGAGGCAGCAGCAAGAATTGTAGAAATAGGCACCTACTAATCCAATTCAAGACATTCACCTACCTAAGGGCAGCGGGTGCGTGACACTTCTATGAATCCTTACACTCAAAATCCTTCAAAACAACACCATGAAAACACAAGATTTCAAGAATCAACTCATAGCTTCATATCATCAATGTGCAAAGACCTTCAAAGGTTTGAAGTGGTGGCTCTCATTGAACATCAATCTTGGTCTTCACAAGTACATCCAATGAACGGAAGGTTGAAAATTATCATAAGCATGCAAGATATCTCCATGTCTCCAAGAAAGTTTCAAAAATGTCTATAATAACTGTAGCATAAGAAAATCCTAATGATCGTAGCAAAAGAAATCATCATGATCATAGCATAATAAACCATCTTGATCATAATGAAGAAGGAGGTCTCCTTTATATATCAATCCAAAGAGGCATTCCCAAGTTCGAGGGAAAATGAAAATTAAATGAAAGGGTATGACCCGTATAAGAGAATGTGCAATTAGCATTTAATTAAGATATGTGGAGTGTAAAAATCCATAAAAACGATAAGATGACGGGTGTTTTTATTTAATTTAAATGTAAAATAATATCTTTTCTTATAGAATAAAGTGTGTGACATTTATTTAATTATTTCTTTCAAAATAATAATTTTTATGCACAAAATTAAGTGGGGAGGGGTTTTATTTAATTAAAAGGGAGAAAATTCATTTAATTAAATAATACAAAAATCAAGATGATCAAAACATTTATTTAAAATTATTAAACAAATGAATTCTAATTTAATCAAGGAAATTGATGTAAAATAATAATAATTAATTAAATAATTTAAATAATTCAAATATTTTAATTTGATCAAAGGAAATGATGATGTAAATATTAATTCGAGCTTGACATAAATTATGAAACTGGGACACATAGTCAAGGTGACCATTTCTGTGTGCTTACATTTGCCCTTCTTTGACTAATGTGTGTCCACATACATGACAAGTGCATTAAGTCAAAGAATCATAAGATAAGGTGTGTATAAAGATTGATTTATGAAAAAAATATAAAGATAAAGAATACAACTCTTGTTCCCTCAACATGCCATTAGGAATCTTACAATGCCTGGAACACAATATGTTGTTATGGGTCTTATAATTGTAGGCCTACCCAAAGAGTTTTCAGAAAATATAAAATTCATGAGTTATATATAAAGGCAAAATACAAATATCAACACCCAGAAAATGAAAAATCACACATTAACTTGCCCTAGGTATAATAATCATCTGCTCCAAGCTAGGCAGAAAAGATGGGTAGATTTCAAATCAGGTTTGCAAACAATGAAGCTCAATAGAGTGTTCCTGCCCCCTCGAGATTGAAATCAAAATGATGGAGAGGTTAAGCAAAAACAAGATAGATATGATCAAATTAGAAAAAGGTTCATGATGAAATATAAGAAAGATATAGACCAAGAAACCAAGGTTAAATCACCAAGCATGAAAAGCATGCCCCAAATCAAAAGAAAGGAGGGTGAATGAAAGACAAGCAGATGGAAAGAAGAAGAGGGGAAAATGCCTCAAAAACCATCAACTATGCAAGATAGAAAATTTTGATTGAGATCATGAATAAGTGATGTGTACTAAAAAATAAGCACAATTGTGATCACAACTGATAGTAAAGAAAAGATGAAGGAGACCTCCAAAAAGTAAACAAACAAATCAAAAACCTCCAACAAGACAAGGGGATAAGATGCATATTCATGTCCATATGACACTTCTTTCCATTCTATGTACTTACTCATTTCAGCCAAGATTAAGATCCTAGTTTTAATCATTGAGCCAAGCTACACAACCTTCACTGGTCAGAACCATGAAGCTATGAATGTAACTCTAAAGAAAAGATCACACAATCGTCAGTAATCACCCAAGTAATCTGAAGATATGAATGTGATTAGAATCCTCCCACAATCATCACTAGTCACCAAGGCAATTATGATGATATGAATGAGATCCGATAGTGTTGAAAAACACTGTGAATCTTGAGATCAAAACCACACAAGCAAGAAATCAACCAAAAACGTGTCTCATGGTCCATAGTTCTCTCAATATGCATCCAGAGAGAACCATAGAGACACTCTTCGAAAATGAATACTAATCAAATTACTTATAAAAAATAAAACCACATCCCTAGTGCAAAAATGACTAGGGAGGGAATAAAAAAACACACAGATATAGTGTAGTAAACATGTATACATAGAAATGAATAGTCATCATATAAAGAGAGATCAAAGCATAGCTCAACATTAATTATAAACTAAAGTGTGATAATCAACACTGATTTCTAAGGAAAAGGTCAAGATCTCATAAGTAGGCAAGGATCACAAGACAAGACTCCCAAGATAGTATTGAAAAACATTGTTTTGGTGTTTAAGATATTTAAGGAACACTGTTGTTGATATTGAAAATATTGTTTTCTTTTCTTTTTTCTTTTAGAATTTTTTTGTATTTTTCAAATATATCACTTTTTTGAATTTTTTTTAAATTTTAAGACCCATAAACATATACATATGCTCCCATCAAGAACGGACATTAGGAATAGAACTTTTTCAAATGAAGCACATTGATAGGATCAAGGAGTTGATCTCCCTCAAGTGTACACAACAAATAGGCACCCAATCCAAAAGAAGTTGTAATAACAAATAGACCCAACAAATTAGGCTCAAGTTTTCCTTTTTGAGCTCCATTTTGCTGATTTTGAGGATTCTCATGAAAAACAAGGTCTCCCACTAAAAAAATCTCTAGGGAAAACCTTCTTGTTATAAGTCTTAGATAATCTTTTCTGATAAACTCTCACGTGATCAAAAGAAACTTTTTTCTTCTCATCAAGTAACTCAAGTTCTTGTAATCTCATAACTCTGTGGTCTTCATTTGTCACTAATCCATTAAGAGTAACCCTTAATGATGGAATCTCAACTTCTAAAGACTCAAGATTGTAAATATGAATAACATCATCGCTGGCAACTGAAGAATCAGAGTCTATCAAGTTCCTCTTAATTTCTCTTGAATCATAAGGTTGTCCAATAACTGGAGAATCCAACTCATGAGGAATAAGTGAGTTCAAAATCTCATTAACTACACTGGGTTGAACATCATAAGCATGAATCACATCAATACCCAAATCAACTGTAGAAGGCTCTAAAAATAAATCTAATTCATACTTATTTGAATATGTTCTTTCATCATTGTTTTCTATATTTGAATCATTTTGAATTTTTGAAGTAGAAGCTTCATTAACCAAACCATGTTTGTCTCCCAAAAGAAGATTAGTAGAAGGGATCAAATCATCACATATATCATGTTGATCAAGTATACACACTTCCTTATCATCATCATCATAAACATCAAAGATGGGTCGCTCATCATTTTCTTCTTTGTAAATCCAATCTCTAACAACAATTTCTTCTTCCTCTTCTTCCATGGGAAGTAAAGGTTCAACCAAAGTATCACACTCAATCTTAGTAAAAGAAGGTGGTCTAGTCTCATGTAAAGGTAACTCATAGGAATGAGATGAAAATGGAAGAGTACCAATATAATCCATCCTATATTCTCCCTTTCTTGTGTCAAGATATTTAATTTCATCTTCACAAAGTTTGAAATCGGTATATATCTTATTTGAAATTTTTGAAGAAACAACCTCATATCCCTCTGTTTCATTGTTAAGTGTCCAGGATTCTGTCAGACATTCTATGGATTCTTCAACTGTCTCATATGAAACTCTATCCAAAGGTATATGTGATTATGTTAAAATATTATTGATAGCTAAAGTATTAACTCCTAAAATACACATCTCAATCCCATTATGTGGAAATGATATCTGGAAGGAATGGCTTTCATTTCATGTATCCAAGGTCTACCTAATAAAATTTTATAACAAGGGTACTAGTATCAACCACATGAAACAGAATATCTCTCTCAACTAACTCAATCCAAATAGGTAACCAATCCTTTAGATTGTCTTTCACTGCCATTATAAGCTCTGATAGTAACCTTCTATCTAGTATCAATATCTTGTTCTAAATATCCCAAGTTTTTAAGTATGTTGAAAGGACAAATATTCAACCTGGCACCCCCATCTATCAACACATGTCTAACAAGAGTTCTGTGAATCATGACTTCAATATGCAAGGAAAGATTATGTGGATGATTCAAATCCTTATTATTTTCCTTAATTGCAACCACGTTGATAACATTGTTTGCATTAGAATATCCATAATTTTGATTGGAATGAGTATAATTCACTTGAGCTTTCCCATTCTTAGATAATTCACCCTTTCATACTTAGGCAATGGATCTTTATAAGCTTGATGATCATTATTAGTAGCATGACTAACACCATCAATTTTTAACTTTCCATTATCAATCAAATTCTAAATATCTTGTTTTTAACCTTTGATAATTTTCTGTAGTATGACTAGTTTTTCTCTAATGATATTTGCAATAGGTATTATCATCCCAACATGGACCCTTAATAAGAGGTGGTTGCCAATTCTCAATCAAAGTTAATATCTTGCTATCAACCAACTCTTTCAAAATATCCTCATAAGGTCTACTAATCTTTATAAAAGTTCTTCTCTCTTAAGGGTTTCTGTAATTGTATCTAGAATTTTCTATATTATTTTGTTGAGAAGGTGCTTGAAGTTTCATAGCATGAACACTATCTAATAACTTGTAAAATGATTGATCATTGGACTTAGGTGCATCGACTACACCATCATAAACCACATGTTGATTTCCTTTATAAGAAGTACTCCTATTCGTATTTCCATTGTTGTGGTTACTCTTGTTGCTATTATGCTTGATAATTATGGAAAGTTTTTTCTACCATATTATGAAAAATTTCAAACACTCATTTGCCAATTTCATTTCTCAATTTGGGAACCAAATTACTCACAAGTATATCAATTTTTTGTTTTTTTGGAATTTCTCTAGAGTAACAAGAACATAACTTTCTCCATCTTTATAAAAAGGTAACAAAAGGTTCTCCTTGATCTTGTTTGAGGTTGCATAAATCCAACACAAAAATTTGTTTTTGAACATTGTAAGAGAAGTGTTGGATAATTTTTTTAACAAGTTCCTCAAAATTGTTAAGTGGGGGAGTAATCTTACTGAACCATTCCATAGCTTGGCCCATTAAACTCCTAGGAAACAATCTCATAAGATAAGCATCTTTATGTGAAAATTCCAAGCTTAAAACATTAAATTGTCTCACATGATCACTAGGGTCTCCATTCTCATCATACTTATCATAATGTGGAAATTTTTTTTTCTTATGGAATTCAACCTCTATAATACTCCTCTCAAAAGGTAGAGGACACACTCTATAGAGAAAATGAATTCATAGGTGTAATTTTATCCATTACCATCTTCATATTTTTCTTAGTTTTTCCTTGAAATGAAGGATCTTGTCTCTTGATATTCTTATGCACATCAAAATTATAAGGTACTTGAACACCTTTGTTGATTAAATCCATGAAGTATTTATCCTTATTAATCTAAATATATTGATCCATGTACTTGTGAATTCTAGGTCTTACTCTAATAAATCATAATCCACACCAAAACCACATGTAGTAAATTGAGGATGTTGCTATGAATTCCTTAGAGGAGACATTTGCCTTTTCTATATCTAGGAGGAGGAGATGGTTGTCTCCTATTTCCCTTAGGAAATTGTGAAGGCAACATATGTCTAGTAACTCTTTGAAGAGAAGAAGGATGTGGAGAACCGCTATCACTACCAAGAAAAAGTACATCATTAATTTTCTAATGGGCTATTTCATGAGCTTTCTTTTCTACCTCACATTATATGAATGCATCCATGTAAGCTTGTTTTTCTTGCAGAAGACATCTCTCTTCATCACCTCTAGGAGATCTAGGAGGTGGAGAAACATTACCCCTCTGAGAAAGAATATGATTAACCATTTGTTGAGCCATGTCTTTAGCCATATTTTTAGCCATTTCTCTAGCTTTTTCTTCCATATACATCTTACTCACTTTACTAAACTGGCCATTAGGGGTTCTTGGAGTTTTGTTGAGAAATTCTTGAGATTTAGCCAAACTTTCATTGATTTGTTGTGCTACTTGTTTCTCTTGTTTCTCCAAGTATGCTATCTTTTCCAATTCATCTTGTTTGATTTTATCATCCATTGGGTGAAAAGTTTTAGGTGACAATCTAGGAGTAAGAAATGGAGAGTAGTATTGATTTCCTCCATGTAAATCTCTATCAAAATCATTTGTTGAGGTAGTTCCATAGATATCTTCATGAATTCTGCGAGTTCCCAAAGGTTCAACTCCATGTTTCCTCAATAATCTACCATTCATCATGTCATCCATGGGTTTATCTTTGTTTCCAGTGAATAACATGTCTTGCTCAAAAAGTGAAGAGGTCATAGGTATGTACAATTCACTAAGATGACTAGGAGGAGTAAACTCAACTTCTATTTCTCCCTTAGGTGATTGATCAAAGACAAGTTCTTTTCCTTTACATTTTTGATGAGTTGGAACTAAGGGTAATTGATCAAATTTAAATTGAGATTATTTACCCTGACTCACTTGAAACCTATTCATAACCGGCATGAAAGGGAAAACATTAGTAAATAAGAAGACTCCAAGAAGTGTTGGTATCACTCTTGGGTAGAAAAGTAATCACTTGTCAAATTAATAAGGTGTAACAATGTAACTGTCTGTCACTCTCATTAACTCAATCAGCCAATGGAGGTCTCATGATTGATTAACACAATATGCCACTGTTGATCTTACAAATGTGGAATTATCAAAGAGTTGTAATGTTCTATAATAAAAAATTAATAATATGAGACAAATTGATATGTTTAGACAAGTGAATACCCACAATCCAAGGATGAGATCAAAGAATCACAAAGAAAACCTTTTCCACTAGGGAAATCTCTAACTTAGGAAGTTTTGATGTTGGCAACAAGATAAGACGAGATTTACTAACTGAAAGATAGCTATGATGCAAGGATCCAAAGTAACAACAAGTTTAGACGCTCAAGATTAGGTCTGCAATGGTCAAATCAACCCAAGAAAGACAAAAACAAGGTTACCCTAAGTCGTATTAATGAGCTAAACTCTCCAAATGATGAATTCTAACTAGGAAATAGGTTCATAATAAGCAAGGTGGCAGCCAGATAGTAAACTGGAAAGTTGGATTTGGGGAACTCAGTTTTGATTGTTCTTTTTAAGAAACTAAGATCAATTTCAGATTTATAAATAATAATCAGGCACATAAAACAATAATCAAGGATTCCAAGCAAATGTTTATGTTCTTTCTTTCCTTTAGAGTATAAATTGAAATGTGATCTATGAAAGCAAGAAATCACTCAAGTAAGACATGCGAGAGGTTTGTTTTAATGAAAGGAAACCAAATGTTCTAGAGCTTTAAAAAAAATACTTGGTAATCCACGTAATGCGCTTAGTAGATTTTACCTTATTTTTATTTTTGTTGAGCTTTTCGTGCAACCAAGCCACAAACTCTCCAACAAGCAAGACAAACAAACAAACAAGCAAACAAGATATGTAATGTATATTCAACTTATGCAAACCCTAAGGTTAGATCTGAAAATCAATTGTTAGGAGCAATAATAACTAGAAAATAATCCAAATGACAACTCATATCATGCATTGAACTATGTGAAAAATAAGTGCAAGCTAATCATTACATGCCCTTTTTTTTTTTAATTTTGATTTTTGACCTAGTCAACAAGATTGGACCTATATGACATGAATTTGAATCCAAAACCCTAAATGCAGAAAAGAGACCACTATTAAAAAAAAAAAAGAGCTTTCCAAAAATGTTGGAATTTTAGAAAAATATTTTCATTTGTGCCCTAGGGACCCATTTTGTCAAAATAGACCATTTTTTGTGAATTGAGTGTTTGAGCCCTCATATGATCTCTAAACTCAAAACACAAAGAAACATACCTATTTAGAATTCAGAGATTTTGCCAAAAAAATTGCTAATTTGCATCCAAAAATATTTTTTCATGAAAAATAAAGAAAAATTTGTTAAGAATACGATTTATCTCAGAAAACTATGAAAATGTAACTAAAGCTTCTCTAATATGTCACCAACCTACCAAAAAAAAAATCAGACCAAAAAACCAAGCCGTTCGGGAGATATGATCAAATCTTTGAAAATCTAGGGTTTTCTTCTCCAAGCAAATCTACGCAAGGGGTTAGCTCAAAAAATATCCAAAACTAGCATGTAAAGGTGGGTTGCCCCATGGTGGGCACCAAAAATGTGTGTGAAAAATGTATACAAATAGAAAACACACTTCTATGAATCCTTGCACTCGAAATCCTTCAAAATAACACCATGAAAACACAAGATCGCAAGAATCGACTCATAGCTTCCTATCATCAATGTGCAAAGACCTTCAAAGATTTGAAGTGGTGGCTCTCATATGAACATGAGTCTTGGTCTTCGCAAGTACATCCAATGAATAGAAGATTCAAAATTATCATAAACATTAAGATACTTCCAAGTCTCCAAGAAAGCTTCAAAAATGTCTATAATAATCGTTTCATAAGAAAATCCTCATGATCATAGCAAAAGAAATTATCATGATCATAGCATACGAAATCATCTTGATCATAATGAAGGAGGTCTCCTTTATATATCAATCCAAAGAGGCATTTCCAAATTGGAGGGAAAATGAAAATTAAATGAAAGGGTATGGCCCACATAAGAGAATGAGCAATTAGCATTTAATTAAGATATCTGGAGTGTAAAACTCCACAAAAATTATAAGATGAGGGGTGTTTTTGTTTATGTTAAGTGTAAAATAATCTCTTTTCTTATAGAATAAAGTGTGTGACATTTATTTAATTATTTTTTTAAAAATAATAATTGTTGCACATAAAATTAAGTGAGGAGGGGTTTTATTTAATTAAAAGGAAGATAATTCATTTAATTAAATAATACAAAAATCAAGATGATCAAACCATTTATTTAAAATAAATAAATAAATAAATTCCAATTTAATAAAGGAAATTGATGTAAAATAATAATGATTATTAAATAATTCAAATAAATTAAATAATTTAAATAATTTAATTTGATCAAAGGAAATGATGATACAAATATTCATTCGAGCTTGACATAAATTATGAAACCAGAGCACATATTCAAGGTGACCATTTTTGTGTGCTTACAGCCAGTACAACCGTAAATCTTAAGAAGCTCCCTAGGTATCTATGTGATAGACTCATTTTGTTGGAGATTGCACAACAACTCACATCTGCATATGACAGGGTGAGAAAACAACATAAGGAGACTTGGGTATGGCCCATCACCATAAGTCCATTTGGAGTCGAGCAGATGTAGGATATCATAACTTTTGATTCAGAATGGGATCAGTATCCCTTAGAGGACTATAACTCCCCTCGTCCATATTTTGACAATATTGGCAGAGTTCAATACTTGGCAGGAAAACAATTTAAACATGAAGATGCCATAGAGGATCATTGGATGAATGTTGTAGATGACTACAATATCCAGATAAGGGATTATTGTAGGATGACTCTTTATTTGGCAAGTAGTGCCTTGAAAATAAAGGTCCCATTGAAGGTTGTTCAACAAGACACTATAGAGGTCTTAGATCCCCTGTATAATCAAGATAAGATATACGATCGGTCGATCATGAATGCAGAAATTGATAGAGAAGAAGATGTGGATATCAATCACAAGGTGAGGCATATCATCTAGTTGACCAAGGAATGGATTAAGAAGCCATTCAAGTTGGATCTGATTCCTGAAACGATGGTCTTACAAGCCACAAACCGCCTAGTAAAGGGATGAGGGGCGAAAGATACAGTAGCATTATTCACAACCTAATCTCCAATTAGGTCAGAAATGGTGTATCAACATGATAGGGAAGTTGGATACTTCAAAGCACAAAAAGGTAAGAATAAAAGGAAAAGAGTTTCTCCTTGGCAAGCTGAGCCCGAAGTTAAAGGGACTCAACCCCATGAGGCAACTCAAGCCCAAGAAGCCACTCAAGCTCAAGATAATCCACAAGTGCCAACGCCAGAACTGAGACAAGGACCTAAAGAGGAAGCACAAGAGGTGTCCCCACATGATCAAGAAGAAGAAGCCTCTTCATCAGCTCCTAAGAGGAAAAAGGCTAAATCTCCAATCAAGGGACTAGAAGAGAGAAAGTGCAAGGAAAGATTATTCTTATTCCTTTAGTCCTGGAAACCATTCTTGAAGCAGTTGAAGAGGATGAAGAAGATGAAGAAGATAACCTCCCCTTGATACTGCTAAATTGATGGTTACTACAAGAATTAAAGAAGTGTTTAAATACTTGGAATAGATGAGTCTAAAATGTTGAAACTCTAAAAATAGAATGAGCTTCTAAGAGGCTATTTGCATGAAGTAGTTGGTCCTTTGGACCCTGATCATCTAGAGGCAACTCTAGGTGCAGCACATGATAGGAAGGAGAACGCAGGGGTACAATTAGATCCATTTTTTAAGACATGTTAGCAACGGTGGGAAATGTTTGAGGAAAAAGGTGTGTAGATAATATAGGGAAACCTTAAACTATTGCACCATATGAAAAATAATTCAGACAAGCTGGTTGCTGTATTGAACTAGGATTTTGGATTGATGGATGACATACATACTTGGGGTAAAGACCTTCAAGTGTTACAGTCAATAAGGGCCAAAGGTATTGTATGGTCATGGATGTCTATACAGGCGATGAATTGGATAAGATAGATGATTGGATCGAGAAGATTGCTGCTAGTAATAAAGTAATGGAGACATTACATGCGCATATTCATAAGCTCAAGGATCAAACCCAAGGGCAGTTTTTGGAAGTTGGGAAGTATTATAGTGATTCTTGCCTTGACATTTTTGAAGATGAGTCAAGGGATAAACTCTTGTCTATGCAAATAGTTGTCGACAAGTTTCAGAAGACCTTTGAAGAAGCTTCGACTGATGAAGACATTAGACAAGCATTTAAGACAGAGGAGGCATTGTAAGAATTGGATGTAAAGCTAGAAGACTTTGCGGAAACTTGCATAGAAGTGGAAAACTACCAGCAAATAGTAAAGGATAAGTATGATGCTTTGGATTTTTTGGATGCAAACCAAGTGATGGAGATCATAGAGAAATTCAAGAGCAAACATCTAGACATAGCTTTGGTATGAAGGGGAAGAAAACCTAGAAGCTAGAATTTTAGTTTTGACACTTAGGAAAATTTTGCATTTTTTGAATCTACCACTAAGGTGTGCTTCTCCAAAGGTGCACCGAGGGTTTTTTGAAGAAGTCAGAGGTGCGCCAATAGTTAACTACTAGTTCCAAATTTAGATTTTTTCATGCACCGGAAATGCATTCTGACAGCAGTTTAACTCCTACAAACATCCAGAGAAGGTTGAGCTTCTATTTTTGGCATCTCCAAAGACTCTTACATCATCTTACAGCTTCCTTCTTATTATCTACTTCTTCTTTCATTTTTCTAAAGTCATGTAAAGGCTCATGCACCCATTAATTGATATAAATAAGGGTAGATTCCTACTTAGGATCTTTTAGAGAGTCAGTTTGTATATAATTAGATTTGTTTTATTAATTTTTAAGCATATATTTACATGTAGGAATTTCTTACTCTCAACACAAATTGAGGAGATGATTGCCTATAAATTGAAGAATTAAATATGTATTCCAGGCTAATAATTTGATGTAATAATATATGTTTTTGGTGCTCTCATTCTGAGTGTAGGTATTCTTTCTGAAGTGTGTTATTTTTGTAGATTCTTGTTCATGATAATAATGGAGCCAATAGGTTTTTTGTGTTGATTTAATTGTGTGATATTTTAGTTCTTATGTTCACCGCTTGTTGATGAATTCCATTGATGTATAGAGTTGGAGAAGAGATAACCCTTTTGTTCCTACATAGTTTCTCGTCTCACATGGGTACACTTTTCGTGGCCTCGCGATTTGATAAGCAAAACATCTTTCAGTTTTATGAAGTTTCCATTGACAATTGCATCAGTGGATTTGAGGAAGCATTGCTCCTAGTTTCATTGGTTTCCTATCGATCTTTTCAATAATTTAATTCGTAGACTTGTTGTTACTGTGGTTTATGTCCATTAGGAATTTTCTTTTCATGCTAATTAATTTCATCTCTCACTACCTTATCTTTGTTATTTGCTTTGCTAACCCTTGGTTAAAGTAGGAATTCATATAGTTGCATTGTTATATTGCATTCATTAAAAACACATAAAATATCAAAAACATATCTTTTTGTGTGGTTAATTTTGAAACTGTTAGGAACCTGTGTGTTCCTTCTGTTTATTTTGTTAGAGTAGTGTTGTTGGACGCATATGCTTTGTAAGTCGTCCCGTGAGTATATTTTATTATCCCACATGCATAGGTAGTATTACTTTTCTAGATCGTACCCAGTATATAAGAATAGGTTGAGGCCCTTGATGGGCACGGACGAATTTATTGTATTGAGCTTGCTCAAAGGAGGTTACCCCCTCGAAGTGGCCTGCGATCAGTAGATTCATTCTGAGTTCTGCTATCACTTTATATTCTGTTATTTCGAGCATTCACACGATATTGCTATAAGGAGGTTCTTCACATCTGGTATCAGAGCACTCTCTTGGGCTCGCTGGGTGGAAATTACATCAAATTTTTTTTTCTGTCGTGGCCTTCAGGTTCCTCTCACTTCTAATATCTCTTGTTATTGCAATAACTCTTTTCAGTTGTTCTGTCTGTGAGTGAATTTTTCTAAGTCGACTGTTCAAAAAATTTATAAAAAAAAAAAAAGAAAAAGAAAAAAAAAGAGTAAAAATTTTTATGTTTTTTAGTCGTAGCTTCCTTGTTTGCTTTCTGTTTCTGCTCATACTTCCGCAGAACGTCTGCAATATCATTTCGCATACTTCCTTCCTTGGCGACCCAACCCCAAATTTTGCATATCAAAGCCCTAAATCCCTCATTTATCTAATTTTAGGGTTTGCCCTATCTTTTTCACCTCTCATCCAATCGCCACCAAACTGAGCCACAAGATTCAATTCCTCATTTTGCTCCCTTATCCCTCTTGGACTGTTCGCCTCATTTCGCCTCCCTACCCTTGAAACCCTCATTTTTCTTTTTCCCTTGTCCCCAGATAGTCTCCTACCACCCGTCGAACACCCATTTCCTATATGAGTTTTACCCAAATCCAAGTTTGCCGTAACTAAAAAAGTTTTTGTTTCTCATCTTCTACCCATTCCAAAAAAAAAAAAACAAAAAAAAAAAAAAAAAAAAACAAAAAACCTTGTTTTATGGTTGTTACGCGTACAGGAGCAAAAATCATGGAAGAGGAAATTGCATCCCTCAAAACCAAACTTCAAGATCTGGATGACAAAATTCTGGGTCTTAACTTTCAGCAGTCAGCCATGAGCCGAAACCATTCAGGAGATACTGGGTCCTCTTCTGGCAATTTCCGTGGACCAAAGCTTGATTTTCCACGCTTCGATGGTTCTGATCCGACTGGATGGATCTATAGGGCAGAGCAGTATTTCAGCTTGCATAATACTTTGGATAACCACAAAGTCTCCCTTGCATCTTTTCATTTGGAACATGAAGCTCTTCAATGGTTCCGTTGGTACATCAAGGCTAATGTAGGCCCAACATGGAGAGAATTGTGCACCCTCATTTTGGAGCGCTTTGGCCCTAGTTCCTTTGATGATTTCACAGGAGCACTCACTAAACTGCGTCAAATAGGCACTGTACGAGAATACCAGACAGAGTTTGAAAAATTAGCTAATTACACAGAGGGCTTGTCTGATGAATTCTTCCGTAGTTGTTTTGTCAGTGGTCTGAAGGATGCACTTCGCTCAGAAGTCAAAATATTTCGACCTACTACAATGATGGAAGCCCTTGGGTTGGCTAAGTTAGTGGAAGACAAGATTAGTGCTCTACAACGCTCCAGATCTAATTTTGTTCCATTCAGAAATACAGGTTCTCACAACCCTCCAGTCATACCAGCTCCCAGAACTACTCCGATCAAGCACTTGTCTGAAACAGAGATGCGAGTCAGGCGAGACAAAGGGCTTTGTTATAATTGTGATGAGAAATGGTCTCGGGGCCATAGATGTGTTCAGCAAAAGCTCTATCTCTTGGATGTGGATTCTCCACCGGAACTGGAAGAATATGTAGATGCTCAGGAAACAGTGGATGATGAGGTTGAGCCTCACCATCCTGAACCTCCTTCACCAGAAGCTCCACCAGAGATATCTGTCCATGCTTTGGCAGGAGTCACTACTCCACAAACCATGCGGGTCCAGGGTTTCTTCAAGAAGATTCCTCTTACTATACTCATTGATTCTGGTAGCACTCATAACTTCATTGATCCACGAATAGCCAAACAGGCTGATTGCTTTATCCATCCCTGCTCTAGCTTTGAAGTCATGATTGCCAATGGGGGCACTTTACCTTGTAAAGGGAAATTTCGCAATGTGCGTCTCTCTATTGGAGATTATAACATGCGCTCTGACATGTTTGCCTTACCCTTAGGTGGCTGTGATGTGGTTTTGGGTGCCCAATGGTTACGCACTCTTGGCCCCATTCTCTGGGATTTTGCTGAACTTTGGATGCAGTTTTCAGCCGAGGGGCACCAACACACTTTGAAAGGCTTACAACCAGGGTCTCTCAGCATCATCAGTTCACACCGTATGGAAAAACTTCTTAAGAAGAATTCACATGGTGTCATCGCTCAGCTCCATTCCATTCAGATGCAGCCATCAGCAGTCTCTAGCACTCCTGCCGATCTCCAACACATTTTGGACAAGTATTCTGGTATATTTGCTGAACCTGTGGGATTACCTCCTTCTCGTCCAGAGGACCACCGTATTCAGCTCCTTCCTGGCAGTGTTCCGCCCAACATCAGGCCCTACCGCTACCCATTTCATCAGAAGACCGAAATCGAGATACTTGTCCGTGACTTACTGAAGCAAGGTATTATTCGCCCTAGTACCAGTTCCTTTTCTTCTCCAGTTCTGCTTGTTCGCAAAAAAGATGGGTCATGGCGACTCTGCATTGATTTCCGAGCACTTAATCATCTCACTATAAAGGACAAGTTTCCCATTCCAGTTGTTGATGAACTTCTTGATGAACTTCATGGGGCTCATTTTTTCTCCAAGTTAGATCTTCGTTCTGGGTATCATCAAATTCGGGTTAATGAGGAGGATATACCTAAAACTGCCTTCCGCACACATGATGGTCACTATGAATTTTTAGTCATGCCCTTTGGCCTCACGAATGCTCCTTCAACATTTCAGGCAGTGATGAATAACATATTTCGACCATACCTCCGAAAATTCATTCTGGTCTTCTTTGATGATATCCTCATATATAGCAAAACTTGGGATGAGCATCTCCATCATCTGGAGCTTGTCTTGCAACTTCTCTCTGATCATCAACTCTGTGCAAAACTATCTAAATGTGTGTTTGGTCAGGAGGAAGTGGAGTATCTCGGGCATATTGTTGCACACCATGGAGTGCAGGTGGATCCTACAAAAATAGATGCCATGAAAACTTGGCCGCATCCTAAAACTCTCAAGAGCCTTCGGGGTTTTTTGGGGTTGACTGGCTACTACCGCAAGTTTGTCAAAGATTACGGGAAAATTGCAGCACCATTGACAGCTCTGTTAAAAAAGGATGCCTTCTCCTGGACCCCTATTGCTGAGACTGCATTTGAACAACTGAAACAGGCTATGTGCAGTACACCTGTTCTCGCGATGCCAGATTTTTCCAAACCCTTCACTATTGAGAGTGATGCTTGCGGCAATGGATTGGGTGCTGTTCTCCTGCAAGATGACCATCCTATTGCGTTCACTAGCAAAGCCCTCTCTGGTAAGAATCTAGCCCTCTCTACTTATGAAAAAGAAATGATGGCTATTTTGCATGCTGTACAGAAGTGGCGGCCATACCTCTTAGGGAGTCATTTTTGCATCAGAACCGATCACCAAAGTCTGAAATACTTCCTGGAACAACGGGTATCCTCTCCTACACAACAAAAATGGGTCAGCAAACTCATGGGGTATGATTATGAGATCACCTACAAGAAGGGTAAGGAGAATATTGTGGCAGATGCTCTTTCTCGCACATTTGATAATCAAGCTTCCCTTTCCGCTATTTCTATGCCCATTCCCAATTGGTTAGCGTCTGTTCAGCAGGGCTATGACAGTGACTCTTCTTTATCTCAAATCATTCACCAGCTAGCCAATAATCCTTCTGCTATACCACATTACTCTTGGGATGGTGCTTCTCTTCGATACAAGGGTCGGCTAGTGCTTCCTCAGAACCCAGCTCTACATCAGGCTATTTTTTATGAACTCCATGCTTCTCCTTCAGCAGGGCACTCAGGCTTCCTCAAAACTTATGAGCGAGCAAGGAGAAACTTCTTTTGGAAAGGGATGAAACAGACGATTCAACAGATGGTGGCTGAATGTGATACTTGCCAACGCCACAAGGGTGAAACGACCCTCCTTCCTGGCTTGCTCGAACCATTGCCCATCCCTACACGGATTTGGACTGATATTTCTATGGATTTCATTGAAGGGCTTCCTAAATCCGGTGGCAAGACAGTGATCTTGGTTGTGGTTGATCGTCTCTCGAAATATAGTCATTTTTGTGCCCTCAGCCACCCCTATACTGCCTCCTCTGTTGCACAAATCTTCATGGACCAGATATTTCGTCTTCATGGACTCCCTTCTTCCATTGTCTCTGATCGTGATGCAACTTTTACCAGTCATTTTTGGACTGAACTGTTTCAGAAAACTGGCACCAAACTGAAGATGAGTTCGGGCTATCACCCACAAACTGATGGTCAAACTGAAATTGTCAATAAATGCTTGGAAACTTATCTTCGTTGCTTCACTTCCGAACAGCAACATCAGTGGGCCAAGTGGCTCCCTTTAGATGAATGGTGGTACAATACCTCTTACCACACTGCCTCTAAAATGACTCCATATGAAGCAGTCTATGGTCAGGCACCTCCAGTGCTCCTTCCCTACACTCCCAACAGCTCACCAGTCCAGGCAGTTGACATAGTTCTCCGCAGCAGGGATCAGATTCTTCGTACCTTACAGGATAATCTTCACATGGCCCGTAATCGGATGAAACAGCAAGCAGATCAACACCGTTCTGAGCGCTCATTTCAAGTTGGGGATATGGTTTTTCTTCGTCTACAGCCATACAAACAATCCTCCCTAAAGCTGAAAGGGCGTCATAAGCTGGCCCCAAAATTTTATGGGCCTTATAAGGTTCTGCAGAAGATTGGTTCAGTTGCTTATAAACTGGAACTTCCTCCTTCTTCCCGCATTCATCCAGTCTTTCATGTTTCTTGTCTAAAGAAAGTTCTGGGTACCACTGTCAGAGCACAAACTACTCTCCCTGAAATGGATACGGAAGGATCCATTATCCTGGAGCCAGTGGCAATCATTGACCAGCGCACTCGCCAGCTTCGCTCTCGCTCCATCTCTGAGGTCTTGATTCAGTGGCATGGCATGCAACCAGAGGATGCTACCTGGGAACCCCTTCTTCAGATTCAACAACAATTTCCACACCTTAAGCTTTGAGGACAAAGCTTTTTTCTAAGGGAGAGGGGATGTTAGGAACCTGTGTGTTCCTTCTGTTTATTTTGTTAGAGTAGTGTTGTTGGACGCATATGCTTTGTAAGTCGTCCCGTGAGTATATTTTATTATCCCACATGCATAGGTAGTATTACTTTTCTAGATCGTACCCAGTATATAAGAATAGGTTGAGGCCCTTGATGGGCACGGACGAATTTATTGTATTGAGCTTGCTCAAAGGAGGTTACCCCCTCGAAGTGGCCTGCGATCAGTAGATTCATTCTGAGTTCTGCTATCACTTTGTATTCTGTTATTTCGAGCATTCACACGATATTGCTACAAGGAGGTTCTTCACAGAAACAGCAAGCAGATTGATCATCTTATCTGAAATTGATTTGAACCCAACAAAGGCCCCTTTGTGAACAAATATATTTATCTTCAACTGAGTGGATTCCAATAGGTTGCAAGATTACCTAGAACCTTGGAGTTGATCCCAGATCAACTTTTCAATAGAGGAGTTCAAAAGTATTCATGTTGTTAAGCATTGTGCAAAATGAAAGCTCAACAAGTTTGTGGTAGAAAGATATCATCAATGTTCTTCACAATCTGTAAACCTAAGAAATATTTCATCTCACCAATCATACTCATCTCGAATTCATTCTTCATCTTATCAGCAAATTTTTCACTTGTTTCATCATTGACTCCAAAGATTATTTCATCCACAAATATCACAATAATCAACAATCCATTTCTCAATTTCTTTCAAATACAAATTACCATCTACTGTACCTTTAGCAAATCCCAACTTTGTCAAAGACTTGTCCAATCTCACATACCAGGTTCTAGGTGCTTGTTTTAGACCATACAATGCTTTCTTCAGTATGCATACCATGCCCTCTTCTTCTGTCAATGAAAATCCTTCAAGCTTCTCTATGTAGACTTCTTCAAATTCTTCATTTAGAAATGTTAACTTTACATCCATTTTATACACTTGGAACATCTTACTTGCTACATAAGCCAAGAACATCCTTACTGCTTCAATTCTAGCAACATTGGCAAATGTCTCTTCATAATATATACCTTCTTGTTGTGAATATTCTTTGCATACCAATATTTTTTTATTTCTCACGACCTCACCTTGTTTATTCATCTTGTTTCTGAAAACCCACTTAGTTCCTATAACATTCGTGTCTTTAGGTCTAGGAACCAATTCTCATATCTCATTTTTCACAATCTAATCTAGTTCTTCCTTCATTGCTTGGATTCAATAATCATCCTTGCATGCCTCATCTGCGCTCTTTGATTCAACTTGAGAAATTAAACACAATTATAACATGTACTATATTTCTTGTCATAACTCTTTTTTTTTGCTTCTAATAATCTAATTAGCAAGGTGAATCTTTGTCAAATTCTTGTTAGGTGTAGGTGTTATTGTTTCAACTCTTACTTCCTCTCTAGGTTCAAACCTTGGTTCTTCTCTATGTTCAACAACTTGAACGTCATTCTGCAAATCATTGTTAATCTCAAAGAAAACTTCAACATTTTCTATAATAGGTTTAGGATTATCTTCTTCTTCGTTAGAATTATAATCTTGCATTATTTCTTTAACTCCAAATTTTTCATCCACTTTTACATTAGCGCACTCAACAATAGTCTTAGTTCTCTAAATAAAACATCTATAAGCTTTTTTTTTCAATGAATAACCAAGGAACATAACTTGATCGCTTCTTGCATCAAACTTACCAATATCATCATCTCTCTTTATGTAATACTTACTTCCAAAAATTCTAAAATACTTTATTGAAGGTGCATGTCCAAAAAATGATTCATAGGGAGTTTTGTTTGTACATTTTTTTATCTGCACTCTGTTCTTTGTGTATACTAATGTGTTTACGGCTTCTTGCCAGAATGTCTTTGATACATCATTCTCAAACATCATGGCTCTTGTTGCTTCTGTTACAAACTTGTTTCTTCTTTCAATAGTCCAATTTTGTTCAAGGGTCTTAGGTGTTCATAGTTGTCTATTGATGTCATTCACTTCACAAAAAGTGTTAAACTCATTCAAAGTAAACTCTCCATCTCTATCTAATCTTGAACATTTTATCTTTACTCCAGATTCATTCTCAACTCTATTCTTAAACAACTTGAACTTTTCAAATGCCTTAGACTTTTCTTTAAGAAATGCTATCCACATCATCCTAGTGAAATCATCAACAAAAATCATGAAGCACTTTTCACCATATAATCATTTTGTCCTGGTAGGACCACTCAAATTAGTATGACCAATCTCCAATTTTGTTGTGGTAGTGAACTTGCTAGGAAAGGAAACTTTCTTCTGTTTAGTCATAACACATTCTTTGCACACAACATTAGTAGTCTTCACAATTTTAGGTAAATCTTTGATAGCAAATATACTACTAGCCTTCACAATATTATCAAAGTTTATGTAACAAATCTTCTACGCCATAACCAACTGTTATCCACCTTTGCAACCATACATTTCATCACTGTAGGGTTCAATTGAAAAAAATTACCTCTAGATCTGATACCAATGTCAATCAACTTACCATCTTTATCCTTAATAATGCATGTCTTCTCTGTAAATTGCAACTGATAGCCTTTATCAACCAATTGTCAAACACTCAATAGGTTATGCTTTAATCCATCAACAAAATAGACATCATCAGTTTTAGTCTTTCCATCAAGAGTAATAGATCCTATTCCCTTGATATGACAAGTTGCATTGTCGCCAACTCTGATAATCCCTCCATCACAACTACTAAACTTAACAAACTAATTCATGTCTCTAGTCATATGATGTGAACAACCACTATCTATAATTCAATCAAATTTCTTTTCAACTTGCGAAACTAGGGTTTTCTCTTCTCTGACTTCTTTTCCAGGATTTTCTTCTTTTATAGCTATAAATCCTAATTCATCATCACTTTCACTCTGAACTCTTTCTTCAAACTCATCATCTTCATTTGCATACAAACAATCTCTAGGCCTTCTAGACTTGAAATTCTTCTTATAATTTTTCTCTCTTTTAGGACACTTAGAAGCATATGACCAAATTCATTGCAAGTCCAACATTTAAAGATTCTCTTACTGTCTAATTCTCTCCATACAAGTAGGGCAATTCCTTCTTCAATTCTTCTATCCTCTTTAGATGTAGATATGTTGTTGCTAGCATAGTCTCCACTAGTGTTTGCACTTCTTTAAAAAAAAGGGTTAACACTTAATGCACTAAAAGTTGTTTCCAATCTAGGCAAATCTCTAGATTGCTTCAAGCTCACTTATGTTGCTTCCAATCTTCCAAGTAGAGTCTCTCTGGTAAACTTTTCAGTGCAGGGTATCACCAACCTAATCATCTGCACTATTTATTTGAATGGCGGAATCAAATTTTTTGAGATCTTCCAAATAATTTCATCTTTAGTTTTAGATCCATTGCAAGACTTAATTACTACACCAATATAGCTTCTTATAGATTCATCTTCTAGTATTTTAGCATCTTGAAACAAACATATCCAATTCTGTAATCTTATTCTTTTAGCATGCACATCACCTTCAAATGTAGCTTCTAAGGCCTTCCAAATTCCATGGGATGTCTCTACGGATTTTACCTAGCTATATTTATTCTCAGGAAGAGCTGACAATAATGCTTCTTTGGGAAGCATATTGCACATAAACAGATCTCTTTCGGCTTCACTACAACCCTCAAGTTTGCTTTCTTCCACAATATTCTTTCCATTCTTTGCCATCAACCAATACCTTGGACTCATACGTAGCAAATGAGTCTTCATCTTCTCCTTCCAGCTGTCATAGTTAACTCCATCGAATTTAGGACTTTCTTTTCTGAAGTGGCTCGTCATTGATCTCCTTAAGCTGTTAAGTTTTTCTTTCAAGGACCTGATGCTCTAATACCAATTATTAGAAAGTAAAGTCCACCAAGATAACTAGGGCGGGGGGGGGGAGGAATCAATTATCCAACTATTAAAATATTTATCGACTTTATTAATCCTTAACCATGTAAGTAATATAACCAACAACATAAGAAGATACACATACACAATAACACCATATATGTTAACTAGGGAAACCCTTGATCAAACGGAAAACTTCGGTGAGGATGGTACCCACAAAATGATGTACTAATATATAAGTTCCTTGTAAGAGGATGGACTCTATTAGGAGTCAATAAAATACATTTAGTACATATCAGTCCCTTTTAGGAGACTTTGAATCCATGTTAGGAGATTCCAACCCTGTTAGGAGTTGTGTCAACTATGTTAGGAGTTGTAGAAGGCAGAAGGACCCATTGTCCGAATAGCCTTAGGGGCATGACCACTGAACTCGTTGCCCAATTGATCTATGTATTATTCCTTGCACAATAATAGAAATGAATAATATCGAACTCCTCCGTCCTCTTAACTGGACCAATCCTTTTATGATCTCAATACCAAATCTTTGAACTTTGTATCCAATTAATCCCTTGGATCGCTTACACATATTTACCAACTTCGCATAGCACTTGTACAATTTGCACTTGCACAACAATTCACACTTCTTCTGATGCAGGAGCATTATGGGTGTAAGAGCAATCTTGCATCAACCAAAAATATTTCATTTCAATTGTTTGAATAAGGGTTGTCTTAATGCAGAGTTGTTGTCTATGGAGGCTTGCTACTCAGCAAGTCAGTCATACAAGCTCGGAATATCCTAATTTCAAAGATGGAGGTTCATCTCAGTCATATCAGCCTTCCAGTTGAGGCTCAATGCCATATCATAAGTATCAGTAAAGTTATTGTGGATTTTTTATATAATTTTTAGTACAAAAAGTGTGGGCTCGATTTTGAAGGCCTAAACATGCCTGGATGAGGCCCAAAAACCCAATGGATAGGCGCTTGTGCAAATCCAAGCCTGTATATCAAAAGCTGGGGATTTTAAAAAGAGGTTATCATAGAAAATCAGAGCAACGGTTTAAAAGTTATGGCCTTCTGAAATTGGGCCAACCAAAACTTCCAAAATAAATGACAAAGTTGTATTTGGTCGACTCTATATGTATCGTTAGGTCTATCAACCCTAGGTATTAATTTTGAGTCTCTAGAACCTTCCTCAACGGCATAAAATAGTCTTTTTAAGAAATGCATGTACATTATTTAGGACAGCTCTGGGTGATAGTTCGTAGCTTTGTCTTGCAGATTATTGTAATGAATGTGCCCATGTGGGTTAGCATATTGTATTCCTAAATTCTTAATTTCACATTTGCGGTGATAATAAGAAGCCCATATTTTGTTCTCACACATTGATATTATTATTTTTTGTTTTTGTTATGTGTTGAAGGTATTAAGGGGAACACCCCTCATCATCTTCACAAGGAAAATAACCTTCCTTTATACCATATCCTCAGAATAATTCCTTGAGTTGGCATTAAGGCTTTCCAATTAATTATAATAAGACCTAATTAAGATGTTACAATCATTTTTCAATACTTTATTGACATCAGTGACAAACACAGTCATGAATGCAACATGTCAATCATGCTAACCATCTCTCCAATGCTTAGTATACTCCCCCAAAGGAATACCATCAACATGCTAACATAGATTATGAGACAAAAATGCCTGAATACCCAAAAATTTGACGAAGACTCAGAGGAGATCTAAAAACAATCAAAAGGAATCTAAAATCAAAATAAAATTCTGACAACACAAGAATCGAGGTACCTAGAAATTTCTGACAATGACCCAAATGAGATCTCAAAAAGCCCACCAAGAATCTACAAGTAGTTTTTCACAATAACAAAGAGCCAGAGAGTTTTGAAAGAAACCCCAACCGTTTCTTAAAAACCCTAAAAAAATAGTAGATTTGACTGAAAAAAGAATGGTGGAAACAAGAGCTTTTTGTCACATATTAGAGACTGAGAATTTTTAAATAGATGACGCCCAAGGAGCAAAAAGAGGCCATGATTTGCAAGAAAATGGTAGATAGAGAGACGTTTGCAAAGAAATGCGACCAATTGCAAAGGAAATGGAGCCACATTTTGGAGAAGGAATGACTAAAAAATGAGCTTAAAAAAATCCTACGAAGGTAGAAAAATGTGTGTGGGCAACAAGAAAATGCCGCATCCAAAACTCAAAGGTCACATGAAAATGGTCACGGTTTTGCAAAAAATTGACACCGAAAACCAAACGCGAGTTGCAAGATCAATGAGAAAGAATATTTGGGTTTTAAAAAATTCAATTTTTCCTACACATGACTTTTCCTAGAAATTTAATTTCAAAAAATTTAGGGTGAATAATCTCATAAGAAAATTTATAAATTTTTTGAAAAAAAAATTAAGCTCTTTAATACCATATTACACAATTAAATGGTAAATTATTAGATGTATTAACAATGAGCAAAGACACTAAATAAATAAGTTTACAATGTTTACAAAATAAACAAGTACATTGTTGAACATTAAATAGTTTCACATGTATATATTCATTTTGATAATAAAAAAATAAGGGCACTTGCTTACTGTCGATCAAAAAATCAGTTTAAGAAATCTACTTATTTCTCTCCTGGCTTCATCTTAATCTCTACTCTTAGAGCAGGTCCCCATGATGTCACTAGGCTTATTTTGTTTAGCAGGCACTGCTCAAATTTTTTAGGAATAAAATGGCCTCATGCAAACTCAATTTTACTGCTTATTTTTAAAGCACTCATTAATTTGGATGTAAATTGTGATTGAAATTTTGGTGGGAAAATCTAATGAAAAATAAAAGAAAGAATTTAGTGGAAAATAAAGGAAAAAAAGAATTTAATAAAGCCATCTGTCCATATTTTCAATAAGTAGCCGCTGCTTATTTTCAGCACCCCTTCTTTGTTATAGCTTATTTTTATTTGCTAAAAAAATAAGTGCTCTGATCAAAATAGGAAAAGATTTTATTGCTTAAATTTAGACAGAAATTTCATTTAAGTAGCAGCATAGGGACATGATACTTCTTATAAAAGGATGATAGCATTCACCTCATTCACGGGGTTGCCCAAATTATTTTGGTAATGATAAAAATTTGCTTTTGCTTCTCTCAAAAATTTGTGTTCTATAGAATCTGAATTTGTAAGCGCCGAAATTATATAAGTTGATGTCACATTTCAACAAGCATTTTAGTTTTTGTCATCCTTTCAACGGATATCCCCCTCATTCGTAGTGGTTGCCCAAATTATTTTTAAGATCATAAAATATTAGTTTTTTTTAATTTGTAGGTGCAGAAGTCTTAGTTTTTACAAGAATGATCCTGAGAAATATGACATATTTCAACAGCCATTTCAGCTTTTCGTATTCATTTTAACAAAAAGAAATCTCAAATGTCACGATAATCTTGAGCACGCATCAATGTCGGTCTCTCATAAATGTATAGGGCTTCATAATCCATGGACTTGGTTTTTAAGAAACAAAATTAGCCTCCCCCTCATAAGAATAAGGCCCAGCCTCTACATTGTGGGTTTTCGAAGTAGAGGAAATTTCAAATGATCTTGATAACAAAACATTCTGCTTGTTTCCAAAAAACAGCTTAATAAGAAAAATTTATCATTAAATTGCAGCACTGCCATTTTACAAAAGAATGGTTGTTAGCATTAAACCTCTAGCATTCCTAAAAGCTACAATATTATTTGCAAGCAACGATTCTAACCCCCTAATATTCAAACTGCCAAATTTTATTACCTCTTTTAAGTTCTAAATTCTCGACTTGTTTTCTCTATTGTAATCCGTTCTTCCTTACCAGCAAAATGTCCGAGTCACATTTCCTGAGTTACCTTACACAATTGAATGTCTTGACTTATAACAGCCTTCCCAAGGAAAACCCATCGCATCATGAATTTCAGCCACGGATTCGTAATAAATGAACACAAATTCACTAGACGTTTGAGATTTTGAGTGAAAAGTAATGTTACCCAAGATTTAACATGTACCAAATTACGTAACTCGAACAAATGCAATACACAAATTGGCTGTACCTGGACGTGGCCTAGTAATTAGTTTAAGTAATTACCGTGAAGATAAGATGAAGTGATCGCCATGATGACGATATGGGGTAAAACTTCATATAGAGTGCTTTATGTCTTAAAATTGATATGCCTGTTCTAGTAACAAAATTATCAAAAGAAAAATGTGACCTTACCTGCACATACTCGTACCAATTATAAAGATTTAGGAATGTACAGTTCACTTGAAAGATTGATTGAAAATTCTTCCGTGTTTGGACCAAAATATAAGCACAAGTGATTTGCTATCAACTACTAAGGAAAATTTGTTATAATATTTTGCTGCCCAAGGGAGATTTTTCATCACAAAGATCAAAACAGATCTAAAGAACGTAAACCCACAAACTTGCTATGGATGTCTCTAAAGCTATAACCCATTATTATTGAATGCTGAAATACTTTATATAAAGAGAGCGTCATCATAACTATTCTTCCAGACATTGAAATAGAAATTCAATAATGAACAGGATCAGAAAATTAATTGTATTGGTGTCTTTCTTTTAATAAGTAGAAAGGTAAAGTATACTAAAATATACATAGAAATTACAAATTTCTTCTGCTACCTTTGTATACAAAGAATATCCAATGCATCCACATTAAATATGCATGGAAAGTTGGGAAACAATGTAAATGCATAAGATCCGTGACCCGTCCTCACATGGAATTGGAAAAATAAGCATTGCCAAAGCAACTAGTCTCATATATGCATTCTTTTGTTTAGTAGGCATCCACTTTAGGAGAAAACTACCAGTGCAAATTTTGGATAAATTGCTAAATATAGATCCATTATGCAAACTATATTAATTTACACTTTCTCAGCAAGAATAACTATGGATAAAAATTGAAGTGAATAATAACCATAACACCCTTCTTTAATCTATAAAGATCTTGAAGACAGCTTACAGATCTGAAAGCCTCTTGCCATTTATAAAGTCTACAACTTGAGTAACTGCTCCCTCCATTGCCAGTGCTACAGTAGAGAGATTCTCCAGAAACTCTTCTGCAGTTGGTTTCTCTCCATCAACAACATCTGTTATAGCTTTGATATATATAGTAGGAACAGAAAAAAGATCTGTGACATATGCAATGGCAGCACCCTGGTTCACAGCATTGCATGCATTTTATTGGATGATATTGGAAAGTGATGAAATGAAATCCAACTATGCTTGAAAAAACAGCTACTACTGGAAAATTTCGATAACATGCCAAACTTTACCAAATAGAATGGCATCTGTTAGTAACACATTTCATTTCTTAAGCTTCATTTAATGTACATTGAAATGCTAAAAAAGCCATCGAATTGTAACAAATGTGCCAGTGTTCTTGTCCCTCATGCAATACAGCATAACAGTTACTAACTTACTACATCGATTTGTAACACATCTAGATAAAAGAATGAATGCATAAGTGTTAATAGTATCATAAGTTGATGTATTAGAACCATTCATGAAATCCTTCATATTGAACAGAGACATAATTTAGAAAATCTCTGAGTGCAAGGGTACCCCAAACATATCATAGAGACAGCAAAAAATGGAAATTTTCAAGGCAGTAAGTCACAGTAACTTCTGTAGCAAATGCCTAGGATCAGTAGCAGCTTAAATTGTTGTTTCCTGTGTGTTTTCTGCATAAAATTAAGGTGATATATCTTTCAGGCAATCTCACACTGAGAGTAACTGCTTCACAAGAGATTTGCAAGGAAGTGAAGGTGCAAGTCTTTCTTGACTCGGACATCACTAACAGTCATCGTGAATTCTAAAAACAACACAAAAAAGGATGGCAACGAGTAGTACTTGGTGCTACCATATGCAGAGATGAATTTTGGAAAATCCTTCTGATTCATCATTCTCAATTAGGATTGACGGAAAGGATGAGTAAGATGAAGTAAAGCACTGCGGGGTGGACTGAGTTCTGATAGAGTCATTTGTAGGAAGTAGAAGTGTTACTGGCCACAGAATATTTTTGCAGAAATATTGAAGAGTGGGACAAATCTAGAAATTCAGAAACATAAATAAGGAAGCAGCATAGATTGCTGCAGCTGTAAAAGCAGGCTTGTGGGATCACCTGTAAAAAACAGGCTTGAGGGATCAGATTTGATCAGTGCGCAGAATATGCCTATATCAAAACCTTCCTGATAAATCATTGCTATGCCAGACACACAACACAAACCATGTCTTGCTCATCAAGACACATCACTAAGGTATTGAGATTGTATGCCACACCACAAAGAATAAGGTGAAATGGTAGGCAATAAAAGGTAACAGGCAGCTAAACTTAATGCTTAAACACCTGTTGAATGAAGGCAATCAATTCAGAACTATGGACCGTGTCAACTATAGGCAATGATGTCATCTGCACCATAACAAATAAAAAGGAAAGGTGCTAGGGGATAAAGAGTAGCAGGTGGCTAAACCTAATGCTTAAAACATTGTCATGTGAGCTAATCAATGTTAAACCATAAACCATCTCACATGTAACGTTTCCACAATCAAAATCCCCCAGACATTGTAATGTTTCTGCAATTAAAATCCCCCAGACTTTGTATGGTAATTGCTAAGTTGCTGATTTGGGTTCGGGGATGGATTCCGATTCGAGGTTCGGGTAAAAAAAAAATCCCATTGGGTTCGTGGGTGGGTTTGTGAGCACACACACACACAAGAGAAATATGCACAGTTGCAAAACAAAGTCATTTCACAGTATGAATAACTCTTGCTTGATCATTGATCAATGTCAAATGTCAACGATAAACATAAGTTATGCACAGTTGCAAAACAAAGTCATTTCACAGTATGAATAACTGTTGCTTGATCATTGATCAATGCCAAATGTCAACGATAAACATAAAATACTTGTTCATTAATATATCTTCATGATTGTAAAGAAAATCATACATTGAATTACTAAATTGCAAAACATAGACTAGTTCATCAAATAATAAAGTTCGAAACATAATGATAGATGACAAGTGTTTAGTAGTTCATCAATGATCATAGTATCAAATGCCCTTCAAGGGTCAAATGGATCATCATAAAATGAGGGATCAATGGCTTCATCCCCAACTGCAACTATATCTAGATCCTCATCATTGGAACCCAAACTGGTTCCAATAGTCCCATATGCTGCTATATCATCATCCTCCTCAACATAAGAGATTAGATGAGTGAAATATTTTTTATTAGGTTCCTTTTAGAGTTACACAAAAAAAAAAAAAAAAATACTCTTTAAAGTTGTTTTTTATCACATTTTGGACCCTATTGCCCTGGGTTCGCCATGGGTTTGCTCCAACAAGGACACAGGCAAACCCACAGTCCAAACTAAGGACCCCACCTGAACCCGCAACAAATCCAAACACGAAACCAGACCCACGTGGACCCGGACCCGAATCCGAGCAACAGGGAACAAACCCGGCTTCTTAGGAAAATTTCCATCAGAAGCCTAAATCAATCATCAGTGCCAAGTAAATTCCACTAGATCAAGCTCAGCTAAGCTTCAGCTCCATTTATAACTGATCAACCATTAGTGTACAACCCCCTCCCACAACTCCCCTGCAACCCCCAAACCCACCTATCAGCAATGACCTTTTAATTGCAAGGTTGAGACACCATTTTTCTAACATTCTCCCACTTGTCCAACACCTTGCAAGAGTAACAGGGGGATCAACGGCATGATTTAATTGCTAGGGATCGAGAGGCTTGTTAGACTCCGAACACAAACTGAACTTCTTTGCACTCAGAGGCTTAAGATAAAGAATCTACAACACTCATCAAGGTATTAACCTTAACCAACTTTACACGACCATCCTTGACCATATCTCTTACAAAATGATATTGTACATCAATGTGCCTGGTCTTGATATGAAATGTTACATTCTTAACAAGGCAGATTACACTTCCATGATAAACTGTCACGGCAGTTTGTTTTATTCCAATAAGCATGAGCAGGTGACATATACTCACTTTTAGTAGTGGACAAAACAACGAACAATTATCACTAGTCAAAGTGATTGCACACCAAATAAGTAAACATATAAGCATTAATGGATTGTTTTCTATCAATATCACTTAATCAAAGTCCATATAACCGTGAACATCAACAGAAAGCTCATTTCCTATTAAATTATCATGATAACATAAGGAATACTTTGAAGTACCAAACAAATACCTAACCTCTTTTAACTACATACTAATGACCTCTACCAGGAATAGACATATCCAAAAATGAACTCCCGCTGCTTGGGTAATGTCTAGTCTTGTGTAGACCATAGAATATATCAAACTTCCAATTGCACTACGGCAAGGCACCTTGCTCATGTCTTCAATCTATGATGGGGATGTGTTGTGAGATTTTCACGCCATCGTCCCATTGCAAATGGGAAACAGCCTCTTCAACTATAGCAGTAGTTGTCTTAGGTGGTAACAATTTTCAAGTCTCCAAGTCAAGGATGTAGTTTTGAGCAAGTTTGGCCTACTGGGAAGTCAAGACAATTAGGGATATGCACAAAAGTTGGGCTAAGCTAGTCAAGGAGATGGACACAAGTTAGATTCATTGGAAAATCCTTGTTCCAGCCTCAATTTGACCTTAGAAAGCCAAGAAAGGTTGTGGGAGGTAACATTGTTGAAGGGAAGCTAAATCCTGAATTTGGCTAAGTCTGAAATTTTTTGAAAACCCCCAAAATCTAGAATCCTTATTATAACTACTACAAAGCAAAAGTTTCTTCGATGGATATTTTGCAACCAACAATTTTGTGAAAATCAAGTCACAAAATAGGATGACCAGCTACAACATATGAGATAGAGTCTCTCCTACATTAAAGGGAAGGCTCCCCCTTCTCACCGTTCCTTGGATCAACTCAATGTAAGTAAGAAGTTGAGAGATTCGTAAGAGTATTACCAATATTCTTCTTCTCTTAACTTCCAGAAAAGAATCCACTTATGCATGGAGCGAGTAATGGGCAAAATGAAATCTCTTACACTTCTATCTAGTAGTTGGAAACGGTGATACCGATAAACCAACACCAACTCAAAGGCTGATTGAAAGTGTATTGGTTTGGCTCTAAGTCTTGTTTGTCTAATTTATAAAAAAAAATCACTACCATTGGGGCGCAAAGACTTGTAAAAGTAGATGATCTCTATTCTATTTTTCGTGAATTTGAGATGGTAATACAAGCTACAGTCAAAACTTCTAGTCTATGTATCACCACAATCACTCCCAATCAAAGCTTCAGCTCTGATTGCTTCTTAACTCACTATGCTCTATTTTTTAACACACAATAATAACATGAATCAAAAACAATAGGAACAAATTACAATCAAAGCTTCTAATTTACTCTATCGCAATTGCTTCCAGTCAAAGCTTTGAATCCAATTACTTCTTTTATTCACTTTTCTCCCAAATTCGTACTACACAGTCAAAGTTATACTTGCACAAGTTTGGCAAAGCTTTCTTGCATACAACAAAAGATAATTTTTACAATGAGGGGGGACTCTTTTATATAGGCCAAAGAGTTGAGAAAAAGATGGAGGAAAAAATGGGAACAACTCAACCAACTTTGACCCAGTCTAACTAACAAGATAAATAATTGGATTACATACCATGAGGACATGCAAATTGTATTACATGCAATCACACAACTTCATGCAATACATCCTCTTCAACCTACAAAGATGAAATAGAGAAGAAAGAAGATGAAAGAGAATCAAAACAATCCTAAGGATTGTTCTGAAGGGCCTTGTACTTGGCGATGCTATCCCAGATGATCACAGGATCAAGAGTTCCTGTATTTCGTGCCACTACATTCACCTTGATAATCATGGTGTTGTATCTTTTGATAGCCTCTGATCTAATGAATTATCCGTTGTCAATTGGAATCTTGATGTGATCAGTTTTTCCTCGTTCAAGTTGTCATGAATTCTCCTTTGTAGATGAATTCTCAATGGTTGTCAGGACGTAAACTCGAAACAACTTTCTATCAACACCTTTAACTCTGTTTTTTTTTGAAGCAAAGTGCAAGCTTGGCGCATTCTCATAGGAACTCATGTTCCAAAGCCACCATTGGGCAAGTGGAGACCACATGAATAATTGCTTCTTGAGAATTAAAGCACATCTTGACAGGATGTCATTGTTCTTTGCAAACAAAAACATCTTTCAATGAAACTGGATCCATGAAAACTTTGGCATTTAAGTTACAATGACGAATTTGTGAGATATGAGTGCTAGAAGTATGGATTAGATACTTGTGAAACACATATGATGGCTGGAAATGAATCGGAAAGCATATGTATTTGGGTGAAAGGGCCAAAGTCGAACTTAGAAGAATGGATTACATGTGGGCAATGATGGGTTTTATGTAAATGCTTTGAGGAATGAAGGTTGGGTACATGGGAATGCATGCAAATGATGACTTTTGACTTTGAGTGACCTTTAGTCAAAAATAGGTTCTCAAGTTGCAATTACATGTAAAGTGATTTACATGTAATTGTGACATGCGATTGAGTTCGAAGGATGGAAATGCGTGTAAGTGAGAATGAAGAATGAGCATAAATAGTGGCAATTGAGGGCCATCCATCCAATCAACACCCACTAAGGCTAAACCATTGGTTTTCATTGTTACTAATCTAATAGTTTTGGTTGTTACGAGTCTAAAGAAAAGTGGGATCGAATCCCCACCACGGAATACATCGCTCTACATGCCCGGAGCTGCTGCTCTTTCTGCTGGTTCCGAGACCCTATTATTTATCAAGGGTGAACGGGAAAGGATGCTCGCTCTCTTCTATTGCTCACTTACTTAAAGGATGCTCACTCTCTTCTATTGCTCACTTAGAGAAATCTCGCTCTCTTCTGTTGCTCACTTAAAGGATACTCGCTCTCTTATGTTTCTTAAAGGATGCTTCTTTCCCCCAATGTTTTGTCCCTCCCTCCCCTTCCTTTCTTGTTGTGGGCCTTCAATCTCGATCTGCAGGGTCTGGATCTTAGTCTCTGCAATGTCTGAGATGAAAAATACTATGGCATGTAATGATGAATGTGGAATGAAAAGATGCACTTGCATGAAATAGTAGAAGATGGAGTGCAGTGAAATGCACTTACATTTTTGGGAATGAACTTGCAACTTCTTCCAAAAGAAGAAAAATGAGAAAGAAAGCAAACAAACAATGAAAACAAGCACAAAACAAACACAAGCCATTGGTCTTAGATTCAAACATGTCAAAAAACATATTGCTTTCAAGTGCAAATTCGAATTTTGGAGTTTGGGGAAAATCCAAATATGTGAAAATGAGAGTTTTCATCATATTTAAAGGCAAAATGCACTTTTCATGGCATATCTATGAACAAGTGTATAGCATCAAGCTAAAATATGCAACAAAATAGCAAGATAGGCATGAATTAATAAGCAAGGTTGAACTTGTCTACTTATGTAATAACCCTATTTGGTTATGCTTCTAGCAATACCACTTATTCAGACATTTGACATTTCAACAATCACTTGGTAGACAACCCAATTATCATTGAATATATGGTATTTAAAATTCCAAAACACAGTATTGGAAAATGCAAAAATTATTCACAAATTCAGCTAACCTTAGCCATATACATTGCTCAAATAAATATCAAACACTAGTATATAATTCTAACATGTGAATTTGCACATTTAAATCTAAAACAACAAATGGCTCACAACAAATTCTGAATTTATTCATTAACTTACTATGCTTTAGACAATTCCCGCTCAATCACATAAAGATTTTATTACCAGCAAAACCACAAACGTCCAGCCTTGAGAAATCCAAATTAGAAATTACCAAAAATCAGATCTATAAATTACCAAACTCTCCAAGATAGAATTGCCCTCTCAACCATAGTCAATACAATAAGAGAAGACACTGAATTATCCCAACCAACAATTGCTCAGCCACATGAAATACAGAATAAGAAGCCACCATGAAAATCTCATCATTCACAAGAAACCAATCTCCAGTATACTTCAGCAATGGAGCAAAAACCTCAGATCAAACCCTTATACCTCAACAAGGGATTTGAAAATCAGAACCTTAGAAAAGCCACAAAGGCAACAAAAGAAAATACATATTCAAGCGTGCTTTCCCCAATGAAATGAGCTCTCTTTTATAATCTTTCGTTGGCCAAAGTTTCCTAAAAAACTCTAGTTCAGAAATTGTGGAAGTTTCCCAAAAGAAGTCAACACTTGACACTTTTCAGCATACTTTTTAGAAATATCTCTTAATGTTATTATTATAATAATATAAATATCATTATAATAATGCAACTGGATAATTATTGAATAAATAAGAGCGCATGCAATTTATTAACCTTATTTACGGCAGGTGACGACCAACTGCCAAAGCCACTCACTGCACTACCAAAAATAGCAACTACTAAAAATAGACTTACTAAACATAGTAAATCCACTACTGGGACCCCCAAAACACCCTGTCAACTCACAAGGATCGCTATGATGACCTAACTCCATCAACTACATGGCCTTGCCAAAAACGGGGACATTACAACTTACTTGGAGATTAATGAGCCAAATAAGGAGGATTAATAGGTTTGAAGACAAATTCTCCTCCAAATGCGGATTCTCAAACAACTATTTGACTTCCTCAACACTTGCAAGTAATGGATATTATTGTGCAATGAATGGACGTTTTGCATGAGAATCCCCAAAAACATGGTCTCTTTCCTTCAATACACAAGACGTTTTTTGCAAAAACCAAATATCACAAAATGCATTGTTTCTTGCATGGATTTCAATGCCTAATGCATGGGAGTGCATAAATATGCAAAAAACAACCTTGATCTTGGTGTTTTCAAGCCATTACATGGGCAGATCTAAGTTCTTGGACAGGGAAAACATGAAGTTTTTTGCCCTTGAATCTTCACATTCGGGTTCTCTCTTTGCCAATGCATGAAAAGAGATGCAAAACGCACTCTAGATTGAATTTGCATATTTTTAAAAACATTGATTGGCTTCTTTAAAAAAACGCACTCTAGGAGTGCAATTGCATATTTAAAAACATGCATTTTCCCTCAACATGCAAAACAGATTCTAGGAGTAACAATGCATATTTTAAAAACTTGTTATGATAACCCTTTTAGTGTAGGTGATTGCATATTTTATAAAGACTCAAATATGCAAGTCTCACTCTAGAAGGCATGTTGCATGTTTTAAAATGCATGTATTTACAAGTGTTTTAAAAATGTCTTCTTTAGTTCAAAAACATGGTCTCTAGAGGCATTTGCATATTTACATGCAAATGGGTTGAAAGACATGTTTTGCACAACGTAAGTGATCAACTGAGCACATGTTTAATTGAGTTTTGAGGAAATATCACTTAATTGGGTCAAAAATAACATTTGTATAATAGAATTAACATATTATGAGCAAATGTAATTTTAAAAAGTGATATTTAACTTAAATGTTTCAAATAAAACATAAAGTTACTCAAAAATAAATCACACCATATAGTTAATATAGTCACTTAAGTGAAATATTAAAAAGCAACAACTTATAAATATAACATAAAGTGCTCTATAATTACTTCAAGTGATCAATTTAAATGATAAAGTAACTTAAAATCATCGCATAAAGTGATTTTAAGTTATATTTTTCAAAAAGTGAATGTCAACATTATAATATAACATGACTTTTTACATCATGCAATTGCACCTAGCGAGTCCACTTTTTGGGCACTAAAATAATCATATATTTTGATTACTAATTCCAATTAAGTCGTAAGATAGATCGAATTGAAGGGAAAACCGAAAGCAATGATTTGAGCAAAGCCAAAAGACCAAAAGGTAATAAACACACACTCAAAAATAAGAAAAAAGGACATTGAAGGCTTCAAAAATAAAGCATTGACTCAACAAATAGAAAAACTAAAAAGACTTGACGAAAGCCTGCAGTTCAAGGATTCATTATATCAATTGGAGTTGATTGGTCAATCAATGCTAGCCAATTAAATAATGAACTAACTCAAAGAAATGTGAAACTGAATTGAAAAAATTTCTTACTGTTATCTACATTTTGTGGTGACAAAATGCAGGACAACAAAACTTATCTCAAACATCTTGATAGTATTTATCTTGAGCTCCTCCAGCCTCTTGAGTTGAACAAATGCCTAAGTGTTTAATTGGGGAGTTATCTTGCAAGCAAGATTCCCAACACCTGATCAAAATCCAACCATGTCTTCGGAAAAATCCCAATAACCCCCAAAATTTTGCCCCACTTGATGGTGAGTTTCAAGTGCAATTTGAAGAGAAAAATGAAGGGAAAATGCAAAATGGTGATTTTTGATGAAAATTGGTCAAGGTTTAAAGTTTATCCCAAGAACATGGCACAATCCACCCGTCTCTTGGAAAAATCCCAACGACTTGGTGGAAATTGGGGATGAAGAGGGGTCAAATTAGCAAAATTTTGGAAAAAAAATGATTAAATGTTTGGGAAAAATCCCAAGGATGTGGCAAAATCTATCTATCTCTTAGGAAAATTCCCAGAGACATGGCAGAATCCGCCTATCTCTTAGGAAAAATCCCAACCACTAAGGGAATCTGTTGGCTCCTTGGGAGAATTCCCTAACCAAACTCAATTTTCGCCCTCCAAACACAAGTCAAATCCCAATGATGACCTAACTTCCGCCATGAATCTAGGAGCATTGAAAAACGTCTTGATGCATACTGGAGATTCTAAACAATGGTAAGATCGATTGAAGACAACATTTTGATGAATGAGGGTGTAAGAATGAATCAGATCAGACCCTGAAACATAGTGATTAGACCTTAAAAAGGATCAAAGTTTCAATCTAAATTGTTGTTTTTTCTAGGATCGTTTCTGCAAATGTAGTAACATTGCCAATGTGATTAATGATTTCAAAATGCAGATTTGAATCTCATATAAATATGAGAAGAGACATGTCTCTTCAAGAGACATGTCCCTATAGTTAGTCATCTTTAGTTAACTATATGTATAACTCACCTTTAAGTATATATGTAACACTAATATATTAACCATATATGTAATATATTATTATATAATAAGATATAATGTATAATATATATAATATATATTATATATACATTATTCTTATCAATAATATAAGACATAAAATAATGTTCATATAAATCATGAATACAACTACTCAAGGTAATGAGTATATCACTTCGACTGATGCTATACTTCAACACTCCCTCTTAGCAAGGGATAAGTGACAAAAACATTTTATGAGATATCCGTATCAAGGATATCTATACACAACATATTATCTGACTTTAACACTCTGAAATAGTGACTTGTCAAATAACTACAATCACAATGTTATGAACACTATCATAACATATATTATGATTTCTAATTGTCTGAAACAATATGTAGAGTAATCACAATGCTTTCGTTATCAATGACTTTCGGCGTATCCAAAACAAAAATTGTCATAATAACAAGCCTATCATCTGCAAGATCGTTATCTTACAAAGATTACCTTTTGTCTATTCGTTGTCATGGTGTCTGGCAAAATCCGGCCCAAAGAACCATGATAACAAGTCTATCATTTATAAGATCATCATCTTATAATGGTTACCTTCTGTTTATATATGTCAATGAAAGATTGTCACCATTCATTACATATCATGTGTGAAATAGTAACCACCATGAACCCAATCAAAGGGTGGTACAAAGGTTTTTCACCTCATACTTCTCTCTCATAGAGGAGAGCACATTATAAAGAATTTCTCTTAGAACTTCTCCTCAAAGAGAAGATATCATCCACAAAGGATTGTATTTCAAAATCTCTCCTATGAACATCGATCCTGGGAAGTCGAGTCCTCTAGTTACTTCCTTAGAAACTCTCTTTACCCAAGGATGCTTGTCGAACTAATCACTCCCTCATGGTATATGTAGGAGTAGGCCCATCAACATCATGTTGTCACCCACATGTATTTCCAGACATCCTTTGAGTATCAATCTTCTAAGCTTCTGCATTGTCTTTAAAGATGTGTCACACTCCCTCTTAATGTAGAAGAATCTCATAATCTCAATCATCAAAGATGATAACCATACTTTATCCATCTTGATCATCAGGGTCTTTGGAACTACTATCAAAGTTTGCACAATATTTGGCAACATATGTAAAGTACCAACATTCTTTTTCCTATACGAATATCCTCAAACATAAAGGAAAAGATCAAAGCAAATAACCCTTATAGTATGTATAAAATTACAAATAAATGAATAGATAAATGTAAAAGATACAAGTATTTATCTGTCTGTGAGGATCATTGAATATCTCCTTCTCTAAGGATGGTTCAAGTGGGAATGAAACATTGCTTACTATTTCCCCCCCACAATGTAAAATTCTCACTCTTATATCATTGAGCCCTTTTACATCACATCAAATTTAACAACTTCTTTCTAAGTTCCAACTTGCTCTTTTCATCCATTGAAGCTCCAAACATTCATTAAGCTTAATAGTAGAAGCTAACACAAACTCGTCCACAATACGCCAATATCTTGATTGAGTATAATTGTGCCACATGAATGAATCTACAACTCATATGTCAAGTTTCATTCATCAAAGAGAGACTCATAGATAGTTCAAATGAATTCTTAGAAGATTCATTAATGTCTCACAACAACTCAAATTTCCTTTGTTCATGCAAAGATATTTGTTTGATCTTTTGATTAAGCCCATATTATGCACATCTTGCAATCCTATATTTGCTCCCACTTTTCCAAGGTTGCCTCTAATGAAATGTTAGGCTCCCTCCGAATCTCAATCTCCCTCTTTTTTATTTAATTCCTACAATACCATTCTCAGAGGAAAAGATCAAGGCATATAGCTCATATAGAATTATACAAGTAAGCGAGAGACTACAATGATTAGATAAATAAAATGCAAGGATAATAAATACTCATCTCCACATCAATATCCTTTTATTTAATCTTTCATTCAAATAGACATTAATATTCTTTAAAAAAAATGTATATTCATTAACTCCATTATTATAATTAATTAATGTTCTACATAACTCTCCAATATCACCATGGATCATAGATATTTGAATGTTAACCATCCATAATAGCAAAATATGTTAATATAACAATATTAATAGATAATTATGTTAGTTTTAATATTTCATAATAATAATATAACATAGAGTACTTACCTTATATGATGGGGTCCTTGCAATTTTCAATACTAGTTCTTCCCTTTTAGTCATCACTGACACTAAAGTATACTTTCCATTCCAAGAAAAGAAAAAAAGATAAACTTGCCCTCGTGGAATGTTTCCACCTTATATCTGTCAAGTGGGATGTCGTAATTGAGAGGTATGAATGTCTCTCTTTCCCTTCTTTATTTCTTCCTACTCAAGAGTCGCCCATGCTGAAACAAAGAGGTCATGTGTAAATGGCATCCCGTCTGACTAGGATTAATACATGTCTTTTTCTCTATCCGCTCCCACAATGGTATCCACATGGGGTTCATTATAATTTAAACAAGTTTTCTCTCTACCTTAGACATGATGATATCACTTTCTTTGTCCACGTGTCAATGCCTCTGTTTTAACACAACCTAACCAAGGATGAGCCCTAACATAGGTCTTGTATTGTCTCATTCAATAATAGAAACCCATCTATATTGGAATGTAAGATGCAGACAAGTGACTCTCATTTCTTTCTAGGATACAAATTTTATAGTTTTGTATTTATATTGATTCTTAAAGAAACAGCAGATTTCTTCCAAAGAAAATATAAGATTAGAGGGTGGTAAGAGACTTGGGCTTGAGAAACTCTATCTAGGGCTTCTTGTTTGGTGATAATGCTTTTTTAATTTTTTGAAGAGATTTAGACTTCGTTCATAGTTGCTTCTAAATTTTGAGAACTTAATGCTTTGCTCCTTTGGTTTCCAAGGTGAGAATTCAAGGAGAAGTTAGAAAGCTAGGAAATGCTCAAGAACTTTAAACTTATGCTCGAGGGACTTCAAGGAAGAGGGAGATTTTATTTCAGAATATCAAGATACAAACCCAAGTCAAGACCAAGGTGGATTTCAAGAAAGCAAGGTGGATCCAACCATAGGAAGATTCCATCACCCTATGAAAAATAAAGAACTTCAAGAAAGATCAAGTTTGCAACTTTTCAAGATGCTAACTCAAGTCGAAGCAATGAGAAAATTTCAGAAGATGAAGCAATTTGGGAATGTGCCATCACATTCATTAACAAGAGATTGATAGTTTTGGAAGAGTTAATCAAAGTTCTAAGGTTGCATATCAAGAGGTATTTTCACTTTAGCAAAAGATTAAATAGATCTATAGGATAAAGATTATGAGGTGGCACCTAGTTGTCTTCTCCAAACAGAAAATTCCAGTTGCACATTCAATCATGCCAAGAGTGCAATTTCCTCATTGGTTTTTAAAACCATTGTAATTTTCTCATTGGCCCACAAAATGGTGCCTTCCCGTAATTGATTGATATTATGGCTAACCTAAATAGGGTTAGTAGATATTAATCTTGGCCCTTGAGCTTGAAGCAATCTTGGCCCTTCACTATAACTGAGCAACTGTAAAAGCCAAGAGCCTTCTCATTTGTAACTCATTGTAATAGGCATAGAGTAGGTTAGTTAAAGGAGAGACTTGATCAAATTGTTGTTGTGCTGCTACCAAAGTAATTGATAATTTCATTGTTAGTTTTTCATGGTGAATTACTTAATATTGTTTTGAAGTGTTGAATGGTTTCCTGTTGGAGTAGATTTATTTTCATGTTGGAGTAATTGTAGATATTTGCTTGCTTGACTCAAACAAATCCGAGCCACTAGCCTCTTGTTGATGTTGGGAGTGCCTAAGTGATTAGCTGGTGATTAAAGCACTTCACTTCAATTGATTTTCAATCTTTAGTTTGCATCCATTTGATGGGATTGAAGAGGATATATTGACTTGAAATTCATTTGTGTGTTACTTAGAAGCTTGCACTAGGTTGGTGGAGTCCCTGATTAAGCTGCATTTAGTAGAGTCCAAGTTATACATAATTCCTTGCATTCATGGTTAGGAGTAGAAATCAAGGTTAGTAAGTTTAAGTTCAAGTGGAAGTTGGAAGGATCAAAGTTATACTTCTGAAGTCAAATCTTTAGAAGTGCACATGTTTACTATAGCACTTTGACTAACGTAGGGGAAACCACTTTCGAGAGAAAAAACCAACACTCCAAAAGCTGCCCAATATATTATTCTAAAATGAACATGATTACAAAATGCTTGTAGAGTAAGCTTCTAAAAAGAGTATCACCAACTAGAGATCTGGAGACAACTCAACAGCTATCAAGATCTCGGTATAAATTACAACACACAACCATACTACAATGCCCATTAGGAATTGCAAGTTGAATTGGTCAAAGTTAGTTATAGAATAGGTCAAAGTTTATTGAGTTTCTCCCATCTTTTTTTTCTCAACCCCTTACCTATATATAGGAGGGAGCCTCATTGTAACTTTTATCTTTTGGCAAGGTGATAAAATGCTATTGGTTTGTATATGCACTCTAAGACTTTGAGCTTACTTAGATGTAAATTAAATTGCTTTCAATAAAAGAGGCAGGTTGTATTGAGACTTCGTATCAATCCAAACTATCATGTGACGACATTTTCTTGAGTTGATTGTGAATTTTGTGCTTTCATTCAAGAGGGATTTGAACTCAATCTTGCAAACTTTGACCTGTTTATTTCATTCAAAGTTAATAATTTTGTTTCAAATTTGATCTTGCAAACTTTGAGTTGCTTATCAAGTTCGAGATTAACACAGACTACTCAAGCAAGAGAATAACTTGTAGAATTTGTTCATCTCAACATATTCCTATTTAAGTCCATTTCAACAAGTTACTTTGGCATCTTGGAATGACGAAGCTTGGACTTCTGCATCCACTTGTGATTGATGACTTTTACACATCCATCTACTCAAGATTCATAGAGCTTTAAATCCCTCTCCTTTGTCTTGTATGTTATGGAATGATACTTTGGAATCCCAAATACTCCAGCAATTGCTTTTGAGGTGAGATTTCCCACCTTATCAAGGGAAATTGATCTTCGCCCAAATTTATAGTACTTTGCACATTCAAATTTGGGCACTATATAGCAAGAGGGAAACCAGTTGCGACCACAATAGCTTCATGTCAGCTTCCTAGCTTAAAATGATGGAGGATGTCCTTCGTAGCCAAACTTCTTTTGAATTCATCCAAATTAGGAGATCCTAAGTTGGGGTTGCTAAGCATTGAAATGGGGAGTTAATTTTGCAAATCCAAAATCCAAGCAATATATCAAAATCCGACAATTTCCAAGAATTAAATCCTCCTATAACCAAGGATTCCACCCCAAACTAATGGCCATTCAACCATTTTTGGAGAAGTGTGATGAAGATGAAGCATAAAAGGATAAACTTTGAGAGTTTGTTGGTGAGTTTGGGGAAAATTGAGTGAAGTTTATTAATGTAAAATGATAGAATCCTCACGTAAGGGTGGAATCCTATAATAAGCCCTGTTGACACTCTTCAATTTATGTTGTAGGATTGTAATTTTGTTTTTGAAAGTTTGTGTTTTTTCTTAAACTTTTGGAGTATATGCTTTTTTCAATTTTTTGAAATGTATAGAAATGACAACTTGAATGCAAGAAATGAAATCAATTCATTCAACTTTATTTTCTATTGATCAAAATGCAAGTATTCACAAATACTAGTTGTCCTTTCAATCTCTTCCATGAAATGCCTAGATGACAATAAGATGTACTAATGATGGGATTCGCACACTTGAAATCTATAACATGCTCAAATTCATGGTTGGGTAGTCTACTTGAGGAATGTCTCCTAAAACTCCACCATGCTTGTCTAGCATTGTCTAAATATCCACACGATATTGTTGATCTCCCATTAATTGCAAGACAAAAAACATTGGGCAGCCCCTGTTATGTCATCATGTCTAATCATGGCCTCCATCCTGTGTGTTGACACTACTCTAGGCCTGCCATCTAATGAAGCCTCCAACTCTACCTTCCATCATCTATAAACTCTAACTACATCTTGTAGTGGTCTAGTGTGTATCACATCAAGCCCTTCTAGCTTGATCACATAGAAATCATCAATGTGTAATCACCATAGTAACACAAAGACGTGTCCCCCCCAACCCCTCTAGTGTATGACCGAGTGTCCCCTGTACAACCAAAAAAATAAAGTATGTTTATAAAAGATAAAACATTTTTTAATATTCTATTGATCGTATTCAATATCCTATCGTGTTGCTCAATGTAATCATCTTTATGATGAGATACTCATACTTTTGATATCTATGAGTATTTTTATTTAATATTTATATAGTAGAAGTTATTACCCTTCCATTTGTTGATTTGAGTATTTAATATTTTAATTTAATGTTCAATGTTCAATGCAATATTCAAGTATTTAAGTTTCAGTATATACACCCCCCTCTCATTTCCTTGATATCCCCTCGTTGTCCCCAAACTGAGGCCTCTCTATACCCCCTACCCAAAAACCTACCCCCCCTCAGCCTCGGTGGTGTAACTATGGCAAACACCCATCTTAAATCTAAGTAGAGGAACTCTCCTAATGTAGGGGAAGATATCATTGCCTACAACTCTCACAACAAAGCTTGAGAACTCCTCTACCTGTAATCCATGCTTCACAATTGATCACTCATCAATAAAGTTGTGTATGGCACCAATATCCAACAAACAAACACTCATTGCCCCTTTGGTACTCCTGGCCAAAATAATGACACTCGAGAGCTCCTGATAGTGTAGCAATAGCAACATTAACATGATCAACTACCTTGTCCTCGTCTCTTCTCAACGAGCATTGTTCATTATGTTCATCACATGAATGAACTCTAATTTGTTGTCTTCAATCTGCTCCTCTTCGACATCAGAAGTGATCTCTATGTAGTGTATTTTCCCCTTTCCAAGGGATGTATGCTTGGCCATCCAAGGCTCTTTGCATATAAAACATAATATATTCTTTTTCAACTCAATCCATGTCTCAAAATCCATCTTCGGTGGCATGTTCTTGGACTGACCTTTGAAATTCCTTTTAGGTGGTTTATATAAAGTAGATGAGTTATCAAGATCCACTAGTGGTTTGATGGCATCTTGAAGTGAACTAGACTTGAGCACTTGAACAGCTCTCTTTATTTTATCATTCAATCTTTCAAAAACATCATAATATTCCTTTTCTCGGACATATCCAGAACCATAATAGCAATCATTTCAAATTCATCGATATAGGAATTCAAGGATCCACCTTACATCAATTGTGTCAGCTCTCTATAGTATACTCACACATCCGTACAGTCAAATGGTGCAATCAACTTGGTATGAAACTCCTCATAAAAACCCATCAACCCATGGTCATGTGTCACTAAACTATGGTGCCACCAATTATAAGCTATACTTTCTAAATACATGGTTGCAAATTTGATTGCATCTACTTCCTTCATTGGTTTGAAAGTCAAGAAGGTGTCTAGTTTACGAATCCATGCCCTTGCACTTGTCTTTCCATTTCCATCAAATGTGGGAAGAGTTAAATTGTTGATAGCTTGCTTAAGGTCTTTGTTTCATTGCCTTGGCCTTATTTTTTGTCATGTTCTACTTTCCCTTCGTTGTCCCATTTATTGAGTGAAGGTCAAATCTGCTCAAACATGTTGTGGAAAAGTACTCCACTCATCATGCATGGTCATCACATTATTCGGAAATGTTATGTCTTCATCAGCATTATCTACCTCTTATTCTTCTTTCCCAGCTAGGAAAGTTGGCGCCAATGATCCATCTGCAGTGCATGTAGGAACCATGTCTCCATTTGTGGAACCAAACCTACTGTCATCATCTGCTTGATTATGGTGTTGTCTCCTGGGTTTTGTGCTCAATTTTTGAATGTCAATGATCAGTTGTTGTTTGGCTACTTGTTTCTGCCCTGCCTGAAGATCTCTCATAATATCTCTAGCTTCCTTATAATCATCTCATGGTGGATTGTTTCCTCTTCTATCACCCATATATCTTCAGCTTGTCTTGCCCTATTAGATGATGAATCTTTTTTAATATCCAACAAATCCAGGCACTGCTTCCCCTCGGGCACTTGAGGGGGTTACCAAACTTTCTTCAATTCCCTCTGATAATACCTCCTTTCTCTGACACTTGGTTGCATGAGCAAGCTGAAATAAACCCAAAGGATGGCAGGATCCAAGCTCTAATACCACTGTAAGAACCCGTGCTAAATCTGAATTTTTTTTCTCAATTTTTAAATGTTGGGCATTTCATCAAACACTCAGAAAACAACTTACTGTATTCTGAATTTCTCATTACTGCATATATTTTGGGATTTGGTCATTGCCAAAATCAATAGAATTGTATAGAAAATGATAATCCACAATTGCATTAAACTTTGACAATATAACCTCAAAGGAATGATAACCCATTAGGCATAAATCATAATTGATTACACTTAATATAAGAGCTGATGAAGTGTTATCAGACTGTTATATCTAAGGAAAAAGCAATACATTGTCATTTGCAAACTCTGATCCGAATCCACACATATACGGGTTGCTTGTGTGCCTATGTGTAAAGTTATTAAGTTTATATCAGATTGTACAGGCTAGAATTGACTAATATCTGATTTGTCTTGCAGGTTCAAAACTTCAAATGTATTTGATCAGAATTTCTTCCAATTCTGTATTCAAGCTTCTTGGTTATGTATGAAGTAATCTATAATTTGAATGCTTGTAATATTACTGACTTGCCTTACATTTATTGATTTTGATGATTGGCAATATGGGGCTGATCGAGTATAAATATAATTGGAAGATGATGGTGAATGGGCATGTCTCTGAATGGAGACATGACCATTCACAGTCACACCTGTTCGGTGATTCATTAACAGGCCCAATCACTATTAGTTAGACTTAACACATAGTCTAAACATGTACTCACGACCATAACAGGGTCGATCCACTCACAGCCTGATAATGTAATATTACAGATCGATTTTGATCAATCAAAAATAAGAATATGTTTTGATATCAACTGAGCCATGATCTTAGATGATCATCAATGTGATCATCAGTTTATTGACAGTGATATCTATTGGATACAAATCAATGGGGGTATATATATATATATTAATTATCAGTATGAATAACATATTGATGTATATATACACATATGTATTCCCATATGATCGATCACTGAGATTTGTACAACCAAAGCTACATACTTGCTCTTAATGGTACCATATGCAGATGCACATAAGAGGGAGTTGTCCGCAACTGAGGTGATGAAGTCATAAACAACTCTGCTTTCGAATGAAGACTTGGCAACCTCTGCAATACCTTCAGCACCTGTGAATGACTACTTCCAGTGTAGCAGTCTAAGGTATGATTGTATACTATGAAAATATGATTAGCAATCTATGATTCTTCCTTAATCCCTAACTGTCCAAAATGTAGGGAGATTCGTATTAAATCAACACATTGTCAGATATTCTAAACCCATCTTCATGCAACCTCTAATCTGTGTATTAGATCCATTATGGGATCCAATAACTCTGTGAATAAGCTCAATAGTGAATTCTGGATGAATCCATTTCACAGAAAGCGTTGGGTTTCCAAACAACCTACAAATTCCCAAGGGCTTTCGTCCTTGCAAATGGCTGAATGTCACAACAAATTTGGAGAAATCCAATTATCAAATGATAACAAAGCATGAGTCTTCGGGAAGGAAGAGACTCCTTTATAAAGACTTCCCAAACCATCAGTGAGCCTCCACTCTCAATGTGGAATTAAAAATTGCTTTATTTGTATTTACTCCTCACAAAGTCACTTTATGACTTGATACTTTATTGTGATTTTTATCAATTATGTCACTTTACTTTTATAGTTTTATTTTATAACATATAGTAACCCTTTTCTCACCAAATAATACTATAAGAGCTGATAAAATATTATTCTCCCTTTTTTATTTCTCCACCAATAGAAATAAATATTATACCAGCATATCATCCCTTATATCTCCTAATTAGCCTATCAGCATGATGTGAAATAGGTTAATCAACTTACATGTAGTCACTAAGGAGAAGGGGACATTACAATGCTAATCATAAAATTCCAACTAGGATCCCTTCTATAAATGGTTTGATTCTAAGTCACAAGGTTCGAATTTGAATTTGAGTTCGGCAACTATAAAATTCGAATGAAGTTCGGGAAAGAGTAAAAATTCGGGAAAAAATTTGAATTAAATTCGCCTTATACAATTTTAATTATTTTCTAGATGTATGTAATATATCTTATCAATTATCAAAATAGTAAAAATTGCTAAATAGATCTCACAACTTCATAAGCCTACAAACTCTGCCGGCAATTTCTAAATTTACTTGACGAAGTCGATTTTTGGCAGTCGAATGAATGGCGGATTTTAACAAATTTTTAAGGCAAGTTTCAAATTCGGCAATATCTGAATATCAAGCTTGATATTCGCCGAATCTTGTGACTTAGGTTTGATTCATCTATCCAGACATGCTATCAAGGACCTCATCAATCTCTCCAAGGCCAGGAAAGTATATCAATGTATCTTATAACTTGCACAATGCGCAGAGCAAACACCTTTACAAGTGCAAACAAAGTTTTAAAAAAATTAACAAAATTAAAAAGATTAACAATTTACAGACTCAAATTAACTTTGACCAAAAAATTAATTAATTAATTATATAACCAGAAAGTTCTTACCTCACTTTGGACCACCAATCATCATCAATGAATTTTTTTTGTTAAGGTTCTATGGTACATATGATGAATATCTTTATCAATACTATCATATCAATATTTGAAATTCTCTATATTTTTTTAAGCTTTCACTATTTTTTAATAGTTGTTACCATGCTGTCCTCAAAAAATGATTCCATTCTATCCTTGTCCCTTGTTGTCCCTCTCCCCGAAACTTGAAGTATCCTAGCAATATTATGGTTGATATCCTTTACTGAGATGGTTTTATTGAATTTGCCTTTAGAAGTGGTTTCTTTCAATCCATCTTGTTGGTTCAAGCCTAGAATAACATCTAGCAAAATAAACTCAAGAAATTGTTCAAATAGCAACAATGCGATGTTCAAAGTAGATATATCTCATTCACCGTCCTCTGCAGCCGTTTTCGGTAACTGCAACAAATAAAACTCACATTATAACAAAATGCTACTATAAGGACCTCTTTTGATACAAAAAAAACCTACAAAATCACATCCAGCTCTAGGAAACTCCTAATTTGTTCTACAAATGCCACATCATCAGTAGGGTCAATCCAGTTTGACTGGCAAAGAGTGGAATCATTTTTGGTAGGAAAAGGAAAAAGCTTAATAATATTCACTAGCACTTTAAACCAAGATCCAATTCTAGAAGGTTTTATCCCAAAAATTGGTTTGTATATCTGTCAATTCAGCAACATAGTATTTTCTCAAAGCTAGCAACGTTTTAGCAAGTCTTGGGCCAAATAAACAAGCAAGTACTCCCCCATATCTGAGAGACAACTTATTGGATGGGTAACTCATGTGATGCCTATGACACACAAATAGGCAAGTAGACAAACCCTATTTGAATTCACAAAGGATTCAATCTAAGATCTAATTCTAGGATGTTTTGAACTCAAGATTGACCTATATATAGACCATTTGGCAACATATTTTTTCTCAACGCTGACAAGTTTTTGGCAAGTCCTTGGGAAAGTATATCATTGAGTACTCGCCCATATCTCGGAAACAAGGTATTGAATAACTTATGTGATGCTCATTACTCACAAGTAAGTCACTAGTTTTTTTAACAGAATCTAGTATGATGTATTCAACAAAGTAAAAAAGAAAGTAACATTTGGTAATGGGTAATACGAATAGCACCAACTAAAAACAACATTGCAAGATAAACAAATAGAAGCGACAACAGAATCTACATTATTTGCAAATTATGGAACAATAAAGAGGATAACAATTTGCCAGTTTTTTCACAGAGGTTAATATGATTTCTGAAAGAGCCAAAAAAAAAGACGCATTTGTATAGGTAGCGTCAACCATAGATGAACCACAGGCAAAGTACTGGGTGAGTTGCAAAATCTCTGAGTTTATATGCCTGGCAAATTTCTACAATTTTACTGCCAAAAAATGGTCGATTACTCAGAGTTTTTACCAAAAGCTCAGCAAGATTTTGTTAAAAAGTCAACCGCAGTTTCAAAATAGTGCTTAAAGGCAAGAAAGGGAACAATTTAATTATTAAATTTCATTTCATCATTTCTTCACTTGTATTTTGCAGAGTGGGGCAATATACTCTTCCAAAAACTTGCTAACTGGTTTTTCATGGACTTGAGCGATATAGATCCTTACAGTGATTGGCCATCACAGGATCAGCCTCCATTGTTTACAGGTTAATGTCAATGATTTTGAGAGGCAAGCTATGGAGGATAAGGTAGGTAGATTTGGTTTCAAACTGGATGGCATTGAAGAGGATGAGTCAGATGAGTAGTCGTTGCTAGTGCCAAGAGAAGCTAGAGGTAGAACTACATTTAGGATGGAGGACAAGCAACAACATGAGTCAAACTGTAAACATACCAAATGAAGAGGCACAATCATGCCCAGTGCAAAATTTTAGGACTAGACCCTATAGTTCTACCTCTCCCTTAATTTTATGAGATATGGGAAGAGCAAAGATCTAATCGTAATGATGTATTTACTTTTAGTTTTACAGAAACTATTTACTATTTTGCTTCCAGCCATCAGCATTCCTCATGAGAATGTGATTTTGTAACCACTTTGTGCTTAAATGTAATATCCCCTCGCATGTTTAGACCAATTAATCATAGATTTGTCCAAATTTTAATAAGGTGAATTTAACTTATGCAAGTAGGAACACTATTTATATGTTTATTAACAGAATAGAGGCCTTATTATCAATGATTATTAAGTCTGCGCTAAACTTATTATCATTTTAGTTTAAGAAGGACACTTTGGATATACTCAGGTTTCTTAGACACTAATCCTCAATAAGCTTTCCCTCAAAGTTTACACATCGAAGCCATTAAGCCTCTCTTGGGATAATGCCCACAAGGTGCTCGGGGTTGCTAATCCTCACCCTATTTTAGGAATAACCAACTGGCTGGAATTTACTCTAGCCTCTCCCTGAATGCATCATTGACTTCCCTCCTCAAATATTATAAATGATAATAAATCTTAAGCAATCATATTCTACTATATTCATTATTAGTATTATCATTTAAATAATTTATACTCTCTATACGTACCTGGAATAGGAATTTGATTGGTCATTGATAGGATTTCCTGTGTTCTGTTCTTGGCACTGAATAAGGCTTCCCGATAAAGTATATATATAAGGATATTAATATTGTTGATTAAAGACAATAAATTGTTCTGAGTCTTAATGTCTTCCTTAATGTTTGACTATCTCAGGATGACCTTAGATTTAATTAGAAACTGTCTTGATTGCCTTTCATTTTTCTCCATGGTGTGAAGAATGTGCAATAGTAATTTATATTATCTATGGTGGAGTGATGGGGTGACATTTGAGGATGTCTCCTCTGTTGCATCTTATAAAATGTTGTATTGACATTTGTGATTATTTGTGCCCGATAATATTGTTAACAGTGATTGTGAGTGTTTTGTAGACTGTCAGGATCCTTGTTCATGCATATTAGATTCTGGCATGGCAGCTTTGACGTCATCTTTGTTTTTCCCAAACTCCATCGATAGTCATTGCTGCTTATGTGGCATGCATCATCGTAATCGATAGTCATTGTTTCCCAAACTATATTGATATTAATTAGTGTTTTGGTCCTAGTATCTTTCATACAATAACAATCATTTATTAGTTCATAAATTAATAATCATTCATTTATTTATTAATTAATTATTTATCAATTAATAAGTTATTTTAATTTATTATTATTATCATAAAGTAATAACTATATTAATTTATTTAAATCACTCAATTAATTATTTTAATAATAAGATTGACATTTGATTAATATATTCTTTTAATTAACTTCTCTAATTATTTATTACATGTGATAGATGTTATAGTTCACCACTCCTCAATTTGCTTGTCCTCGAGCAATTTAAGGTTTCGGTGTTCAAAAATTTCTGCTCATTCCCAAGTTACATCTTCTTAAAGCAAACCTTTCCACTTGATCAAATATTCTCACTGAAAGGTTTAACTGGGATGTGAGTACTTGGGTACTTAGGGTACCGGTACAGGCACCGGTACGACTATTTTTAAAAATAGGGGACAGGAGTACTAGGGAACGTCAAACTTTTTTTTAATAATATAAGTTAATATTTATAGAAAATCAGAAATTATGAGTCATGACAATGGTTTTTCAAAATAAGAACAGTGATAAACTTTACAAATGTAATGTGTTATTTTCAGTTTCAGATTTGCAATATGTTTGTAATAATAATATATGATAAATATTTAGATGCATAACAGAGAAAGCAGACTTTAAACATGAACAAGAGTCATAAATCATATAACGATGACATATTGCAAATGATAAACTTCTGACTTGAACAATGATAAAGCTTTTACTGTTAATCAGTATTTTACCAGAGTTTCAAAAAACTTGATAAACAAGAAGCTGATATGCAAACAAAAAACTGAAACAAAATCAGGAATCTTAATCAACGTCCATAGTTATGATGCTCTCCACTGAGTACCTGCTACTTGGGGTACATGTACCTGGTACTTGGGTATGTGTACCCATGTAACCTAGATATTCTGGAATGGTCTTATTTCTTAGCTTCTCCTTCCTCATGTTGAGAACCCTTTCTGCCTCTAGGATGAGTTTACCTTCATCAAGTAAAGGTAATTCTTGACATGGAGTAATTTGTCATCCAAGGACTTTTTTAAGTCATGATACGTGGAAGACATTGTGGATCCTAATGTTCTCTATTAACTCTAATTCATAGGCTACCTCACCAATTTTCTTAAAACTTTGTAGTGTTTGTAGAATTGTGCCTTTAGTTTTTCTATTCCACTGGTTTTAGACCCCCATTTATAGGGTTGTAACCTCAAGAAACCAAATCCCCAACCAGAAATGCTTGATCAATCCAATTTCGATCAGCATAAATCTTTTGTTGGTTTTGTGCATGAAGGAGGTTAGCTTTGAGTACTCTCATAATGTTTGTACTTCATTGTACAAAATCTCTAGCTACTGGTACCAGTACCCTGCTTTCTGGGAGGATTAGGCTAGCAAAAGAAGTGGCTTCATAGCTGTATAATGCCTTAAATGGGCTCATTCCAAAAGATAGCTGATGTGTAGTATTATAATAATACTCACCAAGGTGTAGCCATTTCACCCACATACTCTATTGTCCAATAACATAATTCCTCAAGTAGCCTATCCATTTATTAATAATTTTTGTATGCCCATCAGTTTGAGGATGATAGCTTGTACAGGGTGTCAAATCAGTGCCCTGCCAAGTGGAAAAGTTCATTTCAAAACATGCTCAAAAATCTGCTCTATCTATCGCTAATAATGTTTCAAGATAACCCATGTAATCTGAAAACTTCTTTGAAGAAAATTTCAGCAAGTATTTCATCAGATGATCCACTAGTACATATATAAAATATTTTCTTTGTCTCTTGGAGAGGCCAAATATAAAGTCCATGGAAACACTCCCATTTTTTATCTGGTATCAGTAGTGATTAAAGCAAGCCAAGCAGGATGTGTCTGCTCTACCATATTTCTTTGGCATGTCATACAGTCTTGAACATGCTTAAGTATATACTTCTTAAGTCCTTCCCAAGAACACTTTTCCCTTACTTATTTGTATATTTTGTAGTACCCTTAATGTCTTGCTAGGGGGCTGTCATGAAATTCCTTAATGATTGTTGTCTTCATTTTCCAACCTATTAGTGAGGTATATTTTGTTCTTATATTGAATAAATCCTTCTGCTACCTTATAATCTTCTAATTGCATGTTTCTTTCCATGATATCATTGACATAGGAGTCTTTGGCATATTATGTAATGATCGAGTGCTCCCAATTTGTTGTGATATGCATTATGGCACACAAATAGGACCTTCCAGGTAATGCATTCGCTACAACATTCTTCTTCCTTTTTGCATACTCTATGTCAAAGTTGTATGCCTATAGTTTACTTAGCCATTTTTGTTGACGATCGTTAAGATCCTCATGCTTTAGGAAGAGTTGGGTGGTCCGCTTTAACCATGAATTTCTCACAAACCAAATTTTTCCTGAATTTTCCCAAGGCATGCATGATGGCTAACATCTCTTTATCATAGACATTTCAGTAAGATGGAGTTCCCTACTTTTAAAAGCAATTGGGTGCTTATTTTGCATCAGGTTCACACCAATGTCTTCTTCAGATGCATCGCATTATAGTTCAAATGTCAGAGAGAAATCGAGAATGGTTAGAACATGACATAAGCTCATTATCCTTTGAGGTTTTCAAAGGCTTGTTGGACTTGTTAATTCCATCCAAAAACTCCTTTCTTGGTTAAGTGTGTGAGAGAGACCACCACTTTAGAGAAAGTTTTCATAAAACTTCTATAGTAACTATAGAGTCTCACAAATCCTCACAATTGAGTCAATGTTCCAAGTTTAGGCTATTCCTTAATAGCTTTGATCTTTTCTTCGTCAACACTTACACTTTGTTCGGTGATCTTGTGGCCTAAGCATTGAATTTCTTCCGATCCAAATACCCATTTTGAAGCTTTGGCATAAAGTGACTCTTGCTCAAGAATTTCCAATACCTCATCAATGTGGTTGAGATGCTCCTCCAAGTTTTACTATATATGAGAATACCATCAAAGAAAATCAATAAAAAAACTTCTAAGTTGCTTCCTAAAAGCATGACTCATACAAGACTCAAATGTAGTGGTGGCATTGGTTAGCCCAAAGGGTAAAAACTAGAAACTCAAAATGTCCATAGTGGCATCTAAAGGTTGTCTTTGGAATATCCTCCTCCCTCATTCTTATTTGATGATTGTAATGTCCCCATTTTTAGCAGGGTCCTGTAGTTAGCTTGGTCAATTCGCCATCGCAACCCTCGTGAGCTAACAATGGGATTTGAGGGTCTCAGTTGTGGGGTTATAGGCTTTCAACAATGTATGGTGTGTTTTGGCTCCATTTGAGGGACTTACTATTTATAGTAAGTCAAACTATTGGTTCTAATGAGCTCAGTTAAGTTAGAGGAGTTGTGTGATGCTCTCAATTTTTATTTCAAGCTTCCAGTTTGGGCTCCAAGAATCTTGGAGGGAGCGTCTATTTATATATCATAGCTCGTTGGAACCGAGATGAAAAGTTTTAAATCATGGGAACAAGAATTAGTGGCCTTGCATGTCAAAATATTAAGTTATGGTGGAAAAGATCATTTTTGGAGCCAAAAGCAATTGATAAATTATATAAATGGCACTTTATGATATTTTAATGTTGTGTAGAGGAAGCTTCTTAAGTGGAGTTCTTTTGAGAAACTGGTGTCATTTGGAGATTGTAATGAGCACCCCTGAATGTCCCAAAAAACTAAACCAAATTGCTGAAAGGAATTATGTGAAACAGTTTGCATTCAACCTCTTATTTCTCCGTTTAAAGTTTTAAACCCCTTATAACTCCGGAAATCAAACGTTATTTGTTTGTTGTGTTTTGTGCATGGCATTGGTATCATACAACATAAACAATAAAGAAACTAAAATAATATGCAAAGTGAAAATGAACTGCTGCCAATAAAATGCTATTTTCAGAATTCATAAAACCAAATACATGGCAGATTTATCAACTCACTAATTACTTCAGCATTATTGACATAATACTCTAGCTCATGCTTTCGAACTTGCTGCTACAGTGCCGCGTGAACAGTACCGCGTGAATAGTGTTGCGTAAAAAGTTTCGCATGAACAATGCTGCTACAGTACTTTGTCCTTCAATCAGTTCACTACCATCGTAATATCATTCCCTCAAAGTGGCATAAGCGTCGGACAAGTAGTGAAGAAGATATGAGCAAAATACCAAATCTGCCTGTAGTTGGAAATGCAACTAAACTACCTGATAATGAAGCCGATAACAAAGAATTTCAAAGGCCAAACCCCAAGGGAATGACGTCTAGAATGTTACAAGAGAGGATAAACGTCCTCAAATGCCAAGAACGGAGCTGCAACTCACACACCAATTTCTTCTCATATTCAACCTGTCTAATGAAGCCACAAATGCTTCCTTTTATTCTATTTCCAAGGGTCCGCTCAACTCATATGGGCAATGTGGGATAAAAGATGTGTAATATATAAAACATATATTAAAATACCCCTTATGTCTCCCTTGGGTACACATCCCCATAAAATAAATATTAAAGTAACACTTTAATATTTTTCAATTAAATTAGACGTTACTTTAATAAAACTTCAGGCATTAAAATGTATTAGCAATCGGACTCCGAATAATGCGAGTGATAGCTCATCGGAAAGCTCTCACCGAGGAGTATCAAATCCAATCACCAAAATTGACCTGCACTGTGTCCTGTCGACTTACTAAAAATAGTAAGTATGCCTAAAACTAAGTAAATCAACTTCGTTTTGGCCCAAACTGGAAATGACTAGGCCAAAACACTCCAGGATCCCATTAAACCCTTCGTTAGCCCTCGGGACCATGTAGAACAAGGCTAACGCACACACACTTGGTCAACTGCTAAAATGGGGACATTACAGTCCGCCCCCCTTGAAATTGCTTGTCCTCAAGCAATCTTAGTCCAACCTGCTGAATAACTTGCTCACTCTCCCATGTGGAATCTTCCTCTGGCAGGTCTTTCCATCTGACCAAATACTCCTTCACTATCCTGTTTCTAAGCTTCCTCTCTCTAATGTCCAGAATAGCCTCGGTTACTAACACAAGCTTCCCCTCCTCATCCAAAGGGGGTAAATCTGCAGAAGGCACTACACTCTGACCAATGGCTTTCTTAAGCCTAGACACATGAAACACATTGTCCACTCGATTGCCCTCTGGAAGCTCAAGCTCATAGGCGACTTTGCCCACTTTGCGAATCACCCTGTAGGGACCATAAAATCTAGGTTTCAACTTTTCAGCTCCGCTCTTCTTGAGCAATGACTATCTATATGGTTGTAACCTCAAGTAAACCATATCCCCTACCTCGAAGCTACACTCTATTCGGTGCTGATCAGCATACAATTTCTGTTGATTCTAGGCCTGTTGTATATTCTCTTTGAGCACTTTCAGGATGTCCTGACTATCCTGCAATAAGTTTTTGGCTTTGGGCACTCTACTGTCCCCCAAAACTAAATCCATGAAGCTAGGTGCTTCATAACCATAGAGTGCTATGAAAGGATTCATCTTGATGGACATATGATAAGTGGTGTTATAACAATACTCTCCCATATGCAACCATCTGATCCAAGCCTTTTGTTGTGCAGTTACATAGTTCCTCAAATAGCCTTCCACCCATTTATTCACAATCTCTGTTTGCAGATGATAACTAGTGCTAGGTGTAAGATCTGTACCACACAACCTAAACAACTCTTGCCAAAAAAAACTCATAAACTTACTATCCCGGTCGTTGACAATGAATCTGGGCAGCCCATGTAACCTAAATATCTCTCTAAAGAAAAGATCTGCCACTTGTGCTGCTGTGTAAGTGGACGGAATAGCAAAGAAGTGAGCAAACTTCGTCAAACAGTCCACCACCACGTAGATGCAATCCCTTCCCTACACTCGTGGTAAACCAGTGATGAAGTCCATCGAAATACTTTCCCATTTCCTATCAGGAATGGGCAAGGGCTGTAATAAACCTGCAGGAAATGTGTGCTCTCCCTTATTCTGTTGACAAACCACACACTCCCTGACATACCTCTGAACATCATCCTTGAGCCCTTTCCATGAAAACCGCTCTCAGATCTGCCTGTAGGTCTTGAAGACCCCCGGATGTCCAGCTGTGGGTGCATCATGAAATGCCTTCAATATCGCCTCTCTCAAATGTGATGACAGAATCAAATAAACCCTGTCCTGAACTCTGATCAATCCATCTATCACCTCATAGCGATCATCCTGTATGGTACCTGAAATCAATCCAGAAGCCTAAGCATCTCCGACATACTCTGCTATAATCCGATCTCTCCAATCTCCTGAAATCTCTGCCAGAGCACATAAGTGAGGTCTCTGAGATAAGGCATCAGCCACCACATTTTTCGTACCTTTAACAAACTCTATGTCAAAGTCCTAAGCCTGCAATTTAGTCACCCATTTTTGTTGCCAGTCATTAAGATCATGCTGGCTCATGAAGTATTTAATACTGTTGTGATCAGTCTTGATCACAAAACGTCCACCTACCAAATATGATCAAAATTTGGCCAATGCATGCATTATGGCCAACATCTCTCGGTCATAGACAGAATAACTCTTCTCAACTCCCCGAAGCTTCCTACTCTCGAATGTAATGGGATGCTTCTCTTGCATTAATATTGCTCCAATCCCATTACCTGATGCATCACAATGAAGCTCAAAAGGCTTCGTGAAATCCGGTAGAGCTAGAACTGGACATGAAGACATTACCTGCTTGAAATGCTCAAAACACCTCTGTGCTGCCCCTGTCCACACGAAGGCTCCTTTTCTGGTAAGATCTGTCAAGGGTGTAGCAATCTATGAGAATCCCTTCACAAACCTCCTATAAAAACCACATAAACCAAAGAATCCCTTAAGCTGTGTAAGGTTTGTGGGAGTAGGCCACTCTACAATGGCTCTAATCTTTTCGGGATCAACCCAAACGCCATCTGCACTAATGATATGCCCAAGGTAAAGGAGCTCAGTCATGCCAAACTCACATTTAGATTCCTTGGCATACAATGACTCTCTCTTCAGAATAGATAACACCTCCTCCAGATGATGTAAGTGCTCCTCCCAGGTCTTACTGAAGACCAAGATGTCATCAAAGAAGATCAAGACAAATCTCCTCAGCTGCTTCTTGAATACCTGGTTCATACAACTCTGACATGTAGCGGGAGCATTGGTTAGACCAAATGGCATAACCATGAACTCAAAGTGGCCATAGTGACATCAAAAGGCTGTTTTCTCAATGTCCTTTGCTCTCATCCTGATTTGATGGTATCCGGATCGCAAATCAATTTTGGTGAAGAAGCATGCCCCATGCAACTCATCAATCAGCTCATCAATCCTAGGAATGGGATACCTGTTTTTAATTGTTTTCTTATTCAGTGCCCTGTAATCGATGCACATGCGCATTGTCCCATCCTTCTTCTTTACCAATACTACTGCTGAAGCAAAGGGGCTCTTACTGGGCCTGATATGCCCCATCTCCAACAAATCCTTAATCGCCTTCTCTATCTCATCCTTGTGTTTCTTAGGATGACGATAGGGAGTAATCATAACTGGTTTGGCTCCCTCCTCGAGCTCAATAACATGTTCCATCCCTCTATCAGGAGGAACCCCATGAGGAATATCGCTAAATACTTTAGCGTGTCTAAAGTTATCAGCCTCATTCCCATTGTTGTCGTGTCCATTATTACCATTAATGTTATTCTCAGGACCATTGTTGTTGCCTTGGCCTCTATGGTTATTGTTTCCCCCATTGTTATTGTTTCTATTGTTGGTATCACCTGAATTAATATTGACACCCATCTGTCTAGCCATGAGCTGCAACATCATGTCCATTCACCTATTCTGCTCCTACTGCATACGCTGCCCCTGCTCTAATGTATCCAGTAACTGTCTGAACATTACCTCCCCCTAATCTGGACCGGCATTCCCGCCTCCGCCTAATCCCGTATTCCTGTCATCTCGATCACCCATATTGTTGTCTTGATCAAAGAATATCTCCTCTGTGTCTGTATAGTTGGATTCAATGTCCACCTGCATGGATGTACTAGACTGTTTGCTTTGCAAGTTTGAAATCCTATTTTGTCTTGCTCTGGTATCGCGGAAATTATAAGGCCCCTGTCGCATGCTCAAACATAAATGCTTAGCCTGTGTTTTTTTTATTTATTTCTGATTTTAGCGTTTTGACATTTCGTCAAACACTTTTCCCTCTATCCGGCTGTTCCAAATTCCCTATAAGACCTCCACAGGATGGCAGGACTTATAGCTCTGATACCACTGTAATGGGCACCTCTGAATGTCCCAAAAAACTAAACCAAATTGCTGAAAGGAATTATGTCAAACAGTTTGCATTCAACCTCTTATTTCTCCGTTTAATGTTTTAAACCCTTTATAACTCCGGAAATCAAACGTTTATTTGTTTGTTGTGTTTTGTGCATGGCATTGGTATCATACAACATAAACAAGAAAGAAACTACAATAATATGCAAAGTGGAAATGAACTGCTGCCAATAAAATGTTATTTTCAAAATTCATAAAACCAAATACATGGCAGATTTATCAACTCACTAATTACTTCAGTATTATTGACATAATACTCCAGCCCATGCTTTCGAACTTGCTGCTACAGTGCCGCATGAATAGTACCACGTGAATAGTGTCGCGTGAATAGTGCCGCATGAATAGTGTTGCGTGAATAGTGCCGCATGAACAGTGCTGCTACAGTAATTTGCCCTTCAATCAATCCACTACCTTCGAAATATCATTCCCTCAAAGCGGCATAAGCGTCGGACAAGTAGTCAAGAAGATATGAGCAAAATACCAAATCTGCCTGTAGTTGGAAATGCAACTAAACTGCCTGATAATGAAGCCGATAACAAAGAATTTCAAAGGCCAAACCCCAAGGGAATGACGTCTAGAATGTTACAAGAGAGGATAAACGTCCTCAAATGCCAAGAACGGAGCTGCAACTCACACACCAATTTCTTCTCATATTCAACCTGTCTAATGAAGCCACAAATGCTTCTTTTTATTCTATTTCCAAGGGTCCGCTCAACTCATATGGGCAATGTGGGATAAAAGATGTGTAATATATAAAACATATATTAAAATACCCCTTATGTCTCCCTTGGGTACACATCCCCATAAAATAAATATTAAAGTAACATTTTAATATTTTTCAATTAAATTAGACATTACTTTAATAAAACTTCAGGCATTAAAATGTATTAGCAATCGGACTCCGAATAATGCGAGTGATAGCTCATCGGAAAGCTCTCACTGAGGAGTGTCAAATCCAATCACCAAAATTGACCTGCACTGTGTCCTGCCGACTTACTAAAAATAGTAAGTATGCCTGAAACTGAGTAAATCAACTTCATTTTGGCCCAAACTGGAAATGACTAGGCCAAAACACTCCAGGATCCCATTAAACCCTTTGTTAGCCCTCGGGACCATGTAGAACAAGGCTAACGCACACACACTTGATCAACTACTAAAATGAGGACATTACAGAGATTATAAATATGAGGAAATTTGATGAGAAAAGCATCTAATTATTTGATTGATTAATTTTTTTTTCGTCTTTGTGATATTTCTTGAGGTTGATTTTTGTGCCCTTGTTGTTCAGCCTTATTTATGCCTAACAATGCACTATTCATCAACATAACCTCAAAATGCACTAATTCAATCTTTGCCTTAATCCAACAATTACATATAGATCAAAAACCAACTGAAATGCTACAAGGAAGGAACTTCTCTCTATGACATTCAAGGCCAAGAAGATATTGTTATGCAAATTGAATAATAGAAGTAAAACATCAACAAAGGCAAGGAAGTTTTGCACTTATATTAATGGGAGAATGAGGTAAGACAGAGGGTTACATTCATTCATAGACAAAAGGAAAATTACAATGGCAAAGCATAAAATGCAATCCCAATGAATCAGAAAAAGGTAGGCCCTAAGAAGGGTTACAAAATTTGCTTTTATAGTGCAAGCATAACTCAAATAGCTTCTACCCTAAGGCAAAGTACAATTGCATTTAAGGTTGCAGAGAACAATTACTGTGAATTTGAAGAAGATCTGATCAAGTACGCATCTAGATGCGAAAAAAATTATATCTTCCATGCCAAAAATAGCCCTGAGAAGACAGAAACAGCGGCCATTAATGCCCTAACCAAGTAGATGGATAATCAGGCGGTGATGGAGTGTCCCTTTTCATTTATCAGGCATGGGGAACACTGAAAGTAACCAATAGATGATCGAGAAGATCAGATCTGCCATTAGAAAATTGTTTATTTCTCGCTATCAGCATGCCAAGTCAGCCATGTCATCAATAAACTGGAGTCAATCCTCAGGCTTTGCCACGTGAAAAAACCATTTTATATCATTCTGCCACCTTGCCACTCTTCTATCTTTCATGTTTTACCTTGACTGCCTGTGATCGTGGCTTCACAGCTTGACATCACATTATTCTTTTAACTATCATGACCTTGTGACTGCATGATTCTAACCCTTTGCAGCATAGCCGCGGTTTAGGCTTAACAGCCTTCTAACCGCACGACTGAGCACCCATCGGATTTTACCTCTTATATGACTTCAATCACGCAGTCACTGCATCTTACTAACATTTGAACTTAACATTTGCGACAGTGTGAATGCCCTTAATTCATTAAGTCACAGCTTCGCACACCTTTATGCTTTTAAGGCCTTTGCCTCTATGACCATTTTACCACTAAGAACTTAACCGCTAGCAAACCATTCACGTCGTCGCGGCCTGACTAACATGAAATGCCTACGACCCTACGAACACTGTGTTCCAAACTACCACCACTTAGTTGCCACCTTAACCCGAGATTATCTTTAACTCATTGCGACCATGCAAACAAGAGCTTTCGCAATATCGGGACTTTGATCATGATTTATCCTCAATCACCTGCGACCATGTGAATGAAGGAAGGCGCGGCTTCGCAACCCGAACCATGGTTAACCCTTAACTCAACGCGACCCTGCAATGAAGCCAACATCGAACCACGATTGCTCAGTTGCAAATATTAACTAGATATTAACACTTTGAACCGCGACCTTGCGCCAACCACAAAGATAACTGCCTCGCACCTTCACGGCTTGTAAGTGGTTAAGTCACAAACTGCAGCGACTAGGGGATGAAAGATAGTCGCATGATCACGACTTGAATCTCCAAGCGGATAAAGCATGAAAAGCTTGAGACTTAGGATATAAAGATAACCCAAGGTTTTTACATGTATCCTTATAACATTCTTTGAAAATTTTGAATATTTGAAAAGATATGACCATGGGCCATGCTTGACAAACAAAACTCAAATTTTTGGCAGAAGGGCAAAAATGGCTAACAGTTACTTCCATTTGGTGGACTAGGCCTTTACATTTGTGGTCAGGTTTCTGTTTTTCCTTGCATCTAGAGCATAGTTTCTTGTCTAATCCCCTCTTACGCTAGCAATGACCCTCTCCCATGGTTCTTGAGATGTGAGACATAAGATTTTCTTCATTAATTCATCCATGGACCACTTGACCTTGCGGTGATAATCCCTTCTTTGGAAGGTTCTAGTATGGTCATGTGAAACCTTCTTGTTTGAGGATGATAATTGGTTGATTCTGTTGCATCTTCTAAAGTAGTTGGCTTGAAAGTGAACACTAATCAACTTATTGATTCTTTTAACCCATTCACAAATAAATAAAATAATTTTTCTTCATCCACCCCTGTGACTCTTGTTGAGATCCTTTGGAATCTCTGGATATATTCATCTATTGCTCCTATTTGTGTTTGTTGAGTTAATTTCTTGGAATCTTTATAATCGAACCTTTTAATCATTTTTTGTGAGAATTCCTCATAAGAGGTTATGTTGTCATATCCTTGGGTGTAAACCCCATGGTGCCACCAATTATGAGTTGCATCTTCCAAGTGTAGGATGGCAAATTAAATTGCATCTTCTTCCATCATGGGATTAAGGGTCAAATAAGTGTTTAATTTTTACATTCAACCCTAAGCGGTGATTTTGTCAGATTCATCAAAATTCGAAATAGTGACCTTATTTGCTTTGTCTTTTAAGTCCTTATTAGACCATTCTCTTTCCCTTCTAGGGGTTTCTAATTTCTTCACTTCATAGTAATCCCTGAAAGATATGTTCCTCTTTATTTCAGGACTTAACTTTGAGTACATCACAGCCAGTTATTGTGTGCTACGAAGGGGGTGATTGTTTCCTTCTTCCTCCCTTGGTGTATCCATTCTGGGTAGGAAGGATGGTTTCAACTTGGGGACTGTTTGTTCATATGTTATTTTCCAAATGATTTGTACTAATGTCCTTCCCACTAGGATTCCTAAGGCCATTTATTGAATAGTTCATGTTTTGCAATTCTTTCACGAGGGTTTGGGCTCTTTTATTTTGCTCCATTAATGTTTTGATTGTTATCTCCATGAACATTCTTAGTTCATTGCTTATTGGTGCATCCTTTAAATAGTTTGTCTACTTCCATTTGTCCCTTTCTAAGGCTCTTTGCACTCTTTGGCTTTGGTGCATTAATAGGATGGCAAAGATTAAAGTTCTAATACCAATTGTAATGGCACCTAGCAAGCTTATACTAGTTAATCATAGATTTGTCCATGTTTTAGTAGAATGTATTTTACTTATGTGAGTAGGAAAACTATTTATATGTTAATTAACAAAATAGAGATCTTATTATCCATGATTATTTAGTTTATGTTTACCTTGTTATTATTTTAGATTAAGAAGGATGTTTTGGATATAATCAAGTTGCTTAGACACCAATTCTAAATAGGCTTTCCCTTAAAGTTTACACATCCAAGCCCTTGGGCCTTTCTTGGGACGATGCCCACAAGGTGCTTGGGAACAGTAATCCCCACCCTATTTTGGGAAGTTGATTGGCTAGAATGTACTCTAGCTTCTCCCTGAATGCACTCTAGCTTCTCCCTAAATGCATCCTTGACTTCCCTCCTTAAATAATAAAAATCATAAAAAGTCTTAAGCAATCATATTATATTGGATACATTAATTAGTATTATCATTTAAATACTTTCTAGTGTTTGCACATTTTTGGAACCCAGGATTTTAATTGATAATAAAAATCATAAAAAGTCTTAAGCAATCATATTATATTGGATACATTAATTAGTATTATCATTTAAATACTTTCTAGTGTTTGTACGTATTTGGAACCCAGGATTTTAATTGTTTATTGATAGGATTGCATGTATTATGCTCTTGTCACCGAACAAGGCTTACTGATAAAGTATATATAAATATATTAAAATTGTTGATTATAGACAATAGATTGTTTTGAGTCTCAACGTCTTCCTTAATTTCTAACAATCTCAAGATGATCTCAAACTTAATTAGTAAAATGTTTTGTTTACCTTTACTCTTTCTTTGCGTTGTGTTTGAAAGTATTTGCAATACTAATTTATATTATCTATGGCCGAGTGATGGGGTGGTGTTTGAGGACGTGGCTCTTCTGCTACGGCTTCTTATGAACTATTGTGTTGGCCTTTGTAACTATTTGTGTCCAATGATATTGTTAATAGTGATTTTGAGTATTCCGTAGCCCTGTGGCATCCTTGTTCGTGCATATTAGATTCTAACACACCATCTTGGACATCGTCTTCGTTTCCCTAAACTCCATCAATAGTCATTGCTTATGTGGCATGCATCTTGGTAATCGAAAGTTATTGTTTCCCAAACTATATTTAATATTAATTAGTGTTTTGGTCCTGGTACCATTCATACAATAATAATTATTTATTAGTTAATAATAATTCATTTATTTATTAAATAATTATTAATTGATAAACAAATCATTTATAATTAATTACTGACTAATTATTATTATTTCATAATAATAACTATGATAATTTATTAAAATCACTCAATTAATTATTATTCCAATAATAATATTGATGTTTCATTAATATATTCTTTTAATTAATTTATCCATATATTTGTTAAATATTTCTTACATGTAAGGGATATTACATTAAGTATATCTAGACTCGGATTGTTTTATTCTTTATTAACTCGTTAGATGCATCTATCATTGAATTTTGGAAAAAAAAAATGTATTTCTAATTAAATTTAAGCAATTTTTAAGTTCTCAAGTTTTTGCTGAAAACTATCCAAGTTTTTTCCTGAATTTTGTTCAGACCTTGGGGAGTTTTTGGTTTGAGCAAGTTTTCTATGGCATCAACCATCAATCGGCTGAAGACAACACTGCAAAACAAACAAAAGTTGTAAAAGAAAGGAATTGTTTTGATGATTATGACAAAAGACTAACTCATTCAATGAGGAAAGGAAACGAAATCCTCACATATTTATAGTAATTGTAGTTGATAAACTCAGACTTGGCAATAAGTTGGGAGGCACAAAATTTTAAGAGTTCAAGACTCGACAAATTTATTCAACATTTTTTATAAAAATGTTTTAAGATAGTCTTCAAAAACAAACATGACTATACTAATTTCCATCATATATATAATATACCACAGACGGAAAAACAAGTTCAACAATAAATGAGTTATAATTCTATTTCCATTAGACATGTCATATATAGAAGTTGCATTATCTAAAGAGATTTTTGGCAAATCGTGCAATAATAAGGTCTAAGTAGACGCACTCAAGAGTTATATCTCAATTCCTTGGCATCCCCTCATTTTAGTCAAGGATTTTATTCAACAGATTCTAGTAACCAATGGGGATTTAGTTGTGGAGACCTTAATGAGGTAGGGCGATGTCCCTCATAGGGGTTTGGGAGCAACACCCCAACGAGTTCAAGGTGCAGTACCCTTTGTGTGGGTTTGGGAGCAATGCCCCCAACGTAGTCAAGAGGCAACAGCCCTTGTGTCTGTTTGGGGGCAACACCCCTAACAAAGTTGAGCAGCAACCAAATCCAAATTATAGCCTTTGAATCTTTTACAACATGTTGTGAGGTTTTCACACCATCACCCCATTAGGGGTAGCAGTAGTGGTCTTAGGTGCTTCAAGTTGGTGACAATTTCGAGTCTCCAAGTCAAGGAAGTGAGTTTGAGAAACTTTGGCCTGGTCGGAGTTAAGTCTATATGGGATGTAAGCGAAAGTTAGGCTAGGCTAGTCAAGGAAATGAAGTTGAAACCAATCAATTTGTGAGGAAATGAGTTAGAATTATTAGAAAATCTTCCTTCTAGCTTCAATTTGACATTAGAAAGCTAGGTGTTACATCCCAAATTTTTGACCTAATTTTAAACTTGTTCATAACCATTGGACTTAACGAATTATTCTTTCATGATCATGTGAAATAGGTAGTTATTTATAAACGTTGTATTAACTGTTAATGAAGATGGTTGTTAACCAATAACTGTTATTAGGTGATTAGCAGTTGTTTGATTTAAAATAACAATTAATATTTTTTTTTCATGAATTATTATGGAATTATTATTATGGCAGAAATGTTTTTATGTGTGATTGCAGGAGAAGATGAAGAGAGGGGAAGCATTTCTAAATGGGATCATCGGAATGGAATGTTCTCTTAAGTTCAGTCATTAGGATAGGCAGGTATGACCTTAAACTTCTTTGGAAAGGATGCAACGACTTGATCACAAAATACATTCTTGGAACCGCATGAGCTATTAAGAAAAATAATCTCAGAAAACATAAAATGGTTTAAATTAAAATATGATACATACCTCAAGAGATTTTTAATTGATCTTCATCACATTATTATAATAAATACTTACATACGAACACATTAATATAGAAATGAAATGGCACCAATAAATTATAATAACATAATTTAATAATATCACCTCATTGATATACTTACATTAACGTATATAAGAATATGTTATAATAATTAATCAAAATTATAATCTTTTCAACTTTTTATTTTATCCTTTCTTCCCTCTCTTTTTATAGTTGATTATATGAAACAATTATAATCTTTTTGTAACTGGCGGAAGCCAAGAAGGCTCAGCCTTCCTTTTAAATTAAGTCGTGTATGAAGTCCAGCATTATTATTAGTTATGTTGGATTGCCTTGCGATCAGACTCATTTCTTTTGGAAAGTATTTCTCCATATCATAGCTTTCTTCTTTCTGCATTTCTTATTCCATATTACCATCTCCAGCACCCGTATTAATACAACCTGTGAGCCAAAGTCTCATTCCTTTTTCTAGCCTAAGCGTCCATATCAACAATATTCCTACTACATGTACTCGGCTTTTTGGAAGCATTCCGCATTGGTACGGTTGCCACATCAAAAGAAGAGCAGAATCCAAATTTAGATAGCAGGGATTTAGACATATCTAGTATATACATCAGGTCATGTTCTGGCATATCAATATTATTATTATTTTTATGCTTTCCAATACAGCCAGTTAGGCAATTAGGATTTTCTTCTTTTCAAACATATTTTTCAAGATACAATATAAACCTTGCAACTTATTCAACATCTTTTGTTATCTGCCATTCCCTTAAATCTCATAGTAAATTAGATATCACCCTTAAGTAAGTTTTCTTTTCAAGTACAATAAAATCTACAAAACCATCCAATGAATAATGCTGATCTCAAGAACAAGTTTTATGTTGTCACAAATTAGGATCAAGATACTAAGAGCAAAATGCTCATGACTTTTCCAGAACACCTGGGATTCACCGGCAATGCAGCCATGGAATGGTGAAGAGGTGTAAAAAGAGCAAAGAGCTCATAAACTTTTTAATGCACCTGGGACTCACCAGCTGGTAGCCATGAAATGGTGAAGAGGTGAAATAAATCTACAAGAAAACAAGGAGAAATCAGACATGATTAACTTAAAAGAAATATATTTAACACCTCATGCTTATCCTTGTAATGGAACATGTTGTCAAGTCGAGCGGTGGTGATCGAGTCATTCAACCCATCGAAAATCTTTGGCCAAGGTAGTTTATAGGCATATGTGTCATCTAATGATCACTTGATGTCCATAGCACCAGTTATGGAAGCATAACTGAGTGGACACTCAAAACACCAGGACGCTTGGATTGCTGGACCGAAGAACATCCCAAGCCCGATTTCGAGGTAGGGAGGGTCATTCTAATATAATAGAATGTGTGGGGATAAGTATGGTTCGAGGTTGGGAGGTTAGGTCCATGTCAATGCTTCTCCTCTCACCAATACCGAGGCTTGCACAACCAGATAAAAGATCCTCTGATGATGCTTGTATGTTCATTTCTTTCTTGTTAAGCATTTACTTTACTTGTTAATAACTGATCATGAATACAGTTATGATAGTTAATCATTAATCTATTTACTTCAGCTAAACATGACTACAATTAGGAATTGTTAATTGTTATTTCAATTGAATATGATTATGTTTAATTTCAGTTGATCATGATTACCATTATGATAGTTAATCGTTAATCTATTTATTTCTGGCTTCAACTAACCATGAAATTATAATTATGAATAGTTAATAGTCGATCTTGAATATGATTACAATTATTTTCTATTAATTGTTAAAAGTAGTCATTGTCATGTGAAAAGGATTCAGTTATCTATATAAATGGAGGTTTTAGTATAAAACGTCCTTGATTTAGATATGACAATCCGCTTGTTACATATGGTATTAGAGCGTTGGGTTCAACTCTAAACCTAGGGCACACTACCTTCTATGTAAACCTGAAAAATTCTTAGAATGATTGTACAAGATGCAAGTACATAAAACACCACGCAAGAAGGCCCGATATCCCATTTTCCCTTATTTAATTAAAAACATGCCTAAATACTATTATACTCGCTGTTCCATGCCCAAAGATAACGAAACTCTGAACCAGGCATTGCAACGAATGAAGAAAAAATGAGTCAAGTGGACCACTGCTAGAAAAGCAACATATAGGAACAAGTTAATTCAAAACTGAAAGGCTCGTCAAGGCAACTCTCTTTTGCATCTCCACTGATCTTGGATGGTGCAGGATATGTATCAATCTGAGCCAAAATTAAAAGTTGAAAAGCAAGAATGAATATTCTGATGTTTGTAAATAAGTTGTTATGAGTACAGCAGCGAAGTTTAAGTTAATCAATTAGATTTATTTAATTCATGTGTTTCATGCATTTGCAAAACTCTTTTTGTTGTGGAAATACTCAAATGAATTCAATAAATTGACAAAAAAAATGTAAATTAACAGGTGAAACCAATAAACAAATAAAATGAACAGCAATAAAAACAGTGCAGATCATGGCATAGTCCGTGAAAACACTCAATCATCCAATGCCTTGTTACTTCAGATTTTGCAAGAAACGCAACTGAAGTTGTAAAACATGGAAAAGAGAATGAATGAGATGGCAGCCCAGATGGGGCATAACCATGAAGAAACACAATCATCACCTCCTTTTAGAACAGAGATGAAAGTCTTTGGATATAACAAGAGAACCTCTTCACCCATTCAAACTGAAAAACAAAAGAAACAAGAAATAGTGGTTGATTTGTCAGCAGATATTAAGAAAATCAAACCACCTGAGTTTGTCGGTTATGAGTCCGGCGAGGATGCAAAGGCTTGGCTAATTGAAATGGAATAGTATTTTGAATTAGAAACTTTTCTGAAATCTCAAAAGCGGTTTGGGGAATATATCATTTTACTGGTGAAGTTGCAACCTGGTGGAAAACACCAAAGTTGAGCAGAACACTAAAACCACTGAGATTAATTGGAAAAAGTTTGTAACCATCTTTAGGAATCACTGGCTGCCCCAAACCTTTTTTATGATCAAAAACTTCTAGATTTCCAAAACTTGAAGCAAGGAGATATGACAATACATAAGTACTAGGAGAAATTTACCCGACTGTTGAAGTATGTACCACCATATCAACAAGATATAAATCTGAAGGTGAAGAAATTCACTATGGGTTTGAACAAAACAGAATAGGAGGATCAGTTGATGTTCTCACTCCTTGAACCATGGAGGAAGCTCTAGAGAAGGCTATTCGGCAAGAATACAAAATTAAAAAGGATGACTCCATCCGGGACAATAAAAGGAAAACAAACTGGAATACGGAGGGTGCTGATTCTAGAACTCAGAAAAGACAGTGTATGGATTTCAAGTACAGCAAACCAAAGTCAAAGGGAAATGCAGTTAAAGATGTTAAAAGTAATTTTAATGCAAGTAAGAATAATAAGAGTAATGAGAGGAAGGGACCACTTTCAGGGTGCTTCACTTGTGGAGGAGATCATTTCGCAAAATAAATTCCCCAACAAACCCAACACCAATCAGCCACAACAACCACCTCTTCCACAACAACAGCAAGTTTATCAGCAGAGGATCCATGCAGCCCTAGACAATAGGCAAGCAGAACAGCAAATAGGCCCAATTGAAACTCTGGGTGAAATCTACGGGAACCCTGTCTCCATTTTAATTGATACTAGAGCTTTTGAATGTTTTATATCACCTAGACTATTAAGTAGATTTCCAAAGAGATCTAATTTTATGGCAAAACCATGGACAGTTGAATATGCAAACCAGTCAAGGGCTAAGGTAGAGCAGTGTCAGTTTGAGGCTCAGGTTGACTTCTCAAACTTTTCAACAGAATTGAACTTGTCTGTAGCACCTCTTGGGTCTTACGACATTATCATAGGCATAAATTGGCTCAGTGATCATAAGGCCAAGGTGATTGTCTTGCCAAAACTGTAAATTGTTTGGATGATCGAGGTAGGTCGACAAGCATTATAAGGATTAAACATGAAATTAAATCAAAACAGATATCTACCATGCAACTTAAGAAATATGGAAGAATAGGCTGTGAGATCTTTACAGTCAGGGTTGAGGATATGAGGGAACCTAAAAACACCACATATGGAGATGACTACATTTATGAAGATGGGGAAATCAAAGAAAAGTTAAAGGAATATTTCAAAGAAAAATATCCCTATCTAAAGAATTATCAAGATGTGTTTCCTGAATAACTCCTCAGTCTACCCTCTTCCTGAGCCTTTGATTTCACCACAGATTTGATACCAAGAGTAGAACCCATTTCTCAAGCACCATATAGAATGACTACCATGGAATTAATGGAGTTGCAGATACAATTACAAGACATGTTAGACAAAAAACTGATCCGGCCCAGTGTTTCACCATTAGGAGCCCCAGTGTTGTTTGTTAGGAAGGATGGAACCATGAAATTATGCATAGATTACAGAATGCTCAATAAGGTTACCATCAAGAATAAGTATCCACTTCCTAAAATAGATGATCTTTTTGATCAAATGAAGTGTGCAACAGTGTTTTCAAAAATTGATTTGAGGTCAGGATATCACCAGCTTCGTATTAAGGACAAAGATATACACAAAATTGCATTCAGAACTAGATATGGACATTACGAATTTAAAGTATTGCCATTCGGGTTAACCAATGCCCCAAGAGCTTTTATGTACCTAAAGAACAGCATATTTCAAGACTGTCTATATAAGTTTGTGCTGGTCTTTATAGATGATATTCTAATCTATTCTAAGAACAAGGAAGAACATCAAAAACATTTGGAAACAATTTTGCAAAGATTAAGAGAACATAAATTGTATGGAAAATTGTCTAAATGTGCTTTCTATCAAAGAAAATTCAGTATTTAGGACATATTATATCAGCTCAGGGCATAGTCGTAGATCCGTCAAAAATTAAAGCAATTAAGGAATGGCCTATACCTAAAAATGTATCAGAAGTTAGAAGTTTTATGGGCTTAGTAGGATTTTATAGAAAATTCGTCAGAAACTTCTCTAAGATAGCTTATCCAATCACATCACTTCAGAGAAAAGGAATGAAATTTGTCTGGACAGAACAATGTCAATCAGCTTTTGAATACTTGAAGGAAAAGCTAACTACAGCACCCATACTAAAAGTACCTGACCTACAAAAGCAATTTGTAGTTATAACAGATGCATCCGGAAAAGGTTTAGGAGGTGTTTTAATGCAGGATGAACAGGTAATTGCATATGAATCTAGGAAATTGAAGAATTATGAACAGAATTACGCACCTCACGATCTGGAATTAGCAACTATTGTACATGCTCTTCAAATGTGGAGACATTACTTGATCAGAAAACCTTTTGAACTTTGATCTGATCATCACGGTCTGAAATACATTTTCATACAACCAAATCTAAATGGTAGACAAAGATGGCTGGAATTTTTAGCAGACTATGAATTTGACATAAGTTATATTAAGGGCAAGGAAAATAAAGTGGCAGATGCCCTAAGTAGGAGAAGACACATTTCTGCAATGGCTTCTATAAACTTCAGATTAAAAAACCAGATTTTACAATATCTAGAACATGACGAGTTTTATGCAGAAATCAGCCTAGCTCTTATCAGGACCCATAGGATTCTAAGTATTTGGAATTCAATTTAAAAGAGGATGGATTGTTGAGATATCATAACAGGATTTATGCACCCAACAACCCTGAACTTCGAAGAATGATTCTAGAAGAATCTCGTTCATCTCCATATTCAGAACACTCGAGGATAACTAAAATGCTATCTGATATAAAACCCCTATATTTTTGGAAAGGAATGAAAAGGGAAATAACAAAATTTGTCACAGGTTGTTTAGAATATCAGAGAGTAAAAGTAGAACACCGATACCCAGCAGGTCTTTTGCACCCTAATGAGGTACTCGGGTGGAAATGGTAGATAATTTTCATGAACTCTGAACAAGGGTTACCTATGACACAGAATCGACATAGTACCATTCTGGTAGTAAGTGATAGATTGACAAAAGTTGCTCATTTTATACCAGGGAATCTAACTGATGGAGCACCAGAGATTGCTCATAAATTCATAAAAGAAATTTTCAGATTGTATGGAATTCCAGAGAAAATTATTTCAGATAGGGATGCTAGGATAACTTCTAGATTCTAGCAAACATTATTTTTAGCATTGGGTACTAAACTAAACATCAGTTCAGCTTATCATCCTGAGATAGAAGGTCAAACAAAAAGAGTAAATCGAGTATTAGAAGATCTTCTGAGAGTATATCGTATGGATCGACAATATCAGTGGGAAATATACTTACCCTTGGTGGAATTTGCGCATAACAATTCCTACCAGTCCACCATTAAAATGGCAGCCTTTGAGGCCTGTATGGCCATAAATGTAGAGCTCCTGTGAGTCGGAATCACTTGGAGATAGAATCATTGTTGGACCCAAAATGCTTAAAGAAATGGAAAAACAGATAATCCAAATTCGTCAAAGATTGAAGGAAGCTAATTAAAGACAAAAAAGTTATGCAGATGCAAAAAGAACACCAAGAGAATTCTCAGTGGGAGAAAAGGTATTATTAAGGATTAAACCTCAGAAGAGTACTATCAAGTTTGGTAAGAATGCCAAGTTAGCCCAAAGGTATGTGCGACCCTTTGAAATACTAGAAGTTGTGAATCCAAAAGCTTACAAAATTGCTTAACCACCAGCCCTTGCCAGGATGCATGACATCTTCCATGTGTCATATCTTAAGAAATACATTATCCATCATGATCATATAATTGATTGGAAACTATTACAGGTGCGAGAACCAAGGGTGGTAGAAATATAACCACTCAGAATACTCGAGGAGCGTAAGCTGTGCATACGAAATCAGGAGCTGACTCAATGCAAGGTCCAGTGGGATCAATATGCAGAAGATGATGCCACTTGGGAGGATTATCATGAAATTTGCCAAAAATACCCTCATCTTTTCTCTAGGGTTGAAAGCTGAAAATTTCTTTTTCTTTTCTTAATATAAACTAATTAAGTATTGTTTAAAGTTTTGTTGTGATGTTCATCGAGGACGATGAAAAATCTAAGGGGGAGGGTATATTACATCCCAAATTTTTGACCTAATTTTAAACTTGTTCATAACCGTTGGACTTAACGAATTATTCTTTCATGATCATGTGAAATAGGTAGTTATTTATAAAACATTGTATTAATTGTTCATGAAGATGGTCGTTAACCAATGGCTGTTATTAGGTAATTAGCAGTTGTTTGATCTAAAATAACGATTAATATATTTTTTTTATGAATTATTATGGAATTATTATTATGGCAAAAGTGTTTCTATGGGTGATTGTAGGAGAAGATGAAGAGAGGGGAAGCATTGGTAAACGGAATCATCGGAATAGAATGTTCGCTTAAATTCAGTCATTAGGATCGGTGAGTATGACTTTAAACTTCTTTGGAAAGGACGCAACGATTTGATCACAGGATACATTTTTGGGACCGCATGAGCTATTAAGAAAAATAATCTAAGGAAACATAATATAGTTTAAATTAAAATATGATGCATACCTCAAGAGATTTTTAATTGATCTTCATCATATTATTATAATAAACACTTACATATGTACACATAAATATAAAACTGAGATGACACCAATAAATTATAATAACGTAATTTAATGATGTCACCCCATTGATATACTTACATGAACGTATATAAGAATATATTATAATAATAAATGAAAATTATAATCTTTCCAACTTCTCTTTTCAATTTTTTATTTTATCCTTTCTTCCCTCTCTTTTTACAGTCGATTTATTACTTGGAAATTTGAAACGATTATAATCTTTTTGTAACCGGCAAAAGCCAAGAAGGCACAGCCTTCCTTTTAAATTAAGTCGTGTATGAAGTCCGACATTATTATTATTTATGCTCAATTGCCTTGCAATCAGACTCATTTCTTTTGGAAAGTATTTTTGCATCTCACAGCTTTCTTCTTTCTGCATTTCTTATTCCATATTACCATCTCTAGCACCCATATTAATACAACCCATGAGCCAAAGTCTCATTCCTTTTTCCAGCCTAAGCGTCCATGTCAACAGTATTCCTACTGCATGTACTCGGCTTTTTGGAAGCGTTCCGCATTGGTACGGTTGCCACATCAAAAGGAGAGCAGTATCCCAATTCAAATAGTAGGGATTTAGACATATCTAGTATATACATCAACTCATGTTCTGGCATATCAATATTATTATTTATTTTTATGCTTTCCAATACAGCCAGTTAGGCAATTAGGATTTTCTTCTTTTCAGACATATTTTTCAAGATACAATATAAGCCTTGCAACTTATTCAACGTCTTTTGTTATCTGCCATTCCCTTAAATCTCATAGTAAATTAGATATCACCCTTAAGTAAGTTTTATTTTTCAAATACAATAAAATCTGCAAAACTATCCAATGAATAATGCTGATCTCAAGAACAAGTTTTATGTTGTCACAAATTAAGATCAAGATACTAAGAGCAAAATGCTCATGACTTTTCCAGAACACCTAGGATTCACCGGCAATGCAACCATGGAATGGTGAAGAGGTGTAAAAAGAGCAGAGAACTCATAAAACTTTTAATGCACCTAGGACTCATCGGCTGGTAGCCATGAAATGGTGAAAAGGTGAAATAAATCTACAATAAAACAAGGAGAAATCAGACATGATTAACTTAAAAGAAATATACTTAACAGCTCATGCTTATCCCTGTAATGGAACCTATTGTCAAGTCGAGCATTGGTGATCGAGTCATTGAACCCATCGAAAATCCTTGGCCAAGGTAGTTTATAGGCATATGTGTCATCTAATGATCACTTGATGTCTGTAGGGCTAGTTATGTAAGCATAACTGAGTGGACACTCAAAACACCAAGATGCTCGGGTGGTTGGACTGAAGAACATCCCAAGCTTGATTCTGAGGTAGCGAGGGTCATTCTAATATAATAGAATGTGTGGGAATAAGTATGGTTCGAGGTTGGGAGGTTAAGCCTATGTCAATGCTTCTCCTCTCACCAATGCCGAGGCTTGCACAACCAGATAAAAGATCTTTCGATGATGCTTGTATGTTCCTTTCTTTCTTTTTAAGCATTTACTTGTTAATTATTAATCATGAATACAATAATGACAATTAGTCATTAATCTATTGACTTCAGCTGAACATGACTATAGTGAGGAATAGTTAATTGTTATTTCAATTGAATATGATTATGTTTATTTTCAGTTGATCATGATTACAGTTATGATAGTTACTCATTAATCTATTTATTTCAACTAACCATGAAATTATAGTTATGAATAGTTAATAGTCGATCTTGAATATGATTACAGTTATTTTCTATTAATTGTTAAAAGTAGTCATTGTCATGTGAAAAGGATTCAGTTATCTATATAAATGTTGGGAGGTTTTAAGTATAAAACGTCTTTGATTTAGATATGAAAATATGTTTGTTACACTAGGATAGGTTGTGGGAGGGAACACTGTCGAAGGGCTGTGGAATCCTAAAATTTGGCTAAGTCTGAATTTTGTTAGAAACTTCCAAAATCTAGAATCTTTATTGTACCTCCTTATATATATATATATATATATATATATATATATATATATATATATATATATATATATATATATATATATATATATATATATATATATATATATATATAACTTAAAGTTTAACAATTGTTATATTTATCTAAATCCCTCGCCCTCTATGCTAAAAATTGAATAAATTTGGATGAAGAAAGCTAGAGGTGGCGAAATTCCTCTCAGCCCAGGAATTCCACCCATGTTTTTCCTCAAGCTTCAAAATCTTTGTCCTAGAAAAACACAGCCTTTAAGGAAGACTTACCATATAAGCCATGATAATAAAAAAGTGGTGATCAAGGGATCAAAATGGTGAAATTTTGAAGGGATATAGGAGATAGAGGAATTCCTCTCAACCCAAAATTTTGCCCATAATCATTCCTCCAATCCTAAAACCTCCACCCAAAAGATGTAGGAGTTGATGAAATCCAACTCCACAGTCACCAAGATCACCTACATGCAAAATAATGAAAATGTATTTACAATGGAATGAGATGTGAGAATACAAAGAGAGAGCCCAAATATAAAGGCCTCATGGAAGCTTGTAGAACAAGCTAGAAGGTGGTAGAAGATAAGGTTGACAACCAAGCACACTTCCACAAAAAGGTGGAATATGCTAGAAGGGAACAAACTCCCATGTTGTCAACAACTCATCACTACATGCATTAAACACTAAATATTAAATAAATGCATTAACCTAAGTAAGCTTAAGTAAATAGAATAAATAATTAATAATTAATTAATTATTTACTCTAACACCCCCCCTTAAGTGCAACTTAGGGAAATGCCTTAAGTTCATAAAACTAAGATGAAAATGTAAAATGGGTCTCGGCAATGAGGCCATGTTAGGTACCCATGTACAATGCAAAGAGATGCAACCTCTGTAAACGGGGAAAGAGAGAAAACCATGTGGGAAAAACCCTCCCCCAAAAAGAGATAAAAACCTAGTAAAGAACTGAAGAAGCCTCCAACCAGGGAAATGTCCCCTAAAACAGGAACAAGGAGTGATCATGAAGAGCATCACTGATGCATGAAGAAGCCACAAAATCTGCCATCAGAAAGAAAACTGCTGATCTGAAGAACCTCCATGGAAGAAGAAGGCATGAACCAAACGTGTCTATGTGGTAGATGATCCATCTCACCAAAATGCATAGGTAGCCAGCCACTGCAATCGCCTCATATATAGGATCAACCACTGAATACATAGTTCACACTATCGAACCATCGAACCAAAGATGCATTAAAACAATAGCATAACCCCCCCTTAATGCAGACGGGGTGAGATGACAAGCAACTAAGAAGGTGGGCCAAAAATCTCTTGCAGACAAACCAAGAACGACGAGAGAGGAAGAGGTAGAAACACCTATAAAGACACGGTCACAACGACGCCGCATGGGGCTAATGTTGTGGAAGGGACACTTGACAAAGGGAGAAAGCCTAAAACAGTAAACAACTATCCCCCCCATGGTGCTTTATAAAAATAGTGCATGTACAACTGTTTCAAAAACAACGTTCATGAACCCCAAATGCAAAAGTGACACTTTATCTCAGTACATATACAAAAGAGCTTACAAATGATGTCTACAATGATCAAAACAAGGAAAAAGCTGACACAAAAGAAAGTACAGCCTAAAACAAAAGAAACCATGTGAGGAAAACGATCCTCAGACCTAAAACACCCAAGATATCCACCATAGAGCAAAAATGCCAAAAATATGATAAAAAGAGCATGGGCCAGAATCCAAGGAAAAAGACCACATTTCTGAAAAGGTGACAAAACCAGCTTTCCAAAAATATAACGTTTTCAAAAAACTGACATGGGACGCAAAAGATAAGCATGCCGGAGTCAAAAACACAACTTCGGACTTCAACTGAAAAAAGAGCAACAAAACTGCATCAAAACCTGAAAATACCTACATCAATGTCTCCGTCTCTAAACCAACTTTCCGGCACTTCTTTCGGATGGAAAAAATACCTCTATATGCTCAAGTATGGCCAAAAAACCAAAGGTAGGTCAAAAAGGACCTTGGAGATGTGCAAGAGGTGGATGATGCAATGCTGATGTCATGATGATGTCAGCAGAAAACAAGCCTAAATTTGACGAGTTGGGGCCTGTCGGCGCAGAAAAAAGGTGCCACGTGGCAAAGCAAATGATGTGGCAGGGACCACGTGGCAAACCTGCCACGTGTCACACCCTAACAGGTGCTGATGGGGCTGAAAATCCTCGCTAGCACTGTACAATCGGCTATTGACTGCTGCAGATGAAATGCCACGTGTTAGGAGATTAAAAGGCCACGCAGTGCTAACTGGGTGAACAGAATCCCACACGGCAGCGTCGAACAGGAGCGAAGGCGGCGGGATCTGGCACCGAACCTATTGAAGGCGGCGGACTGGGGAGGCGCCACGGCGGAGCTGTCTATGGAGGGTGGAGGAAGTGGCGGAAGGGCTGAGGCAGAGCGCAGGGTGGCGCTGCCTGCTGCAGCCACTATGGGCCACGCACAGCAGCGGCGGCCTTATATTTTTATTTTATTTTATTTTTTATTTTTTTCAACCCTGCGCGTCCATACAATCCATATGGAAAGCCCTGCAAGCAAAAAAAAATTTGCCTCCCGGAGCTCTGTCTCCAAAATCGACAAGTTTTATATGAATCCCGACTACAAACGGCCTTCCGGATCCAATGGCAGCGTCCATTTGGGCCCAATGTGCTCCGAAAAAATGCTCTTCCCCGAATTGAAGAAAAATGCACAAACAAGATAGGGTTTGTGTCTCCGAATCGCGGCTTCAAAAATCCTTCAACAAAGCAGCAACAAGGAGGCTCTGATACCATGTAGGAGTTGATGAAATCCAACTCCGCAGTCGCCAAGATCACCTACATGCAAAATAATGAAAATGTATTTACAATGGAATGAGATGTGAGAATACAAAGAGAGAGCCCAAATATAAAGGCCTCATGGAAGCTTGTAGAACAAGCTAGCAGGTGGTAGAAGATGATGCAGTGGCAAACCAAATAGTTTTTGCTACAGGAAGTTATGCAGAAAGTTAATGCAGACCAAACAGTTTCTGCTACAGGAAGTTCTGCAGAAAATTAATGTCATGTTTTAAAGTTTAATGTTTGTAATAATGTCCTACAATGTGGTGGCATAAATGGAATAGCGTTCTTATAAGCTCTCCAATTATAGCCACCTAGGACAACATATGTTTGTTTTCAGTTATGTTAGTTTACAGTTTAATCAGAGATTTTGAGTGTTTAAATAATTAAGCAAATCAAGTACTAGACAGTGACAAGAAGTTGGGGGCAGTTTTGGGAATATTTATAATTTGCAAAACAGATCCCTATTCTGGGGTGTGTGGACGTTTCATATTCCTACTCATTGGAGAGGAAAGTTGTTTTAAAAAGGCCAATTTTTATGTAACAGATGGATGGGAATATGGAGGGAATAGAAAGTTTCATGTTTTGTGTTGGTTTTCTATGTTTTCAGATTTGAGTGCGATTTTTCATTTTTCTTTCCAATTTTTGAAAGTCGATATTCTATCAAACCACAAATGAATTAACTTTTGCAGATCGTATGTAGACTATTATTTTGGAATCCCTTCTATTCCTTTAAGATTTTTTTGTGTTTCAGTGCAGAGAAGTTGGTCTGTAATATTTAATTGTGTTAAAACTCGTTTTGAGAGTCATTTTGTTGATGAAGACTCATTAAACTCTCTGCAATCGATTATGAGATTACAGAAGAGTATGTATATAGAGTTTATTCCTTTTTTTGTTATTTTTATGTTTGACACAGGCAGCCGTGCGAGATTCTATATGAAAATCGATTGAATATTTTATATATATTCATCGATCTATGAGTCATATAATATAGATGCAATACCGAATATGGTGGGCAGAGATATGTCTGATATGTTTTAATATTGATCGATATGCATTTCAATGTTTTGATTTTTGGGTCTGTTCAAGAGGAGTATTGAAATTGCATATCTGAATGGGATATGGGAAATGTTTGGTTCGAATAACAAATTTTCAGATTTGGTTAATGAAAAAGGTTTTATGTTGATTGGGTTGTTTGTTATCAGGTTGTTAAACCATGCATGTATAACGGTGATATAAGTTGGAATCAATTAAATATTGTTTGATAGTTATGCTTTGGTAAAGATTTGTAAATGCTATTTGATGGTCAGTCTATGGTCGGGTTGATTTTAGGTTTTATTTTCCCAAAAAAGTATGTCAAACAGATTGCAGAAAAATCGGGTCAGAAATTATTAAGTTTGGTGCAGAAAAATGTTGCGACAAGAGGTTGAGAAAGTTCATGTCGCATGACAGTTTTCACTGGATATTGAGAAAATCAGTTTTTTTTAACAGTCTGCAAGAGTTTTTAATCATTCCTGAAGTTCATGTTGCATGTTCTCATTTAAATATGTATAAGACGAATCAATTAGTTAATGGTTGAGATTGGTTTTACTTTGATCTTGGAAGATGTATGTGCCCCTCGAAGCAACTCAGTTGAGTGACTGTTTTCCTCCTGAGTTTTCCAAGGTGAGGCTCTGCATCAGAAGATAAGGTTGACAACCAAGCACACTTCCACAAAAAGGTGGAATATGCTAGAAGGGAACAAACTCCCATGTTGTCAACAACTCATCGCTACATGCATTAAATACTAAATATTAAATAAATGCATTAACCTAAGAAAGCTTAAGTAAATAGAATAAATAATTAATAATTAATTAATTATTTACTCTAACAAAAGAGACACTAAAATTTGATGAAGTCAGAGCACCTAAGTCGTGATGATGTAAAATTGATCATCAAGGAGAGGGAGATGATGAGATTTTGCAAGCAAAAAGAGAATTCTGAGCAAGGTGAAAACAGGAGGAAATTCCTCTAATCTTGGGAATTCTGCCCCATGAAATTCCTCTCATCTTGAAAACTCCACCTAGCATGATGCACCCAATGTTGATGGAATTAACATGACTAGGCTTGGGAAACAAGAATTGATGTCAAAATCAATAAAGTTATAAGAAAGAAAGGAAAGTTTTTGGAGGCAAGACTAAGAGCATGAGATCTGGTTGGAATTCCTCTAATCAGAGGAATTTTGCTCATAAAAATTCTCAAATCAAAATTATCCACCTATGAAATTCACCTTCCTCTATAAAGGTAAGTGCCCAAGTTGAAAAGTGGCTGAAAATGAAGGTAAGATGTAAAGGAATTGAGCCCAAAGGGGGGTATGAGAGGATGATAGAATTCCTCTAATCCTAGGTTTTCCACCCATCCTTATTCCTTAATCTTGAAAATGACGCCCCATAATAATATTCCTTAACTTTTGAAATCTCCGCCAAAGAAGAATGCAGTTTTCTTCATGAAGTTATGTAACCAAGCTGTGAGGATTAAAAATCAATGAAAACGGCTAAGGAGAAGGTTTCATTTGAGCAAGAAAGGGGCATGAAATCAGGTCAAGGTTCCTCTAATCCTAGGAATTTGGACCTTAGTCTTTCCTCTCTCACCAAAAACTGCCCTCCAACAATGAAGGCAAATCTTAATGTAAATTAAATGTCCAAGTTGAGGAGATAGATAACCAATGAAGGAAAGAGGCAAAAGTAGCAAGAGGGAGAGGTTTAAAGATAAAATGTTTAAGGCAAATTGGAAAGTTTGATCAAGGCCAAGCATGTAGAGGTGGCAGAAGTCCTCTCTTCCGCGGAATTCGGCCATCAAGAATTCCTCAAAACTAAAATCTCTGCCCCCTTCAATTATGAAGTTTTCTTGCAAATTTGATCAATTAAATGATTCTATGAATCTAATGGAGGCAAAGAGAAGTGAAATTTGACAAATTCTTGAAGCGTAAAGTCAGTATTTTGGGGTCAAGATGATGAAAGAACAAGTCTGGTCCGAACTCCTCTAATCCTAGGAATTCTGCCATGAGTTTAAAAGGCCAAAAGGGATGCAAGACAAACTAAAACCCCTCCTAGACACTCAAAATGATGAGATCTGCCAAGCACTAATGAGGACTATCAATGAAATAAGAGTTTGGAGAGGGCGTAATTTTCATGGAAGAGGAATATCATTCCTCAACTCTCAAAATCTCCTCCATGGGCTGAAAATGGAGGACAAAAGGACCAAATTTGCACAATTGGAGAAGATAACAAGTTAATTTCCCTCTTTGTCCTTTCGCTAATGGAAAATCAAGCAATTAAGGATAACGTGAAGCCAATTTGAGAGATGGTGAAATTACTCTCAAATTTGTTATTCCACCCGAGATTTGTCCTCTAGAACTAAACTCTCCACCAAAATGCTACTCAATATAGCCGAAATTTGAGATTTTGATCTCAATTGTTCAAATAGCAGAAAACAGCAATTTCATCAGCACTAAGGCAGCAAGCTATTAAAAGGAGGAAGCAAATAATATTGGAGAGGGCAGCAGTCCATCTTAGGAGAATAATTACATCCTTCCAATAATTTGGAAACTCTAAGAGGCTAGATTGTGGAAGCAACAAGTTCAGATTTTCTCCCAGAAAGCAGAAGTTGCAAGATCAAAATCATCTTAGTAGTAAAAAATAAAACATGGGACTTGCGAGAAGGAAGAGAAATTTGGTCAAATGCCATTTGCCTTTTTGTATTGATGCAGAGGAAAGTGGAATTTAGGTGCAATTCCAACATTATTTATTTCACTTTGTTTATTTCCTATCAATTTTGTTAGCTTAATACTTTTTTCTCTCTTTGTTTTGCAAGGTAAATCATTCAAGGAGAGGCTTGTAAGGCAAGGAAATGATGGCAAGGTTAAGCTTGAGAACTACAGGTGAAAAGGAGATTCAATTCAGATTATCAAAGGCAAGATCAAGATCAAGTTCATGAAAATGTAAGTTCAAGTCATAGCAATGAGAAGATTTCTAGGAAAGAAGATGAAGAAAATTTAAGAAGATGAAGTAATTTGGGAATATGCCATCACAATTGAAGGCTTGGCAATGTTGAGTATCAAGAGATATTTTCTTATCGCCAAAAGGATTGATCAAGTCTACAAGATAAATGCTGAGATGCAACCTAAGTGTCTTCCACCAATCAGAAAATTCCACTTGCATGTACATTCAATCATATCATGCCAAGTGCACAATTTTCTTATTGGTTTTCAAAATCATTGTAATTTTCTCATTGGCCCACAAAATGGTGCCTTCGTGTAATTGGTTGATAGGGTGGAAACCCTAATTAGGGTTTGTAGGGATTAATCTTGACCCTTGATCTTGAATCCATCTTGGCTCTTTATTGTAATTGAACAACCAAGCCCTTCCAATTTGTAACGAGTTATATAGAGTTAGATTCAAGAGGTTAGGAGACTAGAGAGAAGTTAGCTAGTAGTAGTAGGTAGAGTAGGAGGATATTTGATCAAACTGTTGTCATAAAGCTATCAAAGTAAATGAGGAGTCCTTGTTGCTCTTCATGGTGGATTATTGAATGTTGCTTTGAAGTATAGCATGGTTTCTTCGATTCCTCAATTAGATTAGATTGTATTTCATGTTAAGTAGAAGTAGAAGTAGATTGGATGGAAGATTTTGTTGAATGGTGATTAATGGTGAAGCTAGTGCTCATACCTATTGTTACTTGTTGATTGCAAGTAAAAATGTAAACTTAGTTTGGGCCTAAATTGCAAATGTTTGACTTCTATTGGCGATATTCATTTAGATTGTGCCTTGATAGGGTATTTGAATGAGTATTGGCAATGTGAAAATCATTCTTGCATCTATAGAAGCTACAACCCTCCTATGCCTAATTGATTTGGCAAAGCAAGGATTGGTCAAAGGCTCACCCCATCATCAACATTGTCTTAGATTCTTAGAGTTTGATAGCTTTTATTTGCTTGGAAGTTATTTGGTTGGAAGTGTTTGAAAAAGTTATAGTGTTGTTGATATCCATTGAATGAAAAGCATAAGTCCCCTAGTGATAACTAGCATATCACATCACTAAAACTTAGTGAAAGTCCACAATGAGAAGGAACCTTGAAGTTGTCTACTTTGACCACCAAATTTGTCTACATTTTTTAGCATATGAGCATCCTTATCCAAGAGAGAGTTGGAGATTCGATATTTCATCTTGGGATATTAGGTATTTGATTCTACACATTGCAGTGGAGCAAAACTCACATCAACACCACCAATGAAAATCACATTTTGACTGCGTTATATGAATTTGGGCGAGTTTTTAATACAGAACCTGCAGTTTTTTTTTGCATTTACTTGAGAGTTATATAGAAAGAAATTGCCACAAGGTTTTCAAAAATGTGTGGGAGATTTTTTGGAGATTTTTTCAACAAAGATTTTAATGACTGAAAACCCTCTCTTCTAGATTACCGAAATAGATTTCAAATAATCCAGCGTAGCAATTAATTAGTTCATATATCCATAACAAGATTTCAGTTTTTTTTAAATATAATACTTATTAAAGGCAATGACGAAGGAAATTTGTTCATTTTTTAGACAAAGTATCATAAAACTAACAAAACCTTCACATACCTCCATATCCTTCATTGTAGTCTCATTGGCCCTTATCAACTCTTCATCTTGTGAAGACATGTCAAGAGAATCACCAGTCGATAATTTTCCAACCTGTAAGAAGCATAAGTATTACTAAACATAAACAATATCAAGTTTCTCTTATGTCGAAGTCTATGGACTAAATTTTGTACAGACAAATTTCTAGCAGTCAGAACCAAAGTTGTGAACACAAATGTAATTCCAAGCACGTAGTTTTTTGGTATCTAAAGAAAAATTAAATATTATCACTGCAGACCTCGTGCTAATGCAAACCAAGATTACCTTGAGCCCAAGTTCTTTAACAAGATTTGGTGTTGAAATGGTTGCCCTGGATCTAACTCCATACTGATCAAAGACCTGCCAGAAACCCAGAGAAAGTGTTATAGAAGCGTCAAAGCACTGATCTAGCCTTCAACCGTTACATTTACTTTTGACTACTAAAGCTTGTGAAATACTTTGGACTTTAATGATCATTTCTTATTAGTTCTTAACCAAATTCAACTGAATGTGCTTCAGATTCAGGCTGAGAAACTCATAAGTTAGATGCATGTCTAAATTTGTAGAACCACAGAAACCTAAGAGGCTTCCATGATTGCATCCAGAGTGAAGTCTCCATCCAGTAGCAAGACCCCTCAATAACTGGTTTATACAGTTGTTGTAACTTCTAAAAACTAGAAGTAACACGCAGCCTATAGACCACACTATTTTTTGCAGAGATCTAATAATTTGTTTCTTTACTTCCAGAGATCTTCATGGAATGTTTCCATCTTGATCATAGAGGTTCAGGTTTCTCAAATAATTCAAATAAATAAAGATACCAGCAATGTTCTTTTGTCATTGATAATACATGTACAGGGATAAACCATGCCAAATCCTTTCCATTTCAAAAAATGACAACCCAGGTGGGTGGGTGGTGTATGTAGAAAGGAAAAAAAGATCCAAATATTAACACCAAAAAACGTTAATAGGTGGTTATAGAACCTCACAGGAATTGGAATTCTGCGGTCATGAAAAGCAGTATCAGTTGCCAAATAGACATCTCCAACGCATGCTCCCTTGACCTAATTTTAATGAAAGCAATCAGACAAAGTAAACTCATTTTATCATTCCTGTTCAATAAACGAATATTAAAAAATGATTCCCAGGAAAGGGGGAATTAAATGATAATGAACCATTCAACATATATAGCTCACGATTTATAAATTAAGGACTTCAAATAGCAGCCATTTCTTCCATTACATTGCTAGAAAACTTTACATATTTCATTTTGTCTCTCATTCAACCAGTAAAGAGAGATTTTAAAAACAATTGGAGTATAATTCCAAAAGCTGTAGCCCTGAAGCAAATCTTAATTTGATGCAGTACAGGCATTCATAGATTAATACAGATTTTTCCATCAAAAGTGATGAACAAGTAGATAGCACAAATATTTAATAAAACTGGAGTTCTCTACAAAGTGGTTTCTACCATATTTCTTTCTGGAATCCTTCTTCACTATCATGTCAGACTGTCATTTTAAAGTTTGGGCAAAGAATTTCAAACAGAATTATTTTCAAGTTTCAGTTATGAACTCCCATAGCAAACCAACTATTTTTATTTAATATGTCATTATTAGAATCTAAAACCATGATCAGGCCATCCAAAGGACAAAAAAAATATTATTTATCATATTCATACTAGATTAACATCCACGAGTGACTGGAATACATTGATCATACTCAAAAGTACAACCAACAATAATAGCAGTAAGGGATTCCTAATGTGTCTGCCATGTAAAAATGCAATAGACTGCCAAAAACCATTGTGAGATCAAAAAATAAGCACTACAGCCTATAGAAATATATGACCCTGGCAACAGATATACAATTCCTAGAAGACATTGAAATGAGATTAGTTACCCCTATAAAGAAGCAACTACAAGGCATAGGATAGGTGGACTAGGAAAACTAGTCCTTATTATGATCCGAGCTAGCGATTGTAACAAATGCCAGGTTGCATAGCCTCATTTCCATCAGCCAACAAATTAAACGAAGGAAATACGACAATAGATCTCAGGTCTGCAAAGCTACCAATCACAAACTTAGTACCCAGTCCCACAAGCAACTATCAAATTTTGCAGAATGCACTAAAGCTATTGAGTATGCAAAACAGCTCTAAAATCAAACAGAAGGTTGAGTTAGACAAGGAAAGCAACAAATATAAGGTTGAAGCAAATGGACTACTCTTCCATATTTAAAATAATAAACATTAACATTTAAAGAAAAAAATGTCCTAAAGGGTTCCATGAGATTAACATATGCCAACTACAGCAGAAATAAAGCAAATAATGTCAAAATCTAACCACTGGTCAGATTCAAGGAGCCAATCCAGTGTGTTGTTTCATGTATGCCCCGCTTGGGCTTTGATAAGGATATGAGCTAATTCAGTTTATTCATATGATAATAATGAACTTGAAGGTTCTGGTATTCATATACTAGGTTTGCAGTCCACATAGACTTGTACAAATGTTTCTGTTGGCATACATTAAAATTGCTGAACTATTCTAGCGAAGCCTAGACATTGAAGGATAGCATGTCTCATATCTACGCAAAAGTACACAAACCATTAAAGTCAAAAAACCAAGTTAATAAATAAAATTTGAAAAAATAAAAACGTCAGAAAAACCTATGGGTTAAATACCTTGAATCCACCTGCAGTGCCTACATTTATAACAATATCTGGTTTTAGTGCCTGCACTGAAGCATAAGTCACCAGAGCTGCACTTACTGTTCCAACACTATCAACACCTGTACCATGGAATACAAAGATGATAGGTTATAGATGGATTTTACAACAGTCTGAAAATATTAAGAGAACTATAATTACATTTTTATAGCATTATTAATGACAAGAAAGCTTCTTGTGAACGCTTAATATCAGCACATGGTAATAAATTAGTGAAAATTTGTGAGCATTTATAAACTTCTATTAACCTTATTGCTAAAAAAGCTTGAGATTATATATAATCTTTACAATAAGCAAAAAAAAATCAATGCTTACCAAATATAACATCTTTTCCTGCTGTGACGATACTGATTTGAAGATCTTTGTACTTTCCATGATATCTAATCCAGGGCACACCCTTTGGAAACCTGTTCAGGATCCACCACATAAGTATATTAATCTCTATTTCTACCTAAAGCATGGTATGACACAGACTCGTCAAGAAATTTGAAAACATATATGCATAAATAATTGAAATATTTTGAAACCAAAAATTAAATTCATTGAGATAAATACACATTTATTTATGAAGAAATTATTAATTAATGATAATCAATATGAAACCAAGGAATGCACCACACAAACATTTGTCACTTGGTAACGAAGCTAGAGGGTGAAGACCCCCATACCATGGATTTTCTGAAGATTGGTGTTTCCCCACAATACTAACAAACACTTAGAGGTGCTTATGTGCTTTGGAGATCACTTGTCTTGTGAATTCTCACCAATGCACACCATCATTTAAAACGTCATTGCAAATAAACACTCACAGAAATTAGTTGTTATAGTGATTACTTGAGTATTGTTGATGTGAGTTATCTTCCACTGCAATATACAGAATCGAATACTTAATATTCAAGATGAAATACCAAATTTCCAACTCTCTTTTGAATAAGGATGCTCATGTGCTAAACAATGTATCTGGATTGTGTGATCAAATGACAGCCTCAAGTTTTTCCTTCCAATTGTGGATTTTCACTCAGTTTTAAGATGTGATATATTGGTTATCACAAAGGGACTTACATTGTTCATCCAATGGATTCAAGTTTCAAATTTAACTTCTTCAATCACTGCTGAACAAATTCAAGGAAAGCTTTTAGAGAAAACTATTCTACTCCTAGATAGAATGCAAGAAATTGTGGATGTCTATCAACATCAACCAAGCTAGTGCAATCTCCTAAAGGTAAATGCAAGATGTTCAAACTACCACCATTCTATTAACTCCATCCTATCGTGTGGGTTTCAAACCATCACCACATTGCAAATGTAGACCCCCTTTTTTTGCTTTAGAAAGTAGAAGTCGTTGTCTTATTTTGCTCTCTAGGAAGTAATTTTTGTTCGATGTTTGCGTGAGAGTTTTGGTGTCCTTCCGAGGTTTTTTTTCTTAGCCTAAGTCCAAGTGAGAGGGCAAGATGATGACCAAGGCCTCAAAACTTCAAGGGATATGACAAGAAGATGGCTCAAGCCTGAGGACCCAAGTGAGAAGGAAGGATTCATGTTCAGGCTATCAACCCACAAATTCAGATCGAAATCAAGAGGAAATTCAAGAAAACACAGAATATCCAGCTACATGAGGACATATTCAAGGAGAACCAAGAAAGATCAAGTTCACAGATTCACGAAGATGCAAATGATTCAAATCAATTCCATGAGGAAATTTCAAAGGATAAAGAAATCTCATACATTGAGAGATACTTGCTAATAATCGAGCAAGAAATATTTACAATTTTAACAAACCAAGACTCCAAGCACGAGATAAGGATGATGAGGTGGCAATTGTTTGTCTCCTCCAATTAGAAAATTTCAGTTTCAAGCACAGTCAATGAAATCGTTCCAAGTGTCCCATTTTCTCATTGGCTATCAAAATCATTGTAATTTTCTTATCGGCCCATGAATTGGTGCCTTCATGTATTTGGTTGTAAATTTGGCAACCCTAATTAGGGTTTAATGGAAGAAATCTTGACCCTTGATCTTGGATCAATCTTGGTCCTTCGTTGTAATCGAACTTCTATAAAAGGCCAAGGCCTTCTCATCTATAATAGATTAGATGAGCATAGGAAACTAGTTTAGGAGGTGAGATTACAAAGCTAGAGTAGAGTAGGATAGCTAAGGGAGAGACTTGATCAAATTGTTGCTATGATGCTTTCAAAGTAATGGATAGTTCATTGTTGTTTCTTCATGCTGAATTACTTGTTATTGCTTCGGAGTGTTGCATGGTTTCCTCAATCTTTCACTTGGAATAGATTTATTCTCATGTTGAGTTAGTTTAATTGAACGGAAGTTGTTTTGGATGTTTATGTGTTTGACTTGAACAAATCTGGGCCACTAGCCTTTTGTTGATGGTAAGGGTGCCTTGGGTGGTAAGTCAATGACTGAATGCACTTACTTCAATTAATATTCAATCTTTAGTTTGCATCCATTTGATGGCATTGGAGAGGAGATATTGATTTGAAAACCATTCAAGTGTTCCTTAGAAGCTTGCACTAGGTGGGTGGAGCTACTAGTGAGATTTCATCTAGTACGGTCCAAGTCATCCATAATTCCTTGCATTTGCAATTAGAAGTAGAAGTTGAAATAGAAGATAAATTTAAGTTGGAGTTAAAGTGGAAAAGTTGAACTCTATTTTCATTACATGTTGTGAAGCCAAATCTTTAGAAGTGTACAAGTTGATATCCATCGAATGAATAGAGTAAGTCCCTTTGTGATAAGCAGCATATCACATCATAAAATTGACTGAAGTTTACAATTAAGAATGAACCTTGAAGTTATTTCATGATCTTACTTTGCAAGCTTAGCATGAGAGATGACCTTATATCAAGAGAGGATTGAGTGTTTCATGTTTCTCCTGGAAACATTAAGTATTTGATTCTACATGTTGTAGTGGAACAAAACTCACATCAACAAAAATTGGTGCTATAAGGAGGGCGGACAAAGTTCATTTGTCGAATCATCAACAAGTGAGCTTTCAAGTTATGTTTGAGATAGTGGATCTCTTCAAAAGTGAAAAATCAAAAAAGAAAATTGAAAATTGAAAAAGAAAAGATTTCTCAACTGGATAGGTAGTTGGATGTTCTTCCCATTTGGTGGACTTCTCTTGAGGGTGGACTTGGCATTAGGAGGTAGAATTTCTTTTTCACAAGTATATAAGTCTGTAGTACTTGTCAATTCAGAAGCAAAAATTCTCAAGTTCAAAAACAATATCATTAGAAAACCAAGATTGGGTATAGAGGAAATACTTGGTGTAGCGTGCATAACCTTTCACATTCAGAATCTACTTACCCATCTCTCAAGACACTATTAACATGATCAAGTTTCAAATGGGTTGGTATGAGGAAATATCTGCAGCGGGTGGGAAGGTTTTATTTCAGCTCCCCATTTAGATGTCAAAGGAAGGTAGAAATCATCACTCCAGTTGGGAACCAAATGTTGAAGAAAGAAATCAGTTGCATGAAGGAAGCCTGGCTGAATATAACAACAAGGATAATCAGGAAGAACTTTCACACATCACTTCACTAGAAGGGGTGGGCAAGAAAATTAAGGAGGCAATAGATTTTATTCAAGGAAGGGGAAGCATAGAAGGATAAGATAAAAAACTTGAAGAACTAGAAGGTGATCATCATAACTTTGAGGTGATCCTTGGTCAACTTTCCCTCATGCTACAAGAACAAATTCTTGAGGATGAATTGCAAGGAATTTCAAACACCCTTTGGGAATAAGATAGTCAAGTGGACCAGTTGAACAAGGAGTTGCAAGATATCGCATGCGAATTTAAATATGAAGAACAATTTGATAGACCTTTCAAGGCATCATCACCATCAAGTTCTTTGGGGGGTACTAAACAATATCATGAAAGAAGTTGATTCATTGCCATATGCATTTCAAGATGATCAAGTTACTACAAGTGGCATGGTTCCCCATCAACTTTGACCTCCAAAGATCTTGCCACTTGATATTGAATTTGATGATGAATTAATGAATATAATGGGTGATCTTCCTTTTAGTCGCAAGGGTGCTATGTTTGATGAGATTCTACATTAAGAATTGCGAGATGTTCCTAAAATGAAATCTACAAACAAAACCATAAAGAAGACGATGAAGAATAGTTTGGCATGATGTTACAATCGGATATTGCACTCGAACAACTTGGGAAGATATTTGAAGGAGACATTATCAATGAATCCTTGATTTTTGAGGATGCACTTAGCAATACACACAAGCATGCGTGGTTCGTGCTATATATGGAGAAGCCACCTAAAGATGCATTCCAAGGGGTTGATCTAAAGAGTAATCCTACCTTGAGCACCTGTGAGTTTGATGCTGATGCCAAAGGGGGAATCCACCACCAACTACGACCTCTTGAAGTTGTGGATGATCAACAACGATTTCAACATGAACCACCACTAGCGACATGCTAGGTTGTTTCTTTCCTTGCTTCTAATGTTGAAAATCTTGAAAGTTTTTATTTTGACTATGGAGGCTTAGGAAAAGAAAGTTGCATTTGGATTAACCATCGCCCACATGAATTGCCTTAACTGTTGATCTTGCATGATAATTTTCCTGAGTTTGAAAGTCTGGTAATAAATATTTTTTGAGTACGAGGATAAAAATGCCAAAATGAGAACCCTTACCCAAGCCTTGCTACTCTTGAAAATCTTGAGAAACCATGTTGGATCAAGTGTATATATTAGTTTGGTTTGTGTCATCCCTTGGGGATTCTTGTACATAGTTAGAGTAGGTTTGTCTTGAACCATTTGGTTCAAGAGGGTTAGGGTAGGTTTCCTTTCTGTTGGTTAGAATAGTTGTTTCCTTGTCGAGTCGGAAAGTTAAATTGCCCCAAGTCATTGGACTTGACAGTTATTTGAGTGGCTCAATTAGTTGCTTGGCTTAGTTTTCTTTAGATAGGTAGTCTATAGGTCTGCCTTGAGCCATTGACCTAGGTAGTTTACTTGTTTTTTTCTTTAGTTGTCTAGCCTCCTATAGTTTAGTTGTCTACTTGGTTAGCTTAGCTAGAGGGATCCAAATTTGTGAGAAAGGCTAGGTGTTAGACAACACACTCATGTATTTCTCCCAAGGGATTTGTTTGGTATATTTCTTGGATATCTCTTTTGACTATTTCCTTGAGTTGGAGATTGGGTTCTTAATAACCTTATCTTGCTAAAATAATTTGTACTAAATTTGGATTGAATACATTCGTTGGGTTTGAGTATCTAAGTCTTTTGATTACAATAATTTAGTTACACTTAATTGCTTTGAAATCTTCGAGGGTTCTCAAGGTGAAGTTGGGATTAGTAAAAATATGCCATTGTGGTCTTCCAAACCCTCTACGAGCCTCACTGCTCGTAAGCCAAACAAAAAGGTGGAAAAGAGAGGGTAAAGGCACAAAACAAAAGAAGAGAGAAAAATAAAAAATAAAAATAAAAATAAAAAATGAGAAAAAATTAAATGGTTATGCTTTGGGTGTGCAAATATCTCTACCGATGCTATAAAGATAATCACTAAGGGCCCGTTTGGTTGCTAGAATACAAGTGGAATAGGTGTACAGAATTAGAATATGATTCTAATTTGTTGTTTAGTGCATGGAATTGGTATTGGGTATAAGAATATGTATACTCATTTTAGCCCCAAAATGAGCTTTTACCCATTGTTAAAAATACTTGTTATTAGAATAGGCCATTCCCATTCTCAAAATTACTATTCCAAAATCAATAATCTTGTCATGTCCGTGGTTCCACGCATGGGTATGTTGGGTAGGTTTTTGGTGGGAACAAAAAATCGAAGTCATTTGTGCAAGGTTGAAGCGCAACGTTTTAGGGCAACATTGGTTTGGGCAGCATTTTACTAGTTGCGCAAGTGTTGAACAGGTGGTTTGGGCAGCATTTTACTAGTTGCGCAAGCATTGAACAGGTGATTTGGGCAGCGATTTACTGGTTGCGCAAGCATTGAACAGATGGGCATATGCACTATGGTTTCCTTCATTTTTGGGGAACTTGGGGTTTAATTTACCATTTATGTTTCTGGAAACTGCATCACCATTTTTGACATTGTAAGACTAAAACTGGTTTTTGACATGATGTTGCAGGGATGTTTGCTGAGTGTGGGTTGTGAGATAGAGGAGTGCACATCATCAAATACTGGTTCAGAGGTGTTTGCCAAACTAATTCTCCGCTCAAGAGGGAGCACAACAGTTTGGTATCTAGACTCTGTAACAAGGTTTGGCCACCATTACATCCTGAATTATTTAAGCCCTTTTCCAAGCAAATTTGTAGCGAACTGAACAACTTTTGTTTAAGTTCAAGTTTAGTTGTGTGCCACTACTAGAAGGAGTTAAAAGGGGTTTTGGGGATTCAGGGTTCCCATGATTTGTCTCCAGCTGCAATCGATTCAAGTTTTTCTTTTATTCGAAGCGTTTTATGGAAGTTTAAGAGGTTTTAGATGTGAGTTCACTTTGTTATTATATCATTTTGTAGATGCATGGAAATTCACTTTTGTTGTTATTGGTTTCTTTGTAGATTTTCAAGGCTTCATTTGTATGGATTTAACATACATTTTCCCTGTAAATGTCTTTAACAAAGCCCGTGTCCGCTAAAAATTCGATGAGCGTTGTAAGTCGGTTGCTTCCAAGAAAGGTCATTTCTAACCAGGTCATTTGCTTTTAAGAGAGTCCATTTGTTAATCGAGTCAATTGTTTTCAAGAAAGAATTGTATTTTTCTCCCAATTACCATCTTTTTGCTCTTACATAGGAAGTATTAGAACATATCACAAAATAGGAAACACCATAGCACCATCACTTGAAAGGAATCAGGTTTCTAATAATTGTCGATCAAATAGATTGGGGTCTGCTCAAATGAAAACAACTGAATGTAATGCTCATCAGACACATCAAGAGGAGCTTTTCCCATGTCGCAAATGCCAGAAATTTGATGTGGCTGGCAACTGCTATAGGAGGGATGTAAAATTAATGCATTGAAGAGCAGTTGTCTCACAAAATGGAGTGATTGCAAGTTGTAACTTTGGCAAATGAAGGATTCGATGAAATTACAGACACCTCAAAAGACACCGAATGGGTAGTGGTTCCTCACTATAGCACATTTTTCATGAAAATTGCAATAACCAAATGAAAATGGAAAAGGAACGAATACAGTATACAAAACTAAGTATGATTTTTATTTATTTTGTAAAAATTTATTACCTTTCTAAATGTATATATATTTTGTGTCAGAGAAATCACACACATCCCACTTTTATATTTGGTAAAGAGCCCTTCTCCTGCATTTCACGCCTACTGGTCATCCATTTAATTCACACAGTCTTCACAAAATTCTCTTTATTTATTCTTCCTCCTTCCTTCTCTTTCCCATCACCGTTTTCTCAACTCTTGCACTCCTCAACAGACAAATATGGCACATTTGGAAAAACAGTCTCCTGAAGGAGAAACTGATTCACTACAGGGTATGTTGTGATCAACCTCATGCATATTTGAGCTTGTTCAGATTTTGTTTCAAATACTATGGTTTTTAATGAAGTTTTGGATCATGTTTAATCTTTTTCTTCTAAGTTGCACTCATGTCTGATGATGAATCATGGCCTCCTCTCATCTAGTGCTCTCATTGTATAAATCATGGCTATTTCTTCTTCAATAATCTTTCTCCTCGTACTCTTATTCCTTTTTTAATAATCTTGTTTCTAATGTTTTTGGTCTTATTCGTTGTTAATAATCTTGTTATTACATATTTTCTGGGTTATGTGACTCCACCCCTCTAATCATCCACAATAGACCCAAAACAAATTAGTTGATTCATCTTTCTAGTTTATCTAAATATATCACATTCTCATTGCTATGTTTGAATGTATAAATTAACATTAAAAACTATCATTGTCACCATTTCAAATAGTTAGTAGGTTAGTTCATATACTTAATCAACTGCTAGACTTCGAAATCTTAAATCCACCTATACAAAGAAATTGTCAAAATGATTTGAGTTCATTTCCCTACTCTATGTATTCATTAAGAAATGTCTTTTCTCATTGAATTTGTAATCTCATCTTAGATTTCACTGTCATTTAATGCTGGCTGTCAGTAGCTTTTTGGTACCAAAAGTAAATGTTTGACAACTGAGACCAGTTTTTAGAATTTGGTTTCATCTATTCTAATTCACTCAACTGCAGGATAGTATTTGTATGGGGTAATAATAGAAAATTCTGTAGATTATCTTGACATGCATGCTAGAGAGACTATGTGAAGATGTATAATCTAGAGTAAATACTAATTTTTGGTATCCTTTACTAGCGCTCTGAGGTTAAGTAAATTGTCATACAGATGCTAATTATTAATTGTCATCGGCATTGCAAGATGGTTGTTTCCTGTTTGTCAGAACATATTTTTTTTAATTTGTACAGAATTTATTTCTAGAGGTACACTAGATAAGACTGCCTTGTCTAGTACGTCAGTAATAGAAGTTTCCATACGGATGCCTGGTGCATTTCTGTATTTTATTTTATTTTTCTTTTGTGGGATTAGGTCTGTCTGGCATGTCTTGCATTTTGGCCATTTAGTTGTATGGCTTATTGTCTTCTGTATAGAGCGTTCAGGCTAGTGTGGTACTGTTTTTATATGCATGGGCAGTTTCAAAGGCAGGATCTTGTGCTGTTATGTCATTTGCTTATTTAATGCCATGTCTGGTAAGTTGGTAAGTTGCCACTAGTAGATGCCTGCTGCATTTCTATATTTTTTTGTGTGATTTGATAAGTTTGTTTGATCAATATTGATGTGCACTTTGTTTTAGGTCATTATTGTGTGCATGAGTAATTCTTTCAAAGGCTAATGTAGTGCAGCTTGTTGTCTTACAGTTGTCGAGGCTAGGGTAGCATGCTTATTGTCTGCTGTAGAGAGGGCGGTCAGGTTAGTGTAGTACAATTTCTATATGCATGGGTAGTTTAAAAGGCAGGATCTTGTGCTGTTATGCCATATATTAATTAAATGCTTTTTCCCAAGTGTTTAACAAGTCAGGTGAAACTTTTGTGGTTTCAATAAGGTATTAATTGTTGTGCTATATATCTTGCAAGAAAACTGGCACTAGTATTAGAATCTTCTTGCACGCCAATGAGTTTGGAATTGGTCAAAATGGAGTTGCTATCTTATGGCTTTTCCTAAGATCGGCAGACCAAAATTGTGTGGTTAGCCTGGGGAGTGTACTGTTTCTTGACTGTTGACTGTAAAGTCTTGTAGAAAATACCTTTCTGCAGTGCTGATGCTCGAGTGTTAATAAGTTACACCACTTCCTTATCTTGACCAAAACCATCATAACTGTGTGAAGCTCTTAATTACATTTCATATTTTGCACCTTCAACTCTCAGTCCCATAGGTGCATCAAGGTGTTTCATATAAAGACACATGAAAACGAAGCACAAATCAAACTAAACAAAAATTATGAATACTAATTTGTTGATACATCAAACAACCACTTAAAATTATTACTTTTTAGATATTCCAGATTAAGTAATATGACAAATTATCAAAATAAATTCCAATTTCTATGATCTGAAAAGTAAAGACAGCCAATCAATAAAATTTGAGAACAACAAAAGTCAAGCAAAACAATGCATCACAGAAAATACAACATATTTGTGCTAATAAACAAAAAATAGGGAGCATGGTGATGCAAAACATAGCCCATCACTGTCAGTATACGAAGCTAAACCTACATATGATTGGTATAAAAGTTATTAAAGCTCCCGCTATGAGTTTTATCATGTCCTATCCATAGCTATTAAAAGAAATACAATACCAAATACTGCTCTATACTAATGCCCAATGACATGAATAAAAACAACATGATGAGTTGTTTGGAAGAACTGTGCAAAAATTTTAATGTGAGATGATGAACTATAGAATGTAATATATATTTTCCTTATTCATATATTCATGTTTATGTTTACGTTTAAATGATTCTTTGCCTTTATCTTTTATAATATTTTTTGTCGTACAATAACTCTAGTAAGCATCCCTATATATTTTGATGTGATTACGCAACATAGTAACAACATTATGTGGTTGTAGGTCTTTCGATGGATCTTATTGATGACATAGAAGTCCAAGGAGCCATAGTTAGGAAGATCAAGGTCATGCGCATACTCATTGTTTTGCTTGCCACTCTTGCAATAATTATAGTAGCATCTTTACAAGAGGCTAGAAGAAATAGGCATAAGCAAAGAAGAGCTGCGTGCCTTTTTTATAAGCGTATTATCCATTCCAATAACACATATTGCCATGATCAAATACGCATGAGTAGAGTAGCCTTCTTTCACTTGGCCAATATTCTAAGGCAAAAAGGGAGCATTCAAGATACGACAAACATGACATTGGAAGAACAACTAGTAATGTTCCTCTGCACCCTTGGCCACAATCTAAGGAATTGAAAGATTGGTCATAACTTTGGTCGCTCAGGAGAGACAATGAGTCGACACTTCCACAAGGTCCTAAAGGCTATCTTAGCACTTCATAGCGATTACCTTTTACCCCTTGTTGCAACCACTCCTCCAGAAATTTCTGGTAAGGACTGTTTTGACCCGTATTTCAAGGTAAATATCCTAGTGGCATGTATTTCATTACTACAGAGTTATTTATATTAATTTATATTTGATAATACTATTGCTTGTTATAGGATTGTGTTGGTGCAATTGATGGAACCCATATGCCAGTAACTGTCAATGTGGACATCTAAGCAAAATATCATGATAGAAAAGGCAATTTGTCACAGAATGTTTTGGGTGTTTGTTCATTCGACTATAAGTTTCAATACATTCTTGCTGGTTGGGAAGGGTCTGCTGCAGATAGTCAGGTGCTTGCTTCAGCTCTATCTAGAGCAGATCCACTTGCGGTGCCTCCTGGTATATTAATTCATATTTGATATGATTATGTTTTTATTATATTAAATCAAAACTTTAATGCTCTATTTTGACTATATCTTTATTTCCATTTCCGTAGGAAAATTCTATTTAGTTGATGTCGGGTATCCAAATGTACCAGGATTTCTTGCCCCTTATCGGTGTACGTGTTATCACCTAAAAGAGTTTTGTAGAGTAAACCCAATCAGCAATCCCAAAGAGTTATTTAACCAACGACACTCCTCTCTTAGGAATGTGATACAGCAGACATTTGGTATTTTCAAGCAACGTTTTCCTATCCTCAAGCATGCAACATCCTACAGTATATTTACCCAAACAAAGATTGTTTTGGCATGCGGCATACTACATAACTTCATTACAATTGTTTTGGCATGCGGCATACTACATAACTTCATTACAATGGAGGATGGTCTTCCATCCGAAGTGGATATTGAAGAGGATGATGATCGTGCTGGGATAGCTATGCCAATTCTGGAAACTTATGGAATGAATCAACGAGATAGAGATGACTAGGGGAAATTTCAAGATGAAATAGCCTGAAGGATGTGGGAAGACTACAACTCTCGAACTTAGCTGTACTACAAAATAGGAACATTTGATTGCACTTTGTAGTAAACGGAATTGCATTTTGTAGTTTATGTATATTGCACTCTTGAGAGAGTTTTTGTTGTATGGTAATAATAGTTTTAACAGCCCACAATTTGTATATGAGGTATTTATAATATTTGTACTTGGTATTTCTATGAAAATGACTTTGTGGCAAAAACTTCAGTTTTAGGGATCTTCAATGATGCTTTGAATTGTAAGGTTAGCTGAGCACCAATATTGAGCTTATATGCAGTTTGGAGTTGGACTTATTATGTTGTTATTTTAAGCTTTATGTTTTGTTATGCTTTCATGAGGTATTATGCTGATATGGCTTCATTTTAGAAGATGTATTATGCTGTTATGCCTTCATGAGGTATTATGCTTTATGTTTTGTTATAACTGGTCTGTTAAGCTTTCCTGAGATTAATATGTGCCTTATCCTATGGCAACAACTTTATCAATGTTATTGGTCTCATCTAGTTTTTCTACCCATCTATGTTATATTTAATACCTCAATACCAAAAAAAACTTGTAAATATAATATAGATGTATACATTTTTAAACATATGAGACTTCATTGAAAGTCATTGGGATTTGGCCTTTGAAGAGGCTTTCAATGGTACAACTGTTACATCCCAATTTTTGACCTAGTTTGAAATATAGTCGTTGAGATTCGCATGAAGTCAGATGGCAATTTAATTTGATATAATCTGGTGAAATGGTAAGATGGTTGGTCGTTATGATTTCAAGTGAAGATGACATGTTAGTTGATCGTTAACCGCGAATTCATGGAATTAAGATGAAAGGTTAATTGTTATGATTATTTATGATAAAATAATTAATAATTTAATTACGGAGAAATTCCTTGCAGGAAGCAGTCAAAGGGGTGGAAGCATTGTCAGAAAAGAATTAGGCAGGGCATCATCATTATTGAGCAGACTGGTAGAGGACCTAGCGTTTTGAAACAGGGTACATCTGTGGAACCGCATGAGTTATTTAAATAAATAATTTAATTAAAATAATTGGATTAAAATATATAAAGTATCCCAAAAGATTTTAATTTACTTTTCATCATATTATTTTAATTAATATTTAAATACGTGCATATAATATAAAAATGACTTAGCGCTATTATAATTTAATAATTAATAAAGTAATGTTGCTTGTACATATAAAATTTTAATAATGTTTGAATTATAATAACATTTTAATTATTATAATTCTCGAATTATAACCTTCCAACTCTATTCTTTCCGATTTAATATTCTTTACATTTTAATGACAACACTTGGCATGGAGATCTATTTAATTTTTTTGACAATTTGAATTGTATAATCATTTTCAACTTTATATTTCTTTTCTTTTAAAAATTCGATTTGTTTTGCATTCATAGGTTTCTTGTAACGGATGGAAGTCATAGAGTCAGGCTTTTTATTTATTTATTTTACCTCCATAGTCATATCACGTATTAGGATATTTTTTCTTCTAGTCTTTCAAACCCATTACCGCCGGTAACCAAGGTAACAGAGCTCAGAGAATGAATTCACGTTGCCAAACTTCCTTAACATATTTGCCATGGGTCACAGCTCAGAAATCCAGATTTAATCAAGTGCAGGTCTTCTGAATCTTTTGGAGTCATGTAAGGCCCTGATTACATCTTAATTATTTATCTTTTATTGCTAGTCCTATGCACGACAAACCCAGTATTTTGAATACTCTAAATTTTCCGCGGGTTCTCAGATTCTTTCCTTCCTTATGGTAGCAACAGTAGTACGGAAGATTGAGATATCAAAATTCATGTCATGATGGCTTATGTTTCCATTCGAATGCAAAAGGGTGGAAGTAGAAATAGATAATCATACCATTAATTTAATGCCATCATGCATTACCTTGTATTTAATTGATGAGTCTGCAGCATAAGTATAGAATACCACACCCATAGTGTCGTTTCCTTAATCCTTTCCAGTCGTACTTTCCATATCAATAACTCTCAGATTCTTAGAGATAGTTTCCAAATGGCTTGCTAGTACTAACGTCTTCAAGACTATGCAATGATAGTTTTCTTTTATGCAGGACTATGTTGTGTTTCTGAATTAGAGTGCAATTTTTCCACCCGCTCATGTACGTTGAATAAATCATTTCTTAAAAATGAATCAGTTGGATACTGTTTCTGAAATCTTTTTTTTTGTAACTGGATTTTTGTTATTTGTTCTTGACATAAAGATGCGCAGTTCTAATTTTGATAAGAGTTGGATTCATGTATGACCTGTATAGCCAAATTCCTTAACATTGTTATATGTGTACGATTCGGATTCAAGAAGATTAATAACAGAGACAAAATAAGGATATTGCATTGTAATGATGTTTTTATTTTCTTGATTTGGAAACACGAACATAGTCGGCTATGTATTGCTAGATTGAGACTAATATCTTGCTGTTGGTTTCCTGCATTATTTAGAGTTTATTGAAGATCTTCATCAATTATCCTTGTAGTTAAACATCATTTATGAATTCAAATAGTAGTGTTCAAAAATCTGATTGTACAAATTAATCAACATCAATACACATGCTATCTAAATTTACTGAGCAAATCCAAAATATCTAATTAAGTGAACACCAAGGAATTCACCAAGCAAAATGCCAGAGTATGGTGAAGAAGGTGTGAAGTACCACAGTAAATTAACCTGTTAGTACCAGGAAGTCACTGGCTTGATGGCCTAGGAAAGGTGAGGAGGTGCGGAAAATCAAGAATGTCATCAGAATAAGATAAAAACATGATAAATAATAACTTTAGCCCATGCAAGTTTCACTCATGAAGAATGTTGTCAAATTGTTGAGATCTTTAAAAAGGAAATCTGTAATAATCAAATCCGTATCAGTTATTTCAATATTTATCATTTAAAATGAATTAACAGCTCATGCACATTCCTGTTATTGTGATCTCATGTTGCCAAGTCGTATGGTGAAGTTAATTATCAAGAAGCCCAATAGATGGAAAGATGACCCCTGCCAATTCCAGGTAGGGAGGGCCTTTCTCGTTAGAGATCGTGTGGGGATATATATTGTGGTCCGAGGTTGGGTGGTTAAGCCCCTGACAATGCTTCACCTCTCTCAAGATGTCAGATATGCCTCAGACAAAGATAAGCCAAGAACTCAATTGTTTATTGGAAACAGGTAATATCATTTTTATTTATGAAGAGGTAAGATTAAATTGAAGTATTTCATTGTTATCATCATTTTACTTTCATATATATGAATAACAAATATAAGCATATTTTCTAATCCTATGATACTATAACAATTAAGTAATCAGAGGAAAAGGAATCTGAAGCCATAAATGATTTGAGAGCTGACTAGAACCCTAAATGATATAGTGGTATCGGAACCCTAATTGAATCCGTAGTATTGGAAGCCCTATTTGAATCAGGGGTATCGAAACCCTAACCGAATTAGTATCAAAAGCCCTAGTTGAATCTGTGGTCGCAAAAGCCTTAGATTAAATCCGTCATCACGGAAGCCCTAAATTGAATCTGTGGACGCGAAAGCCCTAAATGGTAAAGCAATATCAGAAGCCCTAAATGAACCGATGGTAATTGATGCCCTAATTGGTAAAATGGTATGTGATGCCCTAATTTAAATTATAGTGGTATTTAGTTGTAATCATCAAATGATTTTTTTTGAGATAAGCAGTTTTTAGATGATAGTCGACTTGTGAAATTGTTAGTGTATTTGTGGACTAATCCGGGTGGTTGCAGAAGCATCCTTTGCTGATTTTCAGTCTCAGTTTTTCCGAGGTATGTGATTTTCAATTTCCATTTAATGGTATTTCAAGTATTTAGTTAAGAAATTTTGTTTAACTATTTTTTTTTTAACGGTAAAATCTTCTTCACATGAACATGAATGATGTAACAGCCTTCCTATGAAATAAGAAGTAACTATATTCCTTAAGTAAGTTGAATGATAAATTAGACCCGGGAAATCTGGATGTTACAACAACAGATGTATTTTTCCTTTGATTTGATAGTGAACATCTCTTATTCTTCTTATGGTGATGGGTCAAGCTGGAAATGCTGATTTTTTGAAAAAAAATTAAAAACTTTCAGATTTGACTAATGAGGAATTGATATGTGCATCCTTTTTATGCCTATGGTTGTGTTGCTTGTTGTCTTTGTTTTGTTGGCGATTCATTCTCATGCAAATAACCTCTACCTCTTGCTGTTTGTCTCTTTTTTGTTGGAGATTGTTGGAGGGTTATCTTAATTTGTTGATTAGTTCAAAGTTTAAATGAATAAGGGGTAACATATTTTCCAACACCCAAGTAATGAAAAAATAATTTTATTGGATGTGATCTAGAGTTATATTGGATGCTGATTATTTTTAGGAAATTTTCAGCTACCCATTGATAGCTGCAAATTTCATTCACCAATTTGTTAACGAGCATGGATACTGAGGTACGTGTGACTGGGACAACTACTTCGACTAAAAATGTAAAAGTGATGTGGACAAGAGATATGGAACGGAAATTGCTAGATCTGCTTTTTGAGTAGATTCAATTAGGAAGAAAAGGTGATGGGGGCTTTAGAAAAGAAGCTTGGACAGAAATAGAGAAGAAATTTAATGAAGATATGCATATGAATCTTGTAAAGGATAACTCTAAAAATAAGTTGAAGACATGGAAACAAGGTTACAAAATGATGAAAGAGTTGAGAAATATGAGTGGTTTTGCCTGGAATGAAACTACTCAATGCGTGGATGCCGAAGATAGTGTATGGGAAGAGTTGTTGAAGGTAATGTTCTCTAGATAATATTTGTATGCAAGAAAAATTTGTCCTAATCAATTGTAATGAAAGACATCTAATTCATTAATTTTTGCATCATGTAGAGAAAGGACTTCAAAAAAGCTAGAGGGTACAAGAGGCAACCGTTCACCTATTTCAATGAGTTAGCAGTCATTGTTGGAAATGACATAGCTGAAGGAAATGCAGCAGCAACAGCTACAGAGACTGATGATGGGCATTTATTCGAAGAGGTTGTTGATCTAGAGGATGATGGGGGCTTCAATACACGTATGGATGGGGGCTTGAATACTCCTAATTTGGATGAAGATTTCCTTAATTCAAACGATTCTACTACGTCCGTAAGACCAAATCCTTCTACGCCAACAACAAGGAGGCCAAAGAGGAGGAAGGCAAGCATGGCAACTTGTTTGGATGTCATATGTGAAAGCACCCAGAACATAGATCAAGACATGAATAAGGCTCATAATAGCAATGTTGATAAAAGGGAAGTCAAGCATGATATTGCAAGTGCATATGCTGCCCTGAAGGCCATGCCCGGACTTAGTAGGGAGACTTTGATTGTTGCACATGACTTTTTTACTTCTGAACCTACGAAAGCTTGGGGGTTCATAGAGATGACTGAAGAGGAGAGGGAAGAATATGTGAGATGTAAGTTTGGAGGAGTTATGTGATATATTATAATCTTTATGAACTTACAATCTTTTTGAGACTGTTTATGAACTTACAATCTATTTAAAGTCAAATCTCTAACTCTTATGACTTGTAATGTCATTTAAGATTAACTGTTGGGGATTTTTTCCAAAGAATAGTACAATTTGTTTACATCCTAGTTTCTCTATGACTATTTGTTGATGAGGTCAATGGATGGAAAGTAAAACATTTTTTTTTTTGAAATTTAAAACCTCAAGAATATGTGAAATGAGATTGATACCTACCAATCATTCATTTGCATAGTGTTTTGTAACATCCTAGTTTCTCGGTGACTATCCGTTACATCCCAATTTTTGACCTAGCTTGGAATATAGACGTTGAGGTTCACATGAAGTCAATTGGCAGTTTAATTTGATATAATCTGGCGAAATGGTAAGTTAGTTGGTCGTTATGATTTCAAGTGCAGATGACATGTTAGTTCATCGTTAATTGCGAATTCATGGAATTAGGATGAAAGGTTAACTGTTATGATTAATTATGATCATATAATTTATAATTTAATTACGAAGAAAATTCTTGCAGGGAGCATGCCGAAGAGGTCAAAGCATTGTTAGAAAAGAATTAGTTAGGGTGTCACCATCACTGGGCAGATAGGTAGAGGATCTAGCAATTTGAAACAGGATACATCTGTGGAACTTCATGAGTTATTTAAATAAATAATTTAAATTAAAATAATTGAGTTAAAATATATAATGTACCTTAAAGGGTTTATATATATATATATATATATATATATATATATATATATATATATATATATATATATATATATATATATATATATATATATATATATATATATATATATCTTTCATCACAATATTTTAATTAATAATTATAAACAATTGATTTAGCACCATTATAATTTAATAATTAATAAAGTGATGTTACTTATAAGATTTTTAATAATGTTCGAATTTTAACAACATTTGAATTATTATTTTCAAGTTTTAATCTTTCAACCCTCTTTCCATTCTTTTATGCCTTGTTTTTAATCGATTAAGTAATCGGAAAGCAAAATCCATTATAATCTTTTTAACTTTATGTTCTTGCTTTGCATCAAAATTATGGTTGGAATTCATATAGTTTCTTGTAATGGATGAAAGCCATAGAGTTGGGCTCTTATTAAGTGAAGTTGAGTATTAGATTTTAATAATTAAAAACTTTTTTAAAACCTTCTATTTTCCTTCTTTATTCTTTCCTTCAGCCAATTGAATAAAGAATCGAGCATGATCTTGGTAACTGCTAGGTAGCTGAATAGTTGGCTCAGTATTATTTATTCAACCTTTGTCGTATCTTGCATCATCTCAGCACACAGCTATTTCCAAATATCTCTTCCTGCGTGCAACCCGTAACTCATCTTTGTCCATACTTTTACCTTGCTATCGGAGGCTCTCAAATTATTGGAGAGTTACAAACCCAATTTATATACTGCTCTTTCCGTCTTTCCTTCATGCCTTGCCGCAGGTCTCAAATTGGGAGCTGGACTCTTCTTTCCAAGAGCAAGCCATTCGAAATTTCTTAAAGGAGGTCATGTAAGCTCATGTAAATGTTTTTGGAAATGCTTTTGGTAAGAATTATCTCAATCGACATGTTACATTCATTACTTCCTCTTTGATATACTAGTCGGTGCTCAATTTTATTCATCTCTCAATGATAAGATTAACACTGTTGCATGATATATACAGTCTGAATAAAATAGACAAATAGGTAACTTTGATTTGGTGATTATTTTGAGCAGAGAGATGAGAAGAAAGTATAGTTGGATATGTAACTCTCAACCACAATTAATGATTTAGAAAAAAACCAATGTCTTGTTCTTGATTTACATTGATCATTCATTAGAATACCTAGATTCTGGATTTTAAGGATAGAGAAATTAATTGAGTAGCATATATATTATAAAACAATTTCTTGCATATGTATTCCTCCATCTGATTCAACATATTCTCCTTAGCTGGTTAAGAATAATTAGAAGAGATAAACCATTATGCTATCTATTGATATTCGAAGCGTTTTATGAATCCAATCATTTTAATGATCCTGAATTTACACCAATTATTCAATTCATTGAAACTGAGATGATCTTGATTAATGGAATGAATCCATATGATTGCAAAACTTAAGCATATTACCAAGCATGAAATTAGAATATATATGTTGACACTGAGGATTTCACTTGGCAGAGAGGCCAATGAAATGGTGAAGAGGTGGAGATATTCTGCAATAACGCGGAATTAGAATTCAATTTATTAAACATTTGTTTTTGAAATCTTTAAAGAATATAATAAGGTAATCGCAAAGTGTGAAATGCTAAATGATCTTCTTGAATAAATGTTAAAGCTGTTTGCTCCAAGAAAGGAATCATCAATAATATGAACCAGTATCAGTTATGACATTTCAATATTTATCATTTAATATGAATAGCTCATGCATATTCTTGTTATGGTGATCTCCTGCTACCAAATCATATGGTGTGTTATATATCATGATGCCCAGTGGATGGAATTATGTTCCCTGTCAATTCCGGGTAGGGAGGGCCTTTCTTGTTAGAGATCGTGGGGGGATAAATTGTGGTCCGAGGTTGAGTGGTTAAGCCCCTGACAATGTTTTCACCTCACTCAAAATGTCGGACATGAGTCGGACAGAGATAAGCTATGCATACAATTAATTATCAGAAATAGGTATTAACATTTTTAATATGAAGAGGTAAGATTGAATTGAGTTAAATTCATTGTTATCATTATTTTACACCTGGTCGATTTGTGAATTGTTTTCTTTTATACGAATATTTATCTAATCTTGAGATACTGTCCCAGATAAGTAATCGGAAGGAAAAGAAATCCGAAGCCCTAATTGATTGTGTGGCAACTGGAACCTTAATTGATACAGTGGTATTGGAAGCCCTAGTTGAATCTGTGGTCGCAGAAGCCCTAAATTGAATCTGTGGTCGCGGAAGCCCTAGATAAAATCTGTGGTTGCAGAAGCCCTAAATTGAATCCATGGTCGCAGAAGCCCTCAATTGAATCCATGGTCACAGAAGCCTTAAGTGGTAAAGCAGTATCAGAAGCCCTAAATGAACCGATTGTAATTGATGCCCTAATTGGTAAAATGATATGTGATGCCCTAATTTAAATTATAGTGGTATTTAGTTGTAATCGTCAAATGATTTTTGTATAGTAGTTTTTAGATGATAGTTGACTTGTGAAATTGTTATAGTGTATTTGTGGACTAATCTGGGTGATTGCAGAAGCATCCTTTGTTGATTATCAGTCTCAGTTTTTCCGAGGTAAGTGATTTTCAATTTCAAAAGTAATTTTATTTAATGGTATTTCAAGTATTTAGTTAAGAAATTTTGTTTAACTGTTTTTAATGGTAAATCATATTCACATGAACATGAATGATGTAATTGCCTTCCTATGAAATCGAAAATAGTAACTGTAAACCTTGAGTATGTTGAATGTTAAATTAGACCCGGGAAAACCGGTTGTTACACTATCTGTTTGATGAGGTCTATGGATGGCATTGGAAAGTAAAGTGTCCTTGCCAACAGTGGTAAATATTTCTGATATTATTCTGGAAAATTTGCAGGCTTTGTCTCCTATTATGGAGTGTCCCTTCAGAACCTTTCCAACTGTCAATAAATATTGGAAATACAACTTTGATGGAATATTGCCACTTGTCATCCAATGCATCTTTTCGTTACAGTCTGAGATTCTCTTGTTCTCTAATCATTGAAAAATCTGAATCGTTTCCAATTTGTTGGCCTCTCTCTGTTATTTTATTAACACATCCAATTCCAGCCCTTGACAAGCATAATAAAAATTGTCTATGGATCTTTTTTTCATTGCCCTTCCTCATCATAACAACTACTCTACCCCATCTTTCTTGTGTGCTGAATGGAAACCTCTCACCAAAAGATCCAAGCATTGTTCCTTTCCTCTATAGGCATCAATTTCAAGACTTGGTCAGTGGCATATAGATGCTCTTCCAATCAAAGAAAGGATACTTATTGGAACATTTGTTATCATGTTTGTCTTAATATTAAAAATCCTAGGAGTGGAGATCGTAAAATAATCTGTCATTCATCGTCACTTTGAATCCCATCTTGATTAGTGCATATATCAATATTTGTACAAAAGTTTCAAATTCTCATTAAACTAGGCATTTTAAAGATAATAGCACAAGGTGTCTTTCCAACTTTTACATCTGAAACATGCATCATTATAATTATATAATGTAATAAATGGAAATATTGTTTTAAGTGATTTTGTTCATTATGTAGTAGAATACTATATTTTAGCCACATGATCCCACTAGGAAAGAGGTGCTAAAACTAAAATTTGCATTGCTGTATTTCAACAATATACTTGTAGATTGGGAACTGATTTATTTTTTAGTGTGAGTGCTGCTGTAGAAGCTGACTGTCTTATATTTCTTCTTTTCTGAAATATATGTTTTCTTTGCTAATGATGTGTGAGTGCTGCTATAGAAGCTGACTGTCTTATATTTCTTCTTTTATGAAATATATGTTTTCTTTGCTAATGATGTAAGAGTTCTGCTGTAGAAACTATAGAAGCTGACTGTCTCAAGTTTCAACTAAATATTGAAGCTATATTTCATATTGGAGTAGAGTCATACAACAGATTGGGAAGATAGTTTTCATTTCTTCATTTATCTTATTGGCTGTAGATTTTAGAGGATACATAGGATGGAGGAGCAACTTCATCTTTGTATTTTTGTCTATAAGCACATTGGATATAATTTGTGGTTCTATTATAGCTATTTGAGGTCTGATTTTGTTCTCTAATAAAGAAGGAATTTCGAGCTATGTTATTTTGATGGTTGTTGTTGTATGAAAACTAGTGTGGTATAATATGTTTCATATGCTACTCTATGATAACTTATAATCTTTTTTCTTCCATGATATGCTGCTGTTTAATAAGAACTTATTAGCTCTTGGTTCATTTTCTCTCATTATTATTTTTCATTATTTATATAGGGGCAATGTCTTTGGATACTTTGCCATCGTGTCATTGTGGCGTTGGTACTTTAGTAATGAAAACATCACACACAGAGCATAATCCTAGGCGAAAATTTTTATGTTGTCCAAATAGTCGAAAGGTTGTTACTATTTTTTTAAATGTTTATTTTAAATATAATAAATTATTGTGGCAAGCACTTATGTAGTTTTGGAATGTAGGGTGACAACGGATGCAATTTGTTTCAATGGGTCGTTGATGGCCCATCTACGTCAACTACATCAAACTATATAGAAGATGAAAGGAATGGTTGCAAGTTGTGCAACGTTCGAGATACTGCTGCCAGGGAGATTGCTTCCATGGCAAAAGTTGACATCATGTTTGCACGATGTGTTATTTGTGTGCTAATTGCTATAAATGCAGTATTGGTTATGGTGGTTTGGGGCCAAATGCCCGAATATGACTAAAAGATAGATATTGGAGATGTAAATTTTATAATTGATGGTGGACAAATTTTAGTAACGACATGTCAATTTTATCATGGAGATTATATGTTGTATGATTTTGTATATAAATGATAAATATATTTTTACTAGTTTCACGATTATTTATTTTGTATAACATTTTCATGATATTATCTATTTATTTTAAAAAAGTTGAAATAATTTAAATTTCTCATTAACCTCAATGAGGTTTTTTTTTTTTTTTAAACATTCTTCTTTTAAATTATTGAAAAAATAATAATAAATAATAAATTAAAACAAATAAAATTAAAGGAAAAAATAAAAACATATAAATTTAACCTTATTTCAATTCCAATTTTGTACAACCAAACAAAGGATTAACATATTCTCAATCAAATTCCAGGTGAACCAAACAGAATTGGAATTGCTATTTTCTATTCCTATTCTCCATTCCCATTCCCATTCTAATTTTCAATTCCTATGCTTGCAACCAAACGGGCCCTAAAGGTAGAGCAATGTTTGTGGTTGACCACACCGATAACCTCATCAGGGCTATGGATGCTTGACTAGCAACAAGGCTCTATCCAAGATGCTTTTGGAGTAAGGATATCAATAAAACATAAGTCCAATGGATCCAAGAGGCTTTCTAAGTTCTTGTCAAGTTGGGAATAAATACACTTGCACACATATGTGTAATCGAGGATGAAGGCGCTTAGCCGAATTCATGGTTTCTTCCATTTAGGGTGCATCTCCTAGTTGTTGGATAGGTGGTAGTGGAGTCGATAAAAGGGTCTTGGTTTTGCACAAGTTTAATCCTTGAATTATTCAAGAAGATTTCTTTGGGTGGGTGCTAGATGTTTTGTGATTTTCACACCCTTTCCCCATTGCATATGGGGACCCCCTCTTTTTGCTTTAGCAAGTAGGAGTTGTTGTCTTGCGTAGTTTTAGTTGACAACATTTTCAAGTCTCCAAGTTTGGGGTGAATTTGAACAATTTTGGCTCATTGGGTAGTAATTTTGTTCAGGGTTTGCATGAGAGTTTTGTTGTCCTTCTGAGGTTTTTTTTTCTTAGCCTAAGTCTTAGTGGGAGGGTACAATTTAAGCCTGAGTGAGAAAGGTTTACATGAGCAAGAAATAGGAGAACGATTGTGAACAAACCACACTCAACGTAAATTCCAAACACTAAGGATTTCCACCCGGGAAATTCTGAACGCTAAGAATTTTCCACTAGGGGAAATTCCTAACACTAAAAATTTCCCCCTCCTCATCAAAGCAAAAGAGATGCAAGATCATGCTAAGGCATAGCAAATCGAAAAAATTGGTGAAAGAATGAGCATAACAAGCGAAAAGGCAAGTTTTGGGGGTCTAAGTGGCAAAAGTGAATTGGGTGGAAATTATTAATGCTAAGGATTTCCTCGATGGAAATTAATGCTCAGGATTTTCCGCCACATTAATTCTCCCAAAGTCCACCATCCTTTAAGGTATTTAAAGATCAATTGATGATGAGGGCAACATCATGAGCAAAAAAGAACAAGGAATCACCAAGGAATGTTGAAATGAGGTAAAATTTGAGAAAATCCTATCGGTGGAAATTCCTAACGCTAAGGATTTGCACCACGTTAATCTTCCCAACATGGAATTTCCGCCTTTCCCTTTAGCCTTATTTTTCTCATGTAAACTGAAAGACAAATCAAATGGGCGGATTGGAGAGTTTTGAGAGAAATGAATTTTAATGCTAAGTGGGATGAATTTTGTTCATTATTAATGTGATTTTTTTTCACAAACTTAGCTTTTCTCCTTTGTTTTGCAAGGTGAATTCAAGGAGGGCTGAATTGAAATCATTCTTGGAAAATTGTAGCATTGTTGGTGTACATACCCTCCATCACCACATCAACAAAAGTTGGCGCTATAACGAGAAGCTAGAGGGCAACATGATGATCAAGGCCTCAAAACTTCAAGTAAATACTACAAGAAGATGGCTGAAGCCTAAGGACCCAAGTGAGAAGGAAGAATTCATGTTCAAGCTATCAACCCCCAAATTCAGATTGAAATCAAGAGGAAATTCAGGAAAACACAAAAGATCCAACTACATGAGGACATATTCAAGGAGAATCAAGAAAGATCAAGTTCATAGGTTCATGAAGATGCAAGTGATTCAAGTCAATTCCATGAGGAAATTTCAAAGGATAAAGAAGTCTCATACATTGAGAGATACTTGCTAACAATCGAGCAAGGAATATTTGCAATTTTAACAAACCAAGACTCCGAGTATAGGACAAGGATGACAAGTTGGTAATTGTTTGTCTCCTCCAAATAGAAAAATTTAGTTTCAAGCACAATCAATCAAATTGTGACAAGTGTCCAATTTTCTCATTGGTTGTCAAAATCATTGTAATTCTCTTATTGACCCATGGATTGGTGCCTTCATGCAATTGATTGTAAATTTGGCAACCCTAATTAGGGTTTGTGGGAAGAAATCTCTGCCCTTGATCTTAATTGTTCTTGGTCCTTCATTGTAATGGAACTAATATAAAAGGCCAAGGCCTTCTCATTTGTAATGGATTAGATGAGCATAGGAAATTAGTTTAGGAGGTGAGATTAAAGAGCTACAATAGAGTAGGATAGCTAAGGGAGAGACTTGATCAAAATTTTGCTATGATGTTTTCGAAGTAATGGATAGTCCATTGTTGGTTCTTCATGGTGGATTACTTGTTATTGTTTTTGAGTGTTGTATGGTTTTCTCAATCTTTCACTTGGAGTAGATTTTTTTCATGATGAATTGGTTTAGTTGAGTGGAAGTTGTTGTGGACGTTTACTTGTTTGACTCGAACAAATCCAAGCCACTAGCCTCTTGCTGATGGTAAGGTTGCCTTGCATGGTAAGTCAATGATTGAATGCACTTAACTTCAATCTTTAGTTGGCATCCATTTGATGGGATTGGAGAGAAGATATTGATTTGAAAACCATTCGAGTGTTCCTTAGAAGCTTGCACTAGGTGGGTGGAGCTGTTGGTGAGATTACATCTAGTAGAGTCCAAGTCATCCATGATTCCTTTCATTCGCAATTAGAAGTAGAAGTAGAAATAGAAGTTATAAATCTAAGTTGGAGTTGAAGTGGAACAGTTGAACTATATTTTCATTGCATGTGTGATCCATTGAATGGTCCATTTGTGATAACCAACATATCACATCATAAAACTAAGTAGAGTTCACAATTAAGAAGGAACCTTGAAGTCATTTCACGATCTTACCTTGCAAGCTTAGCATGAGAGATGACCTTATATCAAGAAAGGATTGCATGTTTGGTGTTTCTTCTAGAAACATTAAGTATTTGATTTTGCATGTTGTTGTGGAACAAAACTCACATCAACGCATTCATTGATGCATATCAATGTGCAAGCATTAACTGAAATAAAGTTCATATAATACCATTCAACCACGCAAGGCAACCTTGTAATTAGCAAGTACCTAGTAGTTTGGTCTAAGCAAGTTCACAAAGGAAACATCCAAAATATCTTCCATTCAACTAAACAATACTTTTAATCTACTCTAAGTGAGATATTAAAGAAGCCATGCAATATTCCAAAGCAACATAAGTAACCCACCACGAAGACCAACAATGAATCAACATTTAATTTAATAGCCTTCTGGCAACAATTTCAACAAGTCTCCTCCTATTCTACTCTCTAACTAATTATAATCTCTTCTCTAATGAATCTTCTATGTGTGGTGTGTGGAGATATTTATTTCCATATGCTCTCTTGATCTTCCTCACAAGATCAAAGTTTTCTCTTGCCTCATAATATCCTAGTCCATAGAATTCAAGCTCTTCCTCTGTTGCTTCAACTGTAGTTGGTGATAGGCAAGTCTCACTCCCAAGAATGCAACAAAGTACAATCCCTAGCTTGTGTTTGTGCTTTAAAATCTTGTCATAAGCAAGTACTTGTCTTGCCACCTCCATGATCACCATCTTATTGGTAAGATATCTTGGGGAGCTTCTTAAGGAAATCAGTACTTTCTAGCACTTGAATGAATCTGAACTTCGGATTTTGGATGACCCATGCTTCTTAATCAATTTCTTAACTTCCTTAAATTATCTTCAATGTGGAGTTTCCTGTAGTTCTTACAATCTTCATGGCAAATGCATCATTGAATACCTTGAAATATTTGTTGTTATAAAGGTGCAGCTATAGGTAGCATTCATGCACTAGAAATTCTTCTGTTGTGATTCCACATCATCTCAAGCTTGACAATCTTGGATACTTGAACACCATGGCCAACATGTAGACCAAATAGGATTTCAAGTAGAATGTCTTTGTATTCGTTATCATCCTCAATTGATGATCAAGGTTGTCACTGATTATCTTAGCCCATTCAAACATCACCTCTCTTGTGGATATCTTGTTTATGAAGTAGAACATCCAAGGTTCAAAGATGGTTCCTTGAGGCTCTCCAATAACCACACTCCACATGACAATGAGATCATCATAATCTTCCTTGAAATCTAATTTGGTTAGCGTGGACAACTTCAAAACTTTGGAATGGTGACCCCATGGTCCGACTAGCCACTCTTCATTCATCTTCTTAGCACATGCACCCATTTGACCATTATAGCGCTTTAAAGCTTGCTCCTTTGTGATATGGTATATTGAAAGTTTCCCTAATTGCCTTTTCTGATAAGAGAGCTAATACTTTCTTGTCTTTCTCTCACTTTGTGATATGGTATATTAAAAGTTTCTCTAATTTCCTTTTCTGATAAGAGAGCTAATACTTTCTTGTTCTTTCCATAGTGGATTGCCTTCATTTGAGGATTGTAATGCATTACACATTCAAGGACAAGTTTGGTGCATGGCATGGTAGGAAGAAAGGCAGTTGCCTGCACAATACCATTCTTCTTGCCATTTTAGAAGGATTCCCTCTAAACATTGTATCACTTGCTCGGAGCATGTTGGCAAGTCCTAGATTAGTATCCCCAATATTCTTGTTCTTCATGGTGAAACTTGTCTCAAGCATCATGTCCTTGGTATCATTCTCTGCTTGGTGCTGTCTATCTTTCTTTGAATTTGCAGCCTTGGCTCCCTAGCATGTTTATATCCCTGCCATCAAAATTCACAATTAGCTTTGACTTCTAAAATTTTATTAGAGAAGTAATTTTTATTTTGAAATAATTCCATCAAAAGTAATTCATTCAAGTGCCTTGGTCAATTAGAATTCAACTTGAGACATTCCTATTTTCTTCTTTTATGAGATTCCAATCATCTTTTCATGAGAAAACTAGGAATAAAGACGTGTTTAACTGATTTGAATTGAAATCCAATTGCCTAGAGTTCTGATTTTATTGGCAAAATACTTTCAATTTTATTGGCAAAATACTTTTAATCATGCAACTTAAAATGAAATTAGTTGAAATCTAGAAAATAAATAAGTTTTGCAATGTAGAACATGCCCAGATTTCGTTTTTTACTTTATCTCTGATTTTTTTTGGTGGTTACTTTGATTTTTGTGCCACAAGATAGGTTGCTCCCTCTTCAAGATAATTTACTCCTTTTACAAGACAATTTGCTGCCTATAAGGAGATAATTCGCTATCTACAATGAAGTACTTCACTGTCTACAACAAAAAGAAGATTCTCAGCTAACTGCAGAGGTATATCTGCTTGTGTTCAACTTGAAAATGAATCCCTCCTTCCTTCCTTATATAGGAAACTTGGAATTTGAAAAGGCAAGTCCTTTTGGGGGCAGACTTGAACCTTTTGAGCCAATAAAAAAATTTTACCTTAATCATTTTTTCTTCCTTATGTTGGCCGACCTATTTAGGGGAGGCAAATGAAAATTTTGATCATTAACTACCAAGTAATTCGGACCATGTCTCCTTTTATCGCTTTGATCCAAATCTGGGTGGAAATTTGATATATTGGAGGATTTAGAATCCTAGGAGGTAGGTGGATTCTTCAACCTCCTAGAGATTTTTTTCTTTCTTCATTCAAACTCATTTGATTCCTCATCCTTTGCTTTTGGTCTTAGTTCAATGGCTAAATCAATCAATCTGACTTTTCATCTTCCTGTCAACATTCTATCACTCCTATCCCATTATTCTTCATTCTTCTTCCTCATTGTGCAAACTGAGGGTTTGGTTTGCATTATAATTATCATTAACTCAAGGCAGAGATTCCCCAATATAGTTGGGCGAAATTTAGGGTGGTGAGAGGATTCAGAAGCCTGGGAGGTAAGCAGATTCCACCACCTCCTAAGGATTCTTGTTTCAAACCTTCCTCATGTTTTCATAAAGGCCATTCAAATATCTCATCATTGTCTCCTTTGTGCTCATTTGGTTATGATTCTGAGTTGAGATTGGGAGAATGCAATTGCTTAGTAAGGGCAAAATTATAGCCCTTTCAAGGATTAGGAATCCTAAGAGGGCAGCAGAATCCACTGTCCCTCTAGGATTTTCATTTTGCATCTGCTCGTTACCTCAACTTCTCATGTATTTACATCTAATATTCATTTCCTTCATCTTCATTATTTTCCCTTTGATTCAGATCTGACTTCCTCATTGCAACTTATCATCAATTTCATGACCTCACCCTTCTAGATTTGATCCCAACCTCTATGTGTATTCATGTTTTCATCATTAATGCAAGGCGGAATTCATGAGTTCAATTAGGAATATGAATATGTCTTCTCCATACCCCCATTCTCTTCTCTCCAAGACTAGGCAGAAATCTTGGGTGTCTCAGGATTTTGAATCCTGGGAATGCAACGGATTCTGCTGGTCCCCAAGCATTCCTTTTTCTTTGTTTAACATTGCCATTTGTCTTCCAAACTATCAGTACTTCTCCCTTGATGAATCTACCACTCAATGTCATTGTTTTACTTTGGGTTGTCATTCTAATTTGCCTTAAGTTGATTGGAACTCTGGGTGATCAGATAGGCAGGTGGAATTCTTGGGGTCACTGAGATTATGAATCCTAAAAGGGCAGTGGATTCCGCTGTCCCTCTTGCATTTTTCACTTCATTTTCATCACCAAACTTGTCTTGCAAAATCTCCCTATTTCATCTTCATTTGTTAAGCTGATCAAAAGGCAGAATTTCCATTGTTTCTAGGATTGTGAATCCTAAGAGGAAAGTGGATTCTGCTCCCTCTAGAGGATTCTTACTTGACATCTTCCTCAACTTTTGCCCATTTGGATTCAGTTTGTGCTTGCTTTGGACCTCAAGTTTGCTCATCGCAATCATATTTGGAGGAGGAATTGAGTTTGCTTTACTCTGTGATCTCAAGTAACACCCTCCGTTCCTTATGTTTAAGGGTAGAAACACTACCCTTCTGAGGACTGGGAACCCTAGGTAGGGAGCAGATTCCCCCCTATCTCAGGATTTTGACATTGTCTTACAATTTCAACTCTTGAACTTATATTATACCATTTTCACACCCTCTCACCTCTTCATTATTGCAATTTGGTTTCAACGAGGATTGGTAGCTATTTCAATCTGAATTGAACATGTCTTGAAGTCTGATTTCATGATTGTCTCCACTTTTCTCAGTCTGATTTTCAATTTTCTCCTAGAAAATGAGCCTCTATGCCATATTGCTCACTTATCAACTTAAGACTTGAATGCCTAGGCAGAACTTGAGGGTGGACCAGGATTTTGAGGCTTGGTAAGAAGGCGGAAATCAGAGATAGGCAAGGATAATGAATCCTAAGTGGCAGGCAGATTCCACCATGCCCTGAGGATTTTGCCTTCTATGCCTCGTTGTCTCATACTTTATTATTTTAAGCATCTCCCAAGCCCTCTCAAGCCTAATGAAGGGGATTTGCAAGGAGTAGTCTCATCTTTGGTTGTACTTGGTCTAATATTTGACTTGATTGTTAACACCCCCACTTGTTCATCCTCATCATTTTCACCTTGCTCAAAGTCAACTGACCCTATTCTTGAAGAAGGCTTCACTCTCAAGTCCAAGGACCTACCGGTTTCAGACTTTTTCCCCTTTCTCTGCTAAACTCTTCTCACTGAAAAAAGACACTTGCCAAACTCCCTATGCGCCTAAGCAAACTGGAGCTGCAAACAAAAGAAGGGATCGCCATTTGCAATGGGATGAAGGCATGGAAACCTCACAAAAAGTAGCAGTGATCAAAGCATGAAAATTATTTGACAAAGGCTTGGTTTTATTGTTATTCAGAACCACAATCATTCTTGTCAAAATATTTAATAGGCTTATTGATATATAACATAGAGATTTTTAAGCCTTGGCAAAACATTGAGATGTGTCAGTGTCCTGAATAGTCGCACCTAATACTGAATTTTTCTTGTTTATCAGGGCAGAGAACTGTTAAACAACTAGAATTTACCTATTAATAAACTCAAGCCAGCTATCCGAGAAAACTTTCAAAATATTTGAAAATATAAGTACAGAAAGTCTTCTCCATGAAAAGTGTCATCTGCATGTTTCATCAAATCAAACCAGGCTTAAACAGAAGAGGTCCTTGAAACCCTGATACTAGAGCTTTTAATATTTGTAAAGATTGGCATATTGAAGAAAACCTTCACACACCATTTGGTTTTTAAATTAAGGAAAGCATCTTGCCAGGGTTTTCAAGTAGGAAAGACAAAATCATTAGAAGCATCAAGTTGTGAAGTGGCTTTCTTTTCCTGCTTAGAGGAGGATATCAAGAATTATGAAAAAAAGACACATACATACTATTTTTACTCCCTGTAAATTGTAAGGCATAATAAGCTGAATGAATTGCTAAAAGCTTCCATGAATTGACTAGAATTAACCCAAATTGTGATATTTATTACTTTAATGAGACATACATCGGTGAAACTGGTCATTCTGTATATAATAGGATTAAAAAGAGGAGGATTTTGATATAAAAGATGATTCGGTAAGTCGGCTATTACAGAGCAAACATTTTATAGTATTATACCAATCACCATTTTTGCATTGAAATAACATAGCCTCTCAAAAGATAGCTTAAGGAAATTATAAAGATTCGCAATAATGCTCTTTATCTGAAAGCGGAAGGATTAAGGTCAATCATGTAGACTAATCATTAATGAATTAAAATCAACCATCTTAGATGTGTAGCAGTACATAATTGTTGTAAGATAGAAATTGGTAGCAATTGCTATCTCTTTCAAATTTTCAATATTTAAAAAAAAATATAGTATTATACCAATCACCATATTCGCATTGAAATAACATAGGCTCTCAAAAGATTGAGGAAATCAAAAAGATTTGCAAAATTGCTCATAATCAAGTGGAAGGATTAAGATCAATCATGTGGACTAATCATTGATAAATTAAAATCAACCATCTTCCATGAGTAGCAGTACATAATTGTTGTAAGATGAAGATTGGTAGCAATTGCTATTTCTTTCTAATTTTCAATAATTTAAAAGCACTATGAAGTGATGGTCATTAATTAATTATATTTGTCTTTCCAAATGGCAGAACGTAACAGAGTTATGTATAAAGAGCTTTAATCTACAGACTACAACCTATATACACAATTTTCCTCTTAACGATGGATAACGGAGCATGATCTTAGATGTCAAGTAAAAAATTTCCAGCATGGTTCTTGTAAAACTTTGTTTTATTATCAAAAAACTGACCAACAGCCACATAATAAGGTGATCCAGAAAATGTAAAAGGACTGATATATACTGCGCCAACAGCACACAAACCGAGTAAGATGCCTAAATTCACAAAAATTGGATTTGAAAGGGAATATATACTAAAATTTCAACAAATTTGATGGTCTTCTAAGGCTGAATCAAAGAACGTTACACAATTAGAGACACCAAAAGGGGGAAAACTCTCTAACTTACGGTGAATCTTGGTCCTCCGAAAGAGTAAACTTGCTGACTAAAGGAACCGCCTCTGCTTGCATTGCTGACCAACAAATTCCAAATAAACATTGTTAGCACTTGCATGGAGATTGGAGAGAGAGTTTGCGGTGAAAGCATTATGCTTGGCTGACGTAAATCATAAAGATTGTCACCGAGATGATGTAGATTGTGAGACCTAGGGCTTCAACCACTCAAGCATGAAAAAATAATTACAAAAGAATCTCATTTATACATACCGATTACTAAGAGAATGCTTGAAATAGGACGTTCCTCTTGTTGCTCTTGAGGCTCAGTTGGAACAGTTTGCGTTGGATCTTGTGAAGGCGCCATCACTGATCTAACACACACTGTTTACAGGTCGCAGTTTCGATTCTTCCAGCGCTTGAATGGTTTTGTTTTCCTTCCAAAATTCCGAAGCAGAATCCTATTCTAAAAGCCTGTGTACCAGTTTATATTCGAGTCTCCGAAGACCCTTTGAACTGGTTTTATACGATAAAACTGACCAATAAAATCATGCATCGAATTCGTGTAGCACTAGTGCGGGACTGGGACCCACGAAAGATCTAGTGGGATATAAAAAAAAATAGTGCTCGTGTCCAATGGAGCTCCACCACGTTGTGGCCTATTTATGGGCCTAGGTTGACTGGTAGAATATAGAATGTCCCGGCTTCAAAAAGGGCAAAAAATGTATATTGGTTATTGATAATTGTGTGGGAATAAGATATAAACGTAGATATATATGAGCTATTTAAATAATGTGAGCAATAGGTAAACAAGGACGCATAGCGTCAAGTTCCTGCCAAAAGCTTATAAGATCAAAGTATTAAAATATTAAAAATGTATGCAATATAGCTAGGTCCCGTAGTTGTTCCAGATCTTGCTAAAGTAGCTTATCCAGATCTTTCTTCCGCTATTGCCTTTACAGAAAAATATCCAAATTCTTATGTTCGTGCCCTTTCAATAGTAGGGGATAGACATATTCTGACCCAGGTTTACAGAGAGGAGGGTATCCATCTTATATATTATATAGTTATACAACCAGTCATCTTAGTAGAATGTCAATTGATTTCTTAATACTTATATATGTTTAGCTTAAGTCTTATATAATTCAAGTATTTAGATTCTCCTTTAAGCAAAATTAAATTGTAATTTACAATGTTCAATTTGCAACTTTTACAAAAGAATTTTATTCTAAGACTTACATGTTTATATTACTACTTTATGACTTTTATTAAACGTTATTTTTATTTTTTGTAATTAAAAAATATAAAGATAGAAAAAAAGATATAAAGCTTTATTTCTTTATTTGTTAAACTAATTCACATTATAAAACTAGATTTTCCAAATATTTACATTGTGGAAAAGTCTAAAGTTATGGAGAAATATATTTTAATTTAATTTTTCAAGAAAACATATGTCAAAACATGAAGAAGATATTCTTACATATTGTCAAACTTATTTATTTCATTTCAGCAAGTTGTCTTATCATATTAATGGTAGCAAAGATATTCTTACATATTGTCAAACTTATTTATTTCATTTGAGTGAGTTGTCTATCATATTAATGGTAGCTATAAAGTTTCAACCAAAAATAAATAAAAGTGAAAAAATAAAAGCTAACTCATGACTGTAGCAAGGATGCAACCAATAAGATTAGAAATAAATACTTTTCTGCAAATTAGTAAAATATCAATATATTTTAGAACTATATAGAGTTAAAAGTTTTTGAAAAATAAAAGAATATGATTGGATACTTTAATTGGAAAGTAGCATTTCACTGAATGCTATAGTATCCTGCCTTCGGCAGGAACTAATAATAATAATAATACATTTATATTAATAAGAGATAAGGTTGATAATTAAATTGATAGTGTATTGTGATTTTGAAGTTGTAGTGATGTTTTTCATATCTTCAAGGTTTAAATTTTATTGGGATGCTAGCTAGACTTGTCGTACGGAAAACAAAAATTAAGATTTGATTTTGAGTTCTAAGTTAAATTTACTTAGTAATCTCTTTCTTTATAGAGTTCAACTTCAATAATGATCTCATTGTTTTGGATCAAAAGTGTTTACTTTGGAAAAAAAAAGATAGGACTAGAGTTGAATTGAATGTGATTGTTAGATATCATAATTATATATTGTTATAGATTTCAAAACATTGAAATGTTGTCAATGTCATGTTAATTATGTTGCCCACAACATAGAAATTCATGTTTCTAGTCTAATGGTTGTTTCAAAATCTAGGTTTTTTTAGAAAATTTTATGGTCATTTAAAACTATTTAAATTACATATGTGTCTATTAAATTAATATTTGTGTGTCCTTAAGTATCAATTGTGTCTTTTAGTGACTAGAACTTTTGTTTGAATCCTTGAACTATCATTTCATGTTCTTCCTAGTACTCTTAAATACTCCTTTGAGTGCTTTAGGTGTCATTTAATTTTTTGCCCATTTTATTTTCAATTTCTTATATGATTTGTAATTGTGTTTTAAGTGCATTGTGTAATGGTCTACCATGATTGTTAATGTAGGTGTCATTCATATGTAGCAAGTTTTCTTTTTACATCCCTCGTTCGTAGAATTGTTAAAATTGCATTTTAGGAGATGTAATGTTCCCATTGGAAATATGTATTTTACATATATCGATAGATTAATGTAATTTGTTATGAAACTGTGAGTGACAAGTTTTTATTATATTGGCACCCACACACACATTTGTGTGTGTGTGTGTGCGCGCACATGTGTGTATACAAACATGTATTTATAAAGTTACACTATCAACTATATGCATGCATGTGTGTGTGCACGCGCTTGTGTGTGTGTGTGTGTGCGCGCGTGCCCGATACAATTATATATTTTTGTGAGTGTATGTGCGCACCTGTGTGTGCCTATATTTATGTGTATATATTATACAGACAAACGCACACACACACATACATGCATTTATATTTGTGTGTGTGTGCATGTATAGACAAACATGCATGTTATCATTAAATTTTCTCAAATTCGATTCTAATGATTTTGTGTTTAGTTACATATTCAATCTTATAAGAAGGGTCATGAAGGAATTTCAAGAATATAACTCGATCTTCTTTTCACAATGTGTAATTGTAAAAAGAAGCAATTTTGCTAAGCTCTAATGGGAACAATAAGAATGAATTATCATAACATAAAGAAACTGGATTTCATTCAATACATTATTCATTCAAGCCAAGAAAATCTTTAGTTTTGGATGTGATTCATTTGAGCCAAGCTCATATTATGTTAACATACCAAGGTTCTAGATTATTGAGTGGGGAGGGGTGAATAAGTAATCCACCAACTTCAAACTTCAAAAAATAACTTATCAAATTGATTAACCAAAACCAAACTCATCATAAATTTATTCATTCATCCATTCAAGTTAACTTCTAAAACTTAACCATAAAGAAACATGTAGAAGCATCCACAAGTAACACAATAACATAGAGATTTTTATCATGGAAACCTTATGTCAAAGGAAAAAACCACAACAGGAATTGATAGCCACAAATATTTTGCACTCTTCTAAAATGCACAGTGTTAAGGGGTTGGCCCTATTAGGAACTTCTAATAACAATGTCTAGTTAAGAACAAACCCAGTTAAGAGTCACCTGAGCAAGGTATTTACCTCTAGTCCTATTAGGAGCTTTACCCTATTAGGGGTAACCATATGAAAGGGTTTTCTAACTTGAATTAATGAGCCACTTGGTTAAAGGAATTAACTTCATATACTGCTAAAGATCTTACTTACCCTCTTAAAATCAACCTTGTTTAAGGCTTTTAACTTGTCAACCTATTAGGATTAACCAATTATAATGATCCAGAAATAACCATTTGCATTGCTTGAACATGTCATTTTTAGTTCACCGTATACATCTCCTAGTAGGCTTTTAACTACCATCTTGATTGCAAAACCCTTGTCGATCACAACCGCTGATCTCTTCTCTCACACTCTATAAAATAACTCTTTTCCATATACATATATGTTTCATTATTACGTAACTCCAATCCTAGATGTATTTGTTAGAAATAATAGTCCACCAAGATAACTAAGAGAGGGGGGGAGAGGGGGGTGAATCAGTTATCCAATAATTAAAACATTTATCAACCTTAAACAATCTTATCCATTCAACCAAAATAAATAGTAACCATAACAAGGTGCACATAGACAATTACACCAGATATCTTAACTAGGAAAACCCTTGATCAGAGGGAAAACCCTGGTGGGAATGATGCCCATGAGATGATGTATTAATATAAATATTCTTTGTTAGAGGATAGACCCTATTAGGAGCCTATTACAACACTTAGTACATATGAGTCCCTGTTAGGAGACTCTGAATCCTTGTTAGAAGATTCCAACCCTGTTAGGAGTTGTAGAAGATAGAAGGACCCACTGTCCAAACAGCTCCTGGGGTAAGACCATTAAACTCATTGTTCAACTAATCTCTCAACTATTCCTTACAAAATAATTGTGTGTATTGTACTATAACTTCTTTCCTCTGTCCTGTCAACCATACCAATCACTATCAGATCTTGTAGGCTAGGTCACGAACCTCGGATCCAAGTATCAAACTTTGGATCACACAATAAAACCTTGGCAATGAAGTTTCTTTCACTTCTACTCTGCACTACTCAGCTTCACATTCTGCTCTTCAATCATTCGCATTCATCCATACTTCCTTTTTTATGATAAAGGAAATTGTCCTTCGTTTATATCAAATCCATAAAACAATTCCTTGAGTCAGTTGTTATGCCTTCTCAATTAATTATTATAGGACTACATTAAGAACACATTACACTTAGCGATAACATTAATCTTTTGCCTTGCAACTTGAATATCTTTATGTACACGTATCATTATGATGAGCGGACTTAGCCACGTCATCACCAACATGTCTTCTTCACATCTTTAACTTCGGCTTCTCATAATAACAACTTTGCTAAGAGATATAACAAGTTTACCAGAACATGCCTCTATAAATTCTATCTCATAACAGTCTTCACCGAAACTTGCATAACTTCTTCTAGACTTAATATCTTGTGCTTCTGAGGCTACCTTTGTATACTAGACACATAGTTAATCTCCCTTTAACCTCTCTACTGAAAGTACTCAATAATCTGCCTATACCAACTTGATATTTTTGTTGTTCTTTTGTCAGATACCACAAAAAACTACTATGTTGACATCAATGACAAACACAATCATGAATGTAACATATCATCATGATAATGATCTAATCATGTTTCTACAATACTCCCCCATAGGAATATTATCAACATTCATGCTTCCAAGAATCGCCCCCTTTGGCATTAATGGCAACATAGGTGAAAAACATCTAGTTCCAAGAATACCAATTGCAAAAGACTATTAACCTTTCTTTTCAAATCCTCTTCATCAATCATTCCCCCATGTTGTACTTCTCCCAAACTATTTTCTTCTCCCTTCAATGTACTCAAATTGTTTTTCATGCTAAACTTTTCCCCCATTAACATCAATGTCAAAGGTTTTAGCAACCATCAAACTCTACAACAATTATTTTTGACTTAGCTCAAGTGTCCAACGACACTGTTCAAAAACAACATCCAACAAGAGTCCTAGATGACTTTGTCCATCACAAATACTCCCCCATATAGGAAGCATTAACATTCAATCCAGACAAACAATGGTGCTTTGTTACACTAGACTGATGCATTCTGCATCTTCTACTCTGATGTAGGAAGGGGCATATCCCCTAGCATACCTCACAAATACTCAAAATTATCTTTGGGAAGAGGCTTAGTGAAAATATTTACAATCTGCTCTTTAGTACTCACATACTCCAATCTAATTTCCTTTTCATCAACTTTCTCTCTCAACATGTGATACTTGATAGAGATGTGCTTGGTCTTAGAATGCAACACTAGATTCTTAGACATATTTATTGTGTTTGTATTGTCACAATGTATGACAATAGGTTCATTGAATTCTATCCTTATATCCTTTAGCATCTACTTCATTCAAACAACTTGATTACAATTATTTGCTGCTACAACATATTATGCTTCTGTTGTACTTTTTGAGGTACAATCCTTCTTCTTGCTTAGCCAAGAAACTAATCTTCCTCCAAGAAAGAAAGCTCCACCACTAGTGTTCTTTCTGTCATCCACACTATCTGCCCAATCAACATCAGAATAAGCATATAGAGTGAAATCATTAGATTTATAATATCACAATCTAAACTCTGGTGTTCCTTTCAAGTATCCAAATATCCTTTTGACTGTTGCATAATGTGCTTCTCTAGGATCAGCTTGGAATCTTGCAACAAATCCAACTGCATTTGCTATATCCAGCCTTGTGTGAGTTAGATATTGAAAACTTTTGATCATAGATCTGTACTTCTTCTGCTCAATGGTAGGTGTCTCATCCTTTGTAGATAACTTGTGTCTGGTTACCATAGGTGTTCCAATGGGTTTACATGTTTCTAAACCAAACCTTTTCAGTAATTCTTTCAAATACTTAGTCTAAGAAATAAAGATTCCTTCTTTATCCCACACAATCTGTAATCCTAGAAAATATGTCATTTCTCCTATCATACTCATTTCAAATTCCTTCTTCATTTCTTTTGCAAACTTGTCACTTTCATCATCATTTCCTTCAAATATGATATCATCAACAAATACTACCAAAATCATTAATCCATCATCAATTTATTTTCAATAGAGATTGTTATCTACCATACTTGTTCTATATCCAAGCTTTGTCAAATGCTTGTCTAACCTTGCATATCAAGTTTTGAATGCTTGCTTCAAGCTGTATTGAATAAAAATGTAATCAAGAAAATAACACTAAGCAACTAATGCATATTCCTACATGATTATGCAAACCTCAAAATATGAAAGATAAACATGTAACTAAACATAACATGAAATCAAAATAGCACTATGCAAACCTTACAAATCACCAAGTGATTGATGTTTTCACATTGTTGTGGTATGTGGTTGCTCACAAATTCTATAGCATAACAATGGGGTAGATAGTGCTCCTTTTAAAATGAGGAGAGGGCTCTCCTTTTATAGGAAAAGAGATGAAATGGATGGCTAAGATTGAATGCAAGATGAATGGCTAGGATCCCTCAGGATCAATGAGGTGTCCATGAGGTGGAGGCCAAGTAGACTCCATGTGGATTAGGGTTTTGACCATTCAAAGGGGGTAATATGCTCATACATGTGTGAGCAATCTTTGATGTGACATGTCTATGACGGGTGTAAGAGGGTTGGAGGCTCAAGGTTTCTCACACATGTGTGAGACACCTTTGGTTCACATGTGAAGGGGGACAAAGTTGTAAGTGTGTAAGAGTCACATGTCACATGTGACTAGGGTTTACTAATCCTTTGATTAGGATTGTGTAAATGATTAATGATGTAATTAGATGGAAAACTAGGATTAATTAGTGGATTAACCTAGGTTAGAAGGATGGGTTAGGTTGGGGAAGTGAGGCTAGATGAGGGTTAAAGTTAGGAGCCATGTGCTCAAATAGGATTAAATTTAATATTTAATTTCAAGAGGGATTAGGCAAGGATTAATTAAGTAAACAAAGTACTTAATTAAAGGGGATGGGTTAGGATGCAAGGGGAATAGGTTAGGATTTAAATAAACCTTAGTTTGTTTAAATCAAGGAAAGGCAAATGAAATTAAATAAATGGAAATTTATTTAATTAAAGGTAAGGTAATTAAATAAATAATAAATATCTATTTAATTACCTGAGGATAAGGGGATTTGGACAATTTTAGGTGTCTACATTTTGCCCCTCTTTGATATAGCATTAGTAATGTTATATCAAAGAAGAATAAAATATAGTGGCTAGGAGGATAAGACTAGTAGCATGATGCCCCAGTCATGGAAGGATGAGGAAGGATGACAAGGGTGGAAAGGAGAACATGGATGTTCTCTCGAAATGGATGGGAGGATGGAAGGGAGTTATGCTGCAATGGTGTGAACAACCTAAGTTTGATATTGTATTCAACACTATGCACCAAGGTATGAGGAACCAAGATGACAATGTGTCAAGTACGTAAAAACAGAGATCTAATACAACCATATGCCTTATGAAACCATGATATGGAAGACCATGATTCCTGGGGTCAATAGGATGCAAAGAACATGATAAATGCAAAACATACTAATGCATACAAGTAACAAGAAATCATGCACGATAAACCAAAAGCAAAGCAAAAATCTGCCCCTAGTCAAGCTGAAAACTCATTAATGGATTGATTGATGATGAGTGATTAAGGATGGCAAAGCTAATGCTAAGCATAATGCACATCCAAGGATTGGGAAGGATTCATCCATGAGAATGTTTGAATATGGTTAATTGGTTATCAGCTGAATAGGTCAAATTGATGAATTGATTAAGGATTGATGTACAAGATGGAAAGATTAGATTGATTGGATTAGTATTGATTGCACAAGTGATTGTGATTTTTTTGATTTTTTGATTTTATGGCGGATAGAAGAATGAACATGGATGAGATTGGAAGAATGATGTTGATAGGATGAAGAATGATTAGAGTAGAATCGATATTGATTTGATGTGAAAGGATTAGAAGAAGGGAAATTTGATTGAATTAGAGGATAAATGAATTTGATTGCAGTGAGTTGGAAGAATGAGATTTAATGTTATATGAATGAATGCATATAATGGATAGAAATGAATTGAGTGAATGAATGTGGAATAGAATGGATTAGGACCAATGACAAGGGAGAACCAAGGCATGGTAAATGGATGGGAAAGCAATGTGAGTCAGTGGATGACAGGAATGGTGAAAGGATATGAGGGGCCAAATGATATGGTGTTGGAAAATGCGGAGCCAAGGACCATGTTTCAAAGGAGTCCAAATGCCCCATACCAAGGATAGGAAAATGGAAGAAAATATGGTTGGAAAGGATGTGTGAAAATGGAAACATGGTATGAAGGATATCATGCGGAGGAAAAGATGGCATGTCTTCTTCCAAAGCATGTATAAACATTTTGTTATTGTGCCTCTAGTATTGATCACGAACATGGGTATGAAAGGGGAATGAATAAGGGATATGGGAGGGAGGATATGAAAAAGGGATAAGGATATGGGAGTATGGATGAAATGTGGGACATGAAATGGAGGAAAGGTAGGGACAACCAAGATCAAGGACATATAGAATAAGGATGGAAGTATGTAGGTGTATGGATGGAAGAGGGATGAAATGAACATGACAAGGACTATGGAATGCAAGAGATGGATAGTATGTCAAGATCAAATATATGGAAGAATTATGGAAATATGTAGGAAAATGTATGGACAATGCGCAAGGGATATGGAAAGTGCATATGGATGGATGAAAGGAAAGTGAAAGTCAAGATCAAAGATGGAAAGGGATAATGAATGGTAAATGGAAGTATGGAAGATATGTATGGAAGTTTGGTATGGATGGAGCTTGCCCCCAGTGTAGAGTGCAAGTGGAAGAGGAAAAGTGAATGGATGGATAAGCAAAATTGGAAGGCAATGGATACATGATAGGAGAATGAAGGGCAGTCTCAAGCATCTATTTTCATGGATGGTATCCCTTGGTATTTTTTCCTTTTTTCTTTCTTTGTTATTTTCAAGGAATTTTTGCTATTTTCTCATACATGTTGTTAGGGTAGTGAATGTCTTATGAAAAAGGTTGGATTAATGGGGTGGCGGGGGTGGGAGAAAGACATGGTTGGTGGACACTAGGTTGGAAGACTTGTGAGTGAGTGGACGAAGGAGACGAAAAGATCGCCATTGGCACACACCTTGAAGGGTGATGGAAAGGAGGAAATTGTGGAGGGTATGTGGGAGAAAGTTTAAATTTTGGGATATATGGACCCAAAATGGATGAAGGAGATGACAGATTTGGAATGGTGGATTTTGGGGCATAAGGATCCAAAATGGATTTAGAAAATGGAAGTTGGGATGAATGATGAATGCGGGAAGCCTTTGGATTAGCAAAATTGGATGTCATTTGGAATCTTTCTTTGAGATTCATTGCTACATTAAGTAGCTTTGGTATCCACAAAATTTTTTCTTTTTGCACTTTCAGCCTTTGTGGCCTTTTGATTTTGCTTTGGATTATATATGTCTTTTCTTGAACATGTCGTTTAGAGGGGACATGTTGATCCTTGGGCTTTTGCAGATTTTTGACTTTATTCACTTTTTCTATAGCATTCAATTTGCTTCCATTGGCTATGGTATGGGTGCATGAAGGTAAAGGAGATGAAGAGCGTACAGATGGTGAACATTGGAAGGAATTCAAGGATGTGTGCCTTTGTTGATCTTTGCTAGGAGCATGAGTAGATGAAGTGGAAGACATGGATATGGTGGATGAATGTATGTAGGGATCCAAAATGGATGGAAGGGATGAAGGGTTTGATGGGGGAACATAAGGACCTAGAATGGATGGAAGTGAGGAAGGAATGGGAATATGATATAAGGTCCTAAAATGGACTTGGAAGATGAATGATGGAAAGCTTTAGGATTGGATGGAGGAGTTTTGGATTTGGAAGGAGTGGAAGGTATACCAACATCTTGAGAGATTGTTTCTTCAATGGGATACTTATCATTTTCAATACAAGATGTAAGTCGAGATAGATGGGGTTCGTGAGTGGATTGGATAGGTGTGATAGGGTCATGTAGAAGATTAGGCTCACAAGGGGGATTATAAGGGATAATAGGATTGCGAGATGGAGTGGAATCATGAAAGGAAAATGGAGGGGTGCTTTGATCTTGACTTGAAAGAGGATCATGGAGTGGAATACATGGATCATGAGATGGAGTGATTTGATCTTGACATGGAGGAGTATTAATGGATGGCATGGAAGGAAGTTCTTCATGAAGTGGAGGATCTATGGAGGTGAACTCATAAGATGGAGTGGAATTGGAAGTACATGGAATGCCTTGATCTTGATTAGGAAGGGAATCATGAGATGGACTAGGAGGGATAAATGGATCTTGAGGGATAAGGGAACGATGGGATGAAGAAATGCTTGGATCTAGAGGAGAAGAGGCATCTATAATGTCATGCTTTGGAGGAAGGTTGTGAGATGGAATTAGGGGTATCACTTCCGGTGATTGGATTACTTTATCTTGTTCTTTACACTTAGCCAAGAGTGATGTGAAAAACCCCTTATGAGATGGGGATGAGGTTTTTGGAGGATTAGGATTATGTGAAGGTTGAACGATGGGTAGGGGATTGCATGGAGGGTTGGGGTTGGATGGGGCATGAGAACTAGGATCTTCGAAACATGGGGGAAGAGGACACATGGCATGGAAGGTGGCCTCTTGCTATTGACTTGCTAGGAGATAATTCTTTAATTGTTCCATTTCCATGGCAAGGGTATGTGCATTTGAGGAATGGTGTGGACTATGAATGGAGGTGTATGTAGTTGAAGGATAATGAGGTGGATTTCCCTTGTCAAAGGTAGAAGAATAATGGACATGAGATGGATTAGAGTTGGATATGAAGTGTTGAGGATAGATCTAATATGTAGGTTGAATGGGAGGTATAACTCCATATTGTCTTTGAAGATTGTCAACCAGTTGATTAAGCAAATTCAAATCCATAGATGTTAGAAGAAGAGTGATGAAAGATTTGAGGATGGATGGAATATGAACTTAGGACTAGGAGAAAGTTTGGACTTTGCTTTGATTTGATTTGAATAGATTGGACTTGATATGATAAGGATTGCACTTGATTTGATTTGATTGAATTTGATTTGATTTGATGTGATTTGATTGGATATTGATTGGATGAGGGTTTGATTTGATTCGATAAAAACCCTATGATATTACAAACAAGTGAATGTTGGAATTAAAGTCCAATGTTCGTGAAAATGCTCCTATGTCCAAAGTGAAAAATTGAATTAGAAGAAGATTTGGATAGATGAAGAAAGATTGATTGATTTTGGATTGAAGATGTAAATGGATTGAATTAAAAATTGATTAGAAATTATTGAATTTGACAAGGGATTGGATTAAGAATCATGAGGATGAATCATTGAATGAAGGAATTGGATCTTGATGCAGATAATGAATCATGATTAGGATGAAGATTATGGATGAAATTGAATGACAAGGAAATGATTTGGATGAATGGAGATGATTAAGATGTGGAGGAATGGTTTGAATGATTAAGACAAGAGATGGATGAGGGTGATGAACGTGATGGAAAGAAGAAGTGATGTGGAATTGATGTGGACAACTTGACTGAGGGAACCTAAACCAAGACTTGTTTTTGTTGTTTTTGAAAGTTTTTTGATTTTTTTTTGGATTTTTGAACTTTTATAATTTTTTGGATTTTTATGTTTTTTGATGTTTTTTGATTTTTCAAATTTGAGATGCAAAATATATACAATGAAATATATACAAGGCAAAGGTAGTCAGTATGTCCCCTTCAAATGGGGAGGTTTTAAACACTCAAGCATGTTAAACACACCAACAATCCTATGAGGTTGCAACTAGGATGTACAAGGATCAACTAGAGGGTGTCCTTGATATACACAAGGTACGTGAGGCCCAAATCTGTAGATGAAAGAAAATATTGCCACATAGCCGAGGGGAGATGGTAACGCAAATCTCCTCCTTCACTTCCCAAAGGTATAAAGTTCTTTGGGGCTTAGCCAAGAGTGACAATATTATGCTTCCAAGAGAAGTGTCTTTCAATTCACCTCCCGATTTTTTATACTCCGCCAGAACACTAGAGTTGAGGTCATCCCAAGGGGTGATGAAATCCCCAAGCAAGCCTCCTAAAAAGAAGAACAAGACCACTTATTTCTTATGCACCCAAGATCGCCCAAAGGCGTGAGGGGAGAGAATATGTAAGTGGCCTTGGGGTTTAACAGACACATGTTCTTTTCCAATGAAACTTTAAGTTATGTAATCTATGTTGAAGACACATGTGATTAAACCATACAATGTTCTTTCCAACTTGAAATCGTTATCAACATAAATGAAAGCACGGATTCGTCAACAAGAAAGTAAATTGAGCGTGTGCATAAGCAAAATTGTTGAAAATGAAATCAATTTCCCTTAAGGCATTCAAGATTGTGTGAGTTCATTTTAAGCACCAATTCTAAATGTTTGCTAGCCTAAGCATACATGTCCATTTCCTTAAGGCATTCAGGTAAAAGCACAAACCTGTGTCACCTTTTATAAAGAAAAGTGATATCAGAATGTGACAGTTCAACATTAATGACAAAAAAAATGGTATTTGCGTTTAAAATATGAAGATGATGTAAACTGATGAAATGTGTAGAATTTTATGAATTTTATGCCTATAATTTTTATTATTTTTTTGACTAAGAATTTATTCATTTTATTTTATTTTGAAGTCCCTTTTTTAACTGTAAAAAATATAGGATGTAGTTCCCGTCAAACAAGTATGTGTGAATCATCTTTTTTTGTTATGATTTGAAAATATTTTATAGATGACATGTATAGCTAGTGCACAAAAAAAGAAATAATTATTTTTGATGTATATTTTCTTTGTTATAAGTACTCAAGTTCGACCTTGTCAGAATCCAACAGTTTTTTCCTCCCGTCAAAACTTCCCTATCAAATCTATACCTTTTTGAAAAAAAATTACATATTCATGAAGAGGATTCTCTCCTCTAGTGATAAATATATATTTTTTATTTTTTTGATATGATTTACTATTTTTTTTCATTTTTTGAGAGAGCATCTTCTGAAATGTTGAAATATCGACTTATAATATTTTTAGATTATAGCATATTATAACTAATCAAAACACTCAAAAATTTATATAATGATGATATTGAATCTGAAATCTATAAAAGGGTATTTTTAGTTTTTTTTTAAAATTGAGTTTTGATAGAGAAATGAGATTTGACCAAAACAGGTTTTTGTATCACAAACGGTGACACAGATCTATGCTTTTACCCATTCAAGACTGTGTTCGACTGTTTTAGCATTTAACCATGCATTCAAAGATGAGTGTTTAAGCATACAAGTTCATCCCAAAACAAAATTAAGGCAATACTTGCAAGCAATATGGTTAGTGAGAAGATATCCCTGTAGGGCAGCGAAAATGTAGGACAAACGTGAAACAACCCTGCAATGAGAAGGTTAGCACAAAGTTTAGTCTTTGATAGGAAAAATAGAGATATAAATAGTATCAAAATCTCATGAGACCAACATCAACGCGATGAGCTCAGAACCAGCTTTTCGACGATATTTTATTTTTCAAAAATGGAGTTCGTATGCTCAAGTTATGAGCAAAAAACCAAAGGCTGCTCTTTATGGTTTTAAAGGGCATGTGGACAGCTGATGCAGTGTTGACATCAGCAACTTGCGAGAAAAAATTTGATGGTTAGGAGAACGTCAAGCAAATTTTTTAAAAAGTTTTTTGACATTTTTACTTTAAAAAAAAGAAATGTAAGATCTGAATGACTTTCTTAAAAAGCTAAATTTTATTTTTTGTGAAAATAAAACTTCTTTTATTTTTTCAAATGAAATATCAATTTTTTTTATTTTTTAAAATTTTTTTTTTAAAATTTTAAAAGAATTTTTTTTTAAAACCAAAATGTATTGCATTAAAATGTAATCAAGGAAATAACACTAAGCAACTAATGCATATTCCTACATGATTATGCAAACCTCAAAATATGAAAGATAAACATGTAACTAAACATAACATGAAATCAAAATAGCACTATGCAAACTTCACAAATCACCAAGTGATTGATGATTTCACATTGTTGTGGGATGTGGGTGCTCACAAATCTTGCAGCATAACAATGGGGTAGATAGTGCTCCTTTTAAAATGAGGAGAGGGCTCTCCTTTTATAGGAAAAGAGATGAAATGGATGGCTAAGATTGAATGCAAGATGAATGGCTAGGATCCCTTAGGATAAATGAGGTGTCCATGAGGTGGAGGCCAAGTAGACTCCATGTGGATTAGGGTTTTGACCATTCAAAGGGGGTAATATGCTCACACATGTGTGAGCAATCTTTGATGTGACATGTCTATGACAGGTCTAAGAGGGTTGGAGGCTCAAAGTTTCTCACACATGTGTGAGACACCTTTGGTTCACATGTGAAGGGGGACAAAGTTGTAAGTGTGTAAGAGTCACATGTTACATGTGACTAGGGTTTGCTAATCCTTTGATTAGGATTGTGTAAATGATTAATGATGTAATTAGATGGGAAACTAGGATTAATTAGTGGATTAACCTAGGTTAGAAGGAAGGGTTAGGTTAGGGAAGTGAGGCTAGGTGAGGGTTAAAGTTAGGAGCCATGTGCTCAAATAGGATTAAATTTAATATTTAATTCCAAGAGGGATTAGGCAAGGATTAGTTAAGTAAACAAAGTACTTAATTAAAGGGGATGGGTTAGGATGCAAGGGGAATAGGTTGGGATTTAAATAAACCTTAGTTTGTTTAAATCAAGGAAAGGCAAATGAAATTAAATAAATGTAAATTTATTTAATTAAAGGTAAGGTAATTAAATAAATAATAAATATCTACTTAATTAGTCAGGATAAGGGGATTTGGACAATTTTAGGTGTCTACACAAGCCAAACAATGCTTTCTTCAATCTGCATACTATGTCCTTATCATCCATTAAAGGACAACCTTTATGTTGTTCATTGTATACCTCTTCTTCAAGTTCTCCATTCAAAAATTTTGACTTGACATCCATTTGATATACTTTGAATTTCTTATATGATGCATATGCTAAAAATAACCTTACTGCTACAATTCTTGCCACAGGAGCATAGGTTTCATCATAGTTCATTCCTTCTTGTTGTGAGTAAACTTTATATATCAATCTTGCCTTGTTCCTTACAACTTTGCCTTGTTCATTTATCTTGTTCCTGAATACCCATTTAGTTCCTATCACATTCTTGTTTGCTGGTTTGGGGACCAATTCCCATGTCTCATTCTTTACTATCTGATCCAATTCCTCTTTTATAGCTTGCTTTGAATAGTCAACTTTACATGATTCATCTGCATTCTTAGGTTAAACTTGAGATATCAAACATAGTTCTTCATTGATTCTGCTTCTTGTCATCACACCTTTATCTCTACTTCTGATGATCTGCTCAAGTGGATGATTCTTTGTCATATTCTCACCCACAGTAGGAGTTGTTATCCAACTCTTGGTTCTACTAAAGGTTCAAAGCTTTGTTTCTACCTTAGCTCTCCTTCATTGTGCAAATCATTGTTAGTCTCAAGGAATACTTCATTATCTAAATTGTAATCAACTATTCTTTCTTGTATCTTGAATTTCTCATCAACTCTTACATTTGCACTTTCCATAATAGTCTTAGTTCTCATATTATAACATCTACAAGCCTTGCTTTTCAATGAATAACCAAGAAACATACCTTCATCACTTCTAGCATCAAACTTACTAATATCATCATCTCTTTTGATATAACACTTACTGCCAATTTTTTTGAAATACTTAACTATAGGTGAGTGAACAACCATAATTCATAAGGGGTCTTATTTGTGTCTTTCCTGACTTGCACTCTGCTCATAGTGCAGACTATTGTATTTACAACTTCTCTCCAAAACATCTTGGATACATCATTATTAGCTAACATAGCTCTTGTTGCTTCTATCACTAACCTATTTCTTCTCTTTATAATGCCATTTTGTTTAGGAGTCTTTAATTCAACTCTTTCTTCTACTCTAGGATTGAATCTTTTCTCTTCAATCTGATTCCCATTCTATAAATCATTGCTAATGATAACTTCCACATTTTCATGGTTAGCCTTTGGATCAACAATAGTTACCAAAGCTATCTCTTCTAATACTTCCTCTTTCTTAACTAATTCAGGTTCATTATCTTTATCATCACAATCATTCAAGAATCTTTCCATACATGGTTTAAATTCTTCATCTTCATCGAAAATGAACTCTTTCTAGTCTTTCTTACTCTCTTAGGGCATGTAGATGAAAAATGACCAAATTCTTTACATGTCCAACAAATAAAAAATTCCATACCTTCTGGCTCTCTTTTTGTAAGTAGATCAATACCTTCCTTTATCTTTATGTCTTCTTTAGATCTAGACTTATCTTTGCTTGTGCTTCTATTCTTTTGAATACATCATAAGGATTCTGGATCTAAAAACTCAATACTCTATTCTTTACACAAATTTGATAACTCACCAAGAATTTCCACCATCCAGGTGTCAAAATTTCCTCTTCCAGACTTGGGACTATCTTTCATGAATATGTTCGCCATGGATCTCCCAAAGTTGTTTAACTTTATCTTCAAGGACTTGATACTCTGATACCAATTGTTACAAATAATAGTCCACCAAGAAAAATGGGCATGGGGGGGGGAGGGGTTGAATTAGTTATTGAATAATTAAAACATTTATCAACCTTAAACAATCATATCCATTCAACCAAAGTAAACAATAACCATAACAAGATTCACATAGACAATTACACCAAATATGTTAACTAGAGAAAACCCTAGTGGGAATGATGCCCACAAGATGATGTAGTAATATAAATATTCCTTGTTAAAGGATGAACCCTGTTAAGATTCTATTACAACATTTAGTACATATGAGTCCATGTTAGGATACTTTGAATCCTTGTTAGAAGATTCCAACCATGTTAGGAGTTGTGCCAACCTTGTTAGGAGTTGTAGAAGACATAAAGACCCGTTGTCCAAACAACTTCTTGGACAAGACCACTGAACTCACTGTCTAACTAATCTCTCAACTATTCCTTGTAAAATAATTATGTGTATTGTACGATGACTTCTTTCCTCTGTCTTGTCAACTATACCAATCACTGTCGAACCTTGCAGACCAGGTCATGAACCTTGGATAAAAGTGTCAAACTTTAGATCACACAATAAAACCTCAGCAATGAAGTTTCCTTTACTTTCACTCTGCATTGCTCAACTTTGCATTCTGCTCTTCAATCATTTGCATTCATCCATACTTCCTTTTTTATGATAAAGGAAAATGTCCTTACTTTATACTAGATCCATAAAATAATTCCTTGAGTTAGTTGTTACACATTCTTAATTAATTATTATAGGACCACATTAAGAGCACATTACACTTAGAGATAACATTAATCTTCTGCCTTGCAACTTGAATATTTTTCCATACACATATCATTATGACAAGCAAACTTAGCCATGTCATTTCCAAAATGTCTTCTCCACATCTTTAACTTCAACTTCTTATAATAACAAATCTACTAAGAGATATAACAAGTTTACCAGAACATGCCTCTATAAACTCTATCTCAAAATAGTCTTCACCAAAACTTGCATAACTTCTTCCAAACTCAATATCTTATGCTTTCGAGGTTACCTTTGTATACTAGACACATAGTATAATCTCCCTTTAACCTCACTACTAAAAGTACTTTGTCCATAGCAACTTGATCTTTTCATTGTTCTTCTGTTAGATACCACAGAAAACTGCTATGTTGACATCAATAAAAAATGCAGTTATGAATGTAACATATCATCACGGTAACGATCTAATCATGTTTCTACAATACTCCCCCATAGGAATATCATCAACATTCATGCTTCCAATAGTTTTACATTATGATGTTCATTAGTGTTTGACAAAAATGTATTGCACAATCCTAATCCATCATTAGTTGGTACTATACGATCAACTTCTTCCATCAAGCATCAATCTTACATCAAACATCTACCCTTTTCACTTTTTCTAATAAGCGAACACAATTCCAAGAAAATCCATCAAAAGATTCAATATATAACTGATCCATCAAATATTTGTGCTTCCACATCATTGCCACATCATCAACCAACTTAGCAACTCACAATATCTATCATAAATGACCTAAATGTCTTGATTCATGGTCAAACTTAAACATTCAACTTATTATTCAATTTTCTCCTTAAACTTTGTTCAATTGATTAAAAAAAAATTACATTATGTAAACCAAATAAAACATAATTTTAACATTGGTCTAACAACTTAGTAAGCTTCATAAATCTTGGATTTCATCACTTGAAACATCATAGATTTGATAAACCAATCAAATCATTCGTTTACCAATAAAAATTGACCAACTCGATAAAATTATTTTACTTCAGTCATTCATAACTCACTCAATACTAATGTGTAGTATATAAAATTACCAACCTAGCAGCTAAAGACATCTTTAAATCTCCTATACCAATTGTGCATACTAACTCACCATACAAACCAATTGCACACTTGATTTTTCATATGTGTGGTAAGAGGTTAACTTCTTAATAAGTAGTTCAATATAGACTATCAAGTTGACATCAATGAAAACATGATAATTGATTCAACCATCATCAAACATGTGCTTCAAGACATCATATAACTCTCCTATCAACTCTTTAATACATCTACATCAATTATGCCAATATATTATTCATTTAAACTAAGATCATATGTTAATTTGCATGATTGTCATTTGAATCAAGATAGGACTTTCATATAGATGTGTAGAACTATTTGAGATCATTTGTTGAATAGTTTCAATATCAGTATCTAGAATTGAATTGAAGGATAAACATAGGAAACCTCATCTCAAAAGTTTAACTAAGCAACTATACAAGCATGTGAAAGCTCTATCCAAATGTATATATTTTTAAAAATAAATAAAAGGCCTAAGCCTTGAATGTTTGAATTTTTTTTTCTTTTTTTAAAACTATTAACATTGTGTATTGAGTTATAATTGATCATGAATCAAATGCATTTATGTTAGATATATTTTTTATTAGAGTAATTATTTGTTATGCTTATTAATTAGATTGTGTTGATTTAATTAATTAAGTCATTTATTCCTCTAGTTACTTAAGCTTTCTCTTAGGTGCATATAATGTGCAAACCTAGTTTTCTTTCCCTTTAGGGTTTCATTCACCTTTAAGGTTAAACTTTTGTACGTTTTATTTTCATAACTTGGAATACAATTTCACTCTCACACCGTTGAGATTTTCCAAGCTCTATTTTTTCCTTTTCTAGGTTCTCTTTAGTACAGGTTATTTGCATGCAGGTGTTCTTAGCCAAAACAAATTCCTAGTTTGAATATTTTTGAAGCCGTGATTCAGAGTTAGGAACCTCAGCTTTTTCGAGTTTTCTTCCTTCAATCAGGAGGAGGGCTTTTTTTGGCTCACATTAGGCCAAAACAGATGCTACCATCACACTCACAAGGCCTGATATAGTCAAAATTCATATATATTTTTTGATTTTTGGTCACTGTAGCTTCTAGCAATTTTTTTTTGCCTCCCAGAGGGCCATACGGATGTGAGATAAAAAATAAATAAAAAAAAGAGACTGCATAGGCCGCTTCACTTAGTAGCCACCCCACCATCACCAGAGCACAGTTTGTGCTTGGCACGAACTCAGTCAGCAACAGTTGCACAGCTGCAGTGTAACCTACTCCTAGCCACTGTCGGTAGGCCACCCTCTAACCACCTCTTCTCAGCCCAGCCATCGCTGACACCAATGGTGCCACCCTCTTCAGCCACCGCCACTGTGGAGTAGAACCAACTTGCCACCCGACCACCACTGCTTAGCCTGATGTCATCTTCTCAGTGTCTGACATCACCATCTTAGCTGCTAACATCATCTTCACGGGTCCATCTACTGATGTCATTTCATGGTCAACTGACATCATTTATCGGCCTATTGACATCATCTTTTTGACAGTTGGATTTTTATTGGTGATGGTTAGTTGACGGCTGTACAACCATCAATTTTTTTGTGGTGACTGTAATTTTCTAGAGAGCTTGATTTTGGAGCAGCAATTAATTTTTTGGCCATAACTTGCACATATGGCGGTCTTTTTTCAATCTAAAAGAAGTGCCAAAAAGCTAGTTTTGAGATTCCAAGTCCATTTGAGCTCATGTTTTTGGCATTGAAGTAGAGGCTTTAGTTTCCTCTCTCTTTGCATCCAAAATCTAGGTTCTTTTCTTAGTTTTTGTGCTTTCAGTAATTGTTGCTTTGGTATTTGAGGGATATATTTATACGTGGTGAGGGGAGCATTTTCTTTTTTGTAATTTACTTCAAAGTCGACCCATCTACTTTAATCTTTTTCTCTCAATGGTAGACTCTTATGTCACTTGCCTTACACCTCACAACTACCAGACTTAAAAATGATAGATGACCAGATTGCTTAAGGAATAAGGGTTATGGTCATGCCTCAATGTGGCTCAGCCAGTTCTACAGAGGTCTTATGAGGTTGTTATGCAACACAATAAGATGGATGATGCAATGGGCCTTATTGCAATGAATATTTTAGATGGGTTATTGTTTGACTTGGATGGTTTGAATACACCCAAGGCTATGTGGGACAAGTTTTCCACCTTGTTTGTGTTGATCTCAAAATGATTTTGACAATTGAGTGTCAACACACGTAAGAAACTTTCTTAGTTGATGTCGAGTTACAGTATGTGCCAAGCTAGAAATTCATCAAGTGCCAAGTTATTTAGATGTTGAGTAGATAGATAGTGTTGAGTCATTCAAATGTCGAGTGACTAATAGATGTCAAGCTAGTATATGTGCTAAGTAAACTATAGGTGTCAAGCAAGACATAATTCCTATATGTGTCGAGCATCAGTAATCAGTAAGTGCCAAGTAACACAAAATCAACATAAGAGTTTGTGACCTCACAAACTAAGATGTAAACCATTTTTTGAGTTGACACATGATGAATCTCAAAGGATTAAAAGATAAGATTGAATTCATTTCATTCCATATGAAATCTACATGCAACCAATAAAAAAAATGGAAAGATTTGAGCCAGAAAGATGGATGAATCTCAATCGTAGATTCATACCTAACCCTAATACATGAAACCTTTTTAAGGAGGTCAAAACCCCATAATTCAAGAATGTAAGAGAGAGTATGTGAGCAGAGAATGCATGCAAGGAGAGAATACAAGCGAAGTTTGAAGGAAGTGAAAGTGGTGAAAAGACTTAGAAGAAGAAGGACAACATTGTAGCATTAGTTAATAGAACAAAGTATTAGCACTTCAAACAGAATCATATCAGATCAAAGAAGGATCAAATCAGAATGGATTGAACATCGATCTAAAATCAGCAATTGAAAATTATAAGTTATCAGGTCAACACATTCTACTATACTTTCTAGCCATTGTATTAGGAGAATGAAAATCCTACAAAGATAGGTTAGTTTAACAACCATATTGTAAATCCTTTAACAGGGTGACATTCCAAGTGAATGTTTGTAATTCCTTTAGATAGGTACACCATTAATAGGATGTTGGAGCCTTTAATAGGGTAGGCCTCTCATAGGGCAAACCATTGATGATGGTCAAACTTTGTAACCTTGACAAGTTACATATTGTTGCAGTGATCTACCTTAGTTTTACCTTCTCATTTTGGAGGTTTTCTGGGTGATCAAATATTGTGTTGTTCATTTTCATGCATGCCTTTACTTTCATGTTAATTAGAAATTTTACATGCATGTATTGATGTCAGTTAAAAGTTTTATAGATTAAAGTTTGGTACTTCTGATTCACCCCCTGCCCCCTTCTTAGAAGTATTCTTCCCACTTGTAAACTCCAACAATTTGTATCAGAGCCTAGTTCTTACAAGGAGAAGCCTTATAGCTTGAAGAAAAGATCTACAAATGGAAGTCTACAAGCTTGGGAAGATTATACAGAATCAGGAGATTGAAATACATCTCATTCTACATTCTCTGGAAGAGGCTAGGGAAGAATTGAGGAAATCCCTAAATAGAAGAAAATAAATCACCATAGCTGAGAATGATACACAGTACAAGGAGATTGACACCACAAAAGTGTTTGCCAATGGAGATTCTAAGGATTTTGATGTAGAAATTGTAGACCTAATGGAGAAGAACAGAGCTCAAGTAGAAGAGATTAGAACTCTCAAGATTGAACAAGAATCACAAGTCATGATGCTTTGTGAAGTGACTGAACAAAAAAAGAGAGTTATTGAAGATAAAGCTATGATAGAAGATGATAAGAGAAACCTTGCTAATATACTAGAGGAGAAGTCAATTGAGCTTGCAAGAGTTTCCAACATGCAACTAGACACCCTAAGCCAAATGATGAATGCCCATCATGAGCTGAATGTCAAGGACATTGAGTTCTCCACACTGAAGATGCAAAATGAACAACTGCAAAATGACTTGAGAAGACAGAAGGAAGTTGTAGAGAGCTTCAAAAATCCTAATGAAGCTATCAAGTACTTTTAATAGCTACTAAAATCATCATGATCCAACAATGACACTTCAGGACTAGGATACACCAGAACTAAAGAAGGAGAGTCATCAAAGACTACAGAAGAAAGAAGTGAAAAAGGTAAGAACACAAAATCCACTTGTAATTTTTGTGGTAAAAAGGGACATAGCTCTAATGTGTGTAGGAGCAAGAATGCTAATCAACATGACAAACCTAAAAACATGGGTCACTATCACAAGTGCAATAAGCAAGGTCATCAGGCACATGATTGTAGGACTAGAACCATCAGGACACCAAGATTTGAAGGTCGCTAATACAATTGCAAGAAGTATGGACATAGAGCTTTTGAATGCAGATCCAAGCCTATGTGGACACCAAACCAACTAGCAAGGTCAAATAGTCATGGACATCACTATAATTAGGATTGCAATACTAGGCATAGTTGTTACTACTATCAAGAATATGGACACATTCTAGAGAACTGCATAAGAACACACTTTAGTGGAAGTTACAACAGATGGTTGAGCCAAACTACATGCTTTAGTTGTTTAAAGACATGACACGTTAGCAAGCACTGCCCAACAAGGATAAAGGCACCTAACTCTGACTCAAACAAAGGAAAAGGTAAGGTAGATGTTGAGTATGTTAGAAGAGAAATAAATAAAACATAGAAGAAGAAAGATGGATGCAACACATCAAATGGAGGGATTACTTCACCCAAAAGGTTAAGTGGTCACAATTCATCCAACTGAACAAAAGAAGGTATGAGGGACTGATATTTAAATGTTTTATCATACATCAATTCTAAGACTAAATCAATACTAAGAAGGATAGATTAGCATGAATAAAGATCCATAATTAAATCTTCAAAACTTTCACATTGTTGCTAAGTAAGGAAAGTTGTCTTTAGATGCCGAGTAAAATCCTAGTATATGTTGAGTTGTTTGCCAAAGTCATTAGAAGCTGAGTTAGTAGTGGATGCCAAGTGAGGGGAAATTCCTTTGAAGTTGAGTAAGGGAAAATTTCAATGAATGCCGAGTGTTGAAAAATCAATGGAAGCTTAGTGAAATAGAATTGCATAAGGAACTGAGTGGATAATTGTATATGCACTAAGCATTAAATGCTATGAAATGAAAGGTATAAGGTCAATTTTTCAATCATTTTTCATCATCACAAACATAGAGAGAGCAATAAGAGCATAGAAATGGTTTCTAAGTAGAGATTGATGCTTTTGCAAAGATTTCAATGAAGATTCAACATCATTTCATTGATTTGAGGTATTTACACTAGTGTCAAGCTATGCAATTAAGCAATTTTTACATCTTGAAACCCTAGTTTTCAAAAATGGCATCTAGCTCTAGGAAACCCCATGTCAAGGAACCATTTTGGGTTTAGTTGGTTAGCAATGAAGTTAAACAACCAGATGTTAGACCAATTCCCAAAGTTGCATACAAAAATGACCCTGCAGGACATTTATCCATTATTCCACCTAAAGTTGTGATGGTGCAAGATGTTAGAAGGTGTTATAATTTTAAAATAGGTGCAATTGGTGACATGGAGATTAGGGAAGCATATGACAAACTTTGTGAGAATGGGGTGTTGAAGGAAGAGTTTTAGATTGTTGAGAGGAAGGGCTTAACTTGTGCCCTAGATTTCCCTATAGTATTTAAAATGGAATGGGTAAGAATTGTGTTGAGTAGAATCCATGATGGATGCCTATGGTTGGAAGATGGACCCATTAAACTATCTAAAAGAATTATACATAGAGTAATTGGGTATCCAACCCTAGAATGGCCAAAGACCCTAAGGAGTGATTCTAAAGAAGCCACAGAGAAGAACATTGGGGCAAAGTGGAACAAGAGAGGGATGACAATTGAAACAATCAAAGATCCTCTTGTAGAATTTGTTGTTAGAGTCATATCTCATAAATTCTATCAGTTAAGCCAACTCAACAGTGTACCTTGTATTGCAGTTGATATGGGATACAAAATTGTTAAGAAGGATCATACTTATGATCTAACTAAGCTGCAATTACAACAGATTATGGAGAACTTGGGAGCCATAAGAAGGTCCAAGGGAGCCTAATGTAAATTTGGATCAATTTTGATATGTTTATTTTTCTATGCTCAGAATGAATTCCCTTCTTTTGGAAAGGTAAGCTAGAAAACAAATAGGTCAATAGTAGTACTGGTGAATGAATACATAGAACAGATGGGGGCAAACTTTGAAACTATAATGACCAGCTACTTTGAAGACTTTAAGAAGTCAATGAAACAGAGACTAAGGATACATGTCTCTCTTGTTAAACAACACATCAATGACATATGTTTCTTAGTGGACATTGATTTCATATACATCTAAGTAGCAGTACCAAGGGTGAGATGGCTAAGGCCAGTTGGATATAAAATCAATATTGATGAGGCATTTGCAATAATCACAACATTGCTTGCAGAAGACATTGACAAAAGTGCTCAACCCTTTGGCACTTATGATGTTGTCAGATCCAAGGTGGATATGGAGTTGAAAACTGCTTCAAATTTGAAGAAAAAGGACAAATTGGTGAAAAAGCTTAAGGCTAGATTTGGTGAGGGCACAACAGAAGGTGAGCAGGAGGATGAAGAGGAAGATGAGAATGAAGAAGATCAAGATCAAGGGCCACTTGCATTGACTCAAGGCATGGGAGAAGATGTAGAAGAAGTAGAAGGTGTTGAGGAGGAAGAGCAAGCCAAGGATGCACCTAAGCCAAAGCCAAAGAAAAAAAAAGCCCAAAAATAGCCTATAGCTTATCCCAAAGGCAAGAAGACAACTAAGCCAAGCCCACCAAAGCCTACTACAAGGGAAAATAAAAGAGCTACAAAAAAGGAGGCTAAGGAGCAAGAAAAGAAGAAGGCTACTAAATAGGAAGGTACAACCAAGAAGAGGTTAAGAAGAAAGTATGTTGCACCTCCTAAATCAAATGAAGAAAGAATAGAGTTTGATGACATTGGCCAATTCAGAGTGGTAAGTCACACCACTAAGTTTGATTTGGAAAATATATGTGATAACATTATGCTTAAAAGGCATTAATTTTAATAAGTTGACTAGAGAAGAACATAACATAGTTGAAGAGTCAGTCTACACTATGATGGCCAAGTTCAAGAACACTCCACTTGAACTTGACAATTCAATGCCTAAGGAGTTATATTCTATTGTAGAAAATAAATGGCATTACTACCTCAATATGGAGAAATAAATAAGAGAGTCAACATTGGCTCAAGTCATGGCTGAACTCACTAAAGGAAAAATTAGTAAGGAAAATAAGAAGCATGGGAGCAAATTTGCACCCAAATATAGAGCATTAAATATTCTACAAAATAAAATTGAGGATGTTGTCAAAAAGTCCACTCAAATGTGGAAATTAATTTATGGCCTCACAACTGTGAAAGAAGGAGAGGCAAATCCCTTTGAGGGAAGAAACAATGAAGAAGAAGAGGACAATGATACAGAGGAAGAAGGTGAAAAAGAAAAGGAAGATGAAAAAGTGGAGAAGGAGACACAAAAAGATGGTATGGCAACTGCTAAGGAGCAACAACAAGAATAGAGTGTGCAAGACACATAATTGCCACAACCAAGTCCTCCACATGTAACTCCCACACCTATAGATACAGTAACTATTCAAGATGTTCGTAACAATTCTGGTCAAAACATAAATCCACTAACTATAGAGGATCTTAAAAAGATTCTTCATCAGACTACACAACAAGCACAATTGTGTACAAATCCAGTCTTAGTGAGTGTGGAAGAATTATAAAAGGATGTAACTGATATCCCAAGGGATAAGGTGAATGCACAAGAACCACCTTCTCATATCCCAATAGCTACAAGTGGACAACCAATAGTGCAAATAGTAGTAGACACATCTGCAAAGGTTGAGTCCACAATACCAGTCATTAGAATTGTTGAGAAGCTAATAAAGGATCAAATAGGACAAAAGGATACCTCTGTCTCTATATCACAAGAATAAGGTACACCCCCAAAGATCATAGTAATTGATAAGGGGAGATCTGAAGAGGACAAGGAAAGTCTTAAGGAGAAGGAGCAAGAGGCAATACAAACATTGATAAATTTTCCTACAATAGGGACTCCAACTGGAACATCTCAAAAGCCAAGAATTGAAGCAATGCCACTTCAAATTTCAACACTAGGATCGAGCTCTACAAAGGTAGCAAGGGTACTTCACTGTGGAGACCCTACATTAGATGAGGACATAGTCATTCCCAAGTATGACCATGAAACCATGAATATTGATAAGATAAATGAAGTGCAAGAGGCACTTGAGAGGAAGAAGAAGCAAGAGATACTAAAAAATGAGTATAAACAAAGGCAAGCTTTGATTAAAATAAAAGACATCTTTCTAGATGCATTTAGCTTGCAGGTACCTAATGAAACTAAGCCCATTATGGAGAAACTATCCAATATAGTGGACCAGGTACAGAATGAAGACCTTGACACAAATGCAAAACTACTAGAATGTTTAGAAAGGAAATTTCAGGCAAAGGTAAATGAGAAAATCTCTACTGAAATTGCATTTTCACAAGTTGAACTGGCCAAGAAGATTGAAAAGGTAAAGGCAATACTTGAGAACATATTCTCATTGTACTCAAGATTGTGTGACACATCAATTTTCGCACAAGAAACCAACCAAAAGATATCAAGCATGAAACTACCCAATGATCTAGCTCAAAGTGAGAAGCATTTTAACATTGCACTTTACACTTAGAAGGAATTAGCTGTGTTAACAACATATGAGGCAAATAAAAAGGCCAAATTGATATAGATTCAATCTGCCATAACCCCACACATGGAAATTTTGTAGAAAGAATTGGCCCATGTTGAAAATGTGTTAAAGAAAGACCCCAATCTTTCTACATTTGAGGGCCTAGTTCACCTTGTAGTAGAGTCATCCATCTAGATAAAATCACTAGAAATTGCACTTGAAAATTGGGGTGTTGCTCTGAGGATAGTAATGGGGGTAAATAAATCCTTTTTGGCTAAATATTTAGTTAATGTATAGACCGCTTTGACATAAGTATCAAAAAGGGGGAGATAATATTTTGGGGAGATAAATTTTGAGGGGGAGAAATAGAAAAGCCAAAAGGAAACAATAACTACAAGGGAAGATGTGTGAAAGGAGGAGTCAGCTAGAGCAGATAGAGAAAGAATGACAAAAAAAAGGCAGAGATAAAGAGAGACAAATTCAGCATGAGAAGTTTTGGAGATAGAAAAGGCACATTAGCTTAGAGGGAGTTACAAATTTTGAGGTATCTTCACAAAATTTTGAACATTTTTTGAAGTTTTGTATATATGCTGAACACATGTATATTACACTTGAAGAGATTAGATTCATCATGTATAGTTAATTTTTTTTGACACTCATGTCAAAGGGGGAGATTATTGATCTCAAAATGATTTTGACGATTGAGTATCAAAACAGTTAAGAAACTTTCTTAGTTGAGGTTGAGTTACAGTATGTGCCAAGCCAAAAATTCATCAAGTGCTGAGTTATTTAGATGCCAAGCAGATAAATAGTGCTGAGTCATTCAGATGCCAAGTGACTAATAGATGCCGAACCAATATATGTGCCGAGTAAACTATAGGTGCCGAGCAAGATAGAATTCCTATATGTACCAAGCATCAGTAATTAGTAAGTGCCGAGTAACACATAATCAACATAAGAGTTCGTGCCCTCACAAACTAAGATGTAAACCATTTTTTGAGCCAATATATGATGAATCTTGAAGGATTAAAAGATAAGATCAAATCTATTTCATTCCCTATGAAATCTACATGAAACCAATCAGAAAAATGGAAAGATTTGAGCAGGAGAGATGGATGAATCTCAATTGTAGATTCATAACTAATCCTAAGACATGAAACCTTTTGAAGGAGCTTGAAACCCCATAAATTAGGAATGTAAGAGAGAGTATGCGAGCAAAGAATGCATGCAAGGAGAGAATACTAGTGAAGTTTGAAGGAAGTGAAAGGGGTGAAAAGACTTAGAAGAAGAATGATATCATTGCAGCATTAGTTAACACAACAAAATATCAACACTGATATCATTGCAGCATTAGTTAACACAACAAAATATCAACACTTCAAATAGAATCATATTAGATCAAAGAAGGATCAGATCAAAATGGACTGAACATCAATTTGAAATCAGCAATTGAAGATTGTAAGTTATCAGGTCAACACATTCTACTATACTTTCTAGCCATTATATTAGGAGAATGAAAATCCTGTGAAGATAGGTTGGTTTAACAACCATATTGTAAATCCTTTAATAGGGTGACATTCCAAGTGAATGTTTGTAAATCCTTTAGACATGTACACCATTAATAGGGTGTTGGAGCCTTTAACAAGGCAAGCCTCTCATAGGGCAGACCATTGATGATGGGCAAACTTTGTAACCTTGACAAGTTACATATTTCTGCAGTGATAAGTTGTGGGTGTCATCCCCACCCCAGTTTTACCTTCTCATTTTGGAGGGTTTCTAGGTGATCAAATATTGTTTTGTATATTTTCATGCATGCCTTTGCTTTCATGTTAATTAGAAATGTTACATGCATGTATTGATTTCAATTAAAAGTTTTATAGCTTAAAGTTTGGTACTTCTGATTCACACCCCCTCCCCCTCTAAGAAGTATTCTTCCCACTTGTAGACTCCAATAGTTTGGCACAATGAATTAGTTCAAGGTTCTACAACTAGATGTAGAGTTCACCTCCTTGGTTCCTAAATCATTCACCAACATTGAGGATTTCTTGATGAAATTCAAGTCTCTTCGATCTATTTTATAGGCTGCTGGAAAGAAAGTTAGATGATGAGTGTATCTTTCCGATACTCTCAAAGATTTGAGGTCCTTATTAGATTTTCACTTCTACCTTCTACTCCACTATGGATGCTCTAGGTGCATGACATATTATGCCCTCTTTTGAGACATTCTATGATAGGTCAACTCGTGAGCAATCCAAGCTCACTCAGATGGATTCACTTATAGGTTCATATTCATAGCCATTGCTTGCCAAGTCACCTTAGGATACATAGAAGCCAAAGGAGATATTAGATTCCCCTTCTTAACACTCTATTGGTTCATCATCTTCTTCTAAGAAGGAGGAAAAGAAGACTAAGTCTCCTACCTAGTCCTATTATCAGAAGGGACCTCATGATGAGTCACATTATTTTTAGAAGAGATTTGATGGCTATGAGAAACAGATTGCAAATTTGCAAGCTCTTCTTCAGAAGAAAACTATTTCATCTCCATCCTCTTCTACCTCATAAGGGTCTGCTTTTCAGTCTTCTTCCATCTCTTTGACATCTACACCAAATTTTGGATAGGATCAAACATTACGGGCTTCCATTGCATCCCCTTCCCAGGTCCCTTGGATATTGGATTTAGTTGCTTCTCACCATATGGAATCTTCTTAAGGGGTCTTGTCCACTATTGAGGCTTCTCCAATTCCTCATATTCTAATGGGGAATAACACTACCTTAATAGTTTGCAGGAAAGGTTCAGTTGGCATTTAGGGTGGCACATTTAATAATGTATTGTATGTTCCATCTCTATTTGCAAACCTTCTCTCAATTTATCAAATTACACGCAGTGGATCAGGGAAGACATTTGAGTTTACAATAGATTTAGTCTTCATTTGAAATAGTATAATAGGATGCCTTATTGTTGTAGGGACAATAGATCATACCACTCGTCTCTACACTTTTTCACACTTTGGTCCACCATCTCCACTATTAGATCACAACTCTTCTCTTTCGTGAGAGCATCATGTGGTGCAGTCAAGACACTTGAACCTTTGTTTTGTTCTCGAGATCACTATTTTGACTACCACACCACATCTAGTTGAGGTTTTTTTCTCTATAGTAAGATTCTTCTTCCACTCTACTGGACCCTCCAACTCCATTCATCGAGCCTCCAAGTACACTTGTTGAGGATTCTATAGAGGACATTCATCTCCTCCTTCATGACAGTGTCAGCACACCTGCATTGGGGATTCCCTTTCTAGATCTTCATGTTTTCTACTTTGAGCATTAGTTAGGCCTTCTAATCTTTCAAAAGTTTCCTTATTTTGTGTCCTTGTTCCTTTCACATTAAAGTTCCACTGGTTCACTCATTTCTACAAGGGCTCCATCATTCTGGGGGGGCTTTGGTGTCTCTTCTCTCTCTCATGGGGGGGGGGGGTGTACTTATGGTTTTGTGAGAGTCTCTTGAGGCATTTATTTTTGTTGTTTTTTCATCTCTTTTTGGAGAGAAGTTTTTCCCACTAGGTTTTCTCACGTGTCTCCAGTTTACAGAGATTTCCTTGTTTTGGGTACCTAATTAGGCATTGTTGCCGGGACCCATTTTTGTGCTTTCTTAGCTTTGCTAGGTTGCTTACCTCCTGAGCTTCACTTAAGGGGGGGTGTTAGAGTAATTATTTGTTACACTTATTAATTAGATCATGTTGATTTAATTAATTAAGTCATTTATTACTCTAGTTACTTAAGCTTTCTCTTAGGTGCATATAATTAATATTTTGTCATGCCTTAATTTCATGAGTCAAAACACAACACAATTTTTTTTTTTTTTTTTGAAAGATACATTAATGTTTATTATTTAGTCGAATAGCTCAGTGTACAATATGAAAGGGTTTACACTCCTATTAGGTTGTGGCTATACTTGAATGTTACTTTGTATAACTAGATGTGTAAGTTGCATTCTAAGATTACAGATTATGATGAAGATTCGAACATTGCCTGACTGTTCTAAATTTGTTGATAGATAAGAAGATCTATACTTTAACTTGGACTTTTTTAAGTTAGCTGACAAGTCAAAGATTTCTCCACTCGGGGTCTGGGTTGCAAGCCCATAATCTATGTTAAGATGTTATGATTACAAGCCCTTAATCTTTTGCACTCAAACTAAGACACTTTGATGTGCAATTGAGATTCAAATTTTGTGTTAATGTAGTTGTAGAAGTTTTAAAGATTGCAACTAGAAGATATTTTATCAATTAATCATTTTATTAATGTTAGGGTTATCTTTATATTAATTTTATTATTATTATTTAATTATTATTATAATTATTATTTTTAAATCACCTTTCCTTCTATTCTTAATATACATCTTTTATTTTAATTGTTATCATTATTATTATTTAATATTAAAATTAAATTTACTATATTCGCAATTAATGCTAATAATAATTAGATCAAATTATTGTCCAATCCTATAATTCCTTACACCAATCTCATATCATCATCAATTATGGCTAAAAATAATAATAACTAGACATTTGTTTATCATAACAAGTTTAAAGTTAAATGTCCTGTTTGTGTATCCTATCTATGCTACCCTTAACAAATAATCTCTAAATGGTATATATTATATATACTTATTACATTCCCAAAGATCTATAATCACTTCATACTATAATCAAATATCTTTAAAATAATTTACATATTAAAATTACCTTTAAAATGATTTAATAACTATAATCAACTTATAAATCAATTTCACTATAATCATAACTTGCAAATTCATGAATCAAAAATATAATCAAAAGGAGATAAAATCCACTATTCAAACCCTTTTATGAATATATATATATATTTTAAGGAAAACACCCCAAACTTTCTATGTCCTAATCACATCTAACTCGACATCATATTTATTAGAACCTATACTTTCCTCAACCATGCTAATCCTAATACTAACCTTAAATATGAACCCCACGTAAATTACCATCATATCCCTAAACACATAAAGCTAGGCATCCTTTCACACATGATTAATTTGCTGCAATCTGTCATATCACCCAGTCTAGTGCTATTTACCCCTCCCCCATTCCCAAGTGCATGTTTCTCCTAGGTAATATGGATATGGAAATTTTTTGCTTGCATAACAAAGCACATCAAAACTGAATTAAATCCTACCTTGTTGACTTTTGTTAAGATAATGCCTAGATATGAGTGGAGGTAGGTGGGAAGTCAGATCATTTAAAACTTTACAAGTTTTCTTCTCAAATGCTAACGCCTAGGAAGAAATGATACAAGCAAGTACCATCATTACCCCTTTATTTAATGCAGCAAGGCAAGGTTGTCTACTCCATAGCTCCTTCTTGATTTATAATGATATTGCTGCAAAAAGGTATGTATGGGATCTATAGAGGTTTTAAATTTATTATAACATTTTACATTTGAGAATTGTTAAGAGTTTTTTTTATTTAAAACTTTTGGTGGGGTTAAATTTCCTATTAGTACTTCCTAGCTCTAATCTTAGGTGGTCTAGACCCTATGCTCCTTAATTCTGACATAAACATTTACTTATGAATGCATTTATTGTTATTGTTTTATTTCTTTTTGGTGATGTACTCAAGGGAGGGGTGACATAAGGGTCAGATGATATATATATATATATATATATATATATATATATATATATATATATATATATAATGCTATGTATATTGGGGAAAGACTTAAATTGGTTCTCCATACATTTTCCAGAGAATTGGATGACACCTACAACAAGTTAATTCTATACACTTATGCATATATGTTCTCAATTTGATTCTTCCATTCCTATAGTCAAAGATGTTTCTTGATATGTCATTTCATTAGTAATTTTAGAATTGCTAAATATACTATATGTAGTCTAGATTAATGGTTTTGCTTGTTTAAACATTTGAACATTAAAATCATTACAAGATTTCACATATATCATGACAAAATTAAGCATAAACTAACTAAATATACTTATCTATGTATAATGAAATTTGGTAAATCATTTGCTCAAATCTAACTTTGGATTCTCATGCAAAGATCCAATTCAATGATGCACATACAAATATTATACAAGAGAGTTGCAATGATAATATCATTCCATGAAAATTAGGCTCTTTCTCACAATCTACATAGAAGTGAAGGAGCACAATAACTTTAAAAAAAACATGATAGCTTATCTTCCTACACATAATACATGTTTTCCAAATAATTTCTACAGTACTCAAAAGATGTTGAAATCTTTATAGTATGATAACAAAATGGAATGCTATGCACCAAACATAGATGTTTCACCAAATCTCCTTATCAATGAGAAGCAATAACACTACTCTTGCAATACATTTAAATACACAACAAAATGGAGTTTTCTCACAGCCTCAACTCAAATACAACAAAAAAATACAACAAAAAATGTCTTCATCTCCTATGCACATGGAAAGACAATAAGATCTCCAAGCTTCCAAGATCTTTCAATAAGAACCTACAAATGAGATAAAAATGATGAACCATGGAGGCTCACCTCCCAACCTAGGCCTCAAGGAGGCCACCCCCGAGCTAGGGGAAACAAGGCTCAACTGGGGTACATACAAACAACATCACAACAACAACAACCAACATGAATACCATAGTTTAATAACACATTTACAGTCCCCAACCAAGGCTTGCACAATAATTCACAGATGGAATCATAAACATTGGGTGAAGGTGGGCTCTTCAAGGAGGAGAATGCCATATCCTTACATGAAATAACAAATCTTACAATTGTAATATTTCAATAAGGCTCCAAGAAACATGCCACAACAAAGCTATTAATAACACATCCCTCAACAAGGCTATCAACACTTACTCTTCTTCACATATCCTCACTTATACCTCCCATAGAAAAAATTGCAATATTCAATAAGGCTTCCAAGAAAACATGCCACAACAAGGCTATCAATAACACATGCCCCAACAAGGCTATCAATACTTACTCCTCTTCACATATCCTCACCTATACTTCCCATAGAACAATAGAAAAGCATATGGCTTCAATGGAGCCCATACTCCATGAAATCTACCCCACTCTCCAAGAGAAGGATTTCTCAACTCTAATGTCAAGCCCAACTAACCCCTTCACCCCAAGGCTTCTCTTCCCTCCCAAGGGTGAGTGAAGCCTTCACACCCAACATAACATTCAATCCACCACAAAAAATTCAAGAAACAAGATCAAATGCAAGTAAATCCAACATGCTCATTTACATACACAATAACTACTACATACACCACATGCAACACATAAACCCTACAAGAACACTTTTGCAAATCTCCATTATTCAACTCTCAAGAGATAAGAAAATTCATGGCATGAAGCACTAACCTCTTTCCAAGCTAATGGTTATGAAATGGTGATGAAGAGCTTCCTTCTTTTTCTTCCAAGTTTTCTCCTACAAACCCTAAGTGTCTCTACAATTAGAGAGTGGGCGAACAACCCCTAAGTTTGGCACAAGCTCCCTAAAAAGACCTCTACTTCAAACCCCAGCTACTGTAGTGCCCCGCCAAGAGATCCAAAGAATTAACCTAAAGTTTCACTAAGTTTGGTAGCATTTTTTTTTAAAACCATGAAAGTAAAACCATTCATAACATAGTAGTGAAAGCAATAACAATATCCCAACTGAAAGTAAACATAACATACATACATAACATGTTACATTCTTTAAAGATCCCTTAATGTTGAATTACATCTAAATTAACTATTATTAATGATTCCATCTAATACTACATCCACATGATATAATACTGAAAAGCCAACATTCTTAAATTACATTTTCGATTGCTCAATCATCTGCTGTACATGCCACAGGGTATGAAAGGCTTAAAAGAATATACATCCATGTAAATAAAGTACATCATCATCCTAACTCTAATCCATGATACAATAACATAAATGAAACCACAACTTATACATGATACATCATCATAGGAGATAACCATAAGTAATCAAACATAAATATCTAAGTGCATGGTTCCTCCCAACCGTAAATAGCATCATTAGACCATCGTGGATCCTTGCCATCCCTCCGTGCATAAAATTCCAAATCACCGAAAAGATCATTGGTATTAACATAGTAGGAATGTCACTCCTAAATCATACTACATCATATGCAGAAAGTAATCTAACATGCAAAGTAAAGCATAAGATAACATCATCTAACATATGCAAATCCTCAATGTAAGAAAACATACCCGTAAATAACATCCATCATAAGATCCAAGAACAAAATGAAGATAGATGTCAACAAAGAATGCATCAGCTATGGTGTCTTAGATGGATCTCAAATGATAAGAGTGATAAAACACTACCACTCGACCATGTGGTACCTAAATGGTCCACTCCCACCGTGCTGAAGAGATAATCTCAAGTCCCAAACAAGATATCAAAATCACATAGCATAAATACTCTCTAAGTCTAGGAACCTTAAAAGTATACTAACTCAAATGTTCTAATCATAAACTGACATCTAATGCTAGATGCACACAAAGACATGTAGGAAATCTACTATGTAAGTGGGAAAGTGTCATTGCATGGATCATTCTAGAGTTACCCTGGTAGTCTCTCAATAGACCCCGGCCCCCTAGTGATCCCTATGCGGCCACTAGTATCCTCTCATACTAACGAGGCATACTATAGAAATCAAGGTTGCAACCAAGCGTTCTCTCTACTCCCATCCTAGTCTGTACTAGCACTCGAGGCATGGGCAAGAACATACAATTATCTTATTAGGTTCATTTAATCCCCATTTAGTGTAAATATTTTCACTTATTAAAACAACCTACAATGAGTTTTTCTGGCAGTCACTTAAGGCCCCAACCCCCATTGCAAGCCACTTCCTGACACTACAAGTAGATAACCTACCCTAAACTCATGGAATCATAAATCTCAAAATCACACAAGTGAATGGAAAAATACCAAAAGATAATCCACAATAAAAACATCAAATCTCCATGAGCAACTGAAAAGCATCTATTAATAATCATGACCACAACAATTCTCTATTGGCAACTGAAGGTATCATTGATAATCACAATATCCATTGGTTCTCAACAAGCAACCAAAAAGTATCTTAGAATCATACTGATCGAAGACTCCAAAATGGTTGAGTCAAAACATATCACAACATGCCATCATCAAGAATAAAACAACACTTCAGTCCCATCAAGGCAACTGGAAAGTAATCCAAGGATAACTAATCAATGACTCAAAAAATGGTTAAGTCAAGTGTCTCAAATACATACACCTTAGCTTCACACAAGAAGACTGGAAAGCAATAACAATCAGCAAATACAAACATCTCATAGAGCATGCCATCACATTACCATGGTTGGGTTTTAAAAGAATTGAGATCAAAAGACATCATCATGACATTACAATCATAAAACCCGAGCCTTTGGTAGACCTCCTATAACTGGTCAACACTAGTAAACCCAAAACCCAAAACAGAAGCATAGAGAAAACACAATGCAAGCGCATGTTTTTGGTTTGCTAAAATTACATAGTTGAATTGAGTATGGAGGTTTTAGTTTCTGTTTGCAAGTATACTTCAAGTATATAAGATTCTTCGTTTAATCTCCAAGTCAACCTAGAATTATCCCTCTATTATTTTAAAACAATTTTCTAAAATAGTCAAAAGATAATTATTTACTTATTTAAATCATTAAACTAATTCCCATGACTTTTAATAAAATCATTGCATTATTTACTAAAATCAATGTTACTAATAATTAAATGAAACTCCCTTAATTCCAAGAGCATCTCCCATTATTCAAATCATAAGAATAATACTTATCAAATTTCAAATAATTAGTTTACAATTTCCTTAAAACACTTCAAGGAAAATCATTTATTTAAAATAATCTTCATTGATTTTAAGTAAAATCAATCTCATTAATAATTCAATTATTTAATTCTACTAAACACTTATTAATATCTCTTTTCTTTTGCCCTCATTTAAAAATCCATTTACTTAAATCAACTAATAGTTAATTACACTTCTTCTACTATTAACTAATCTTAATTAAATTTGATTTGAATAGATTAGATAATAAATCATATAAAACTAATGCATAATAATAAGATTCTATTTTAATTAGAACCTAAACCCGAATCAATTTCCAAATCTTGATTATAAATGTCTTAAATCTATGTTGGTTTAGTTTTTAATTCATTCCATGCTTTGATAGATTATTTTTGTGAAGTTTAAGCACAAAGAACTCCTGGTTATGGAAAATGGAGGAATGACAGTCATTGAATAAAACAGTCCCAATACAGGGGCCATATCTCCCTAATAAACCATTGGATTGAGCCGAATTTGAAATATGTTGGAGAGGGCCAAGTTGCACCAAATTTGATTGGAGCGATTGAATAGATTTGGTCTAGATAAAAAGTTATGAATGTATGAGTTTGGGTCTATGTAAGGGTCAGCGATAGGGCCGTTTGTGATGAATTTCTTTCATAAATAAAACTAGGGTTTCCTAATGTTTCTTTGCAACCAAATAAAAATTAACATACATATCTAGATTCTGATTTCAAGATTAGAGATTCATTCATGGAGTATATTCAAACACATATAACAGACACGATAAAAATAGGAAGGGAAAGAGTGCAAATGGAATATGTGAAAATCACGAGTGCACCTAGATACTGATGCTAATTTGCTACGCCTCAAAATTCTATAGAAAAATCCCTTCCTTCTCCAACATTGCCATTTCTCCAAGAATCAAACCAATCGAAACCCCCAAGTGACTAGAAGTGCTTGTAGAAGCATATGAGCATGTAGAAGCATATGAGCTTCTCGAATGCATGTAAGCTTGTCCATACACACACTAGGAGAGCCTCTATTTAAAGTCCTCTAAGATGCATCTAGAATGTGTCTAGAAAGAACTAGGAGATAAGCATGACACATAACTTTCATGATAAGAAGATAAAGATGATGAGGTGTCTAGAATGTTGTAGACACCATGTGCTCAAATAATATGCTAACTCCTAAGTGTAGACAACATGTGCATAATTAGAGTGCAAACTCCTGTGTCGTCAACATGACAACTTACAAGAGTTCGCATACTCCTATGTGAACAAATTTTAGAATAATGCACATTAATTTATTTAATATTCACTTTACTCTTTTCAATTTAATTTATTAATTTTTAAATCCCATGCACTCACTTTAATAAATCCACTTGTTTTATCTTAATATATTTATATTTTTAATCACATGCACACATTATGCAACCTATAATCTTTTAATAATTTTAATATCCTTTCCACTTTTAAATTCATTTTCGAAACTTAATTGCTAAAATATTTATTAACTTAAATAAATATTATCACATTCCAACTTTAAAATTATAACTTTTATCTTCAAATTTAATTATTTTATTTAATTAATTTCTCAATTAATTAAATAAAATAAATATTAAAATACCATATTAATTTTCCATTAAATTAAACCATTAATTAAATCTTTTAATTAGGCTTGATTAATAGAAAATACTCCAAAGACTCACAAGGTAAAATATGAAAATCCATCATAGCAAAAATACATACAAAATCAAACCAAGGGTTAATATCATGAATTACATCATCTGATGCATTTAGAGGGTACTCAACTCAGATACTTGTCCTAATTTTCAATTAGGACAAATGGCTTAAAGGGTTGGGATTTGGACTTGAGAATTTATCTCCCCTCTCTTACCATTGAGATAATGCGATAGGGTATGCTCATCCTGGCAATTCAGGGAAGTCGATACCCGGTACCTGCAACCTGCATAAAAACCATGCATGTACATACTATATATATATATATATATATATATATATATATATATATATATATATATATATATGCTAAGCTAAACAGGCAATGGTAGGAAGTGGTGCATCATGTAGATCCTGACTAGCAGGTGACTACGACTCCCTTCCTTAACCACATCAGAAACAACATCCAAGAACAAACATGCACACCATACACATGCAAGTATGGTGTAAGTATCCATAAGAAAAAACATAGAATAAATAACTGAAAATAATGTAATAATCATCACGCATACATGAAATGTAAAGTCTAATTAATCACATCAATTGAATCCATAGCATAATATCTGATAGTCTTAAAACAATACTGCTTACCATCAACATAAAACTAGCCCTAAAAGAGTTCAACAATGATAGAAAAAATGTAACCTAGGGGTCGGCACTACACCTACCCACCCCCCCGCCCCCCCCTTACACCTTTGTACCTTTCTACCAATAAGAACTTAACCAAGTGGAGGGGTGAGGAAAGAAGTCACGTGACACTCTAATTTTCGAATTGGCTTGAAAATGACTAGTTTAGAGGGTCTCCTAAGTCCCCTAGGCCAACTTATGGGTATATTTAGACCCCCAACCTATAATACTACCATGTGGAAGACTTATTTTCACCAAAATAACACTTGGGAACCACTTTTAGGCTCTCTAAAGTTCCTTCCAAATTTTAAATTTGAAAACCATCATGAAGGTGACTCATCCTAACACTCTCCAAGGTGGGTTAATTTCATAATGGAATTAAGTTAGGTTAAGTGACTTCATGCCCAAAAATCCTATATGAATGTCATTTACACATAGACAACACAGTGTCAAATTACACACACACATTAAATACTTTACACATCATGATGACATGTCACTAATTTAATCATGAACATTAAACTTATAATACCCATGCACAATCAAATTATGAAATAAACACAATACAATGAGGTTTTCAATCTTCTAAAGATTCACCTTGGCTTTACCATGTTTACATAGGTTTGAACCTTGTTTCCCCAAATAATTTCCATGGTTCAATTTTCTTGCACACTCAACTTAAACATCAATAGCCCAATGAAATAATATAAAAATACATACAAATAAGTGTAGAATAACCCAATATCACATAATTCGCATAACATATACAATTAACTTTCATCTAATCATTCTCATGAATATTCAAAACATTGAAATATCAAATATGTGTATCAACAATTATCTTTCTTAACATAACTCATTATCATTCTGAATATTATCACAACTCTTTCTAACATAACAATGAAACTCTAAAGTCCTCTTTGGTAAATCATGAAAACAAATAAAATGGATCTTAACATATATGTCCTAAGTGAAAATCACTAATGTGCAAACTAGTTAACAAGTATCCTGTCAATCAAGTTAACATAGCAACATTCCTAGAAATATCCCTTTTTCACTTTATGAGGGGTTTGTATGTGAGTTTCTAGGGTTAATTCCTCGGATTTTTAGAATGTTTCCATAATTATGTCATCATAATTTAAAACCAATTTTCAAATGTAATCATATTTCTTGTTGTCATTATAACCTACATTCATTGTTGTTCTCACTAGAGTGAATGTTAATTTATCTTTCCTAATTGCCTTATAGATCATACCTTGAATCTCGCAACCAAGTTCTCGACTTGAACATATTGAGTCTCATTTTCATGCTATCTTATCTATTCAAACTAATGTTATTGAACATGTATTACACTTATAATAACCAAAATCTGCTTTAGTCTCTAATAGGATCTCATAAATCATTATTAATAACAAAAATGTCAATAATAACTTAATTTTCTCCTAATCATATTTATTTCATCAAGATCTATAATAGGGTACTAGTGTGGGCTTTACATATTTTATATTCATTATAATGCGCAAAACTTGTTTTCTTTTCCTTTAGGGTTTCATTCACCTTTAAGGTTGAACTTTTGTACTTTTTGTTTGTGTAACTTGGAATACAAATTTGCTCTCACACAATTGATATTTTCCAAGCTCTACTTTTTCCTTTTTTGGTTTCTCTTCAGTACAGGTTATTTGCATGTAGGTGTTCTTGGCGATCTGTGAAGTTAGTTTTCTCAAATTTTTAACTAAGCAATTGTACAAGCATGTGAAAGCTCTATCCAAATGTTTTTTTTTTTATAAAATAAAATAAATAAAAGGTCTAAGCCTTGAATGTTTGAATTTTGTATTAAAAAAATAAAAATATTAACATTGTGTACTTAGTTATAATTGATCATGAATCAAATGCATTTATGTTGGATGCTTTTTAAAGTAATTGATTGCATGTTTTAAGCTCATTTTCAACTAGTAAATATGTGCATTTATATATTGAGTCAAGATGTAATTCACCATCAAAAATTGGTTTTAAACTGCTTAAATAAAAGAGTTGTATATATTCAATTTTAAATTACCTTGCCCTTGTGTTAATGAATCAGAAGAGTAAATAATATCAAGAATCAAAATTGCAATTTCTTTATAATAAAGTTCCATAGTAAATGTGTTTGTGGATTGAACACTTATCTTTGTAAAATAGTAGAGTCATTTTCTTCATCATGTATGACTTGATCAATTGTTGTTATAGGGATTTATTTATAGATTAACTATTAGATTAAAACACAAATTAATGTGGAAGAGAGATGGATAATGTCCATGTAGTTGTAAGAAGGTCTTAAATAGCCTAAATATCATGTTAATTTTGATAAAATGAAGTTATGCATTACACATTATTAATTTAATTTAAGAAACACAATATGTTTTTTAGTAAGTCTCCGTCCCTTGCATATAATTATGGGATTGAGTCAATATACAATTGATAATATCTTTTTAATTTGTCACAATCCCTTAAAGGTCATTTTGATCATTAAGTCAACAGATAATCAAGTAGTTGCTTGTTAGTAGGTCACAATCCCTTGAATCTTATTATGATTGTTGATGTTAGTAAACATTGGTAGTTAGCGTATCGATTGTTATTAAGGCTAATGATTTACTTGAGCTCTATTAATTTTATAAAAGTTGAGTAAGGGTGCCAAATACAAATAGCAAGAGACATGATAGAATATTTTTAAACCCTAGCCAAGATGGTGTAGTATAGTTGCATGTGACCATCATTTCACATGAACTAGATACATGTTTTAGTCAAAGGTCATACTAGTTAAGAGGTACGTATATTGTGTAACTTGTTGGGGACCCGTATTGCATGAGGCCAACGGTAGGAATCTGTTGCGTGATATCCTCTCTTGAAAATCTAATCCTTTTAGGGATCAACTCAAAGGTTCCATATTTGTCTTGTGACGCACCAAAATCTGCTCAGTTGAAGATAAATGTGATTTTTCACAAGGAGGCCTTTGCTAGTACTAATCACTTTCTTTTGTTTCGAAATCAAAGTGGATCTGTTTGTTGTCTTAGAATCACACACAAAAGAACAAAATTTTGTATTTTTATTTTTTTTGAATGAATGTAAACTACCAATGCAACTAAAATGCGTTCCTATTCTAACAAAGGGGGTTAGTAAAGAAAATAACAAAACTAAAAGCAAATAACTTGAAATTGAAAATCCTAATTCGACATAAGCTACATAACACAACACGCTATGAGTTAAGCTTTGGAATAAATTGATGGAAAACCAATAAAAATAGGAGCAACACTTCCTTGAAGCCATTGATGTAATTGTCAATGAGAAATTTTAATGACCGAAATGATGTTTCACCTTCCATCAAATCGCAAGGCCACAGAAAGTGCACTCATGCAAGACGGAAAGCTATGCATACACAATTTTGTTGATCTCTTCTCAAGCTCGTTACGTCAGTGGAATTCGTATACCTGTAGCAAACACCAAAACTATAGAATCATACAAATAGAAATCATGCAACAAACTTTTGGTTTAATCACAATTTCGTGAATAAAATCCACAAAACAATGACACATCAAGGCAAGAATCACTAAACTCCAAATGTGAGCACCAAAAGCATAATTCTTTTGCATAATAATGGTGGCCTTTGTTACATTTTACAATGAGGTATTTATAAGAAATCGTCTCCTCAATTTATGTTGAGAGTGAGAGATATCTTCATGCAGTAAAATGCTTTCAAAACATTAAAACAGACTAAATATATACAGACTAACAATTAATCTGGAGCTTAGAGGGACTCCATCCATATTTTATTCATTAATTGGATGCATTAGCCTTTACATGTTGAAAAATAAAGAATTATGAGAGAAGAAAGAATGAGAAAGCTCTGAGTCAAAGTGGAATTGTCAAGAAGTGCCAAAAATAGAAGCTGGTCCTTTACTAGGTGTGTGTTGAAGTTAAACTACCGTCAGAATGCATTCTCGATGCATGGAAAGCGTTATTTTTAGAACTGGCAGTTAATTGTCGGTGCACTTTTGAATTGTGGAGCTATGGACTTGTATGAAAATGCAGAGCTGTGGACCTATGGAGCTGCATGAAAATGTGGAGCTGTGGAGCTGCATGAAAATGTGAAGCTATAGACCTGTGGACTTGCGCACCTCAATAGCTCAAATCGCCAAAAAATCAAAATTGTCAATTTTGAAAACAGTTTCTGGGTCTTGCTCAAATGGGGTTTTATATTACTTTTTGTGTACATACTTTGCCCCCTTTTGATCATTTATACCCTCTTTATAGCCAATCACTTTCATAAACTTGAACTCCTTCTGCTTCTTCAATCTAAAATCCCAAGGCACCTGTGTCGAATCTTGTCATTAATAGCTACAAAAGATGAGGAACCTATTCTGCTTCGTGTGTCCAACCTCTGTATCTTCGACCTTTGTCTTTTCTCCAACTGCCCTATCCTTCCCGATGAGAAACCAAGTGATCCAAATGATCAAATGTTTGAAACTTTTTCATATTTTTTCCCAAGTTTTTCTAGGCATTTTAAAATAGCTTTTTCGGAGGTCTTCTGCACAAAATTTAAAGTTGAAACCTTCGTCGGTCCTTAAAATTGGGCAACCAAAGGCTCCTTGTTTTAGGGACTAAAATTAGACCTTCAGTTCTTCTTTCCAACAGTGTAGACGGTTTTGAATTTTGAGCTCTGAGTCAATAGTTATGACCTCGACAAGTTAAGGATACCTTTTCATCTACATGACACAAAAATGACATTTGTTAGTTGAAAATAATGAAAAACCTACAAACCATAAAAGACATTTCTTTAATTAACTACTGGCAAAAAATAGTGAAGAGTCTAAAGTGATATGAAAAGGAGATATGCGTGTGTGCGACTCGGTGAATGCGTGTAGGCATGATGTGGTGTGCACGCGAGAACGTGGCACAAAATGTGCATGTGAGAGTGGTGGTAGGGAGGCATGCGCAAGTTCATGCGATCAGAGGATGATTGCGCACTGCATGGTGTACGCAAGCGCATGTGGCATGTGCGCAGACACACATGCTACGCAACGCCCACAAATGCGTGTCGAGTAGTGTTACTTAACGTGACATATGGGGGTGCACATGTGAGCACGTGTAGATGCATGCTGCATGGCACACACAAGCACATGTCAAGTGGTGCACTCTGTGTGGTGCGCACGGGTGCGCCCTGCTTGTGCACTGCATGATGCCTACAAGTGCATGCCAAGCAACATGACATAGTATGCGCAGACGCTTGCTGTGCGGTGCACGTGAGGATGTGCAGGGGTGTGCTACATGGATGGTAGAAAATCACATGCGACAAAAAATGCATTGTGCTTTTTTCCTTCTCTCTCTCTTTTGTTTTCAAAATTTTATAATTTTTTATATTTTTCTAATTTTTTATGTTCTAATTTTTTGATTTTTTTTAATAATGTTTTTCTAATTTTTTGATTTTTTTTAACTTCTTATTTTTTTGTGTTTTTTCGAATTTTTGACTCTAAAATTCTAACTTCTAACCAAATTTTCTTCTCCCAACTCTTGAACTATGAGTGCAGGAGTCGAAAAAGTAGGGGTCCCCATTCCTAGTAAGGAATGGGGCATGTGTTGTGGACACCACAACAAATAACCCCGGAAAAAGGAAGAAATGACCAAGGCATTTCTTCATCAACAAACATTCCTCTGATGTGTGTCAAACACCAACCAAACTTTGAACACCTCGAGCGTATTTCAAATGATTTTGCAATCAAAATCTCAAAAGTCAAAACCTTCAAGCTCAGTGTGTGTATTGTGTATTCGTTCCCTTTAATGTGTCAGGATGTAGTCAATCAAAGTTTTTTGACAACTCAAAACAATCTTCCACTCCTCCTAGCTCATTTATTTAGAATCTCCATGAAGGCCTTTTATCAATCAATTGCTTGACCAGATGAGAGAATTAGTTTGAGGGCTCTTGATAGGATGCCACGTTCTTTTAATTTTTGGCCTTTTTAATAATTACTCCATGTCATTCAACATGTTTCGTTCGATGAAACAATACTTTTGAATACAGGACACTTTGGTTTGCAACATATCTTTAGCCATTTTAGATCTTTAGAATCCTTCAGACTTAACACCATCTTTTCTTTTCTTTTTCTTTTTTTTTCTTTTTTTTCTTATTCTATATCTTGACTATGCTTAGATTGTGTAGTCAGAACATTGGTGTCATTTCGTGGATTCGATCTCTTATGAACATCCCTTGCATTCCTCTTTTAGAACTTTTTAGGAAACTCTCATGCCAAACAATGATCTCAGCAACCTTTCGAGGACATTCATTTGTGTTTTTTTGACTTCTTGACTCTAAAATTCTAACTCCTAACCAAATTTTCTTCTCTCAAATCTCAAACTGTGAGTCTAGGAGTCGAAAAAGTAGGGGGTCCCCATTCCTAGTGAGGAATGGGGCGTGTGTTATGGACACCACAACATAACTGACTATAAGTTGTATAAGGTTTAAACTCCAAATTCATATACAAATCGTACCTAGCCTTGTATGTCCACCCATGTGAATGATAGGGTAGGGGATCATAAGCCTATAGTTGGAGGATGAATAACTAATGATTCTCTCCCTCACCTAGTTATATTGAGGTTATATTGTGGTTCTACAATACATGCCCCATTCCCACCTCTATGGAAATGGTGACCCCCTTTTTCTTTGTTTGTCTTCATCTTGATTTTGGTCTTAAAATTTTCTTGTTAGTAACCTTTAGATTCCCCAATGCATCAAATGGTTTTAATGTAAAGACTACACCTAAAAAACAAGTGCCACATTAGCAATCTCCATAAAATACAGAAAAAATCTACAAGAGTCAAGGTCATTTTGAATATTGATAAGTCAACAATTATATTTTCCATTAAATTATATACATATATATATATATACATATACATATATATATATATATATATATATATATATATACATATACATATATATATACATATATATACATATATATATACATATACATATATATATATATATATATATATATATATACATATATGTATATATATACATATATATGTATATGTATATATGTATATATATATACATATATATGTATATGTATATATGTATATATATATACATATATATATGTATATGTATATATATATGTATATGTATATATATATGTATATATATGTATATATATATATATATATGTATATATATATATATATGAAGAAAGAAAAAACGATGGAATAAAAAGCTCTAATTTTTATTTTTATTTTTTAAATAGCTTATCAAGGTTTATGAACCTAATATACCAAAGAGACCATCAATCAATTACCAAAATATTGAGATATTTAGAACATGGTGACCAAGTTGACAGGAGCTCTGGAACCTGCTCAAGGACACAAAAGGGTGAGAATATTGTATGAGTGTTTTTCCACACTACTATGAAGTTGTTAAGCTTACCCAAAACCTTTCTTGACATGAAAGATGCCCATAACAACATTAAGGAAGTCTAAATAGAAAAGACCAAGAGGAGTAATGGAGTTGTGTGGAAAATAGTAGCAAGGATATGTTGGAAATCTAATAGGGAAAGTAAGATACTGAGAGTGGGGGTGAATCAAAATCTATAAAACTTTAACACTTCAAACATGAACCATATTGGATAACTTCACCATTAACCCCTATCTCTATTCAACCTTATACTAAATCAAACATTCACTACAATATAAAATTAAATCTAGCATCTAATTGTGTGAATAAAACTCACAAACACATAAAGCACTTGACACAAAGATTTTTTAATGCATAAACCCTCCAAGGTGAAGGTAAAAATATGGTGGGGATGACACCCACAAAGATCTTCACTACTGCAACAATAAAGTGTACCTGTTAGGGCTACAATGTTTGATCACTTCTGATGATCTACCCTGTGAGTGGTCTTCCCTATTAATATCTTAAAATATTGTTAGGTCTACCTTTATTAAAGGATTTAACATCACACTAAGTTAGTACTATATTAGGAGATTTACAAAGGCCAATTAAGACCACTCTATTAAGAGATTTACCTTGAAACACTTATTAAAATGTATAAGTACCTACTCCTTTGGTTTGCACTTGAATTTTGATAATAGGTCTCCTTTATTCAATATGATATCACCTCTCTATGATAGATCTTCAATAACTCTGTTGTTAACTATTCACTGCACCACTCGGTCACTCTTTCTTGGTTCACCTTCAACTTCACATGCATCCAAACTCTCAATCATACATACATGAATTAGGTCTAAAACCCTCCTGAAATAGTTGTGTGATAAAGATTCTAGATCATGATCAATGATCTAGATTCATCCATTTTGCCACCTAGTCCTTAAAATTTTCTCATTGGCTAATCTCTCTACATAGGGATTGATGATCCATAATTAAACGCATAATTTATCTCTTTAACAAACTTCTTGATCATAGAAATACATCTCCATCTCAACAAAAATGGTTTACATAAGATTATGTGCCTTTCCAAACAAATATGTTAAATTTTCTTACTTAGCACTAATAGCTAGCTAATATCTCGATCATGTCTATTATGCATGTTGTCACTCGACTTCAACTCTACTCAGCATGCACTATAATACTTGGTATCTATTGTACTTAATATATATGTACACTTGGTAAATATACCATATCTTGACCAACTCGGCTAATACTGGAGTACTCAATGACCTCTGACTTGCTTAGTAGTAACTACTGCTTGACACTAACTGAAGGATGTACAATTCTTCATTACATTTCTCGGTTTGTATATAATGACTTAGTTGTAGTGATGATTGACCAATATTGCCTTATAAATGACCAAGTGTTTGACACTAATACACAAAATTTCCTTAGGGAACAACAATCTCCACCTTTTGCATTAGTGGAAAGATGGTGGGGACACAAGCCAACAACAGAATGGACACAATAGAAAAGGGGAATTATATTAACTGAGAAAATAAGCTAGTACAAATAGTGCAAAGAAAATAAACTTCAAAATATGCCCTACGGGCTTACAATAGCATAACTCTGGAGAATATTTCTCCTTTTAGCACCTCCTCTCAAGCTCCAATCCGAACTGCCTTTTACAATGCCAGAAATCTCCTTAAATAGACCTCGGAGGGTTAAGGACTAGGAGTACATTCTAGAAAGTGCTAGTAGGCATCCACCGACAAAATGGAAGGTTCCAGAAGCTGCATTAGAAGTCGGTGCAAATCTAGAAGAATCCAGAAACGGTAGCCGAACTTTCGGGAGGCATAACTTTTGAACCGTAGCTCCGATTGATGAACCGTTTACATTTTTGGAAAGCTCTCGAAGCGCTCTATAGCCCTATGGACAAGCTTTGCTCATCCCCCATTTTTCGGCCCTTTTTGAGGTCATTTAATGCCCCAAACTTGACTTTGAAGCATTCTTATGAGGTCTCCAAAACCTGAAAAACTGCAATAACTTTCAAACCGTGGGGCTTTTTGACCTGATTCTTTTTCTGGAATGCTCTAAATCTCAATTACATTCATCTGGCCAAGTCACACCTTCTAGGTCACCAAAATGATGGTCAAATTGCATGCTCCTATTTTTTCAGGATTTTCAAATGCACTGATAGTTGAACTATGAGAGTTGGAACCTTTATTTGACCAAAAATGTAAAGACATAAAATAGAAACTAAGTCTAAGTACATTTTTTTTTTTGGTGACACAGGATTGCCCTTATACCTCTGGATGCTCCTGCATCAGACACCCAAGGTAGATTGAAAAGTGACCCTGTCACTTTATGGATGGTAGAGGAAATCCCAAATGGGAAACCTCAGCTGCTGAAATCCAAGTTGAGTCCTCGATCGGTCGTCCTTTCCATTTGACCAAATACTCTTCATACTACCTGTTTCTGGTACTCCTACCCACACGATGATCTAGAATGTCTTCTATCTCCTCCTTCTTAGAAGCAGGAATTGGACATGGCTCTAAAACTAGTTCCTCATCAGCACCATCATCATGATACTCTATTAAATCTGCAATGTTGAAAATGGGAGAAATGTGAATACCATCTGGCAGCTCCACCTCATATGCATTTCCTGAGTTATGTTTCTTCAAAATTTTGCAGGGGCCAAATTTCTTCATTTTTAGCTTGTTGTAAGTACCAACTGGAAATCTTTCTTTTCGTAAGTGCACCATGACAAGATCCCCTACTTGGAATTCCCTATGTCTCCTCCTTGTATCAGCCCTAGCTTTATACTCTTGATTCATCTTGATAATGTGTGCTTGAACCTCCTCATGTAGACACTTGATGTGTTCAGCAAATTCCTCAGCTTCAGCACTTGTTCTCTCCCCTTGTTCTATCTGCCTTAATTCTGGTGTAGTCCTTGGGCTATTTCCATATACAATTTGAAATGGTGATTTTCCAGTACTCCTATTTACAAAGTTATTATAAGAAAACTCTGCCTGTGGTAGAATCAAATCCCATCCCTTGGGCTTATCTCCAACTAAACATCTCAGCAAATTGCCCAGACTTCTATTTACCACTTCTGTTTGGCCATCAGTCTGTGGGTGATGCGTGGAACTGAATTTCAAGTCTATTCTCAACTTCTTCCACAATGTCCTCCAGAAATACCCCACAAATTTAGTATCTCGGTCAGAAACTATACTCCTTGGAAGACCATGTAGTCTTACCACCTCTTTGAAAAACAAGTTTGCAATATGGACAGCATCATGAGTTTTGTGGCATGGAATGAAATGTGCCATTTTGGAGAACCTATCAACCACCACGAATACTGAGTCATTACCCCTTTGTGTCCTTGGCAATCCAAGAACAAAATCCATACTTATGTCCTCCCATGGCCTTGATGGAACAGGCAATGGTTGATATAGGCTAGTATTTTGACTAAACCCCTTGGCAACTTGACAAACCTGGCAACTCTGTACAAACTTCTTCACATCCTGTGTAATTTGAGGCCAAAAATAATGTTCTCTAAGAATGGCAATGGTCTTATCCCGACCAAAATGTCTTGCCATCCCTCCACTGTGTTTCTCCTTAATCAGATTTTCCCTCATGGAACTCCTTGGAATGCACAATTGACTACCTTTGAACAACATGCCATCCTGAATCAAATAGTCTAACCACTTGGTTCTATCTACAGCAACAGGTTCTTTACAAGCTTTCCATGCTTCAGAAAAATCAGGATCCTCAGGGTACAAATCCTTGAGTTCATCAAACCCAACTACTTCAACCTGCATTGTTGTAAGCAACAACTGTCTCCTACTTAATGCATCTGCAACCCTGTTAGATTTTCCACTTCTATGCTTCAACACAAATGTATAACTCTGCAAGAATTCTACCCACTTCATATGCCTCTGATTCAATTTACCTTGGCTATTTAGGTACTATAATGCCTGATGATCAGTATACAAAACAAATTCCTTTGGCAATAAATAATGCCTCCATTTCTTTAAGGCCTGAACTATTGCATAGAACTCTTGATCATAAACAGAATACTTCTTCTTTGCATCATTCAATTTCTCACTAAAATATGCAATAGGCTTACCTTCTTGGCTTAATACAGCCCCAATAGCGCTACCACTAGCATCACAATCCACCTGGAATACTTTTCTAAAATCTGGAAGTGCCAACACAGGCTGTTCAGTCACCTTCTTCTTCAGCAATTCAAAACTTCTCGTAGCTGCTGCAGTCCATTTGAACTCTTTTCTATCCCCTCTTATTGTATCAGTTAGGGGTGCACATATGCCACTGAAATTCTTAATAAACTTCCTGTAAAAACTAACCAGACAATGAAATGATCTTACCTCAGTAGCAGACCTTGGAGTAGGCCATTCCAAGATGGCTTTTACCTTCTCTGGATCCATTTTGAGACCTTCAGGTGATATAACAAATCCCAAATAGACTAACTCCCTTTTTGCAAAGACACACTTCTTAAGATTAATTAACAGCTTCTCTTCCCTTAGCCTTTCAAGGACACTACGAATATGCAGTAAATGTTCTTCCAAGGTTTTGCTGAAAATTAAAATATCATCCAAATAGACAATAACAAATTTTCCCAAGAACTTCTTAAGTACCTCATTCATGAGTCGCATGAAGGTGCTTGGGGCATTCGTCAATCCAAAGGGCATGACTAACCACTCATAAAGACCCTCCTTGGTCTTGAAGGCTGTTTTTCACTCATCTCCTTCTCGAATCTGTATCTGATGATAGCCACTCTTCAGATCTATCTTTGTGAAGTATTGAGCTCCACTCAAGCAGTCCATAAGATCATCCATCCTTGGTAAAGGAAATCGGTACTTGATGGTTATCCTATTTATAGCTCGAGAATCTGTACACATCCGCCACTCTCCATCCTTCTTTGGTGCAAGTACTGCAGGTACTACACATGGACTCAGGCTCTCTCGAATCAAGCCCTTCCTCAACAGCTCTTGAACCTGTTTATTTAGCTCCTCTGTTTTAGTAGGAGTCATCCTGTGAGCAGCCTTGTTAGGCAAACTAGCTCCTGGAATCAGATCTATCTGATGACTGATTTGCCTTATTGGTGGCAATCCATCTAGAACATTATCAGAGATAATATCTCCAAATTGTCCTAGTAAATCTGAAACTTCAAATGGTATTTCACTACTACCTTCTTTATCTTTCCTAGGAATCAAAGCATAGCACATACACTGATGTTTCATGCCATCTAAAAACTTCCTTCCATCAACAAGACAAATCCTAGCACTGCTACATACCTTTTCACCTTCCTTTTTCATGGTCTTCAATTTGTGGCGAACTCCATCCTTTGTCAGAGAGTATGTGTTTGCATGTCCATCATGTATTGCATGTCTATCAAACTGCCATGGTCTACCCAATAATAGATGGCAAACATCCATCGAAATAACATCACAGAGAACTTCATCATGGTAACTCCCAATTTTGAATTTTACTAAACATTGTTCACTTACCAGGACCTTATGATCATCTTTTACCCAAGAAATTCGATAGGGCTGGGGATGTTTCTCCCTCTTGAGCTTCAGCTTAGAGACCATCTCTTCAGATACCAAGTTATCAGTGCTACCACCATCAATGATCACATCACAACATTTATCCTCACACTTGCATCTGGTACGGAACAAACTCCTCCGTTGTCCTGGTTCATTTTCACCACTTAGTAGGACTCTTTCATTTACCAAGGTCTCTCCTCTTTTTGCATCCTCTGAATGTGATGATTGTGCATCCTCATCCACATGAGCAACCCTAGCTTGGCCCTCAGCTCTCCTATCTATCCTTTCTTGTCGTTGAGGGAATTCAAAGGCACGATGACCTTCTTCATTGCAATGGAAACAGGTACCACGGAAGACTCCTCTTCCTTGTCCACGTCCTCTACCTCTTCCTCTTTGATTTCCAAAATCTTGATCACGGGAGCGGTTGAAACCCTCATTCCTCTAGTTCCTGCTAGTACCCTCATCTTCATTTTTCTTTTGAGTGCGGCCTCCAGATGATCTACCGCTTCCCCTTCCTCCTTGACCGTGCCCTCTTTGTCTTCCTTCAAACCTTTTACTCAACTTCTCTTCAACTCGTAGGGCAAACTGGTATGCTTCTTCAACGCTGGTCATTCTTACCAGACTTAATTCCTCCTGGATGCTAGGTCGTAACCCACTGATATAACGAGCAACCTTCTCCTTATTTGCTTCTGCATGCCCCGCTCTAATCAGGAGTCGATAAAACTCCTCTGTATATTCTTGGACTGATCTTCCTGCTTGCTTTAACCCATGCATCTTCTTAAACAGATCAAGCTCGTAGTCCACCGGAATGAATTGCTTCTTCAATTTGTCCATCATGCGATCCCATCTTGTGATCTTCTCCTTTCCTCTTCTAAGTCTTTCTAGTTGAACCTCTTGCAACCAGATTTTGGCATGGCCTTTCAGTTTGGCCTTTGCAAACTTAACCCTATCTGGGTCCCTTATATCCTCATACTCAAAGTATTCTTCCAGTTCATTGATCCAATCGATCAACTCATCTGGTTTCAAATTTCCCGAAAATATACCCACTTCAATTGTAGGTCTTTTCCCAAACCTAGTAATGGCCCTAAAAAGCCTTTCCTCTATAGGATTCAGAACTTCCCCGTCAACTTCCATTACTTCCTCTTCATTGTCATCCTCACTATTGTCATCTGCGGCAATATTTGCTCCTCTACGAAGCTCCTCTTGCAATGCTTTTACCTGTCTCTAGATGGCTCTAACCTCCTCAGGATCAATAGCTCTAGCCCTTCCGCCACGCTCTCTTCGTGGAGGCATCTTCTAACTCAAACCCACAACCACACAGTCCTGGTGCAAACTGCCTCACAGTCGGCGCTCTGTCTACACACTCAGGAAAACTCGCTCTGATACCACTTGGTGGGGACACAAGCCAACAACAGAATGGACACAATAGAAAAGGGGAATTATATTACCTTAGAAAATAAGCTAGTACAAATAGTGCAGAGAAAATAAACTTCAAAACATGCCCTACGGGCTTACAATAGCATAACTCTGGAGAATATTTCTCCTTTTAGCACCTCCTCTCAAGCTCCAATCCGAACTGCCTTTTACAATGCCAAAAATCTCCTTAAATAGACCCCGGAGGGTTAAGGACTAGGAGTACATTCTAGAAAGTGCTAGTAGGCATCCACCGACAAAATGGAAGGTTCCAGAAGCTGCATTAGAAGTCGGCGCAAATCTAGAAGAATCCAGAAACGGTAGCCAAACTTTCAGAAGGCATAACTTTTGAACCGTAGCTCCGATTGACGAACCGTTTACATTTTTGGAAAGCTCTCAAAGCGCTCTATAGCCCTATGGACAAGCTTCACTCGTCCCCCATTTTTTGGCCCTTTTCAAGGTCATTTAATGCCCCAAACCTGACTTTGAAGCATTCTTAGGAGGTCTCCAAAACCCGAAAAACTGCAATAACTTTCAAACCGTGGGGCCTTTTGACCTGATTCTTTTTCTGGAATGCTCTAAATCTCAATTACATTCATCTGGCCAAGTCACACCTTCTAGGTCACCAAAATGATTGTCAAATTGCATGCTCCTATTTTTTCGGGATTTTCAAATGCACTGATAGTTGAACTATGAGAGTTGGAACCTTTATTTGAGCCAAATGGGTATCCAAAAATGTAAAGACATAAAACAGAAACTAAGTCTAAGTACATTTTTTTTTTGGTGACACAGGATTGCCCTTATACCTCTGGATGCTCCTGCATCAAAAGAACACTTTGTCATGATCAAAACTAAAATATAAGTACTCCCCTTTAGGATATAATCCATAGCTGTAACTAATTCTACACATAGACTTCTATACTTGCATTTTTTTTGAAAATCTTTTCTAATACCTTTTAGTGTACATGTCTCTGAGTATCAGACTTACTAACTCCTTATTACTCCAAAATGAATATACACAACAAAAATGTCAAAATTTCAATACATTTACATACATGATCATATTTTATGGTATACTTGTCATACCTTTGATCATGCACATCTTCACTCATTTCCCCTTGTTTTTTTCACGATTGATGCTGGGGAGTAGGGGTCAAACCATACTTGTCCAAAAATGGTTTGTGAATTTGCAAAATCATTGCTAATGCATTATCCCAACTTGTCCTTAAGGATTCCAGTGTTTGAATTTGGATTTCTTACTTGGCTACAAGATCCACCAAATTGTCTACAATAAAAAGATTTGAATCTCCCAACACTAAATCCTTAGAATTCTTTAAATGCATTTGCATAACCTCTAAATGAGGTGTCAACAAGACCTAAATAAAAATGAGCTTAGCTTGTATTCTATTATCTTCAGCTGTAAATTCTACATGTCTTCCTTGCATAAATCCCAATTTAGAAAAATTAATAGACCTTGAACTTGCATCCATGCTTAATGTTTGTGCACTATACTTCAAATATGCTTCAATTTTATCTAGCTTTGCCTATACTTCCTTTGTCAAGTATGAAACATCACATAATTTCTTGGACAATGTATTTATATGCTTGATTGTAACTTGTAAATCATTTACAAGATAAGAGAGTTATACCCACTTCACAATAATTTTTGATGTCACTTTCTTTGTGACTTTCTTTTCAAATTTCCTTTCTAGCCATTGCAACAACTTTTCATTGGCATCTATATTTGAGTCATTAAGTTTCTCAGCTATCTGAAATAATTATTCAATTATAGGTGCTTGATCATTGAAGTTCTCAATATCAATAGTCTCAAGGAAATATCTCTGATTTCGTGTAGAACTTGCTTCTGATGATACTCCCTTCTCATCTCTTCTTTCTTTGTCTTTCTAGCCAATATCTCTTGAAGTGTAACCATTTGATCATATGTTAAATTGTTTGTGTCACATTTTAAAATCTTAATCACTTCATTAATTGTAATATGTTTACCTTGTATGCCTCTAGGAGATTTAGTCTTTCTTTTCTTCATTCTTTTCCCTTTTGAATCAAGGGTACTATATTTGGCATAGATAATTGTAGACCTTGTGTGGGAATCTCTACACTTGGTTTCTCTAGCTCCTTAGTTCCTTTAGGCTCCACATCTTGTATCCTTTTTCTCTTCATTAGTTTTTTACTTTGGAATAACAATCACTTGTTGTTCAGGTGCATTATCTTTGTCTTGTGCAATTGTAGGGGTGAGTTCACTAGTTGAACTCAGTCGTCTAGCCTCATTTTCTCCCTTAATGTGAGGTCCCAAGGCACTCAATCTTACTTCACCAATGGTAGGTTTCTCTACTTATACATTTTGGCTCTTGTCTATTTTTGCTTCTCCACTTGTAGCATTGTCATTTCCTTGTCTGTCATCATTTTGTCATCTTGGTTTTTGTGCAGTATGACTTTAATGGTCAACACATCCTATTTCTTAGCAACATTGACATCTACCTTTATTTCTTGTGCTTCCACATGTGTAACAATAGGAATGGTAGATGTATCTAATATAGTATTTGTTATTTGTCATATAGTACATTCCCCTCCAGTCTTTGACTATTATTTGACTTGTAGAATTACTAGATTGGGGTTTGCCATCTTCGCATGAACATGCATTTGAATAGAGTTTCCTTCTTTAGTTCTTGCTTGGCTAGTTCACTCATATCTTTTGGATTATCTATAGGTTCATCTTCAATAGTGATTATTTATTATCACTCACTTTCCTAAACCTTTCTCTGTATTACTTCCTTGAGATTCCCAATGTCATCATAATAGTCTTCTCGATTATTCAACTCAACTTGTTCTTGCTCCTTTTGTTCAATGTCATCCTTGAGCACTAAGCCATAGATCTTCTTCTGGATCATTTTTTTTTTTTTGCATAATATCTTCTATTTTATTCTTCAACACCAAGAATGCTCTTGCCTTAGGCACAAATCTATTTCTATACTTCTCCATTTCTTTATTAATTTTCTTCTTAGCCAATTCAGACATTATTTGAGCTAATGTGGCCTCTCTAATCTATCTCTCAATCATTTTTTCATATTGCCACTTTTCATCAATTTTATTATATAATTCATTAGGAACATTATTCCCCATCTCTAATGGATTAGTCTTAAAATTTCCCATCATATCAACTAATGCTTCTTCAATCTTGACCTTATCATTTTTTCTCAACTTTGCATACTTGATAAATTTAAAAGATGATAAACTAGTACTACCTCTGATATTTTCACATACCTCATCAATGTTCTCTAGTGGCTTGTGCACATCAACTCTAAACTGAATAATGTCATTAAATTCTACTCTACCTGTATCCTCATTTTCTTTATCTTTATCCATTACTACTTTTCTTCTAGGATTCTTTGTAGGCTTACTTGGCTCAACCTCTTCTCCAATGGTAATCTCCCTCTTTATGAATTTTTTTCCTTGAGTGGGCTTGATGATATTAGCTACTCCTTTCTTGGGCTTAGGCTTAGTTGTAGTGGTAGTCATCCTAGTTCTTTACCTAGTAACACTTGATTGTGTAGGGGTAGGCTTTGTTACTACCTTTTTCAAACTTTTCTTGACTAAGGGATCAAAAATTGTAACTTACTTCTTTTTAACCTATGGCTTGGAAACCACTATTTATTTGCCCTTTCCTTTAGTATTTTCTTCTTCATTTTCTTCATTATCCTCTTCATCACCATCATCACTATCACTATTGGTCCTATCTTCACCTTTACCTTCTATGATTTGTAGAGGCATCTCCTTCTCTGCACCTTCACCCAATGTCTTCCCCAAATTCTTAATCATACTTTTTATTTTCTTTTTTATTTTGGTAGTCTTCAAGTCTATTGTGATCTTGAACTTAGTATCCTCATACCTACCAAAAGGTTTTGCATTTTTCTCAACTTATTCTACCAGTAATGCAATAATTATTGTAGTCACTTCATCAATATTGATTCCATAAGGAAAGGGTCTTAACCATCTAACCTTGGGAATTACTACTTGTACATAGGTATAGTCTACGCCAACAAGAAAAAAAACCTTTTTTGTAGTACTTATCTACCAAGGATTCAGGTATCCTTGAACATTTTTTAATCTTTTGCTTAAATTCCTCAAAATATCCATCCATAACATTGTCAAACTTGTCACCCACCTAATGAATGTGCTCATTAATTTATTGTGTGATACGTCTACCTTGATCCCAAAGAACATTTCCAAGTATAGGAAATGAATTTTGAACATAAAAAAATATGCAAACAATCAATGACCCAAACTTACACACTGTGTTCTTGGCTTTTCAGATGGTTGTTAGATTCTTAGATAGTTGGGTCAATTGTATCTTGGTAAGATCATAAGCATGATATTTCTTTACTATATCCCATGATTGGTCTATTGCTACACATGGAATACTATTAGGTTGACTTGACTGATAAAACATATGAGCTATAACCCTAACTCCAAACTTAGTCTCAACATCACTGATGACAAAGATTATTAATCCTCTTTTTTTCCATACTGCTAGGGTATTTTCTTTACTGATGTATCTGCTTTGACATTGCATTGTCTTCTTCTTGTCTATAACAGGGTAACCAGTCACATGTGGATGGTTTATTTTGTGATCTTCATTGATCCATTTTCCATCCATAGTTACATATCATGACTCCTACTCAATGTAATTTTAATCAATTCCACTTTGAAGTTTCTTAGGAAATTTAGGGCACGAGTCACCCCTTTCTCAACTATGTGCTTATGATGTTCCTTCAACACTCCCTCTTCACACAACTTTTCATATGCAAGACTTAATTTATAATCTCCTATTTCTCCTACTTTTCACATGTAATATGACCTAACATTATGAATCATTATGACTCTACGTGGGATCAATGACATGACACTTGAGGGATTACCCTTCATTAATATGTTAGGATATACATTGTACTTAGGTGGGGGGAAACATTTTTCTTCACTAACTAAGAATTACTAACATTTAAATCCACCTTCTTCTTAGTTGTAGAGGAACTTGATGTCATTTCTTCAAATTTGGGGTTTAAACACAATTTCTATGTAACTCGGCAACCACGCAACTACTTCACAACTCACAACAACTACCAATGCCATACTTTGAATCTCTTGCAATTTTTGCTAAAAGATTTCCAAAAGTTCAAACTCACTTTTCTCTCTAAAAACTCAAACATTGTATGAGCAAAGTGACTTGTAAAAATCTATATATGCCTCTAAAATTCAATAGTAGACCCTCATCAATGCTTTGTACAAATAGTGAGTGAGATACAACTATCTTGACCAATGGGATAACTCAGTTATCACATTTTCTCATTCTATCAACTCGGTTAGAAGCTCAACTTGGTCATAACTATCATTTCAACTCGGTCACTTAACACTTTCAGAACTTCATTACTGACACTCAGTCAATACTAAAAGCTCAACTCGACACCAACATACATTACTTAATTCAAACTTCAATCTTGTCCTTTTGCATCCATTATCATGCAGATTTGGAATTTCGGTGCATTTAATCTAGGAACTGATGTAAGATTTAACAATTTGAAACACAGTTCCATACATTGCTCTTTATTTAGTTTGAGGTGGGAGAATCACCTAATCCATTGGATTGGATGATCACAACTTCATCATTTGAACTGTTGCCTTCTTTAGTTTCATTTTTCTAGGTGTGATTCATTTGGATTCTCACTTCTTTAGTATTGACGTTTGCCTTTCCATTTTTCTCTTCAACTTTAGGTGATGATGCTCGATTCATATAGTCTCTACTCAGATGATCAACCTTATAACAATTGAAACATACTAATACAATTTTTTTCTAGTTTCTTGATCTTCCTCTAAGATGTATCCTAGCACAATTTGCTACAATATATCCACACTTTCCATAAAATTGATAGTTCACCCAAGTATTGTAATCCCAATTTGTGGTATTACCTTGCTTAGGTGTTTTTTCTTGACCATTAGGTGTCCATTTTTCCTGTACTTTAGATATATAATATTGTGCCTTATGATCATACATCTAACATGTATAAAAATAACCTTCAAATCTAGAAGTAAATAGTGTCTTATTGGCCTTTGATTTGCACTCATGTGCTTGGTGTCCATACTTATACAATTGAAACAATTTCCATTGAATTTGGGTTTAGGATTTGACTTACCAACTTTTCTCCTCCAAACATAGTTGTATGACCTAGTTTTCCATAGTTATAGCATGTAGGATTCTTGTTCTTTGTTTTAGTAGTCACATTCCTTTATTCTCCTTACTTTAATGAGTCTCCTTGCTTGGCAGCTGACAAAAGCTCTAATCCAGAAGTGACATGAGGTCTCCTTGATGCATTCACCTATTCATTAAGAAATCTCATGACCTCTTTAGGTTTGTTCATCCTTTCCATGATATATTTCTCAACACTCAATTCACTCTTAAGTTGATTGTTCTCATATCTCAACTTTGTAGTCTCTTCCACCTTTCTAAAAATCCCATGATTAACACTTAGTAATTGATTGACCATACCATATTGATTGTGAGTCAACCTTTGTACCTCATTGATCCTTTCATCAAGACTTGTAGCCATTTGTCTTTTGTCTTCATCAATCATTTCCTTTTCATCCTCAACTTTCTTCTTTTGTTCAATCACCTTACACAGCCTTACTAATTGTATTTTATGTTCTCTTTTTGATGCTCTTACTTCTTTATTCAAAATATTGTTCTTCTCCAATTAATAAATATGTTATTATTTCATCAAATTCACTAGAACCGCCTTCATCAAATAACTCTTCAATAGTTTATTCTTCGTATTGTGTGTCATTTTGTTGAATTTCCATACCTTTCCTTCTCTTCAAGGATTTCCTCGGTGTTTCCTTTGCAGACTTAACTTGTTCAAATGCAAGTTGAACATCAATCTTTTGACTTTCAATGATCTTTCCTAGTTTATAGGCTTTCATTCTCAAGATCTTTAACTCCCAAGTGGTTTGACTTTTGCTACGAGTACACAACTCTAATACCAATTGTTGGAAATATAATAAGGAAAGTAAGATACTTAGAGGGTGGGGGGGGGGGGGGGGGGGGGTGGTGTTAAAAAAAAGATCTATAGAACTTTAACAATTCAAACATGAATCATATTGGATAACTTCACCATTAACTCTTATCTCTATTTAACCTTACACCAAATCAAACATTCACTACAATATAAAATCAAATCTAACATCTAATTACATGAATAAAACTCACAAAGCATAAAGCACTTGACACAAATATTTGGTAATGCGGAAACCCTCCAAGGTGAAGGTAAAATTATGGTGGGGATGACATCTACAAAGATCTTCACTACTACAACAATAAAGTGTGCATATTAGGGTCACAATGTTTGATCACTTATGATGATCTACACTGTAAGGTGTTTTCCTTGTTAAGATATTACAAGACTATTAGGTCTACCTTTATTAAATGATTTAACATCACCACTTAGTGAGTACTTTCTTAGGAGACTTACAAAGGCCTGTTAAGACAACTATGTTAGGAGACTTACCCTGAAACACCTATTAAAATGTACCAATACCTGATCCTTTAGTTTGCACTTGAATGTTGATAACAAATCTCCTCTATTCAATATAATATCACCTCTCTATGATAGATCTTCAATAACTCTGCTCTTAACTATTCACTACACTACTTGGTCACTCTTACCCGATTCACCTTCAACTTTGCATTCATCCAAACTCTCAATCATACACACATGAATTAGGTCTAAAACCCTCCTTAAATTCTTGTGTGATGAAGCTTCTAGATCATGATCAACAATCTAAATTCATCCCTTTTGTCACTTAGTCCTTGCAATTTTTTGATTGGCTAATCTCTTTGCATAGGGATTAAGATCCATAATTAAAGGTGTAATTAACTCTTTAACAAAATTCTCAATCATAGAAATACATCTACAACTTGACATTTATATATGATTTTGTGTCATTCTAAACAAATATGTCAAACTATCTTACTCAACACTAATAGCTTGTTGATACTCAACCGTGTCCATTCTACATGTTGTTACTCAACTTCAACTCTACTCGAGATACACCATTATATGAAATCTCTATTGTACTTGCTATATGTATACACTCAGAAAATAAATTATTTGCTGACTAACTCAGCTAATACTGGAGTACTTGATGACCTTTGACTTGCTCAACAATAACTACTTCTCGACATTGACTAGAGTATGTATAGGTCTTCATTACATTTCTTGGCCTATATAGAATGACTTAGTCATAGTGATGAACAACCAATCTTGCCTTATGAATGACTAAGTGTTTAACACTAATAAACAACTTTGCCTTAGGAAATAACAAGATCCACAAATGTTAGACAACATAGCTCAATCAGATAATAGGAACAACTTTTTCTTGGTTATCATTTCAATGTCATAGTCCCATCTCAATCCCTTTTGAAACATAACATGGTTTATCCAAATGTAGAGTTACATAATATCCTACATGCATACCCCATTTATACACATAGATAAAAACCCAAGAGCCATTAACATACATCAACCAATTACATCATTATCAACTCTACCCCTTCCTTGGCATTCCACATCAAGCATCCCTCTCATATCAAAAGAAAGACACATCCATGCAAGGAAAGAAGATAGTTTAAATAAAAAGCGATTCTATGCATATCCTCATAGTACATAGTAATCAAAGTAACCAACTTATTCATGCATATCCAGTAATGAAAATTAAATAAATATTAATCATGATTGTACACAATCTCTTAAGCTAAAGTAAAATGAGTTAAGTATAAAATTTTAATATTCAAATAACAAGACATATTTAGAAATTGAAACAATAGGCTTCTTACTCTTAAATATTAAGAATACAAACAAGTACAAACTATAATGAAAATAATTTGCAAGGATCGACCTTCGAATTTTTTATTATTTAGTCTAACAAGTCAGAAGATGCAAGTACAAAGAATTAGATTACATTTCTATGAATAATAAAATTTTTAGTACCTAATTATATATTGTAGTATCTTAAAATGGACACACTCATATTTTAAGACCTTTTAGAGCCCATTTCATAGTGACTTCTTGAACCATGGATGGATATGTGCTCGATGTCCTCTTTCTCCTATTTTCTTCCACTTTTTTCAAATATTTTTGCATCCCTCCTGAACTTTTGAGGTCTATCTCTTCCCTTCTCTAGGAGTAGGTTGACCTATTCTAGAAGAAGTCAACCTAGTCCAAAAGAGGTTGACCTATGTTGACCTATTCCTTGTGATTGTGGCGCCCAAGCCTAGAAAAATATCAGGGTTCCAAATTGTTAATTCTCACTCTCCAATTGACTTGTATTATTTTCCCACCCAACAACTAGTGTACAAGGAGACTTGGGGACTTCATTTTTCAACCAAAATAAATCCTGCACTTTCATTATATCTCACTTACATTTTTCAATCAAGGTATTTAAGCATTCTAGCAAAGGATTTTCCATCAAGAATTGAAGGATTCTTTGTGAGCATTTCCTATTCAAGATCTAGAATATTGTTGGCCATCAAGGGAAAAGATCTACATTAAGGCATTCATCATTTTCTTAATTGATGCACATTTACATCCATGGCTCCATGATATAGCTATGGTAGATCCATTGCAACTTGTGGAAATATCCTACATTTTCATACTGAATTCAATATCTACAACATACAAGGCAAAATCCTTATTGACAAGAGTTTTAAAAAGCAAGGTGAATGCTCACATTTATCTTTTTTTAGTTACATGCATTTGAATTTCTCAATTTAAGGTTGATTTCTCAATTGAGTGCTTGACCAAGGCAAGCCCTCACCCACCCAACAACAAAAACATATTTTCTACATGTGAAAGAGTAGGATAACAAAATTGTGATTGCAGATCTAGAAATAACTCTTCAAAAACTTTCTAATGAATTTGGGTCAACCTTTTTTTAGTGGCTCGACAATACGGTGACATTACATGAATCATTCTAGAATAATCACCAACAAGTCTACCTATTCTCTGCTCCTCAACCAAAAAATTAGTTTTTTGGTTTTTTCATTTTGTTCAAAGATCTAAAATCATGTTTTCAATTATAGATCCAAATTTTCACTTTTAAAAGCTAAAATAAAACTTCCTCTAAGAATTTCAAGGCGATTCTTCTATCCTTCATTTTCATTCACAAATTTAACATAAATTTGTATCTTAGCTAGGTTGATTGTGTAAGAATTTGCCTTAGGGAAGAATTCACCCAAGACCAAGAAGCACAATAACTAGCACAAAATAGATCAACAGAATATGATCAGAGTAACAATATGATATTCAATTCATTGTATCATACACTAGAGGTGCCTATATATAAAGGCCTCTAAGATGCATCTAGAATGTCTAGGAGTTAGCAATATGATGAGTTCCACAACTAAGCACATGCCACCAAGAATGAATTACCCTCCATTAAGCATAGGAGTTAGTGTGATGATGAGAGGGTAAGACTACTAAGGTGTGTCACATAAAATTATGTTGTAGACACCATGTGCTTAATTAAGAGTGCGAACAACTGTGTTGTCTACATGACAACTCAATTGATTATGCAAACTCCAGTGTTGTAGACACCATGTGCTAAATTGGAGTTTTTTACTCCTCTATTTTCACAAGAAAACTCATATGAGTATGCAAAATCCTTGGTGTCTAACATAAGCAATAATAAAATAATGCATTTATTAAGTAAACTTAAGTAAAGTGTAAATAATAATTATTTACACTAACACCCCCCCTTTAAGTGCAACTTACGGGAAAGGACTTAAGCTCACAAAAGCTATGATGAAATTCACAATGGGTCCTAGTTATTAGGCCATGTTAGGTACCCAAGTATAAAGGTAATGCTGAAATGCAATCTCTTTGCAACTAGGGAAAGAGGGAAAACCTCATGGGAAAAACATTCCCCCAAAAAGAGAGAAAAGTACAATAAAGAAGGATGCATGAATGGATGGAGTAATTAAGACCCCCCATTATGACATACATCATGCATATACAATAGTAAATCCCTCGATGAAATCCCCCCCTTAGTGAAGGATCTTGAAATGATAAGTGTCTAAAGATAGAAGAAAATCCAATGCTGAGAAACAACATTTCTCCCTTGAGGAAGAAGATACACCAAGTAAAGGTACAAATATGCTTCCCACTGTGGATAGGAAGATGGAAGAGGGATCCAAATGTAGTATGCGATGGATGCTACCTTTGAAGTCTACTCATATGTTGACAAGTCCTTGATGAATGAAGATGCCATGCACTATAACTAGATTGACTGGAGGTAGAATGTCCTTTGGAAATGGAGGAACTATGGGATCACCATATTCTTTCCAAAGAGCCATCCAAATATCATAAAGTCCAATGAGCTTTCTAATGACATGAAAGCAATTAGAACTGATACTAAAAATAATAATTGATAAAATTATGTTAAAAGGTTTGGTATTAGGGTAAGAGAGCAATTCTTTAAAACATAGAAAAGGAAATACATCCTTATGCTCTCTTCTTAGATGATCAATGATTAAAGCACTCCATTTGTTATAGTTCCTTTTTGTCAACACGGGTCCTAAACCAAACTGACATATGTGACAAGACTTCATGAGATCAGTCAATAAACCCCCCAAAATGCAAAAATAATCAATCAACCCCCCCTAATGTATGATTTGGCACTTTATAAGTAGTGCAATTACAATGGGCCACTTTGTCAATTTTGGCCTTAGTGTACTTCTAATTTTGCTATTTACAGCCTCGTTTTATAGTTCAAATCTAGAACTTTACGATGTAGCTCAAAAATACAATAATTTTGAAGTAATACAATGCAAAGAAAGGACCTATTTCTAAAAGTGATATTTTTGTCCACACAAGCCTATAATCTAATTGCAGATCTGGAAAGTAGATGAAAAATTATGCAGTTAAAAAAAAAATGGAACCTGATTTGGAGTCTAGATGAGCCTGTACGGAGCAATTGAAGTTGCAAAATATAGGATTGGATAGGTACAATCACCAAAAATGCAATTTCTAAAAAATTCGTGAACCAAAACTAGAAAATAAAAGCACCATTGAAAAATTTAGGAAATTCTACCCAAAATAAAAAAAATTGCACTTGATTTGGTGCCCAGATGACTAAGATATGGCCTCCCAAAGTCAGATTGTCAAACAAAAAATGAATCTAGAGAGGGCTCTGATTAGTAACCTGCGAAGTTAAATTTGACATCCAAATGACCATCGCAACAGTTCTATTTGGCCTCCATATGACAGCCAGATGACCATCAAATTTAAACTAGTAAAATGATGATGTTAGCAAAAAAAGCCTCCTTGGGTGATGTGGCAGTACAAATTTGACATGTGGCATACATTTGTACAGAAGGTGTGATGTGGTAGTGCCATGTGTCATTGCTGATTTTACTCTAATTGAGTCACTAGTCATGACATGGAGGAGGGGTGTAGTGCTACATGGCAGCTTAGTATCCAAAGATGTGGGTTGTACACGATCGTGTGGAGGTCTGTGCGCTTGTCGCATAGAGGGGGCATCAGCTGTCATTGCTGTTGTTGAAAAATCACTAGTCATGATAGAGACTAGAGGTTTGGATTCTAGTGAGTTTGCCACTATCGAGGAGTTTTGGGTGTGCCACCGGATGCTTTGAGTGACAAGGGGAGTTCCTTTGCCGATAGTGTGGGCAATTAGTCCCACATCAGCTATGGAAAAACCCCTATAGTGTATAAAATAAATAAATTGCTAGGTTCAAGTCGACTTAAGGGCTGCCATTTAATATGCTTTGTCGAATGGTAGAAGTCGATGTCGATTTGACTTATTTGGATTTATGTGGAATATTCTCACTAGATGTTGTAGTGTGTTGGCTAGTTGCTATGTTTGCTGGTTTTAAAATGGAATATGCCGAACTGTGACAAAATATTCCCTATGGGGGCTAGGATTTCACCACTTGATTCCTACAAATTTTTTTTCTCTAGAGGCCTGATGGCCTAATTTTTTTTTTTTGAAAAATGCTTCAAAAATGGCAGAGAAATATAAATAAAGATCTGAAACAAATTAAATGTGTAGATCTAATAGATCATACCATACTGGCAATTAGGCCTTCAGTTGTCAGTTTGCAAAAACATTTTGCCTCAAAATTGACTATGGCCCAATAAAGGCAAATTTATAGTTATTTTTCACCAAATTGACACTCTAAACCCAATGGTGAGGTACACTTTGGCTCTAGGTGCTCCCAATATCTACAAATACTCTAGATTTGGATCAAGGTGTCCTCAGAGAGGTGAAGCAAGAATGGTCTCCAATGGCTACAAAATGATGCTCCTATGGCTCTGATACCATGTAAGAATTTTTCTTAGGGCAAAAATCACCCAAGACCAAGAAGCACAATAACTAGCACAAAATGGACCAATAGAGTATGATAAGAATAACAATATGATATTCAATTCATTGTATAGTACACTAGAGGTGCCTATATATAAAGGCCTCTAAGATGCATCTAGAATGTCTAGGAGTTAGGAATATGATAAGCTCTATAACTAAACACATGCCACCAAGAATGGGTTATCCTCCATTAAGCACATGAGTTAGTGCAATGATGAGAGGATAAGCCTACAAAGGTGTGTCACATAAAATTATGTTGTAGACACCATGTGCTTAATTAAGAGTGCAAACAGCTATGTTGTCTACATGACAACTTAGTTGATTATGCAAACTCCAGTGTTGTAGACACCATTTGCTAAATTGGAGTTGCTTACTCCTGTGTTGTCACAAGACAACTCATATGAGTATGCAAACTCCTAGGTGTCTAACCTAAGAAATAATAAAATAATGCATTTATCCTAAGTAAACTTAAGTAAACTATAAATGATAATTATTTACACTAACAAATTGTATACACTTGACATCTAGATTTATATTACTTAATCAACAGTTTAATTTTGCATAAACACTATCACACATAGGTCAAAGAGAGTATTTCCCTATATTATTTTCCTTTTCACAATTCAAATTCAATATTGGAGTCCCTTCCTTTTGGGCCTTGCTAATCTAAATTGGATTAAAAAGGAAATCATAAATAGAGACTCTTTAGCCCTACAGATACATTTTGAATCCTTTAGTGCATGAAGTGGAAGCCTACATCATATTAAAGAGATACCATTTTATCCCTAAACATTTTGGTGAACCTAACTTGTCCCCCTTTCTTTTTAGATTTATATTTTTCTATCTTTGGTGTTTACCTTATTTTGCTAAACCCAACTTGTCCCCCTTTCTTTTTGGAGTTAGGTTGTACTATCTTAGGTGTTTACCTTCTTTTGGTGAAATTGACTTTTCTCCCATTATTTTTGGAGTTAGATTGTTCTATCTTAGGTATTTACCTCCTTTTGGTGAACTTGACTTGTCCCCCTTTCTTTTTAGAGTTAAATTATTTATTTGAGGCATTTACCTTCTTCTAGTGAATCCTTGCATTCTTTCCTTTTTGATCTTAGAGTTAGATTTAGCTATATTTTATGCATGGTTAGATCTCTCCTTTTATGCTCTTCTTACATTTGTGTGGTTAAATATAATTAGAGTTTCCTTATGCATTCTTCCATTTTATGAGCTTAATTACACTAAGTTCAACCTATAACATTCATAGACTCATGGGCTCCTTTAATCATGATTCCTATTCTCCCATTGGGACTTAGGATGACACTAATATTTTTCCTCAAGACCTCAATCCTTTAATGGATTATAACTCTTCTCACTTATCCCATGATGAATATGAAACCTTAAGAGTTCCTTCTTTGCAATTTGATAAGCTCTCTCATGAGTTTGATAAATTGAAAACTTGGATTGTGCAATATCATCAAAATCCCAATAGTGTCGTTACTATTGAGGATATTAAGAAACTTGTTAATAACTATGATAATAATTTTTGTTAATCTCGTGTCGTATATCTCACCTTATCACTCATGCTAAGCCTTTGACAAAATGTGCTAAAGAGTTAGGATATACTATTCCTTATACAACTGTTGAACCTTCTATTTTGATTACCACTACTCTTTCTAGAATTCCTACATATTCTCCACCTTTTATGATGACTTCTATACAAGTTTCCACTCCTCTAAGTATTTTTCTTCTTAACCCCCCACTTCTCGTGAGTGTTCCTCCTACTTACATACCTTCTTCATGACCTTCTTATAATGCATTTTCTTTTACATGTTCCAATCCTTTACATGTTCCTTCTAATCCTCCTCCAACATCTTTGCATCTCCCTTCCACTACTTAAAATTTTCCTAACATATCTTATATATCTATACCTATTATTGGATCTTTTGATCCCATTGTTAGTAGCTTGGTTCAAACTATTAGTATGTTTCAACAAAAAATGGATCAATTCACTTAACCTAAGTATAACATTCTTACATGTAACATTATTAATTCTCTTTCCTTATATATCCTTTGTGTTTTTATACCACAACATGTTGGGGTAATTCATCTTGAGACTTATAATGGTAAGGGTGATCATGTGATTCATGTTAATACATTCCATATTAGACTTATGACTATAGACTTATTGGATAATTTATCCCTCTAACCTTTAGAGATAGAGCCTTGTAATGATATTTTTCTCTCCTCCTTATTCAAATGATTCTTTTCAAACCCTTGCTAATGCTTTCATTCAACAATTTTAAAATAATATTGGTCCACAAATCTCTTTGACTAATTTAATGCATTGCAAATAAACAGATAAAGAGAAAGTTACTACTTTTATTGGTAGATTTAAACACTTCTATGCTAAAATATCTTATCATGTTCCCGATCATGATATTCAACATATCTTTATTTCTAATTTACAAATAATACATTAGAAATAAGATTCTCCTTGATGATTAAACTCCATTTTCTCATCTTTTTGTTGCTTCACAATTACCAGTTAAAATTGAGTCAACTTGAGAGCTCTACTCTGATGGTTCCTATTTCTACTGATAAGAGTGATGGTGTCAGTAATCAACACAAGTTTTTCAAAACTAACAACTTCATCAAAATCAAATCAACCAACACATTTTTTGATAAAGTGGCTATTACATATAAAGACATGACTACTTTTTCCTTTGTGTATCATCCTAATCCCAAGCACACTCATTTATTTAAACCCTTACCCAAGGTGATCACTAAATTGATTCATGTTGGAATTATTAATTTTCTTCCTATATGTCCCATTGACACTAGCAAGCCAATGCCTAAGTCATTTGAATAAATATATTTTTTGTCAATACCATCATCAACTGAGTCATGACACTCAAAGGAGTTATGCTTTGAGGAATACTATTCATTATCTTATAGATTCTAATTCTATATATATTGATGTTGAGGTTAATAGTATGAATAAATCTATTGCACCTCCTAACCAAAATTTGTAAATTTACACTAATAATTTTTCTTCACACTCAAAATTTGTCATTAATCAGCCTTATTCTTTCGATACTAGCTATGAATATCAGATAGAAGAAGTTAATCATGTTGAGTCTCAACCTTAAACTTCATATTCTTCTCCACCTAAAACTAAATAGACACCTCATATTACCTTTAGTCAGTCTAATATGTTTAAGGTACCTAATGGTCCTTTTTTAATCATTGCTAGGTTTTCTCATATTCCTTCCTATGGTAATTTGATTTATCCTTCTTCTGTTGTGAATGTGATCACTAAAGAGAATATTTACAACAAATAACTACATAAAGATACCTACGATGTATCTCCCATGTGGATTCAAACTTGCAATGATTCTATCTATCATCCTCAAAGTTCTATCACTCTTTCCAATAGGTTTGTTTATTCCACCTTTGTTGTTATTCCTACTTCTAATTAGTTTCAAGTTAAGCTTGGTATTCCATGGCTTTCTTGCATGAAATTTGTAGCTTCTCCTATTCATAAGTGCATTTGATGTCCCCATAATAGAGAAATTTTCACTGTTAACCATTCCCTTTAAAAACCTTCACATCCTATAGATTGTGTTCAGATTGAATTTTATTATCCATCTCTTCTTGAAAAACTCTACTTGTCCTTATCATCTTTATTGCTCCTATCAACGTTACAAGGTAGACATGATTCTTGAGCTTAGCCTTCCTTAGGGTGATCCTCTTGTACCTATCTTACCTACCTAATATGTACCTTCAACCACCACTTCTGAACCTATTTTACCTTCTCCATCTATTCCTTTAGATACTATTCTTGAACCTATAGTGGTTTCTTCTTTAGAACATATGGTAGTTGATCCTAATCCTCTAGTTTATATTTAAAAATAATTTGTAACCAACATGTCTGTCTGCGTTGTATTAATTATTAGGATAAGTCTTATTCTCTTGCTTCTCAAATTACATCTTCATCTCAACTATTACCTTCCTTTGCTCAAACTATGTATGAGTATTTGGAAGAAGCTAATCAAGATAAGATTATGCAAATAGATAAACATGATGATTTTATTCATATTTTAGATTCTATTAATCTTGATATGGAAGATACTCTTGATGATGAAAATGTTAGTAGTGATGATGAATATATTGATTTGGACTATGCTTTGCCAAACATGCTTTCTATGTAGTTACAATCACTTATAGTAATGAGCATAGTAACCCCCACAATAATCCTCACTTGGATTTGGATGTAATTTCTATTGTGATAGATGGCATCCCTCTCACGAGTCATCACCCTTCCCCTAGCATTTTAGACCAATATTGGTGGGGGGGGTTGTGTGGTGGGGTGTGGTGCACACTAAATGCTTGATGTGGATTTCATTTAGCATGGTAGTCTTTGTGTTTTCCCCATGTATTTTTCGTACCATTGATCTTGTATATTCTCGTAGGTTGCTTATGATATGGTAGTAGTGATTTTTTTGGTCTTTGTGTTATTGGCCCAAAAAGACTCTTCTTTGTAACTCTTATGTGTCTTTTCCTCCATTGTGTTGTAGTTTTCTTTTCTTTGGGAAATGAAGATATTTCATACTTGATATAATATTATATAGTATCATATGATCATGTTGACCCCAAAGTTGGTAGATCCCTTTGTGTTCCCTCTTTCTATTATGTGTTAATTTCCCTTTATATGTTCTTCCTCTTGGGGGCATCTCATAGTGGAAATATTTTTAGTGGTGCATGTATACTTCCATTAAATTCATTGCTCCTATTAAGTTTTTAACAATTTCTTTAATGTGGGGGCATAAGCTCTGTTCATCTTTTTTCATCATAGAGTACAAAAAAAGATTCAAAGTATGGGTTAGAGTACATTAACCTCATATGCTTGGAATGATTTTTGGGTTGTCCTCATATATATTCATTGTTCCTTTATCTCTTTCTTTCTCTCCTTTTGTGCACTATTACTTTAATTAAACTATTGACATTTCCTAGGGGCTTGGTGTCTTTGGATTTCTCTCTAAATTACAAATAGTTTGGGAGGCTCAATCCTTACTTTCGGTCCTTCTTTGGACTATTGACTACATGAGAAGCCTAATCTTGCTTTTGATCCCTTAAGGACACACATATCCTTATGCTCAAGTATTTTTTTATTCTTCTTTTTGGGATAATGGATTGACTAGAATGCCACACACACTTGCTAGACTGTTCAACATAGAGACCTTCCCCTTATTTCTCTTTCCTTTTTCTTTTTTTATGTAGCTCACAATGAGGCACAAAATACTTATTGGGAAAGTAAATACACCCTTTTTTTAGCACCATCTCTCTTATTCTAATTTTGGAGATGATAAATACTCAAGTCTCTTGGGAGCTTGATGATTTGTTTGTCTCCTAAGTCATGATAAGACTAACTCTTTGCTTTTGATATACTTTACCATGATTTTGAGGAAACTCATACTCTTGATAAAGTGGGGGCTAAATGTACCATCTTAAAATGGATGGACTCATATTTTAAGACCTTTTAGCACTCATTTCATAGTGACTTTCTGGACCATGGATGAGTTTGTGCTTGATGGTCTCTTTCTCTTATTTTCTTCCACCTTTTTTTGAATCTTTATGCATCCTTCCTAAGCTTTCTAAGGCTTATCTCTTCCTATATCTATGAGTAGTTCAACCGAGGTCAACCTCTTACCCAGTGATTGTGGGGCTATGGGTTCGAAAAGTCTCAGGGTTCCAAATTGTTCACTCTTTCTCTCCAGTTAGCATGCATTTTTTTCATGTATGAAATCTACAATATAAGGAGAATTGGAGGCTTCATTTTGAAACCAAAATAAATCCTACACTTTCATGATGTCTCACTTACATTTTACATTCAAGGCATTCAAGCATTTAAGAAAAGGAGTTTTCATCAAGCATTAAAGGATTTTTTGTGAGCATTTCCTCTTCAATATCTAGCATATTTTTCACCATCAGGGGAGGATATCTGCATTGAGGAATTCATCATATTCTTCATTGATGCACATTTATATCTATGGGTCCATGATATTGTTATGGTAGATCCATTGTAACTTGTGGAGGAATCCTACATTTTCATATCGAATTCAACATCTACAACATAGATAAAGGCAAGATCCTTATTGACAAGGGTTTTTACAAGCAAGGGGAATACTTAAATTTATCTTGTTTTAGTTACAAACATCTATATTTTTCAATTTAATGTTGATTTCTTAATCTAGGGCTTAACCAAGGCAAGCCCTCATCCACCCAACAATAAAAACTTATGTTTTATGTGTGTACGAGTAGGATAATGAAATTTTGATTGTAGATCTGGAAATAAATTTTCAAAATATTTCTGACAAATATGGGTTGACCTTGTTACAATTCCTTGGGAATAAAGTGATATCATAGGAATTGTTCTGGAATAATTAACACCAAGTCAACCTATTCTCTGCTCCTTGACTAGAAAATCAATTTCTAGGTTTTTCTAGGTTATTCATCCTGTTCAAAGATCTAACATCAAATTTTCAATTATAGATTCAAATACACACTTTTTAGAGTAAAATAAAACTTCCTCTATGCATTTCAAGGTGAGTCTTCTATCTTTCATTTCCATTCATAAATTTAACATGAATTTGTATCTTAATTGGGTTGATTGTATACACTTGACATCTCAATTTACATTACTTAATCAACTAGTTCAATTTTGCATACACATTATCACATACACACCAAAAAGAGTATTTCCCTATATTGTATTCCTTCTCACAATTCAAATTTAGTATTGGCATCCCTTCCATTTGGACCTTGGTAATCTAATTTGGATTAAAAAGGGAATCATAGTTGGAGATTCTTTATTTTCCTACACATACATTTTGAATGCTTTAGGGTGTAAAGTGGAGGCCTACATCATATTAAAGAGATTCCATTTCACCCCTAAACATGTATTATTATGTTTTAACTTCCAATATCTCCTTCTTGAGAGACTAATGAGAATGTATGGAAAAATCTATGCGAATACTCCAGTTTGAATTAAATCCAACAAAGAATTTAAATTAAATAATTTGGTCATGTGAGGCAAACTGAGTTATATTGTAGCACATAGCACAAAAAAACTTACTACAATAACACAAAATTTTGAATATAAATATATAGACACAATCAAGTCATAGAAAACTTTGAAACTATCCACTAATAACAATAAATATCATGCCTATAAATTTTCTAAATAAATAAAAAATCTCAAATTTTAGTTGCGACATACCAATGCCAATCCAAGCCAAACATCTTTCTACATGTCATTTTCAATTTCAAATCTCTAAAAAATTCTTTCAACACATTCCCCTCCATTTCAAAAATAAATAATAAAGTATTATAAAAAGTGTTCATTATCCCTTCCTAATTTTATGTGACCTAGAAACTATAGTCCATTTTGACTGGCATTATTTCCTAATAATCCTAGGCTAAACAATTATTCATTTAGTGAAACTCCCATTGCATGGTATTTGATAATTTTCATGTGAGAAATAAAATATTGTGCATACCCCAACAATTGAAGCATAAAATTACAAATAAAAAATGAAAACATGTCTTACTACAAGCAAAGGAGACAGCTAGATTCTAGAAGACAATGCTCTAAGGGCCCATTTGATTGTTGTTATTCAATGAGAATATGGATAAGAAATTATAATTTGTTTCAAATTCTTTGTTTGGTGCACAAAAATGGAATAGGGAATATGGATACATATTCTCATTTTGACCCTAAAATGAGCTTTTGTCTATTCTAAAAAATACTTGTTATTGGAGTAGGCCATTGCTATTCTCAATCCAATTTTTCCAAAATTAATTATTTTTTCAGATCCATGTATAATTTTGGCACCAGAATGGAGACTTCCACACATATTTCATTCTTATTGTTGAGCAATGTTTTACAGAGTTCATTTTAAGAGCAGGAACAACATTTTTTCTCAGAGAAGGAGCAACATTTAATAGAGTAGGAGCAACATTTTATGAAGTAGGAGCAATGTTTAATAGGTATGGAACATCTGTGCTATGCCTATATTCTCTTGTTATTTTTGTGTGTGGGTTGTGATGATTTTTTTGTGAAACTTTGCTTCTCTTCAAAGGAACAAAGAGTCGATTCTTGTGGGCCATTTGTGCCTATTTTAGGGAGGGTAAATGTATAAAATGTGAGTACAAGGTCATGCCCAATTATTTTTGCATGTGATTCAAATTTTGTTGAGTTTGATGAGTCTAGATGCTCTTTATTTGTTTTCTAGAAACATTCATAAGAAAATCCTAAGCTATTCATGTAGGGTGGTCCACCTTAGTACTCGCTTTGATATTTTGTCTATTCAAAATTTTCCCACACCTAAGATTTTATCTCTGGTGTTCTAGGGAAAAGTGCATAGAATAAAACTTTTTACTATGATTTAAAGGTTCCTAGGGTTGCTAGTGGACCCAAAGATTAGTAGGTGTTTCCATTTTAGAGTGAAGGATGTTGTAAGAATAGTTCTTTTCTTAGTCTCTTGGTTTTAGTCAGCCATAAAAGGTTGAGGGAAGAGGTCCTACTGATAGTAGTGAAAAGAATAGATTTAAGGAACCATACATACATTAAGATTTAGCCATTTGAATTAGTAACCTTTGAATGGGTGATTTTCCTTCTTTCTTAGTTGTAGTTGCAAGAATAGTGGTGTTTTCTCTCGTAGGACTTTTTCTCTAAACTATGGAATTTGGATTGACGTATTCATTCTTATACACAGTGGGATCAGAGAGGTTTTCCTTTAAGAGAGAGGCTTCTGAGTCCTTACAAATTTTGAGGATTTAGGATTTCATGGTGATTTTACTTATCAGTAATTTTCTTTTGGGTTTCTACCCAAGTGATTGAGAATTTTGATCTAATTATAGAAACTAGAGAATATCCCACCAACATACTGATAAGTAGAATCACCTTAACGATGGTATGTGCAAAAGGTTGTGAACATCATGGCCTATTAGCCTAGCTGGATAGATCATTATAATAATAACATGAAGGTCATAGGTTCGAGATCTACATAGGTCACTTACATTAATGATTAAGGCTATATCTAAGTTCTTTTCTGAACTATAGGAACATTCTTCAAAGCATTTTATTACTCTTCAATGATATATTGGGGAAAAATACCTAGCTTTAATAACAAATCTTTGCATAATTTGTTGTACTATAGAGTATTCAAACTTATGCTATAGATCATGAAGTATTAACCAACCATTTTGATGTATGAAATTTTCCTATTCATGGCCATAATAAACCTTCAAGTTTTCTTAAGTGGCTTAAAAAACACTATGCAGTCTGGCCTTAACAAAACTGTTGTCGTAGAATAATATTAGAAATAAAATGGAAGTTCCATAATGGGACTCTTTCAAATTTGTAACTGGATAGATTGATCAAATATATTAAGCTTTTGGTTTTAGTTGACCATTTAAGATTGAGGGAAGAGGTCCTACTGGTAGTAATGAAAGAGGTCCTACTAGTAGTAGTGAAATGAATACAGTTAAGGAACCAAACATAGATTAGGATTTAGCCATTTGAAGTAGTAACCTTTGAACATGTGATTTGCCTTTTTTCTTAGTTGTAGTTGCAAGAACAATGATGTTTTCTCTAGAAAGAGTTTTTCTCTCATCTATGGAATTGGGACCGATGTATTTATTCTTATCCATGATTGGATTAAAGAGATTATCCTTTAAGAGAGAGGCTTGTGAGTCCTGAGGTGATTGTCCTTTTTTGAGATGGGTGTTCCAATAGTTCTTTACTTCATTGTTAGTTCTGCCTGACATTTGACCTACTATTAATGACCACCTTCAACATAAAAATTATTAGAGTGATAAAGTATTTTCTTATTAATTAAATCACATTGATTTAATTATCAAGTCACTTATTATCTCTAGTTTACTTAAGCTAAAATTTGGGCATATAATAAATAATTTTTTTATTAATTATTATCATGCAACCTAGGTTAGATTCATGTTGTTGAAATCTAATTGAAAATATCACTATTAAAGAGGGAGATTGTTGAGAAGAAGGGAGATTGTTGATTAAGAATGCTTTCAATCATTCTTTTTTCACTGGTGTCAAACTTGCTATTTGTTGGAATGACAATTTCTTATAAGATCCAGGTACAATCACTTAGTTGATTGATGAAGAGGATTTAATCAATAAGATGTAACAAAAGCACCTAAGGGAAAGGTTGAGTTATGGTTTTGTAAAAGAGTACAAGGATCAGTTAAGACGATGGTAAAATAATGTATTAATAATACACTTGAAGATACAGAGGTTGGCTACACTAAGAAAATTTGGAAGAATAAGTTGTAACAAAGCTGTCTACAAAGGTTGACTAAATTCATTAGTGGGTGCCAAGAAAGTTAGTTCATGTCGAGTAGATTATCAATAAGTGTTGAGAAAATGCAAAATCTAGTGTGTGCTAAGTGAAACAAAAGGTGCCAAGCAAGTTTAGGTGCTAAGCTAGATAGAATGTAATAGGTGTCGAGCATCAGTAAAACTTAGTTGATGTCGAGTGAACCCATAGTAGATTCTAAGTAACACAGTATGTGCCAAGCATTAGAACGCTAATAGTGCTGAGCTACTACATTATTTGAAAAGTCAGAGATTTTCCAGATCTAAGCTGACAAAGTTTTGTTATCTTGAATTTTGTGAACCAGATGGAAGATAAGGATGTTTTCCTGGTGCGACAAAATTTTAGGTAAACCATTTTTAGGTAAATAAAGGTGGATTCTACATGATGTTTCTAGAAGAAACAAGATTAGGTGTAGATTCATTGAACCTTACCTAATCCATTCAAACAAAAAATAAGAGTGGAAAGATTAGAGTGGGAAAAGTATTCTAGACTTCTATTTAAGGAGTTACTGGTCAAGAAGCAAGAGTGGTTGGTTGGAGAGAGTATGTGGTGTCAAGGAGATGGCATTGAAAGGGAGGAATAGAGCATAGAGACTTTTCTTCGATAGGTGGCCATAGAGAAGATTGTACTAGCACAATGAGCACGTAGACTCAAGGAGACAAAGTTTGAAAGGAGGACAAGCTATCAGAGCTAGAGAGACTAAAAGCTAGGAAAATTTGTGAGCTAAATTGAGATCTGAAATCTGCAAGTTATGTTGTGAGTTGTATAAGATCAAAAGCCCTTATTGTTACTCTCTAACAATTGTATTAGTTAGGAAAAAATCCTAAGGACTTAGGTTGGTTTAACAACCATTTTGTAAATCCTTTAATAGGGTGACATTCCAAGTGAATATTCTAAAGTCCTTTAACTAGGCCCACTTCTAATAAGGTGGTTGAAATCCTTTAACCAGGTCACATTTAATAGTGTGTTTTGTGACCTTTAATAGGGTAGGCCTTTCATAGGGCATCACTTCAAAAGATCGAGAAAGGAGTAGCATGTTACTGGTGGTTTTTTCCAAATTGGGTTTCCATGTAAATCACTATGTTATGTGTTGATCTTTCATGTCTTATTCTTGCATGTTGATTTTTTAGTAACTTGCTAAAATAAATGTTTAGCTTGGATGCATGGTTAGTTTAGATGGGCTCACTATACTTAGTGAAAAAGTTTTATTAGTACATCTGGACTTTGAATAATTGATTCACCCCCCTGAGTTATTCTAAAGCCTTTCTAACAATTGGTATCAGAGCCATCTACTGATTTGGTTTAAAGGTACTAGAAGTAGAAAAGTTCAGGATGTCCAAGAGAGAAGTCCCCAAGCTTAATAGAGATAACTTTTCTGCATGGAAAAGTTTAATGAAGCTACACCTTGGATCAATAGGTGATCATGCAAAAAATTCAATTGAAGTGGAACATGTTGATCCACCTAGTGTCCCTACTACAAAAGATATGAAGAAAAAGAAAGAACACAGTTAGGCAATGCTGGACATTGCCTCTGCCCTCAACTATGCTAAAATTGATGACATCAAGGGATGTAACTCTACATTCAAGATGTGGAAAGGCTTGTCATATATTTATGGAGGAGATCAAAATGTCCAAAGAGCAAAAATAGAAAGCCTTAGAGGAAATTTTGATGACATGAGAATGGAAGAAGGTGAGAACATTACCCAATATACCTCTAGAATAAAAGAAGTAGTAAGTGCAATAAGAAGTTTGGGTGGTCATTTAGATGATGAAACTATTAATAGAAAATTCTTAAGAACTTTTCTCCCCATCTATGCTATTAGAGTTTTAGCCATCCAAGAGTTAAGATGCATACCAAGAAACAAGCTAACTCTTGGAGGTATAGTGGGAAGACTCACGACATTTGAGTTATCCAACTTTGATAACTACAGACCTAGAAATCTTGAGTCTGCTTCCAAGGCCAAGCTATTGTTGAAATACATTGAAGAAGTGAAACTAAAGAAGAAGAAAAGAAAGACAACATATGCATCCAGTGATAGTAGCATAGATGAAGAAGATGTGGAACAATTGGAAGCATTGCTGGCCAGAAGATTTCATAGAGGCAAAGGTAAATTCAAAGGTAAGCTACCTATTAATTTTTTTAATTGCAATGAAGTAGGACATATTGCTACAAGATTTACATAGAAAAAGAACTACAGAGAAGGCAACAAGCACAAGAACAAAAGAGAAGATGATAACAATGATTACAAAGACAAAGGCAAAAAGTGCTATATTGTTGAAGAAGAGGATTCTGATGAAAATGATGATGAGGTAGTCTATGTAGCCATGAAGGATGAGTAAGATGAAGATGAGGCAACAACACTGGTAACCTATGTGAACAAGAATGAAAAATGGATCATAGACAGTAGATGCTCACATCACATTATAGGAGACAAAAGTAAGTTTGTTGCCTTTACTCAGCATGATGGAAATAGTGTTAGATTTGGAAATGATGCTCCATGTATAATCAAAGGAAAAGGTTCTATTAAGCTTATAGAGAAAATTTCATGTGATAATGCATATTATGTTGAAGGATTGAACTAAAACCTGCTGAGTGTGTCACAATTAGGCAATGTAGGATGCAAAGTAGAATTTGGAAACAAAACTACCAAAATCTATGACACTGATGGAAATCTGATAAGAAAAGGAGACCAAACTAGAAGTAATCTATTCTACCTAGATATGGAGGATGCTGCATGTCTTATTGTAAGATTTGATGATTTGTGGCTATGACATAAAAGGCTATGTCATGTCAACTTTGATAATCTGATTAGCATCAACAAAATGAAGAAAGTCAGAGGTTTTTCCCAACTGAAGAGGCCTAACAATACAATGTGCAAATAGTGTTAGCTAGGAAAGATGACCAAGTCAAGTTTCAAAAGAAAAACCTATACTTCCAAAGAAGTACTAGAGTTAGTCCATATTGATATATGTGGCCCAATAGAAGTGAAAAGCTACAAAGGAGACAAATATATAATGTTTTTTTTTGATGACTACTCTAGGATGATGACTGTCATGTTCTTAAAGTAAAAATCTGATGCATTTCAAATGTTTAAGTGGTATTTGGCCAAGGTTGAAAAAGAAACATGAAAGAGTATGAAGTGTCTGAGATCAGACAAAGGAGGAAAGTTCACATCAAAAGAATTTGAGATATTTTGCAATGATAAAGGAATTAAAAGATAAACATTAGCACCTAGAACTCCCCCACAGAATGGCATTGCAAAGAGGAGGAATAGATTTGTGATAGACTATGCCAAAACATTAATGATGGAGAAGAATGTTGCTCTAAAGTACTAGAGAGAAGCTATTAGTACTATTGTCTACACCTTGAATCAAGTACAAGTCAAGAAAGGTAGAAATGCAACACCTTTTGAATTATGGTATGGTCACTCACCTATTATAAAACATTTCAAAGTATTTGGTTGTAAGTGCTATATTCTTAAAGATTCTAGAAATGACAAGTTTGATGTAAAGAGTGATGAAGGCATATTCTTTGGATGCTCCACTAGAAGTAAAGCATATAATTGTTTGAATACTAACACTACCAAAATTGTGGAGAGTGAAAATGTAAATTTTGACGAGCATACAAAAGTTCAAGTTGATGAAACCAAGAAACTAGAAGAGTACAGATCCTTTGTATACTTCTATGAAGGAATGCTAGCTGAAAAAGAAGCTACCAATCAAGTCAGGAATCAACAACAAGTTTTAGTGTCAGTCGAGTCACAACTAGTGAATGCTAAGTTGCATTCAGAAGTCGAGTTACAAAATGAAAAAAATGAACATTCTGATTCTGAAATTAACACACATGAAAGAGATGTGCACAGTGACTCTGAAGCTAAAAGACCAACCATGAAAGAACCAAGGCTATCTAAGTATATGAAGAGACATCATCATACTGAGCAAATTATTGGTTGATGTCAATAACAAGGATATGGTTTGCAAACTGCATAAAGCACTCTATGGTTTGAAACAAGCACCTAGAGTATTGTATAAGAGACTTCACAAATATCTTGTGAATATAGGATTTGAGAGAACAAATGACAAAAACAACCTGTGTATCAAGGCAGAAAAAGGTAAAGACATTTTGATAACTGAAATCTTTGTTGATGATATAATATTTGAAGGAAAAAATGCACTATGCAAAAAGTTTGCTGATCAAATGAAACATGAGTTTGAGATGTCAATTTTTGGGGAAATCAAATTCTTTGTTGGGTTGCAAGTACAACAACTAAAACATGGTATATTTGTGACTCAATCAAAATATATCAAGGAGATACTCAAAACATTTGGCTTAGAGGATTCAAAACTAGTCACTACACCAATGGTAATAGGACATAAGTTATCCAAGAATGATGAGTGAGCTGAAGTAAATTAAACAATGTATAGATCAATGATTGGAAAGTTATAGTTTTTCATACACAGTAGACCAAACATTGCATTATATGTTGGAATAGTGGAAATTTTTTTTGCAAACCCAAGAGAAAATCACCTTATGGCAGTAAAAAGAATAACGAGGTACCTATGGCATTAAAAAGAATAACGAGGTACCTAAAAGGAACATATGACTTTGGCTTATACTATAAGAGGATTGAACAATTTGAGTTGAAAGCCTAGACTAATGCAGATTGGGAAGGTAATATCGATGACAAAAAAACACCAGTGGAGGAGCACTTTTCTTAGATAAAAGATTAATCACTTGGACTAGCAAAAAGAAAAGTTGTACCTCACAGTCCATAGCTAAAGCTGAGGATGTTGCTGCTGCTATCAACTACACCAATATTGTATGGATTAAGCACCTATTGAAAGGTATCAAGGAATAAATGATTGAACCTGTAATACTCTATTGTGATAACACAAGTGCCATCAACATATCAAAGAATCCTATTATGCATGCTAAAACAAAGCACATTGCAATTAAGTATCACTATGTAAGAGAATTAGTGGAAGACAAACAAGTGAAGATGAAAAATGTCAACTCAAAGGAACAAATTGCTTACATCTTCACAAAACCACTACCTAGAGATGCATTTGAATATCTTAGAGGTAAGTTAGGGGTAATACCCCTATCCAAGGCTTTTTAAGTAATAGGAAGACTGCCCTGCATCAAATGAGTTAATTGCTGAAATGATATAAATTGATGCAAAGGATACTTACTTTAGGTATTTGCCTAAAGTAATTAAAGTACTAAAATTACAAACAAGTCACAAGCAAGGTGATAGAGGAAGAAATTGGAGTTCCTACAAATGCCACACTTGCATGACAAAATGCTGAAATAGTATGTTTTTGTCATTTTTGCCAAAGAGGGAGAAAATAGCAGAACTAATCAAAGTGGAAAGTTACAGAAAAGGGGGATAAATAGAAGAAACTAATCAAACATGTAGAGGGAGAAATAGAAAATAGACATGATCAAATGTATAGAGGGAGAAACAATAAAAAAATAGCAGAAAGGAAGGAGAAAGGACACAACAGTTAAGAGGGAGAAGCAAAAGCAAAGGAAATAGTCAAGATAACAAATCAAAGGAGTAGAACAAAAAGGAGAAGACAATATATCAAAAAAAGAGATATTCCTAATACCTTGAAAGAGGGAGTTACTTATATAATTCAAAGGGAGTCATAAGAAATTCAAAGTTGCTAATAGAATGAATAGTTTTGGATACAAATTTTTCTTTTTGGCATTTGACTTACTTTTAAAACCTAGTTAGCATTTTGATAACTTGGTTGATCAGTTTGGTTTGCCATCAATGCCAAAGAGGGAGATTGTTGAAATATGATTGAAAAGATCACTATCAAAGAGGGAGATTGTTGATAAAGAATATTTTCAATCATTGTTTTGTCACTTATGCCAAACCTGCTACTTGCTGAAATGACAATTGCTTATAAGATCCAAGTATTATCACTTAGTTGATTGATGAAGAGGATTTAATCAATAAGATGTAACAAAAGCACCTAAGGGAAAGGTTGAGTTATGGTTTTCTAATAGAGTATAGGGATTGGTTAAGACAATGGTAAAATGATGTATTGATAATACACTTGAAGATACAGAGGTTGGCTACACTTAAAAACTTTAGAATAATAAGTTGTAACAAAGCTATCTATAAAGCTTGACTAAATTCATTAGTGGGTGCCAAGAAAGTTAGTTCATGCCAAGAAAATTATTAGTAAGTGCAAAGTAATGCAAAATCTAGTGTGTGCCGAGTGAAACAAAAGGTGCCAAGCTAGTCAGAATGTAATAGTTGCTAAGCATTAGTAAAACTTAGTTGATGCCAAGTGAATCCATAGTAGGTGCTAAGTAACATAGTACGTGTCAAGCATCAAAAAGTCAATAGTGGCGAGCTACTGCATTATTTGAAAACTCAAAGATTCGCTAAATATGAGCCAACAAAGTTTGTTACCTTGAATTTTGTGAACCAGATGGAAGATAAGGATGTTGAGTTGGTGGCATAGAATTTTAGGTAAACCATTTTTAGGTGAATACAAGTGGATTTACATGATGTTTCTAGAAGAAAAAAGATTAGGGGTAGATTCATTGAATCTTACCTAATCCATTCAAACCAAAAATAAGAGCAGAAAGATTAGAGCAAAAAAGTATTCTAGAATTCTATTTAAGGAGTTACAGGTCAAGAAGCAAGAGTGGTTGGTTGGAGAAAGTATGTGGAGTCAAGGAGAAGGCATCAAAAGGGAGGAATAGAGCATAGAGACTCTGCTTCGATAGATAGCCATAGAGGAGATTGCACTGGCACAATGAGCATGGAGATTCAAGGAGATAAAGCTTGAAAGGAGGACAAGCTATTAGAGCTAGAGAGACTGATAGCTAGGAAAATTTATGAGCTAAATTGATATCTGAAATCTACAAGGTATGTTGTGAGTTGTATCAAATCAAAAGTCCTTATTGTTACTCTCTAGCAATTGTATTAGTTAGGGAAAAATCCTATGGACTTAGTTTGGTTTAACAACCATTTTGTAAATCCTTTAATAGGGTGACATTCCAAGTGAATATTCTAAAGTGTTTTAACCAGGCCCACTTCTAATAGGGTGGTTAAAATATTTTAACCAAGTCACATTTAACAGTGTATTTTGTAGCCTTTAATAGGGCAGGCCTTTCACAGGGCACCACTTTAGAAGAGTGAGAAAGGAGTAACACGTTACTAGTGGTTTTTCCCAAATTGGGTTTCCACATAAATCACTATGTCATGTGTTGATCTTTCATGTCTTATTCTTGCATGTTGATTTTTCAATAACTTGCTAAAATAAATGTTTAGCTTGGATGCATGGTTGATTTATATGGGCCCAATATACTTAGTGAAAAAGTTTTATTAGGACACCTAGACCTTGAATTATTGATTCACCCCTCTCTTAGTTATTCCAAACCCTTTCTAATACATTTTAGGGTTTTGATCTCCTTTATAAGGATGATCTCTCTTTGTAATTTATTCATTCATTTTTGATAATAGCAATATTTCTTTTTGCTCATCAAGAATGTCTCATCCGTGGATCTAGGAATTCCAGCCACCATAAATTTTGTTTCTCTCTTTTTGTGACAGGTGTTTGCATGCAGGTGATTCTTAGGAGCTATGGGGTTGATCTTTTAGCAACTTCAACATGTTATTAGAGCTCTAGATCTTCATGCCCTATTCTATTTTTGAGAGATTTGGCTTGGCTTTTAGATATGTGCTTTTACTTTAAGAGGGTTTCATTTTTTTAAAGAGTTTTTTTGTATTGGATCTTGGGGGTCACCTTTTTTTGGTTCACTTTGAGCCCAAATGGATCTTGATGTTGAGCTCAGAGTGCCCCAAAACCCCTATTTTTATATAAAATTTGTCCAATTTGGACACAATTGGATTTTGAGGCCAAAAAATATTTCTCCCTAATTGGGCATGTTTCCTTAGGTGAAGATTTTGTGATTTTTGTTACAAAAATCAAGATATCTTTTTCTTCAAAAATTAAGATTTTTTGACATGGAAATTGAGATTTTTTGGTGCAAAATTCAATATTTTTGGCACACAAACCAAAATTTTTACACGTAAATCAAGGTGATTTTTGGTACAGGCTTGTACGCTTCCCAAGATAGTTTTGGTATGAAACTAGTATGCTTTTTGAGGTGATTTATGTACTCAAGGACATGCTTTTGAGTCATTTTGGCATGGATCTTGAGGTTGTAAATTTTTTTACATTGCCCTTCCAACTCTTTTTTGACCTACATGGGGTTTTTTGGTTGTAACTTGCTCATCTGGACTCCATTTTTTACAAAGAAGATATCATCGGAAAGCTAGTTTTGAGCCTTTTCTAGTGTAGGTTGTTTTCAATTTTGGTGGTTTTTTGATGGCTATTTTTGATATCAAAGTTAGGAGTTCTATTTTGCACTCTCGGAGACATCTCTTGAGACATTTGATTTTATAAATTTTTCTTTAGGCACATCCCATTCTATTATTTGATTTTTTATATTCTAGTGGATATCTTGTTTGTTTTAGGTCTAGAGATTGATTTTGTTGCTTTAGATAAATTTTCATGGTTGTACTATCTCTTGTATCAACTTTATGTCTCTTTTAATCTTTTTTTATATCCATTTGTAGTATTTTGTAAACACACTGAGATAAAGTGCCACTTTATTACATTTTGGGATCTTGCACATCTTTGTGTTGTGTTGTACTTGCACTACATTATAAAGTTCCTTGGGGAGTTTCATGTTGGCCATATTCACCATCTTCCTTTGTTAAGTGAGTGTTCCTTCCACAATATTAGGCCCATGATGTATCAATGACACATATCATTATAGGTGTTTGTACTTCTTTTGCACTCTCAATGTTCATGGTTCTTCTTTCTACAAGAGATAATGCAGTAAGTTTTAGTTTTCATGTCTTTATCTCTCAACATTATGAGGGGTTATGTTGGTTCTATTTCTTTCTTGGTTTGATGGATTGAGCTATGTATTTAGTATTTGATCCTATGTACTAGGTGATTTCAATGACTAGATACCTATCCATTTTTAATGAGATGGATCATTTACCATATAGACATTCTTTCATTCCTATTTCTGGAGTCCATAAAGATACCTTCTATCTTTGGTTGATCAACTCTTCTAACTTAGTCTTCTATACTTGGTCATGTTCTATATAGTCTTCAGATCAATAGTTTGACAATGTTTGTAGCTTCATTCTTTAGTGGTGTTCTTCATGATCATTTTTTGTTCCTATCTTTTGGGACATTCCCTAGTTTCGAGGCTTCTTTATTCCTTCACTAGTTCTTTTCAACATTATTTCCATCTCTTTTTGGAGTAGGATTTTTCCCATGTGGTTTTCTCTATTTCTCCTCTTTTTAGAGATTTGGTTGTGCTTGGGTACCTCATCAGACCTTATTGTCGAGACCCAAATTTACTTTTAGCAGTAGTTTCTAGGTTGTTAGCTAATCCCTAAGTTTATCTTAAGGGGGGAGTGTTAGAGTTATAAAGTATTTTATTATTAATTAAATCATATTTATTTAATTATTAAGTCACTTATTATCTCTAGTTTACTTAAGCTAAAGTTAGGACATATAATAATTAATTCTTTTATTAATTATTATCATGCAACCTAAGTTAGATTTGTGTTAGGGCTTTGATCTCCTTTATAAGGATGATCTCTCTTTGTAATTATTGATTCACTTTTGATAATAGTAATTTATCTTTTTGCTCATCAAGAATGTCTCATCCATGGATCTGGGAATTCCAGCTATAATACCCCAAAATTGGCTCATTGCCATATTAACCGATTCTGGTCTATTTTGATCAATTCTAAAGTCCTATTTTAATGAGAGATTCTTATTCTAATTTTTTCTACTTGACTTAATTGTCAAATGTAGAAAATCCTAATCTACATTAATCAAGCTACTTATTTAATTCCTAAAAGTATTGACTCCAATTAGTCACACTAAACCTATTGATTAAGATTTAATTTAATTTGAAGTGTTTATACTTTAATTAAATTAAATTATATTCTAAGGCTAATGTACTAAGGAATTAAAAATATTTAATTTAATAATTATGCTCACTTTAATTAATTGAATGGGGTTATTCAATTAAATGAAAAAGGCATTTATGAGCTCATATCTCACTTTATTAAATTAAATAATCTCTTCAAAATCTTCTCTTCAGTTCCAAAATGGAAACTCTGAGTGAATTATCTCTTGAATTGGAATTAATTTAGTTAACCTATTCTCACACTCATGAAAAGCTCAGTTAACTTCTCATCACACTCAGAGTTGAAACACTTTCAGTTCACTTGCATAAGGAAGTTTCCATTTTAACTAAATCTTCTCTTTAATCTTAATCGTCTGTCCAAATTGATCTTGACCATTGCTCAATTCTTGGATTCTATTTAAGGGACTCCCAATCCCTCATTATAGAGGTTAGAATTAGAATTATATTGAATTTCTATTGAACTAAGTATTCATTTGCTTTCTAACTTTCATATTGCTTAGCATCTTATATTATCATTTAGATTAAGGATGCATACATTTAGCTTAATATCTTTTGTTTCCTAGATTAATGCTTGTACTTCATATAGATTAATTGCATAATCATACTATGCATAAAATCCTTCATTCTACAAAGTTCTTGTTGCCTGCTCCTCGTTCTGAGAGCATATAAGCATAATTCTTCTAGTTAGAAGGCAATAGGTCGCATTGTCTAACCTCTTGGATAAACAACTCCATGTTTATTCTAGGATGATTCCGCATCTAATGACTATGTTGAAGTGTGTGTGAGGTTCAAAGGCCCACAATCTACACATACATTTTTGGTGCCCACCGTGGGGCTGAGAAAAATGATTTTTCTAGCCTCATCTATCTTATTTTCTGACATTTTCATCATTCTGTCATACTTGCACATAGATTTTCGTGCAAATATTTGAGGGTTTCACCAGTCTCTGTCCACTTCCTCACGTGAAAAAGTGCCCTATTGTGCTATTTCTCACGTGGCACCTCATTTTCTCACATGTGTAAGTGCAAGAGCTCACGTGGACTTGTGCAAGATTTCACACAAAATCTTGAAACAAGATAGTTAAGATGCAATTTTTTAGTATGCTATTTATCATTTTTCACTAATGTGTTTTCTCTGAAGCATCTTTATTTTAGTTTTTCTAATTTTTTATAGCCTAACAGTTGTCTATAGGACATTTGATGAAGACTCTTTTGCATAAACTTTCTCAAACATGAACTGACTGTGTGTTTGTAGGACGTTGTCAAAGATACGATTGTCGAAGACCAATCTTAAAACCCACTAAAATAATGTGTTTTTTTCTTGCTTTCCAAACATAGTCTAATTAGGGCTTGTGAAATTTGTAGGGTGAAAGACAGAGGAATAGGGGACTATGCTCTTCACCACTTGGAGGTCATGACCAAGGGTGAATCAGAAACCTAGAAGCCTCTAAAAGATGACATCTGAGGGAGGGAAGCAACTTAGTGGTTCTCTAGTGCAAATATTCTTCTATTATGAGATGATGAATTTATTTTAAGTGATCATAATCTTTAGAAAGGATAAGTCTAGATTGATTAAGCTAAGTCAGTGATTAATGTGGTTTGTGTGTTTGGGTGAGAAAATAAGGTAGAGGAGGATGCTCTTTCCCCTTGAGGGAAATCAAAAACTTTGACTCTTATATTCAAACCACTAGTTTGAGTCAATCCTTTAGAGGGCTTGCTAGAGTGATCCAACCTTTGGGAATGATCCAAATGACCCAAGTGAGCACACTCCTTTTGCTAAAGATTCTAACTCATTATAATAAAGAATCTTTATAGAGCAAAAGATTCCAAAGCCATATTAATTTCTTCCTCTTGATTCTTGATATTGCATACCAAGGGGAGGCTCTATCTGTTGCACTGGCCAGCACTAGCCCCAGTCTTGCTAAGCAAGTGTGTGCACTTTTAGATGCTGGTGTGGGTTTTTGGTCTCAACTCTACTTGTGAAGCCACTGGGGATTAATATGAACAAAAGCCAAGTAAAAACCTTTAGTTAGAGGCTACTCGGTTCACCTCCGAAAGGGGGAATAATATTTGTGCAAGGAGGAGGAAGAATCTCTCTTATAAAACTCACCATAGGCATGCTACTAGGCATTGGAAGGTGGTATACACACTTGACCCCTACCACAAGGGTGTTCATTCAACATATATGTTATTGAGCCCTTTGAATACACCGAAAACACGGGCACCCTCTAGGGGGTGACATGACTATGTGAGGTGCACACATGCGCATAAGTTGTGGGACAAAGGTTTTTCCTTCTCTACCATTTTTTAGTTTTAGGGATAAAGAATTTTTGTTATCAAGTCTTAAACATGTCCAAACCTGTTTAAACAAACTAAAGGTCAAGACTCCCCCATCCCTCTGAGTTGCTTTGTCCTTAGTTGGATTGTATTTGACTGATGCTTGCTTCCCATGTCTTGTCAAAAACACTTTGTATTATTCGAAATTCAATGCTATTTCACAACTTGAAAGTCAACCTTGCAATCTACTTGACATCTATCAAATGAACCAACAATCTATCCAGAACAGTCTAAAATTTTCAAAATCTCTCCAAAATTTAGTTCACTTATCAGTCTTGTCTCAATTTTTGTGCACAGTTTGCAACATTTCATGCGAGTAAATTTTGTGCTATCACTTCTTCATGTGGTTTTATTCAGATCCTTGTGTGAGTACTTGCACATCCCCATGCGAGATCTTGCTGACAACATTCTATTTTGTTTGCCAAATCCTAGCACTTCTTCGTACGACCTGTAGCACAACTTCGCACGAGTTTAGATTGTTGTTCTAAGACTTTTCCTGTGCATGTGTACTTTCTTGCATGCCTCCTAGAGGATCTTTGCACAAGATCTTGAGTCAAAACTATCAAATTAATTTGTTCAAGCTATCTATGCTCTGAGTCTATTCTATTTCCTACATCAATTTATCCCTTCTTTGTCTGTCAACAGTCCCAAACAATGACATTTTGCTTGGTTGATGACTCATGGTCTATACTTTAACTAGTCTCATCTCTTAGTTGTCTTGTTCTCATCCTCTAGTGTTCATTATACTCCATGTCATGATAGGCATAATCTTTGGCTATTCTAGCCTTCACTCAGACTACTCGTACCTTAGTATACATCACTCTTCCTTTGCTTTTTGAGACTATGTTTTAGTGTAATCCTTGTCTTAGTCTTTGCTTCTTGTCCTTGTTTATTACTATCATAACAAGAAATGGGAATGTGTTTTACCCCTTAGACTTAGGTAAGGTTCAGCTAGAGCTCATAATTGTGGAAAAGGTTGCCTTCCATTTTATACATGGTCTGCATCTAGTTTGTCTAGTGAGGAATCTTCACAATTTCCCTCACCCATTAGATCACCTCAAATCTAGTGAACATCCTCCATAAAATTATAACAAACTAGGAACCCCTTGTATCAAGAGGATCCTGAGACTAGCAAAGGTTCCACATCTCCAAACAAAACTCCTGAATTCTTTTTCAAAGGACCTTTCCAATCACAACATACTAAAGCTGAACACATTCCTACAATGGATGATTATGAACCTGAACATGGTAATCATAGGAGACACCAAGACCAACCTAGGAATGACAAAGAAAAAGACCTAACATTGATGAGGAACAAGAAGAGGTGGAAATACTTCCTAAACACATAGTAAAGTGTTGTAAAAACAAAAAATCTCTAAAGGTTATGGAAATCCTACTCAACAAAGAGAAAGAAAAATACTTTCTCAAACTCGCCCAAGAGGGAGCTAAGCCACCCCATCATTTCAATGTGGAAACCATCATCACACCTAAAGAGGAAATTGAGACTTCCCAACTCCAAAAATAACTAAAAATCATGCAAGAAAAACTGGCTCAGATGATGCATGATAAAGACAAACCCGTGAAAACATACACCTTAGATGCTCTTTGTCCATTTCCATTTGACAAGAGCATAGACATGCCTCCTTTTCAAAGAGGAGTAGAGCTACCTAAGTATGACAAATAATTTGGAACTATCAATCCCTAAGATCATTTGTAGGAATTTGGTGCCTTTTCTATGGAATTTATGCACAATCAGACATATCTCATGCATTTATTCCCAAGAAGTCTGGGTGGTTTTCACACTTGCCTCTTGGAATCAAAACATTTGATGAAATTTCCAACTTGTTTGTTCAATAGTATTCTCATAACATTCAACACCCTATTAATATTTGAGATTTATGTAACCTTAAGCAAAAGGCTAGGGAACCTTTCCTCACATTCTTTCAGAGGTGGAGACAACTTTACACTAAGTATTCACACAAGATTCCTGAAACGGAAAAGCTTTACATCTTCACTAATAATCTCCTACCCAAATTTGGGTATAGAGTCCAACTTCAAGGTCCACACACCTTTGAAGACATGGTCACACAAGCTATTTTCATAGAGGAATTCATGGTCAAGAAGGGTGAACTTCCCTTCAAAAGGACACAAAACAAGGATCCACCTCTAACAAGGATAAACCCAAGTATGTCAACAAGAACCAATAAATTGTACATGATGGGGTTGTTGACAACATCACTCCTAAGCTTGCTAAGGCAGCCTTTAATCTCATAGATGGTCTCAATGCAACCAAGAATGTTGAGAAACCTCCTCCTGACAACAAGACATTCGAGAATCGACCAAGAAACTCATGGGCTACATGCCCTAAATGAGAGTATATGCCTCTAGTTGAACCTCTAGATGTGGTTTATAAGACCCTTCTACAAAACAAACTCATTTTACCATTGGACAACTCTCACCCCTATGATCCACAACCATGCCCACCATGGTGGAATGAAACCACATTCTATGAGTACCATCAAAATAAAGGGCATAAAACTAGCAACTGCATAAAATTCCATCACAAATTCTAGGACATGATCAATGATGGTGACATTGTGGTAGATAGACATAACAAGAACTTGGATCACAAGGATTTCAAAGAACTCTTCCCAGCTTATGAAAAAGGATAGAGCTCAAAACCAAAACCTATCAACAAGGTTAACTATACATACTCTAATGACAACAATGTGATCAACATGGTTGAACCTATGGCTTTTGAGTACTGTGACATTATTACCATCAAGGGCAAGCAAGATAACGATAAACCCAAGACACCATTTGTCTTGAGGGGTCCTACTTCTAATGAAGTTGACAACACATCTTCATAATACTATGCCAACATTGTTACACACTCTCACACAAAGTTGCTGCTCAAAGGCCTTGTGCCTTCTACTCTTGATAACAACACAAAGATAAAACCCTTTCTGGTCCATTTGGTAGAGGTGCAAAACTCACAACGAATTCAGCAATAACTAGCTACAGTGTTCTTGATCAATTAAAATGAACTAATGCTCAAATCACAATCTTTGAGTTGCTTAAAATCTTGCCTGTCCATAGGCAGATTCTGGACAAAGCCCTCACTGAGGAAAACATTCCTCAAGATCTTGATCTTGAGTGATTTCAATCTATGGTAGGTCACCTAACCTCGCCTTACTTTATGTCCTTCTCTGAGAAGGATGATAATTCATTGAGTCACCCACATAATCAACCTCTACACATTGAGGTCATGATACATTAGACATGTGTTCGTTGGGTACTCATTGATAATGGCACTGGGCTGAATATTGTCTCTGCTACTATACTTAAACAATTAAATTATTTTGAGGACTCTATTGATCCCCACCACAAGATCACTATCAAAGCATATGACGAAGTCAAGTGAAAGTCTCTAGGTCTTGTGGTATTGACCCTTTGCATCATTCTTGTAGAAAGGGATGTCACTTGTCAGGTCCTCAACATTCCCTTGGCTTATAACATTCTATTAGGAAGGCCATGGATACATGCTCTACCGTCCACATACCATCAGTACATAAAATTCCCATTTCATGGCTTCGAAGTCACTATCCTTGCCAGTACTAGCTATACCTGCAATATGCTCAAAGCTATTGATAATTTCATCTTTGCTAACATCAAGTCTATTTATTAAAATGATAACAAGCTAAAGAAAATTGAGTAGTCATTCAAGCTAAAAGAAACTAGCATGGGTGAATACCACATCGAACCGGTGCTGTCATTAACATCTCTTCTTGAGTCTCCTCATCATTATGGGAGACCATCTGAGGTAAAGAAGCCATTTGCGTTGATGCCTCAAATAAAGTATAATGACACTTTTGTCAAGGCTACAGTCCCCTTAGAGGATGAAAGAAAAAATAGAGCCATTGTTGCATGGCTTTACAAAGAGGATACTCCAATTGACCTAACAGATCAAGCTTGTGAGATCACTCTTGAGAAATATGGCCCTAGTCTTAGACTCATGAAGCACTTTGGCTATAAGGGAACTAGTCCTATTGGATGCAATAACAATGGTCTAGTTGATCCTATCAAAGCAATAGCTCAAAGAGATAGGGATACATCTGGTCTAGGCTTTAAGAAGGTTCCCTTCCATTTAGGGGCTAACAAATTCATACCAAAGCCTGAGGGTTCATCTAGAGATGAGTCATAAGCTGAGTTAGATACTCAAGAAGATAATTTAGATGATGAGGATCCTTATCCTTATCCTATTCCTCATGATCTTGCTAAATTCTTTGCTAAGCTGGATGACTTTGTGCCATGTATCAACACTATGGATGGTACCAGTGATTCTTCTAAGGAAAATATTGATCCACACAATGTGCATTCAGAATAGGGAGAGTCTAGTCAGTCATTACGTGTTGAGCATCTATATAAAAATCCAGATGAGGAAGGTGAGTATGTCCCTATCACTATTGGGGAATTCTACAGCCTGTCGCCATGCAACACTGATTCTAAAGAATATGAATTTGACTCCCTTTCAGAAGCAACTACAGATAAAGACATTAACCAAGTTCATGTCCATGAAAACCAACTTGAAGTGGGTGAAATGTCTAGGGTTAGGTTGGATGGGTCCAATCCAACTAGTGTCCTCAAGTCTTTGGTTGATGACGTTAGTACTCAAACACATTCAAACACACTTGTGGATGAAGCTACTTTAGGTCTAAAATTGTTGGTCTGAGTATTTAATGACTATACTATGAATGCAATCAAACTTGCCACTACTCTTTCACTCACATATCCTAAGCTTATAGACTGGAATCCTAATACATCTAGTGAAGTCCCCACATTCTAGAATGACTATGCTTTTGCCTGCTACTTGAATTCTGTCAAACCAATAGCATCTTCCACCAGTAAACAAAGCATCAACATGACAAAAGCTAACATCAAATATCTTAGTCATACAATTAAAAAGAAAAAACATAGAAGGTCTGATGGTGAAAACCACATTGTGGCAGTATCAAAACCCAAAAAAGTACAAATAAAAGATGTATCTCAAGGTGAAAACCTCTCAGAGGTGCTTGCATATGAGATATTTGATGCACTTCCTAGTAACTTTCAAGAGAGATCATCAGTGTTGATAGAGCTAACATAGCCAATCAACCTAGGCATAGAAGAACATCCTCATATAATACATCTAGCACAGTCACTGTCTTCAAAAGAAAAGGAGGAATTCATTGCCTTCTTCTGAGAGACGAAGATAAATTTTTCTTGGACATATCTAGACATGCCAGGACTAGATCATGATCTCATTATGCATCATTTTTCCATCACACTAGGCATTAAATGATTTAAACAAAAACTTTGAAAAATACATCCTCATGTTGCATTTCTCATTAAAGTTGAATTGGAGAAACTTCTAAAAACTGGTTTCATCTATGCTATTGATTATGCTGAATGGATATCCAACATTGTTCCAATCTCAAAGCATTATAAATCTATCAAATTTTGTACTAACTTTTGTGATCTCAACTTATCATGTCCTAAGGATGATTTTCCACTTCTCAACATTGATACGATAGTGGACATGACAACAAGATATGAGATATACTCACTCATGGACGTGTTTTCTAGCTATAATTAGATCAAAATTGTGCTAGAAGATTAGGAAAAGATTGCTTTTACATGTGCATGGGGAACCTTCTATTAGAACGTAATGCCATTTGGCTTGAAAAATATTGGTGCTACCTATTAGAGAGTAGTCACTACAATTTTCCATGATATGATGCATAAAACCATGGAGGACTACGTGGATGATACCTTGGTCAAGAGTGCAAAAAACAATACTCATCTGGAAGATTTTGGACCTATCCTAGATTGCATGGAAAAGTTTAGTCTCAGGCTCAATCCTAAGAAATGCACATTTGGCATCACATTCGAGAAACTACTAGGATACATTACGTTTGTAAAAGGAATCAAGGTGGATCTGGAGAAAGTTCAAGCAATTATGAATTGCCTCCACCCCATAACATCAACCAGATGAGAGGTCTACAAGGAAGACTCCAATCTATTCATAGGTTCATCTCACAATTGGCAGATAGATCACAACCTTTTACAAAGACTCTACATGAGGGTGTGAAATTCACTTGGAGTCAGGATTGCGAGAAAACCTTGACACAGATAAACAATATCTTGCTAATTCGCCAATCTTGATGCCTCCTATCTATGGGAAGCCTTTGATTTTGTACATCTCAGCAACTGAAACATCTCTAGGAATCTTATTAGCTCAAAAGGACAATAATAACAAGGAAAGAGCTATTTACTATTTGAGTCACATGCTAATCTCTTATGAGATGAATTACAACATCATTGAGAAAGCTTGCTTGGCAATTGTCTTTGCTTCCCAAAAGTTGAGACATTACATGCTTTCTTACAGTATGTGGCTAGTGGCTAAAATTGATCCACTAAAGTACTTGCTCAACAAGGCAGCTCTAACAAGAAGATTGGCTAGGTGGGTCATGATACTTAGTGAGTTTGACATTTAGTATGTCGAGAAAAAGGCTATCAAGGGACAAGCGATTATAGATCAGCTAGCAGATGCAGCTATGCAGAGTCTTCTCTTGATGAACATTGATTTCCCTGATGAGTCAATTCTAACACTCACACACCAAACATGGGTGATGTTCTTTGACGGGTCCTTCACATGATAAGGATCTGGTGCTGGGTTACTCTTCATAATGCCACAGTGATATTCATTGCCCAAAGAAAACAAAATTAATTTTCCTTGTACATGCAACATTGTAGACTATGAGGCTCTGATTAATGGCATTAAAATTGCAGCCAAATAGAGAGTGGACCAGTTAAATATCTTTGGGGACTCTCAACTCATAATCAACCAGGTTAATGATGTGTATCAAACAAAGGATGAGAAATTGATCCCTTACAATTGCATGGTTGATGACATGAAGAAATATTTTTCTGACATCACCTTCCAAAAAATTCCTTGAGCAGATAACAAAGTGGCTGATGCCATGACTACTCTGCCTCCTTGCTATAGATGCTTTAAAATGATCTCTTACATGAGTTCCTAGTGGAAGCGCTACTCTACCCTACCTACGATACTCCTAATTCTAGGATGATCTGTTCTATTGTAGGACAAGATTCATCTCACTACCATCACATCTACTCCTATCTTTGTAACCAAACCATTCTGGACAGTCTAACTTGGAATGAAAAGTTTTACCTTATCCTTAATGTTTCACAATATGTCATTATTGCTGATGATGTGTTTAGGAGAGGTCTCGATAGAACACTCATTAGGAGTCTAGAACTTGAAGAGTCTAAATGTGCATTAATTAATGTTCATGAGGGCATTTTTGGATCTCACTCAAATGGATTGACACTAGCTTGCAAACTCGTTGGAGCTGGTTATGATTGGCCAAAAATGGAGCAAGAGGTAATCAAGTACACCAAGTCCTACAAATAGTGCCAATTCCATGGGAATCAGATTCACACTCTAGCCAGGGAGTTGATTCCATCTACCACACTATAGCCATTTCAATAATGGGCCTTTGATTTGTGGGTCAGATTCACCCATCTTCTTCTAATGGACATAAGTTCATTATTACGGCTACAAATTATTTCAAAAAATGGGTAGAGATAGTACCTCTCATAGTAGAAAATGGCAAAACTATAGCTCTTTTTATCACAAACTACATCATATGAAAGTATGGTGTACCATCCTCGATCATTACTCAGTATGGAAGATAGTTTGAAAACAAAGACCTCAAAGAGTTATGTAAAAGATTCAAAATCATGCAACATTAGTCTTCCATCTATTACCCCTAGGGTAATGGTCAAGTAGAGGCATCTAACAATGTGATACTCAAGATCCTCCATCACACAGTCAACAAATCTAGGAGGGACTGGCACCTCTAGATTAATCCAACTTTTTGGGCATATAGGACAAGCATCAGGACTCCAATGGGTACAATGCCCTTTGTTTTGGTTTATGGAGTGGATGCTGTACTTCTAGTAGAGGTTGAGATTCCTACTTTGAGAATCTCTATAAAAGGCCTTATTACTGATGAAGATTACATAATAGCGTGAGTTCAAGAGCTAGTACTATTAGATGAACATTGACAAGTGGCATGTGATCATCTGTGAGCTTATCAGTAGTGAATGTCTAGAAGCTACAATAAGAAAGTTAAGCAACATGACTTCCAACTGGGTGATCTCGTCCTGAGAGAGAATCCTAGGAATCAACAACAACCAGTCCAAAAAGGTAAGTTCAAACCAAACTAGCTTCATCCTTACATAATCACTGCAATGTATGGATCTAGTGCTTACTAGCTTTCTACAACCAAGGTAGAAGTGCTCAAGGAGCCTATCAACACTCTCCACCTGAAGCAGTTCTACATCTGATCTAATTTTAGAAGCTCTTTGTACATATCTAAATTTCCTAAAAAATAAATCTAAAAACTATAAAATGTCCTGAAAAAAATCATTACCTTGGTGAAAACCTAGCAATAGGTGCCTTGGTAATACCAAAAATAAAAAAAATAAAAAAGAGAAATATACAAAAAAATTGAAAAACAAGAAAAGATCATTGATGAAAACTTGGAAACATGCATCATGGTAGCAAAAAAAGAAAGTTCTACCAAGAAGGTGAAAACCTGACAAATAGGTACCTCTTGTTCCCAATGCTCCATCCTACAACACATCTTCTGGCTTCCTATATAGTTGCTTTCCTTCTTTAGTTTCCTACCTTTTTGCTCATGTATCCATGGATTGAATCTTGTCACAACTTGGGGACACTGCCCTTCAGTATCCTAGAATCTCTTTTGTGATAGTCACCAATTATTTTCAGCTGCATTTGCCTACTATTGCTAGTGTCACTCTTTGTCAAGATTCTCCTTATAGAATCTCTTTCATAACAATTAGTAGTTGTTCTAACTTCATCTACCTACTATCGCTAGTGTCACTCTTTGTTGTGATTCTCCTCATAGGATCTCTTTTGTGACAATCATCATTTATTTCAGCTACATCTGCCTACTATTGCTTGTGTCACTTTTTGAGATTCCTTTTTATGGAAGATCTCTCTTGCATCAGTCACTAGTTGTTCTGGCTCTGTCTGTCTATTGTTGCTCAATTCTACTCAGGTTCTTCACCTTGAAGTTTCCTCTTTGACTTCAGTCACTAGCCACTCTGGCTACATCTATCTACTATGATCACCTTATTGAAGATATTTCTTTCATCCATATTTTGGAAATTGACACTTGACATCAATCCTAGAACACAAAAACTCAAAATGATATACTTTTTTGGATATGCTAAGCATTTTATTTATTTCTTTTTGCTTTTAGTTCATCATGTCTCTTTGAGCAACTCAATGATATCATTCTGACTAGAGAAGTAATTATTGGGGACATGATCTTTTTCTTTGCTTTCTATTTGTGGTTTAGTTCCAACAATTTGAAACATCTATATAAGAGGGGTGTCCACTATAAGGGCCTCCATCTCATATCCGATGGCTAGGTGTACCTTGACTCCTTTTATATGGACACATCAATAATGTTGGTTCTTCTCCTTTCTTGTTGGAGTGAACTCTTTATGCTCTGGTAAATACTGATACTCATCTTGCTAAGTGAACGTATGGGTCACTGCGAGTATATCTAGAACACTTCTATCTCAAGTTACAAATGCAAGGGTCATTGTAGACATAATATTTACTGATTACTTAGCATAAGAAGGATCTCTCCTGTGTTTGGTGTGTCTACATGCAAGTAAAATTCTTGTCATCCTAGCATTTATGCTTTGATGCTTATGTTAACTTGCTAAAACAAAAGGGATAAATGTTCTGGTCATTCTAGCTTCTAGTGCCTCAAATGCTTACATTTAATTTTGAAAAAACTATGACAAATGTCCTATTCATATTCTCATTATTGCAATATCAGTGAGAATTGTATGACATCTAGGGTTTTGCTATATTCTCTATGATGATAATTGTTGAAGCTTGGTAACCAGACCTAGCGTTGCATCTAGTTTTAGGTTGTATCAAACATAGGAAGGCATTGCATACATTACTTGATTCAGCATATAATTTGATTGCAAATCTACTTTTCTCTTCTGTAATGGGGGATCACTGGTCTCTTCAAAGTATCATGATTCTTTATGGCTACACAAGCATTTGGTTCTTTGGTTCGTCCTCTCATTACTTAATGGAATACCTATTATTGTCAAGAAAAAACATGAAACACTACATGAGGTGTCAGTCCATTTACCTGTGCATTTCATCCATATATCCATTAATTCATTTCACTACATGTACAAATCAAATCAAACATGCATCTATGCATCACATCATGTTTTGCATCTCATAATCACAACATCAAACATCTCATGTACATCAAATTAAAAGGAAGACAATGACAATGACATGTACACAATGATACTCAGCTCAAAATATCATATATATTTGTCGATATCAACAAATGTGTCAGTACAAAAAAATGGGTGCTACTCGAGCATTGTCAGTAAAAAATGATACAAATGGTGTTGGCACACCAATCAATACAAACTTAGAGGAAAAATAATATCATGTCTAACTCTGTCCAGTACCCTCAACTTTTGGAGGAGGAGGAGGAAGAGGTAGTGGCATGTATGACCTAGCTGGTGGTTGTAAATCCCCTAACTCTTGAGCATACTAGGAAAATTGGGGCACCTATTGAGCCTTATTGGGCACCATTATGGAATAAGTTGCAAAATAATAGGCTGCTCAAGCCACCTTTAGTCAAATCTCCTCTTGCAACATCTTTGCTCTTCACTTAGCCACTTGCACTTGCTCTCGTAGTTTGAGGATCTTGTAATCCTACTCTGCTATCCATGTGTCATGCATAGCCACTTGTATCTATAGCTCCCCTAGCTATCAAGAAGCTTGCCAAATCCACTCTCTGGCCCTCCTTAGCACATCCTAGGGCCTGATAGTAGGCTAATCCTATATCTCCTCATCTAGCTACTCAACCTGCTACTCCACTGGCACCTACTCCTCTATACATAGTCTCTACCACCGACCCTGCTTTGCCCCACTACCACCAACACCTAGATATGATCCCATCTATCAAGGGGAATTTGTACTTGTCTCATTCTATGCCTCACCTACTTTGTAGGACCTTGTGGTGGCTGCTATGTTGGCTACTAAACTGGACTCTATATGGGTGCCTGCTGAGGTCCCTATGGCATGGGAGTTACCATCCCTAATGAATCTATGAACTGTGGGAAGGGATGGCTGATAAAATACACATGGTAGGAAGGTGTCATCCCAACATCTACTATCTCTAAGCAATAGTCCCACTATGCTACAACTAGGTTGCACACATCTATCATCGACCTCCCAGGGTCTAACCTCACTGATCACCCTCGATCCAGATGTCTAGCTACTCGAGCATATGAGAAATACTCCTATAAGATATCTTGGGGCCACTCATACAGTCACCATACCTGAGTGATGGGCTCAACCTAATAGTGGTTGTAAGGCAAACATCTAGCTAAGCTCCCGAGGAGCATCATCTTAGTCCTCAGTCTCTCTCTAAGGCTACCATATATTGGATACTAGGTCATTGAGATGTGTCCTCTAGTGCTTAGTCTTACCCAAACCTACCTAGGTAAGCTAGCCCCTATACCTGCATGCATACGGATCCATGAGCTCTTGTGCATCCTCAAAAATGGGTATGGTAACTAGCAGGTGCTCCCATGCCTAGATCTGTAAAACATAGATGCTGGTGGCCATGCTCCTCTACTCATGATAGACTACCTCATGCATCTCATGATACATTTGACTGAGAATGCACTGTCCCCACTTGAATCTCTCTATGACATCTAACATCCATTGCAACATCACACCCCAACCACACTCCAACCCATGTTGCCCTCTGTCAGGTACCAAAAAATAACTAATGAATATTGCCAAAAATGAGGCCAACTTGTGAGTAGAGCCATATGTATGGAAGAGCTCATCCCATGTGATGACTCACCCTATGACCAAATCTCACTGAAAAAGGCCCATAGTGCCTTTGTCCCTGTCCTTGGCACTATATCATATACCACTTATGGCCTATGCAAGGGTATCTGCAAAATCTTATAGATGTCCTTAGGGGTGACGATCATCTATCCCTAGGGTAGGTGAAAGGTGTTCATCTTTGAATGGAAATGCTCCACCAAGGCATTCAATAGGCTATGATTCACCAACACTACTGGGATCCAACATAGATACACTAACCCCAATCGATCAATATGTGCCATGTCAACATCATCTAAACTCCGTAATAGAGCTCTGTAAGGCCAATAGTGGGACCTAAACATGATGTCATCAAAGACAACCTACACACATGATGAATGAGAATAGGCACACAGTCAGTTCCTTCCCAAAAATCCAACGAAATGACAAAAATTTCAACTTAAAATGCGGTAAAGGACATTAGTTTTCTATGTGAGAAAGTGCATTCTCATGTGAGATTTCATGTCTTCGTGTGAGAAAACACATTCTCACATTAGAAATGACAAGACTATGGGTGAGATGCACCCAAAATCTTGTGCATCTCGCATGAGAGGTGGGTATCTTGCAGGTGAGATTCCCCACCTGTGTGCATGGAGAAACACCAGGCTGGTGTATCTTTGCACAAAGATAGATTGGGTTTGCCCAAGGAATGAAACCCTCGCACGAGAGCCAATAGACCTAACCTAAGAAAATACTAAAACATGCTAAAAACACGTCAAAATGCATGAAAAATCAAAATGTGAAGAAGGTTTGTTGATTACTCATTGGAGGTCCGTAGTCTGCCAGCCGGTTGTGTTGTCAGAAGCGCTCAAAATGATGTGTATACATGGGAACTACCATCTTCCTCTTAGAGATCTCTTCTTCACTAAAGACAAAATGCACAAATGATTTGAAAATGACCTCTTGGGCCCTTATATAGATTTTGACCTAATTTCTCAAAGTGCTTCGATTTGTGCAAAAATCACCCTTGGCTAATTTGTACATTCTGAATCTATTTTCGGGATCAAATTTGAAATATGACACACTTAAGTAGCTAAAAAATGCATTTTAAATTTTTGGGACCTACGTGATCGAACACTTGTGTAGTCCATTTTTCTTATACTTAGTGAATCTTGGAATCTTTTCAAAATACACTTCAAATTTTTCAAAATTTATCTTGGAAAAAGTCAAATCTAGTCAAGTTTTGGTCAAACTTAGTCTTTTGTACCTCAAACTCAGGCTGAATTAGCTCTGAATTTTCTTCTGATCATTCTATCTTCTCCTCTACTCTATTGACTCTCGTATTATTTTTGTATCTCTCACTATACAACTCTATATCATATTTTTGGTGTGTCATCTTTTGATTTCGCTCCTGAGGGGGTAGGATGATTACGTCATTGAATCTAAATTTCAACTCAACCTAAATCTTATGTCCTTATCACTCAAGGCATCTTGTCACTAGGGGCATTTTGTTCCCCTCTATCTAGTATCATGTTTCATCTATCTCATCTTTTGATCCATTGATCAACCTTATAATGATTCTAGTTAGAGTTCAATGGACAAGTATCGAGGTAGGCTAAACCCCAGCTCCTAAGGATCAAGCCTCATTCTAAGGATGGTTCTATGACTCATGATTGGATCTTGTTATCTTTGAATCTAGGTATCTAGGTGTTATATCTGGATCCCTTAAGATTAAGCTCTATTTTGGAGATAATCTTTAAAAGCTTATTCAATCTAGGTATCTAGGTGTTCTATCTGGATCCCTTAAGATTAAGCTCTTTTTTGGAGATAATCTTTAAAAGCTTATTCAACTTAGGTATCTAGGTGTTGTATCTAGATCCCTTAAGATTAAGCTTCATTCTGGAGATAATTCTTAAAAGCTTATTCAACTTAGGTATCTAGGTGTTCTATCTAGATTCCTTAAGATTAAGCTCTGTTCTGGAGATAATCTTTAAAAGATTATCAATTGGTCTCTGTGTCATTAATTTTGGAACCAATCTTGTCAATCTAGGTATCTAGGTGTTCTTTCTAGATCCCTTAAGATTAAGCTCCATTTTGGAGATAATCTTTAAAAGCTTATTCAACTTAGGTATCTAGGTGTTCTATCTGGATCCCTTAAGATTAAGCTCCATTCTAGAGATAATCCTTAAAATCTTATTCAACTTAGGTATCTAGGTGTTCTATTTGGATTCCTTAAGATTAAGCTCCATTCTAGAGATAATCTTTAAAAGCTTATCAATTGGTCTCTGTGTCATTAATTTCAGAGCCAATCTCATCAATCTAGGTATCTAGGTGTTCTATCTGGATTCCCTAAGGATAGGCTCTATTATGGAGATAATCTTTAAAAGCTTATCAATTGGTTTTTGTGTCATCAAATTGCAGAATCAATCTCATTTCTTAATCTATGCATCACGTATTTTGATTTTCTTTAAATTGAATGTGTTGCTCGCACATTCATTCAAAGAGGGGCAAAATGTAATACCCCAAAATTGGCTCATTGTCATGTTAACCAATTGTGGTCTATTTTGATCAATTCTAATGTCCTATTTTAATGGGAAATTCTTATTCTAATTTTCGCTACTTGACTTAATTGTCAAATGCATAAAACCCTAATCAACATTAATTAGGCTACTTATTTAATTTCTAAAAGTATTGACTCAAATTAGTCACATTAAACCTATTGATTAAGATTTAATTTAATTTGAAGTGTTTATACTTTAATTAAATTAAATTATATCCTAAGGCTAATGTACTAAGGAATTAAAAATATTTAATTTAATAATCATGCTCACTTTAATTAATTGAATGGGGTTATTCAATTAAATGAAAAAGGCATTTATGAGGTCATATCTCACTTTATTAAATTAACTAATCTCTTCAAAATCTTCTCTTTAGTTCCAAAATGGAAACTCTGAGTGAATTATCTCTTGAATTGGGATTAATTTAGTTAACTTGTTCTCACACTCATGAAAAGCTTAGTTAACTACTCATCACACTCAGAGCTAAAACATTTAACTTCACTTGCACAAGGAAGTTTCCATTTTAATTGAATCTTCTCTTTAATCTTAACTGTCTGTCCAAATTGATCTTGACCATTGATCAATTCTTGGATTCTATTTAAGGGACTCCCAATCCCTCATTATAGAGGTTAGAATTTGAATTGTATTGAATTGCTATTGAACTAAGTATTCATTTGCTTTCTAATTTTCATATTGCTTAGCATCTTAAATTATCATTAAGATTAAGGATGCATACATTTAGCTTAATATAATTTGTTTCCTAGATTAATGCTTGCACTTCATATAGATTAATTGCATAATCATACTCCACATAAAATCCTTCATTCTAGAAAGGTCTGGTTGCCTGCTCCTTGTTCTGAGAGCATATAGGCATAATCCTTCTAGTTAGAAGGCAACAGGTCACATTGTCAGACCTCTTGGATAAATGACTCCATGTTTATTCCAGGTGATTCCACATCTAATGACTATGTTGAAGTGTGTGTGAGGTTCAGAGGCCCACAACTACACATACACCAGTCTCCGTAGCTTTTTTTTTTCTCTTTTTGTGACATGTGTTTGGATGCAGGTAATTCTTGGGAACTGTGGGGTTGATCTTTCATCAACTTCAACAAAAATAACCTAATAAGAGAAACCCTAGAGCTATTTTCTCGATTTATATGCAAGGTTTTACTACACAATTCAACTTTGATATTAATGTCTAGAAAAACTACATAGTTCAACTTTGGTATTAATGTCTTTAGTTCACAAATAATTAGCTACAAGTATTTTTTAAATCTTGTGTATAAGTGACAAGCTACATGATATTAATATCATAATTCAACTAGAAAATAATAATTAATTCAATTAGATAGTTTTTTAGTGAAATCTATTTACTAAAAAAGAAACATCTGAATTAGATATCAATATCTAAAATTCTTAAATGATGAGTTGAGGCATTAATATTATAGTTCTTGAGTGAAACCTATAGACTAAAAAATAATACAGTTGAATTCTAATATCAATTTTTTGAGTGCTTAATGATATTAATATCATAATTCAACATGACAATTTTGTAGTGAAACACAATGACTCACAAACTCTTTGTTTGATCTTTGGTATTAAAAGCTAAAATTCTCAAATGATTTAGCCTAATGTGCCAACCAAAATTTTTTAAAAAAAAGTTTAATGCTATTGTAGTATGGACTTCTCCAATATGACAAATTTTCTTTCCATGAACAAAATTAGAACTATTCAAGGAAATATTGTGAAAATTAGGTTGCAAAATAAATATCTTTTGCACTAGTACTAGGTAGATGACATAGTTCTTCTACTAACAATATATTCCTCCTGCATCATTAAGCCATGCATCATCAATTCATAGTTGGTTGTATTTAGAAAGCCACATGTTAGGTACAAGTTCTAAACTAGTTGGTTGTATTAAAAAAGCCACATGTTTGGTGCAAGTTCTAAAATAGAAAAGAACTTACTTATAGAGAGTTGAGTTGTTGGTGTTATGCAAAGTACATTCCATGAAAATGTTCAGCAATAGTAGAGCTTACTTATAACATCCATGTTTGATGATTTTGCTTATGCTTAATGTTTTGCTCTAGGAAAAGATTGTAACAAAGAAGATTAGAAAAGATAAGATTAATTTTAAATAATTTTAGATTTATTTTATATTTGTAAAACTCTAAAGGTGATGTAAAATTCATTTGTAAACATTTTTGTGCATTTTTATCGACTTCTTGCTAACTTAGATTAATTTTATGCCCAAATCTATAGCAGATAGTTTAGAGTGGATGTAGATAGTGTTAAAGGGATTTAGTTGAATTTATAATTGAAGGAAATCAAATATATTTTTGAGTGCATTATTATATATATTATTGTTCTAGAGGCACTACTACATATTGTGAAGAAGATTCTATTTTCTACATATGCCACCTACAAGTGTATTAGGTCTTATTTGATTATTGTAATGTTAAGTTTAAAAAAAGCCTAAGATCTTTTTTTACTTGTAAATATATTTTAGAAACAAGTTAGGTAAACTGTCACTAAAAGCATTACAACATTATGGGTTTCCATTATCAATATTAATGCTTTTACAACATTAACTACATTACATATATTTATATAATATAATGTGATTATGCCAAAAATTTAATCCATTATGTGGTTGTAGGCCATTCAATGGGTCCTATTGATGATATAAAAATCAAAGGAGTAATCATTAGGAAGATCAAGGTCATGTGCCTACTCCCTACTTTGCTTAATACCCTTGTTATATTCATAGTAGCATCTTCCCAAAAGATAGAAGTCATGGGTGTAAGTGAAGAAGAATTGCATATCCTTTTTCTAAGCCTATTATCCATTCAAATAACATAGCTTGTCATGACCAAATACACATGAGTAGAGTATCCTTCTTTCACTTGGCCACAATTCTAAGGAAAAAAGGGGGAATCCCAGATACACCAAACATAACATTAGAAGAACAATATTTTATGTTCCTCCATACCATTGGCCATAATCTAAGGAATTGTAAGATTGGCCATAAATTTGGTCATTCGACAAAGATAGTGAGTCAACACTTCCATAAGGTCTTGAAGGCTATCTTAGGGTTGCATAATGAGTATCTTTTATCCCCTGCTATAACCATGTTGAGAATAGATTGAAGAAGATTATTAAAGAGGGAGATTGTTGAGAACATACAAGTATGATCAATATGTTTCAATCATTGTTTTTTAACTGATGTCAAACCTACTATGACTTATATGACTTATGTACTATCACTTATTTGATTGATGAAGAAGATTTGATAAAAATACGTAACAATAGCACCTAGAGGAAAGGTTGAGTTATGATAATGTAAAAGAAGTACAAGAATTAGTTAAGATAGTGAAAACATGATGTATTGATAATCTACTTAAGGTTACAAAGGCTGGTTACACTAAGAAAGTTTAGAAGAATAAGTTACACAAAGTTTGTCTACCAAGCTTGACCGAGTGGATAGTAGGTGTTGAGAAAAGTTAGTGCAAGCCAAGTAGAAAATCAGTTGGAGCCGAGTGAAAGTATATTTTACTATATACTGAGAAAATAATGGATGTTGAATAAAGTTTAGCTGATGCCAAGCACTAGTAAACTTTAGTTCATGTAGAGTGATTTCATAGAGGATGTTGAGCAACATAGTATGTGTCAAGCATCAAAACCTGGATAATGCGAAGCTACTATATTATTTTAAAGATCGTGAATTTGATGGATCTAAGCCGACAAGTTTGTTTTATTGGATTGTGTGAACCAGAAAGAAGATAAGATTGATGAGTTGGTGGCTAGAATTCAAGGTAAACCATTTTGAGGTAAATTCAAAGAGGATTGAAGGAGAGGTTTCTAAAACATATATGAAATATGGGCTAGATTCATTGTATCCTACCTAAGCTTTCCTAATCCTAAATTGGACAATGGAGAATGAGTGGGAAAAGATTTTAATTTCCTATTTATAGGAATGGTTGGTTAGAAGCAAAGGTTATCATGTTCAAGAACCTAAGGAAGACAAGGAGTCAAGGGTTTTGCTTCATCAAGTGACCTAAGAGAAGAGTCTACATTGGCATGTTAAGCAAGAAGGCTTAAGGATATGAAATTTTGAAGGGTGAAAAAGCTATCAGAGCTGAAATGTGTGAAGGCCAAGAAAAATGGAAGACTAAAACAATGATTTGTAATCTTCAAATGGAGTTCTAAGTTGTTATTAGATCAAGCCTTACTGTTACTCTCTAATAATTATCAGTCTAGGGTAAATCCTTTAGATTAAGGTTGACCTAATAGTCATTTATAAATCCTTTAACTGGGTGAAATTCTAAGTGAATGGTCTAAAGTCCTCTAACAAGGCTCACTCCTAATAGGGTAATTAAAATCCTTTAACAAAGTCACATTTAACAGCATGTATTGTAACCTTTAATAAGGTTGGCCTTTCATAGGGCATCACTTCAAAAGATTGAAAAAGGGTAGCATGTTACTGGTGGTTTTTCCCAAATTGGGTTTCCACGTAAATCATTGTGTCAAATGTGTTATTGAATCTATTATGTTTCATGTTTACATTTTTGCAAGTTGATTTAATAGTAACCTACAAGATTTAAGTGATTTCATAATCTTATGGATGCATACATGATGATAAATGTTTTTTTTCATTCACTAAGTTGTGAAAAGTTTTATTTATACATTTGGACTTTGGATAACTGATTCACCTCTCTAGTTATTCTGAAGTATTTGAACAATTTCAATTAGAGCCATCTATTTAAGAGGACTAGTTTGAAGGTACTAGAAGCACAAAGATCAAGATGTAAAAAAAAAGGTACCTAAGCTTAATAGAGATAACTTCCATGCATGGAAAAGTTTGATGAAGCTACACCTTGGAGGACTTGGAGATCATGCACAATCTAGCATTACTACTTGCAAGAATTTGGTATAGCTCTAATACCATGCAAGAATTTGCCTAAGGAAAGAATGAAATGCCAAGATCTATAAGCTCAAGAGATAGCACAAGAGAGACAAGATATGATCAAGTGAAAATGGATATTAGATGATTGGATGAATACACCATAGAAGTGCCTTATATATAAAGGCAATCAAGATGACTAGGAGTCAATAAAGAGATAAGCATACCAGCTAAGAACATGTCCACCAAGAGTGGATTATCCTCCATTGTGCATGAATGTACATGCAAAAAAGAGAGGATAAGAATGTAAAGGTGTATCTCATAAAGAGATGTAGTAGACAACATGTGCTACAAACTACTGTATTGTCAACATGAAAACTCATATGAATATACAAACTCCTAAGTGTCTACATGACAACAAATATGAATATGCATTAACCTAAGTAAACTTAAGTAAAGTGTAAATATTAAATACTTATTTACACCAAAACCCCCCTTAAGTGCAACTTAGGGAAATTTAGTTAAGCTCATAAAAAAAAAATAATAATGCAAGATGGGTCCCAACTACTGGGCCATGTTAGGTAGCCATGTACAAGATGCAAGTGCAAAAGATATATGCAATGTAATCTCTCATAAAGTAGAGAAAGAGGGAAAACCACAAGGGAAAACCCCCCCTCCAAAAAGAGATAGAAGTATAATAGAATAAAATGAGAGAGAAGACCTCATGTGAGGAAAAGATCCCCCCATAAGAGAGAAGAAGAGGAAGATAAACCAAGTAGCCTCGCCTAAATGTAGAATGTACACCTAGGGTAGATGTGGAAGGCTCAATGTAGAAACTCCTCCATGACTGTAGAACAACATTCCTACCCTTAGGAAGAAACAAAACCAAAGGTATATCAATGAAGCCTCTCCCATCTATAGGAAGAAACCTCAAAATGTATGAAATCTCTAAAACCTGCTCAAGTGTCCCCATGTCAATACTGAAAGGTGCCTCCTCCAAATCATGTGTACTATACCAATCTACTGAAAAAGAAAAATCATGCTCAACTAAGGATGAATGTAGAACATGTATCAAAGACTCAAGTGTCTCCTCTGAAGAGAAAGTGACCTCCTCCAACTATTGTATCAAAGGATCTACCATCATGTCAACCTCAAAAGACCAATCAAGTAGGGAATGAAGATGAGGGTCAAAGTGTTCCCTCACAACAACTAAAGAAGGATCATCTTCACAAAAGAGAAGATGAATTTCATCAATAGTGTCTCCCAAATCTGCAATGTAGGACTCCACAAACAAACTAGAAATGTTTGTTAAGTAGTCATCCCATGAAACTGATTCTAGAAGACTACGAATATCTTGTTACACTAAATCACTTGAATCTATGGCTATATGAATACAACTATCATCAAGAACAATAGTAGATGGAATATCAATAGGAGGAGAAGTAATGGATTGCTCAAGAACTTGATCACATGTGAGAACACCCAAGTTCAAGTAGCCACAGTTCTCCTCAAAGTTTGAATCAATAGTAGAAGTGTGATCAAAATTTGTTGAAAAATCACTATCATCATCATGAACAAATTTTGAGAAGTAGTATAGCCTAGTTTTATGATCAACCACCCCTATAGCAATGATATCTCTAGTCTCCAAGTCTCTAATAAAAACTAAATCAAATGTGAATTCCACAGTCCTTCCTCTATCATAAGTGAACTGATAGATGGAAAGAATATTATGACTTAGGTGAGGTACACACAACACATCTTTGAAGTATCCCTCCCCTTATTAATAGTTCCTTTCCCAATCACATTCATGTAAGTATGTTTTCTCATAAAAATAGGTGAAGTATGACAAGGATCAAATGATGAAAACATAAACTATGAAGATGTCATATGATGAGAAGCCCCTAAATCTAGAAGCCATTTCCCTAAATCTTGAACTGAAGTAGCTACCAAGGCTTGAAATTTTTCCATGTGATCTTTTCCTTTATCAAAATTTGAATGTGAAGAAGATGATGAAGTAGTCATTCTTGATGGTAGGTGTGAATTCCACAGTCCTTCCTCTATCATAAGTGAACTGATAGATGGAAAGAATATTATGACTTAGTTGAGGTACACACAACACATCTTTGAAGTATCCCTCCCCTTATTAATAGTTCCTTTCCCAATCACATTCATGTAAGTATGTTTTCCCATAAAAATAGGTGAAATACGACAAGGATCAAATGATGAAAACATAAACTGTGAAGATGTCATATGATGAGAAGAACCTAAATCTAGAAGCCATTTCCTTAAATATTGACCTGAAGTAGCTACCAAGGCTTGACATTTTTCCATGTGATCTTTTCCTTTATCAAAATTTGAATGTGAAGAAGATAATGAAGTAGTCATTCTTGATGGTAGACCAATTTGATTATTCTTAAGAAGATTCTTGAGTTTATCTATCTCCTTCGTATAACAATGATGTTCTTTATGTCCATTCTTTTTGTAATATGCACAAGTAAGAAACTCCTTCTTTGATGACTTTCCCTTGTTGTTGGAGCTATCTTGTGGTAAGGAGGTTCAGTGTTCTTTCCCTTATTGTGAATTTTGTTGCCTTGATTTTTGCTTCTTGTTAAACTCTTTTCCTTGATTCCCTTTACTAGCCACCAATGCTTTGGACTTTGAAGACTTGAGAATCCCCATGCTCATCAAGTTTTATTGTTCTATCATCAACATCTCTATGAAGGAATCCAATGAAGGCATGGTGTAAGAAGAACCCAAGGACAATTTATGAGTGTTGAAGCTCGAAACAAATGATGCATACTCTAGCGAAAATTTTCTCATCAAATTATAGATCAATTTTTCATCCTCTATGGTAATTCCACAATCCTTAACCATTGACCTTAGCTCATGTGCCTTGGTGATATAGTCTTGAATTGTATCAAACTCCTTTGGATCTAATGACATGAGATTTTCATCAAGTTCAAAACCCCTAGCTTTGTCTACTTTTTCATACAAGCTAGAAAACGTATCCTATGCTTCCTTTATTATTTTACAATTATCAATGTGGAAGATAACATCTTCATGTACATACTTCCTCAAAGTACCAATAGCAACCTTATTGTTATGATTCCATTCATTTAGTTTATTAGGATCAGATGGTGCAACCATGGTTCCATCAACACAATCAATTAAGCCTTTTTCCATCATTTTACTCCATGCTGTAATTTTCCATGTAGCATAATTATGTGGAGTTAAAAGTGGAAACCTAGGAGAACCCATGCTACAAAATAAGAGAACACAAGAGAAAGAGAAGTGCAAACACTCAAGACACCCCCCCAAATCACTCAATCAAAGAACTCCCCCAATATGGATGATTTTAGCACTTTATACAACAAATATGAAGCTCTGTCAGATTCCACAAGATAAGGCATAAGACCTCTCAAGTATTTAATTAATTAAAAGTGCAAAAATAGGCTATAAATGACCAAATTGTGAAAGTACTATGTCTACTTAGAATTACTCCAAACTAATACCAAATCTGGAAAGTAGACAAAAAATCATACACTTTCAAAAAAAAATAGCACCTGAATATGTGTCCAGATGAGCCCAAACTAAGCCTTTGAAATTGCAAAAATTGGAATTTATGATTTTTAGAAAAATTTAGGAATAGGAATTGCAAACAACTTGTAGCAATGTGTAGATCACAAAATTCTACCCCAAAACAAAACAAAAAAATGCTTGAAAAAAGGAGTTCATATGAGGGAGATATCGTTGTTTGAAAATCAGCTTTGTAATTATTTTCCCTAAATCACTACCATCGCACCTCCATAAAAAATGACTCTTGATTTCACCTCATATGTCTAATTTTGATGAAACAAGAGTCAATTTAGGGGTTTTTTGACATTTTAAATGTGATGCCAACATTTGATTTGTACTAGCAAGCTCCAATCTTGACTTGCAAAAAGAATTTCTCTAATGGCTATTTAATGAAAATCCTATAGCTTTGATACCATGTAATAATTTGGTATAGCTCTGATACCATGTAAGAATTTTCCTAAGGAAAGAATGAAATGCTAAAATCTTGAAGCGCAAGAGATAGCACAAGAGAGACAAGATATGATCAAGTGAAAATGGACATCAGATGATTAGATGAATACATTATAGAAGTGTCTTGTATATAAAGGCAATCAAGATGACTAGGAGTCAATAAAGAGATAAGCATACCAACTAAGAACATGTCCACCAAGAGTGGATTATCCTCCATTATGCATGAATGTATGTGCAAAAATGAGAGGATAAGAATGTAAAGGTGTATTTCATAAAGAGATGTAGTAGAAAACATTTACTGCAAACTACTGTGTTGTTGACATGACAATCCATATAAATATGCAAACTCCTAAGTGTCTACATGACAACTAATATGAATATGCATTAACCTAAGCAAACTCAAGTGATGTGTAAATAGTAAATACTTATTTACACCAATACTACTGAGCATGTTAATCCTGTTCGAGCCCCAACTACTGAGGATATGAAAAAGAAGAAAGAACACAATTATGCAAGGCTGGAGATTGCCTCTACCCTAAGCTATGCTGAAATTGATAATATCAAAGGTCTTGATAGTGAAAAGAAAATGTGGGATTCCTTGACCACCATCTATGGAGGAGATGCAAATGTTCTAAGAGCCAAAGTTGAAAGTCTCAGAGGTAAGTTTGATGATATGAGAATGGAAGAAGGTGAAAATATTTCTCAATATGTTGCAAGGATAAAAGAAGTTGTTAATGCAATAAGAGGAGCTACTGGTAGTATAGATGATGAGACTATACTAAGCAATGTTTTAAGGATATTGTTGCCTATATATGCTATTAGAGTTTCTACAATTTAAGAACTGAGATATATACTAGGGAATAATTTATAACTCGAAGGTTTGGTAGGTAGACTCACTGCTTTGAACTATCTAACTTTGATAATTACAAGCCTATCATTGAAGGAACCTGGTGAGAAGAAGAAGAAGAAAAATATCAAGTATGTGTCTAGTAATAGTGATATAGATCAAGAGGATGTAGAACAACTTGAAGCACTACTGGAAAGAAGATTCCATAGAGGTAAAGGTAAGTTCAAAGGTAAATTACCTATCATTTTTTTAATTGCAATGAGGTTGGTCATATTACTGCTACATGTCTAGAGAAGAAGAACTATAGAGGTGGTGACAAGTACAAAAGTAGAAGAGATGAAGACAACAAGGACTACAAAGACAAAGGCAAGAACTCTTCCTATATTGCTAAAGAGGAAACAAAAGATGAATCTAATGAACATGATAATGAAGTGGTGTATGTTGCAATGAAGGATGAAACTGATGAAGATGAGGCAATTGCACTTGTGACTTTTGTGAACATGAATGGTAGATGGATCACTAATAGTGGGTATTCACATCAGATGATTAGAGACAAAAGTAACTTCATTACCTTGAATTGTTATGATGGAAATAATGTAAGATTTGGTAATGATGCACCATGTTTGATAAAAGGAAAAGGTTCTATCAAGCTCATAGATAAGATTTTATGTGAAAATGCTTATTATGTTGAAGGATTTAACTATAATTTTTTGAGTGTGTTACAACTAAATAATTCCAGATGAAAGGTTGAGTTTGAAAACAAAATTGCTAAGATATATGACACTAATGGGAAATTGATTGGAAATGATGATCAAACTAGGAGTAATCTATTCTATCTTGATATAGAGGATGCTACTTATCTATTTGTAAAGTTTGATGATGTGTGGCTATGACACAGAAGGTTGTGTCATGTAATTTTGATAACCTGGTTAGTATCAGTCACATGAGAAAAGTTAGAGGTTTGTCTAAGTTGAAGAAGCTTGATAATATAATGTGCAAACAATGTCAGTTAAGAAAAATGAAAAAGTTAATTTTTAAGAGTAAAACTCATACCTCTAAAGGAATACTAGAGAATGTTCATATTGACTTGTGTGGCCCAATTGATGTGCAAAGCTACAAAGGAGATAAATATATTATGTTTCTTGTTGATGACTATTCTAGAATGATGATAGTTATATTTCTAAAATAGAAATCTGATGCTTTCCAAATGTTTAAGTGATACTTAGCAAGAGTTGAGAAGGAAACAGGTAAAAGTCTAAAGTGTTTGAGATCTGATAGAGGAGGAGAATTCACATTGAATGAGTTTGAGATGTTTTATAATGATATAGGAATCAAAAGATAGACATCTAACCCTAGAACCCCTCCACAAAGTGGAATAGCTAAAAGGAGGAACAAATCTATAATGGAATATGCTAGGAAACTCATGATGGAGAAAAATGTTGCTTTGAATAATTGGAGAGAAGCTATAAGTATAACTATCTATACCTTGAAATGTGTACTGTAGACACCTAAAAACCTTTAGAAAATAAAGAATTTTTATTTTCTGAAAAATTCCCGATGACATCATCATTAATTAATTAATTTATTTATTTTTATGCCATTAAATCCATTTATCTTAATTAAAAATATTTAATTAAGGAATCCCTCCCAAAAATGTTTAAATCTTATTTAAACATTATTTCCTTATTTATTAATTATTTAATTAACAAATTGACCAAAAAACTTAAAATAAATAAAAAATTTATTTTTTGCCCAAAACTTGGCCAATTTCCTTAAGACCACTAACCTCTTCCAAAATCTTCTAATCTTTCTTTAATTTTGATTAAAGGCTAATCCTATCATTTTCTACCCCTAATCCCAACTCAAAATATTTAATTAAGATTAAATATTAATCGTCATGTTTATTAAAAAAGTTTTAATAAATATCTCCTCAACCCAAACCCTTGAAATAAATAAAACTTTATTTATTTCCTAAAAATCTAATTTATCCTCATCTTAAGAAGTTCTAGACTCTTCTAGAAAGTCTTCATCCTCATCCTAGGAAATTCTAGACTATTCTAGAAAGTCTTTATCCTCATCCAAAGTCTAGACTCATCTAGAAGATGTCTTTAAACCTAATCCTAATCCCCTCCTAACCTTGTCACATTCTCTAAACATGGGTTAAGACTTACTAACCCAAGCCAAAGTTAACAAATATCTCCTCCTTCACCCACCCTCAAATGCCATCCACTTGCCTATCCCTAAGATAATTCTAAACCATCATAATCCATCCTCTAATCATTTGCACAATCCTAAGCAAGCTTAAAACCCTCCTAATCAAGCCCAAGTCGAAATTGCTCTCATCTCCCTCGAAATATCTCAATCATAAAACTTTATGAAGCCCACTAGGCCATAAATGACTCTTCCAAGCCCTTTTATTGCTCTTACAAGCCATTATGAGGGTCTTTATGAAGATTTTATCCCTTGAGCCTCCTTTGTTGACTCATCCTTCCTCTTTCTTCCATCCTCTCACCCTGTGACATGTGTCACTCCCTGATTGGATGTAAGGAAGCACAATCCATGTGCTCTCCTCTCATGCAATCTGAGCCCTCCATGAGCTTTTTCCCATCCTTGCATCTTAGCCCTCAAACCCTCAAGCCTCTTGCCTATAAATTGGATCGTTCCCCTTTGCAAAACAACACAATCCATGAAGTAAAGTCATAATGCCATTTTAAGAAGCCATTTTACATCAAAACCATACACTCACACCCAAATTCCAACTCCATTTGAAGCCCTTTTTGAAGCATAAGCTTGAGCATACATCCTATCTATTTAGACAAAGCCACTCAACAAGAGAGCTTCTCATTGAGAGAATCCATTAATGGCTCATATTCTCAATTGAGAGTTCATCTTAGTCTATCTTGAAGTTTATGAATTTTGTTTAGTTTGTAGAAGCTTTATTTAAATTTGGTTTCTATTAGCATACTAACATTGCTCATATACATTTTGGCACGCCCGGTGGGACCTCGCATGGGTCATCTTTATTAGCTTTTTTAGTCAAGTTTTGTATGTCATTTGCTAATTTTGGCTAATTTTGTTTGTTTTTGTGATTGGTAGGATTGTATAAATTGGTTTTGTAGGTTCACATGAGCATGAAAAAGACAAAGGAACTCATAATCTATCTCATAGTGTTTACAGATTTTTCAAGCTTATAGGTGGATAAAGCACTTGAAATTCTTCTTCCTCTTCTTGTCTATATTCTTCTTATTCCATCTACTTCTTCTTCTTCTTCTTGTGGGAGATCTTGGCCATTTTTTTTGAAGGAAGCAAAATCATACACACTTCTTTTTAGTGCTTAAAATGAACCCCTAAATCATACTTAAATCCATTAAAAACTAAAAATTTGCAAAAAAAAAAAAAAAAGCCTTTTAACAACTGAAACTAAACCAATTCAATCATTTGTATCCTTGCAACATCAAGGTTTTAGATGCATTCATGCAAAGTTAGGAACACTTCATTTTTGGAAATTTAAAAAGAACTTCAAGTTTCCATTTCAAAAGGTTCAAAATCAACACTAAGTGCACACTAAAATCTAAATCAAACTCAAAGCATCAATCAAGGATAAAATGAACCTCATTTGCAAATATTTTAAAGTTCTTTTAAAAATCTCATGAAAACTAAGAGTCCTAAATGGTTACCAAAAATTGTCCTAAAAGCTTTGTTATTTGTTCCAAAAAAATGTCTTGTTGCAAAATCTTGAATGTTTCTTAGTTTTTTCATCCGTCAAAACAATCTAGGAATATCATTTTTGGGCTTAAAATATGAAAACTAGAACAAAAAATCTTGAATGAAAATAAAAGTCCAAAGAGTTATTTTCATTTTTGAGTCCAAAACAATCTTGAATGATCTAAGGTTAAAACAAAGCACTTCAAAGTTCTTAAAACAACACACAAAATCTCAATCTTGAATGCTCAAAGGAAAAAACTTGAATGTTTAATCACTTGTCTTTGAATGCATGTTGCTAAACACACTCTTGAATGCCATGGATTAAAATCAAATTTTCCTTGAATGCATGATTAAAACAACAAATCCAATCTTGAATGCCAAGGATCAATTAACCATTGCAATATCAAACACTTCATTTGGAGCTTCTAAAATTGAACAAAACAAATCTCTTTTCCACATGGAATTTAGGTAAAGTTTGATTTTTGGACATTTAAGAAACTTTGTTAAGTTAAATAGAAATTTGCAAAAATCAATTTGAGTAGTTCCTTGGACTCACCTCTTTTCTAATCACCCATCAATTCAACCATTGGTTGCAATCTCAACACTATTTATGGGGATGCGTCTACTTGAAAAAGGTGTTAAATGTTCCACAATCTAACTCACTCACTTGGTCTTTGAACGTTTGCTTTAACTTTATCAAAAATTTTAGCCTCCGAGCACGCGCTTGACAAATTGAGTCTCACACATCTTTGCTTTGTGCTTAAAACAAAATCACACCAACTCTTGAAAGCTTTAAAGGAAATTAATCGATACTTGACATGGAGGGCCTCCGAGCGCACGAGTTTGCTTTTGTTGACCCTAACTCTTCTTCTTGTTTGCATTCTTTGATCGATTTACTTTTGTTGGCACTTCAAGTTGGAATTGAACATTGTCTCTTAAACATGAGTGCTTGCAGTGTCTAGATTAGCACACATAAGAGTCAGTTGGTAAAAGAACAAGCGTGTTTTTTTTTTAGCCCAAGGTCATCCAAGTATTCTCTCCCCTTGTCTTTCGAGGCCATCTTGGGCGCATAAGATTAGGATCCAAAACCTTGTTTCTTTTTAGGAGGTCTGCTCGGGGATTTCATCACCCCTTCGATGACCTCAACTCTAGCGTTCTGGCGGAGTATAAGAATCAGGAGGTGAATCAAAAGACACCTCTCTTGAAATCAAGATTTTTGTCACTTGGGCTAAGCCTCAAGGAACTTTATACCCTTGAGAAGTGAAAGAGGAGAAGTGGGTTATCGCTCCTCTTGGCTGTGTGACATCTTGTTGGTTTCATCTACAGATTTGGGCCTCACGTACCTTTGGGTATATCGAGGACTCCCTAGCTAAACCAACTATCAGACTTGTAGACAACCATCTAGAGTGTTAATGTGTTTGAAGTGACTGATCAAAACATTTGTAAAACATACACACTCCTCAGCACAAGTATCACATTTTGAGAATCAAAAAATTCTATCTGATTGTTCCTATCTATTGCTAGCTTTTTTATTTATTGAATGAATGTTTCCCAAACTTGGTCAATCCTAGCTTAGGGTACACTTAGCGTAGTCACTGCCTATTCTAGAAGTTGAACAAGTTGAAGCAAAATAACCGAGGTCTCTCAAAGCCAAGCAGATTCAAGAATTGATGTCAGAGCAACCCAAACCCAAACAAAAGTTCCACAAAGTTAAACTCAAACCATCTCAGGCATACCAAGAAATTTTAGCCAAGAGAAAGGAACTAACACCAAGTCCTCGAATTGCCAAACTCCACAAAGCAGAGGATAAAGCTGCCGACGAAGCACTTCAAGAGGCCTGGTTAAAGCGCACCATCAAATTTAGCCAATATCCAAGAGTTAATCCTGCTTATGCCTTACCAACTAGGCATGATTTCTATGATTAGACACCCTTGTTTCTCCACACCTTCTTGGATAAGCTTCACCTTAGAGTCATCTTTGTAGAAAAGTCAGCCATCTTAGGTTATCCCCTTAAGCATTATTAGCTCATCCATCTCATTTAGGACCAAACCATCTAGCCAGAAATCCAAAATCTTCACATCGAAGCCTTCAAAAATTGTTGTCACCTTGCTAAAAGTTTGCCATTCCTAAAATCTTTCAAAACCACCAATCTCACCAAGGTTATCCCTTTGAAAAAGCTTTTTCTAGGGTAATCTAGCTTTGCCACTTGTTATCCCTCATCACCTTGAGCTAAAGGTTGGGATCCACAAGTGGTCAATCTCATGTTCTTCCTAAAGGATCATTAGTCTATCCTTAAGTTGACACAATCACCACCAAGCTTGCACATAGGAAAGCAGACCTTTTGTGCTTTGGCAACATATCTTTGAAGTTAGAATCCCCAACCCAATTCTCCTTAGGTTTTGTCATATAGCTTTGCCTCAACCTAGGAAATCATTTGCATAGAAAATCCTTCCTCCCTTTTGTATCCACCAGCATTTGTTGCATCTCATCCTTAGGAGCATTTTTCATGCCACCCATCACTTGCTTAGCCAAGAAGAAAGAAACAATGGAGCCCTATCATTTGGATCGAACAACCTCACCCCCCTTGAGCACTCGGCCATCCTTCAGCCCAGAGAAAGCTATGCCATCATCTACTGACATTGAAGCTTTCATGAACCAACCAGGAAATGCAGTATTGGTAAATGCCATTATAGAAAAGAACAAAGAGACAATCATGGCTAATTTTCAAAGGGACAATGTAGGAACCTTTGACTTTGGAAGACCCCCTCCATTATCAGATCCATCTCACCCATTGTTTGGGCAGCTGCCACCACCCATAGGCTCTTATGATCCAAATTATCCTCAATATATGCCAAAAGAAGAGCCTCCAACCAATCCATATGATCCAACAGACCCAAACATACCATCATCCACCCAAGTTGAAATCTCCATGCCACAAGCCAACCCAGCCACCACCACTCCATCCTTGGTTCATACCTCTCTGCTCCAAACCCCCTTTACCCAGAACACCTCACCGTTCATGCCCTTCACTATTGCTATTGCTACTCCCCAACTCAGCCTTCCAAATCCACCCATCTCCCAAATTAGTGCTAGAATCTTTGGCCAACCTCAGCAATATACAACAGGGATGCCGCCCATGGGGCCAAGTAATCAACCTTTCATCACCCCCAGCTTGTTCACAAGAGCCCAAAGTACAATCCCATCATTTCCATTAGGTCTTGGGAGCTTAGTGCCATCAACCACAAATCCACAAGCTACTACCCTCACTCCACAAAGCTATCAAACCCCACAAGCTACTACCAATGTTCTGCCCAGCTCTCAAGTGACCCAAGCTCCCGCCACCACTCTACCAAGCTTCCAAATCCAACCACCAAGCTATCAAACCCCATCAATTCCATTTCCTAGCTTTCAATTCCCACCACCTCCACCACCAACTAATCCATTACCTCCTATTACCAACTACTTTTCAATGCCACTTCTAGGAGGTAACCCACCAATCCAGCCAACCACCAATTATTTGCAGGTACCATCCCAAATGGGGGCGCAACCCACATACCTTGGTCAAACCCCACAAGCCCCCCGATCCTTTCCCCAAGCTTCACAACCATCTTATACCTTACCTCCACAAAGCAATTCATTTATCCCATAGCCAACTTATGTTCCTCAATCCCAATCTCAAATCCCATATCAACAGCAAGCCTCGCAGCACATGCAACGCTATGTGCCACCTCCCCCTCAGCAAACTGTCATCCACCATGCAATTGCCCAAACAATGTACAATCCCTATCAGCAAATCCCTTACAACCATCCATATTCAGTGGCCCCATCTAGTGCATACCTACCTCAAGGCACTCCTACATTGGGGGCACCCTAGCCATCACCCATTAATTCAGAATGGGAAGCCATGAAAACAACTTTGAAGAACATCCAAGAGGGAAATGATCTAAAAAATTTCAAGTTTGAGAATGTGTGCCCTTACGCATTTGACAGAGCCATTACCATGACACCATTCCCCAAGCATTTTGAGACACCCAAATTTGACAAATTTAGAGGAAAAGGAGACCCTGTCACACATATCAAAGAATTTTGCATGCACTGCCAAGAAGTGGCATACGATGATGTCTTCCTCTTGCATCTCTTTCCCAAAAGCTTGGCCGGACCAGCTCTTGAATGGTTTTATAGAATCCCCTATGGCACAATTAAAAATTTTGCTGAATTATCTGAGGCATTTGTAGCCCAATATGCCCATCTTGTTGAAACAGAGCTATCAGTAGTTGATCTTGTCGACACCAAACAAAAAGGTGGAGAAAGCCTTCCCGAATATCTACAAAGATGGAAAACCCTTACCACCCGTATATCTTGCACCTTGCCAGAGCGATATTTGGTGAAAATGTTTATTGATAATGCCCATCCTAGCTTGGCTCACCACATGACCATGAACTGTTTGCAGACCTACAAAGATATCAAAGAGAAAGGAATGATCCTTGAGCAAGGACTCATTAAAGATGGTGTGGTCAAGATTTACAAGGAAGCCAACCAAAATCAATCACATTCCAATGAAAAGTCTAGGTATTGGAACAAAAAAAAGTATGTTGCAACAAATGGCATCACTGACACCAAACATGTGAATATTGTTGGTCCTTCTCACAACCAGTCCAACCCACCCTATCAACCAAACAATCAACAAGCCATCAACTACCAAAAATAGAATAACCATAGCTATCAAAACCACAATCCAAGACCAAACTTTCAAGGGTCTAGCAATCAAGCTAATGCCATCAATGTAGCTGCAGGACAAAAGCCCAGATTCCAACCTACACCTAGAAACTATACACCCCTTAGTGAGCCATTGGATGTCATTTTTGAGAAATTAGTCAAGGAAAACCTCATCAAATTTCCTCCTACCCAGCAAATTGACCCAAGCCAATCCAAAGCTGCATGGTACAAAGACAATGAGTACTACAAATTTCATAGGGTAAAAGGTCACACTACCCTCAGATGCATCAAACTGAAAGACTATGTGCAAAACCTCATTGATCAGAAGGAAATCACTGTTGGTGCCCAAACCTCTCCCAATGTAGGCTTACAGATCTATCAAAATGCTTTTCCTCCTCACAACAATCAAAATCCTGGAAAAGAACCTATCCAAACCAACAACAACAACACCAACAACTGTTAGCCAAACCAACAACATGGGAAGAACAATGACCACACTTCATCCTATATAGACTATGGTAGCCTTATAGGTTGTATATTCAAGAAAGAACCTTCTGTCAATGTTATCAATATCCAAGGACCAAACAATGAGTGTGCAGTCACCACTCGAAGAGCCCAATTTAACATCGCAGGCCCACCCATTTCACTAGCACCATCAGCTCCATCAAAAAGCCAGTACAATATCTTGGAACACCTTGGGAACATGCCAGCCCAAATCTCCATTTTAGACCTTCTTCGCACTAGTCTTGTGTACAAGAACATCCTTGATAGTGCTCTCATAGAATCTCATGTCCCTTCTGATATCAATGGTACTGATTTTCATAATCTGGTTGGACACCTTTCATCCTCATGTGCCCTATCGTTCAAACCCACTGACATACCCGTGGTTGAGCCAGATCACACCCTTTCGCTTCGCATAGCCATCATGGTATCCAATTTTTTTGTGAAAAGAGTAATGATAGATAATGGATCAGCCTTGAATATTTACACCCTAAAATTCATAAAACAAGATGGGTATACTGAGGCAGATATGATCAGTGAGGTTATCACCATCAAAGCTTATGAAAACTTGGAAAGAACCACAAAAGGAACTATTTTGCTGCCAATCAAGGTTGGGCCAGTGATCCAAGAAACACTCTGCCATGTTATTGATCTAAACCTACCATTCAACATCCTCCTTGGTCGCCCATGGATTCATGCCATGAAAGCCATTCCATCCACTTACCATTAGTGCATCAAATTTCTGCATCAAGGCACTGAGGTAACCATCCATGCCGATCCAGAACCCTTTGCTTACTGCAATGCGGTTGAAGCTTCATATACAAACCATTGCCCTAAAATTGATATCGGCACATCCATCGCCAGCTCATCCCACACTTGTAATGACCCAGAAAACATCCTCACCTCTACCCTGTCTACTGTGAAGATCAATAACAAGGGTTGTGGAGAGTATAGTCTGTTGGATGCATTTGCTGTCGGGGCACTCCCACTTGATCCACATGCCCATGGACGACTGACATATCATGAAGCTAAGGAGATTCCACCTCCTCGATACAAAAAGTTTGGCCCAACAACCTTTGTATCCTCGAAAATCCCTCTTCATGAGGAGCTCACTCCAGATATCAACAATTGGTTACATAAGGATGCACCTCAAAGGAATCAGGCATGCCTTGATCACTTTAGCCAGAAGTATCCCCAGGAACATAAGCTCATCACTGACAAATGGAACTATCAAGGTGGTGGTCTAGGACCAGAAGGAAGAGGCATGCAGTGCCCCATCGATGCACACAAGTGGGAGTCGAAGTCAGGTCTTGGCTTTGGCATACCCACAACTGAGGGCACCAATACGAATGGTCACACTTTTTTGAACATTCACCGTGACCTTGTCAAAATTGAAGACATTCCTAAGGAAGTTGCAAAGAGAGCCTACGATGATATCCTAGACCAAATCTCCCTCTGAGACTCTGTTCTCCAAGAACTATCCATCCACCTCATTGACCTACCACTCGCCCATCCACAACTCATAGATTGGGACCAAACAAGCATCATACACATTGACGAGTTCACATCAGAGGAAGCACTTCTGAGATTCATTAGAGCTGAAACACCTCACAAGAAAACAAAGCCAGATTCTACCTATATCTACAAGCTAGACCCCAAGGGGTATTTTGGAGAAAATCGCCAACCTAGTTCCAATACACCCAAAACTGGAACTAAGGTGAATCTGAGACTAGCTAAGGCATCGAAGAGAACCCCTTAGCAAGAACATCCAGAGCCACAAGCAGAACATGAGGATTTAGCATTACCTCCTCAAGATAATCAACCAGAGATATCTTCTATTCTAATTGAGGATACTAGGGAAGTCAACATCGGTTCTTCAGAGATCCCTAGGCTTGTTCACATTGCTACATCCCTATCACAAGACCAAGTTGATCTCCTCTTTGAGGTCTTAAGGGAGAACATTGGCTGATTTGCATGGTCATATTAGGACATGCCAGGGCTTGATCCAAAGCTTGTAGTTCATCATCTTGTAGTCAATCCACAGATCAAGCCCGTCAGACAAAAGCTTAGAAAAATGCACCCCAAGGTGGCATTACTGGTCAAAGCTGAGTTAAAAAGAATGTTAGCTGCTAAGGTTATCCAAACTATCGACTATTCAGAGTGGATCTCCAACATGGTCCCCATCACTAAGCCTTTTGGTGACATCAGAATCTACACTAATTTCAGAGATCTTAACAAAGCTTGTCCAAAAGATGATATTCCCTTGCCCAACATAGATATGATTGTAGATCTTACAGTTGGATATGAAATTTTGTCCCTCATGGATGGATTTTCTAGGTATAATCAAATCAAGATTGCAGAAGAGGATCAGCATAAGACAACATTCACTACCCCTTGGGGAACCTTTTGCTACGACATGATGCCTTTTGGCCTAAAGAATGCTAGGGCTACCTATCAAAGAGCTATGATAGCCATTTTTCATGATCTCATCCATAGCATTTTGGAGGATTATGTGGATGATATCTTGGTCAAGTCTCATACCTTCATGGATCATCTTGCTGATCTAGAGAAAGTCTTTGATAGGTTAGCAAAATATCATCTCATGCTCAATTCCAAGAAATGTGTCTTTGGGGTCACATCTGGCAAGCTTCTAGGCTTTATAGTTTCTAAACGAGGTATAGAGATCGACCCCAAGAAGGTCAAGGCTATCTTAGACATGCCTCCTCCCCAGAAATTGTGACAACTTTGTTCTCTTCAAGGAAAGCTTCAATCTGTTCGGTGCTTCATCTCCCAGCTTGCAGATAAGTGTACACCATTTTCACATTTACTAAAGAAGGATGAGAACTTCAAGTGGGATCCTTTATGTCAACATAGCTTTGACCATCTCAAGCAGTATCTCATCAATCCCCCTATCTTGGTTCCACCAGTTCCTAGTCGTCCCCTAATTTTGTACATATCAACAACACCTACTGCTCTAGGGGCACTTCTAGTACAACTCAATGACTACAACAGAGAAAGAGCCATCTACTACATCAGTACAACCCTAGTTAGTTATGAACTCAATTACACTCCTATGGAAAAAGCTTGTTTGGTAGTTTTTTTCTCAACTCAAAAGCTCTGCCATTACATGCTAAGTCATACCATCCAACTAGTCTCCAAGATAGACCCTCTCAAGTATATGCTCTCCAGAATAGCACTTACAGGCCGTTTGGCCAAATGGGTTATGCTCCTTAGCAAATTTGACATCCAGTATGTGGAAAAAAAGGCAATCAAAGAGCAAGCTATAGCAGATCACCTAGCTGATACACCTCTAATAGATGCTTATCCGTTGATCACAGAATTTTCAGATGAGCATATCTGTCTAATTGAAGAACAACCCCCATGGAAACTTTATTTTGATGGCTCATACACATCTCATGGATCAGGGGCAAGAATATTGTTGGTCACACCTCAAGGAGATTACATTCCAAAAGCCTTCAAGCTACAATTCCCTAGCACCAACAATATAAATGAATATGAGGCCCTCATAGCAGAATTAAAGATAGCTGCAGAATGGAACATTGTTGAGCTACAAATCTTTGGCGATTCTTAGCTCATCATCAAGCAAGCCCTAAATGAATATTAAACCAAAGATGAAAAGCTTTTACCCTACAAAGAGCTAGTTGATCAGCTAACCCAACATTTTACAAGGCTTCAGTTTACACAAGTGCCTCAAATACAGAACAAAGCAACAGATGCTATGGCTACTATAGGCTCACTCTTGGAAATTCCCCAAGAAGCTACACAGTATGAGTTTTTAGTGGAGTAGCTCCTCACACCCGCCTATGCAAATGAGGATTCAAACTGTGTTTGTATCTTGGTTTGTCCCCAATCCCCTTGGTACCATGAGATTCACGCTTACCTTAATGATGGTATCATATCCCCTCACCTCACACGTACCCAATGCCAGAACCTCATTCAAAAATCATTTTGCTATGTTATCATAGCCAATACCCTATATCGTCGGGGTTATCATTATACTCTCTCTCGATGTTTAGACCAAAACGAGGCCGTGATGGTGTTAAAGGAAGTACACTCTGGACTTTGCAGTGCCCACACGAGTGGTATTGTCCTAGTGAAACAAATCCTTAGAGCAGGCTACTATTGGCCTACCATTGAAGAAGACTCCTGTGACTTTGTCAGAAAGTGTCTCCCATGTTAGCAGCATGCAAATCTTGTGCATGATCTAGCATAGGATCTACAGCCTATTGCACCACCTTGGCCTTTCACTTGTTGGGGCCTTGATCTAGTTGGAACTATCACACCCCTCTCATCTGATGGACATACATGGATAATAATAGCTACAGACTATTTCACCAAATGGGTGGAAGCAGTCCCCCTAGTCTCAGCTATAGGAGTTTAGGTCTCCAAGTTCATCTTGTACCACATTGTTTGCCGCTTCGGCATCCCATCCACCATCTTCATCGACCACGGAGGTAACTTTGAAAATCTCAACATGGAAGAATTATGCACTTCCCTCCACATCCATCAATGCTTTTCTAGCCCATATTTCCCACAAGGTAATGGCCAGGCAGAGGCAACTAACAAAACCCTCCTCAAAATCCTAAAGAAAGTTGTCAATGATTCCGGCCGTGATTGGCACAGGTACAAATAAATCCAGCCCTATGGGCCTATCGAACTTCCTTCCATACATCCATAGGCACAACTCCATACTCCCTAGTTTATGGTGCCCAAGTGGTACTACCTATAGAGGTTGAACTTCCCTCCTTGCGCATATCTTTGCAAGGGCAAATATCAGATGAAGAATACAGAGTAGCTCGACTCACCCAGCTAGATCTCTTAAATGAGAAGCGACAACAAGCCTATGATCATCTCACAGTCTATCAAACTCGTCTCAAAAGGAATTTCAACAAGAAGGTGCTTCCACGACACTTTCAGCCAGGTTACATGGTCCTCAAAGAAAACATGAAAGTCCAAGTAGATCGAGAAAAGAAAGGCAAGTTTGAACCTACATGGCTTGGTCCTTATTTTGTCACTGCATCCTTTGGCTCTGGAGCCTATCAGCTATCTACACCCGAAGGAGAACTCTTGAATGATCCTACTAACATCATTCATCTCAAGAAGTTATATGCTTGAAAATCCTTGGTATACCCAGCTTTTGAAAAATACAAAAAAAAATAGTAAAGAAAAATAAGCGTCCAATGGTGAAAACTTGGCAATTCAAGCACCTTGGATAGGTACCTTGGTGAAAACCTAGTAATTTAGGCACCTTGTGTACTAAGACTAATCCTTTATCTATCACTATCCTATCCCTCATCCATTCACCCACCATCCCATAAAACACCTGCTTGTTCCCTTGGTGTTCCAACCAAATATCCAAAATCTAATGGAGCTTGTAAATACCTCCTGTATAACTTGTAAAATCTTGTACCTCAGCTTGTAAAATCTTGTACCAAAGCTTGTATTATACCTTTTAAATCTTGTACCATACCTTGTATATCCGAATCTTGTCCAAAGTTTTTACCATATTCCAGCCTATAAATAATCTTGTATCCTAACTTGTATACTATCACATGCACACACAAAACCCCATTTTCACTTAAGCTTTTCACAAACCATATACCTATCCACCTATCACCTATTATAGATATCCCATCCTTCACAAAAATTTCCATCTCACAAAAACCAAAACATGAACAAACTTGTACATTTGTAACATATCTTGGTCCATCAGCTTGTACATCCTCTTTAGCTTAGTACCATTGTATCTATCCAGTGTTCGTGTCAATTTGTCCTTGATCAGCATCTTGCACCCATTGCACATCTTGGTTAGCTATTCCAATTCATCCTTTAGCTAGATTTCCTGTCACCAAAGTGTTATCTTTCTTAGTTCAGCTTGCCAGATGCATCACTCATCCAAATCCACCAGCTTAGGTGGTCTCTGATAGGTCCTTGCAGGATATAGCTTTCCTCATGTCTGATCTTGGTCCGTTAGTACCTCGTCCTACCCATCTCATTGGCAAATGGTTCTCTTTTGGATTTTCACTTTCTTTTGATTTGGACTCTTCCCTATTGGGTCTCGAAATAACTTTTCCAAGCAATCTCCTTGTTTCGTCTTCAAGGTTGCCACGATCTTCCATATCATGGTATACTATGAATGGGGCAATCAGAGCGTAAGGTCTTGATCATGTCTTTTGCTTGTTTTCTTTTTTGCTTGTGGGTTACCCAGTGTCATTTTCACACTGCTTCCTTTGGGATTCATGTGTGATACAAGGGCAATCCTTGCGTGTTTGTTTTGAGTCAGTTCGTCAGTCCTCTGGACAATTGGTGAAAAGGACTTGATTTTCTTGGTAATCTTGGAAATTAACCAACAGTCCTATAGCAAATCTAGTGCTCAACTACATGGTGGTACTTCTCTTTGAAGTATCCCCCTGCTCAAAAAGCTTCAATGGTTTTCCTTCATCTCCATTATCCCCCATCCATATCTAACATCCGTCTCTCCTACCCTAGCTTATGTATCAGTATCTCTTTGAATCACTCCTCACCTTTAGCTTTAGGGATCCACAATCCTAGTCTTAGGGATCCACCAATCCAAATCAATCCACTAAGCCTCATCTTTCGAGATCCACAATCCTAGTCCTAGGGATCTCCGAAACCCATCTTCCACCAATCTAACTCTTTGAAATCCTATTGCATCAGCTTTATAATCCCCTCATCCATCTCCCTATCTTGGATTCTTTTTTATAGCGCTCCACTCCTTCATCCTCCACCTTTCCTAAAGTCTTAAGCTTGCTTCCTCTTGTGCATCTGATTCTCCTTTATCATTCTCCCATAGTGAGAGTTTGAGCTAATTCAACCCCTTCTCTTTTCCAATCTGAGTCTTCTTGCTCATCTTAGATTCTTGTACTTTTCAAGAAGTCATCGAGCCTCGCTTTCTCTCCTCGCTGCCTTCTTGAGGGGGCATCTTGCAGTTCATTCTCTCCTCTTCTGCTCTAGCCTTGGGCATCTTATTTTCTTATCTTTGATGCCATGCCACTTGTGGCATCACATCAAAGAGGGGCAAAATGTAGACACCTAAAAACCTTTAGAAAATAAAGAATTTTTATTTTCTGAAAAATTCTGGATGACATCATCATTAATTAATTAATTAATTTATTTTTATGCCATTAAATCCCTTTATCTTAATTAAAAATATTTAATTAAGGAATCCCTCCCAAAAATGTTTAAATCTTAAATTTAAACATTATTTCCTTATTTATTAATTATTTAATTAATAAATTGACCAAAAAACCTAAAATAAATAAAAAATTTATTTTTTACCCAAAACTTGGCCAATTTCCTTAAGACCACTAACCTCTTTCAAAATCTTCTAATCCTTCTTTAATTTTGATTAAAGGCTAATCCCATCATTTTCTACCCCTAATCCCAACTCAAAATATTTAATTAAGATTAAATATTAATCCTCATGTTTATTAAAAAGTTTTAATAAATATCTCCTCAACCCAAACCCTTGAAATAAATAAAACTTTATTTATTTCCTAAAAATCTAATTTATCCTCATCCTAAGAAGTTCTAGACTCTTCTAGAAAGTCTTCATCCTCATCCTAGGAAATTCTAGACTATTCTAGAAAGTCTTTATCCTCATCCAAAGTCTAGACTCTTCTAGAAGATGTCTTTAAACCTAATCCTAATCCCCTCCTAACCTTGTCACATTCTCTAAACATGGGTTAAGACTTACTAACCCAAGCCAAAGTTAACAAATATCTCCTCCTTCACCCACCTTCATTAAATGCCATCCACTTGCCTATCCCTAAGCTAATCCTAAACCATTCTAATCCATCTTCTAATCATTTGCACAATCCTAAGCAAGCTTAAAACCCTCCTAATCAAGCCCAAGTTGAAATTGCTCTCATCTCCCTCAAAATATCTCAACCATAAAACTTTATGAAGCCCACTAGGCCATAAATGACTCTTCCAAGCCCTTTTATTGCTCTTACAAGCCATTATGAGGGTCTTTATGAAGATTTTATCCCTTGAGCCTCCTTTTTTGACTCATCCTTCCCCTTTCCTCCATCCTCTCACCCTGTGACATGTGTCACTCATTGAATGGCTGTAAGGAAACACAATCCATGTGCTCTCCTCTCATGCAATCTGAGCCCTCCATGAGCTTTTTCCCATCCTTGCATCTTAGCCCTCAAACTCTCAAGCCTCTTGCCTATAAATTGGATCCTTCCCCTTTGCAAAACAACGCAATCCATGAAGTAAAGTCATAATGCCATTTTAAGAAGCCATTTTACATCAAAACCATACACTCACACCCAAATTCCAACTCCATTTGAAGCCCTTTTTGAAGCATAAGCTTGAGCATACATCCTATCTATTTAGACAAAGCCACTCAACAAGAGAGCTTCTCATTGAGAGAGTTCATTAATGGCTCATATTCTCAATTGAGAGTTCATCTTAGTCTATCTTGAAGTTTATGAATTTTGTTTAGTTTGTAGAAGCTTTATTTAAATTTGGTTTCTATTAGCATACTAACATTGCTCATATACATGTACAAGTAAAGAATGATACTCATTCAACACCTTTTGAACTATGGTATAGATACTTACCCAATGTAAAATACTTTAAGGTATTTGGAAGTAAATGTTACATTCTTAAAGACTTTAGGAATGGTAAACTAAATGAAAAAGTGAAGAAGGTATATTCTTAGGATGTCCCACAAGAAGTAATACTTATAAGTGTTTAAATACTAACACTAACAAAGTTGTGAAAGTGCAAATGTGAATTTTGATGAATATATAGAAGTATATGAGGCTAGACCTATGAAAGATCCAAAAGAATACAAATCATTTTTATATTTTTATGAAGGTATGCTTGCTAAAGAAGATGCTGCAAATCAAGCTACAAACCAATAGCAAATTTCAATGACTGTCAAGTCACATACTATGAATGCTGAGTTGCATTCAGGAATCAAGCTACATTCAAATGCTAAGTTACAGAATGAAGTTGAAACAAATTTTGATTCTAGGATTCGTGTACATGAAAGAGATGCTGAACTACCTAGCAAAGATTTAAAAAGTGAATCTGAAGCTAAAAGTCAAATTAAAGAAACTAAAGTTAAACCAATATTGTCCAAATATGTCAAGAGACATCATCCTACTATACAAATTATTAGAGACAAAGATGCTAGACCAATGACAAGAAACAAATTGAGAAATGATACATGTTTACTAAGCATAAAGGAACCCAAATCTATGAGAGATGCATTAGAAGATGTGGACTAGAGTAAAGCCATGGAAGAAGAGATTAAAAAAATTGAGAAAAATAAAACATGGACTCTAGTTCCTAGACCAAAAGATAAAAATGTGATTAACACTAATTAGGTATTTAGAAACAAGCTAGATGAAAATGATGAAGTCATAAGGAACAAGGCAAGATTAGTTTTCAAAGGATATGCACAAGAAGAAGGAATTGACTATGAAGAGACATTTTCTCCTATTGCAAGATTAGAAGGAGTAAGAACTTTACTTTCTTATTTTGCATACAAAGGTTTCAAAGTTTATCAAATGGATATTAAATCTGTATTTCTGAATGACATATTAGAGGAAGAAGTTTACATAGAAAATCTAAAAGGCTTTGTGGATGTTAACAATAAGAACATGGTATGTAGATTACACAAAGCTCTATATGGTTTGAAACAAACATCAAGAGCATGGAATGAGAGACTTCATAATTATTTGTGAAAATTGGATTTGAAAGGATTGATTATAACATCAATTTGTACATGAAGATAGAGAAAGGAAAAGGTATTTTGTTATTTGATTTTTTTTGATGATATCATATTTGGAGGTCAATATGCTTTATGTAGGACTTTTGTAAATGAAATGAAGCAAGAATTTGAGATGTCTATGTTTGGAGAGATCAAGTTCTTTGTGGGTTTGCAAGTATATCAGATGAAATATGGTATATGTTGGTGTGTTAAATTGCACAAAAACTACTAAGCGACAAAATGCTTAATACCAGAATGACAATACATACACAATCTAAAGACTAGCCTATTCTTATTAACAATTGTATATGTAAGGTATTTGGATCCAACTTCAACAAAACCATAGATGGTTTTTTACTCTTTTGGCTCTGCAAAACTAGGGTGGGTGTACCCAGGGATGGTTCAAAATTGGAACAGCTGTATGAGGATTATTCTTAATTTCATTCTGATTCTCATTTCAAGATCCTCAAACATATAGACAATTCTTACTAACTTGGTAAACACATCCCATTAAACAGATATGGCCAAGAATTCTTCTATAGATCTGCAGATGTTTTCAACAACAATGGCTAACTGAAGCTAAAATATTCCATGCAGACAAGTGCTGGCCAACTTTGAAGATCTATAGGAAATAAAAGTAAAATTTGATTTGATGATGCATTTGAATAACCATTTATAATATATTTCTCCTTCAGCTAAAATAACTTGATCAGTGCCTAATCCATTAGGGTTCAGAGTCTATAGCAAATTCTTAGATCTAATTTGTTGCTTTACAACAAATTCTATCAGCAATTCTTATCAGAATTTATCATTCAAAATCCTTTTCAATACTTAAGAAATCTCATCACATTCATCAAAGCCTTTATTTAATCCATTGAATTAACAACAATGATAAATGGATATACAACCTAACTAGATTGCATTCAATTGCACAAGCTTTTACTCATACAACATCAAGGTAGCTAAGTATTTAAAAGGAGACAAAATTCAGAAAGAACTGATATGGGGACAATTCATAAATTGTATTCATTTCCTTTGAAAATGGTATATCCTTTACAATAGACTTAGAATGGCCTTCAGAAAGAAACACAACTCATTCTATATTCATGTATTCTCAGAGAATTGTCAGAAGAAATACATTACAAACTTGCTTTCAAAATTTGGACCAAAAACCAGACTAAGCATAGTACTTAGAAGAAATAGAATTCAGACCCTTCTTTGGCCTTGGGATCTCACTTAAATAGTGTGAGATGCAACAAGCTTCAGGCTAAAGAAAAATGACAGGTGTCCTTTTAAAATGCACTTACATACACTTCTATCAAAAAAAAAACAAGAACAAAATAACAAAAAGGCTTATTACATCAAACATTCCTTGGTGGGTCCCTTTGTGTTATGCTTCTTAGTTGTTGAGACAGGAAAATATGATTTGATTTTACAATCATTCTTCATCCTCAGAGTACATAGCCATGAGGTCTAAAAGTGATGTATCATCTTCAGTTACCTACAAACGTACTTTAACCTGGGGATCTTCCATGTCTTCATTACTAACTACGAGAGTAACTGTTACTTTTGCATCTTCCTCCTCATCTTCTCCTGACATATGTTCTATAAACTGAATTTTCCATTTATTAAAAGCATCATCATCTAGCCAATCAAAACTTAGAGCTTCTCTTTGTATCTTTATTAAAGAATTTGCACTTTCTTCTAAATCATCAAATTCTTTTCTTATAGCAGCATAAAATAACTATATTTTTACTAGCTCTTCATTTGTCTTTGCCCAGAACCAGTGGCTAATTTCACTCATGATGTTTATTATTCTTTCATTAAATAAATCGTCCAACTCCTTTTTCTACTTTTTCTTTTCCTTTATTGAATCAACCGATTCTAAAGCACAAGGAAATAAAGTGAATCTTTCAGCAATATATTTGGAAAAACAGAATGTTAATCTTTTCTATAAAGAATCTCTTTCACCATCAAAATTCTCTAGCTTATTTAATAAATCAAAAATTTTCTCAACTTGATGATAAGGCATTTGGATTGCAGATATACATATGATTGTAATATCATTATTCCTCTCCCTGCATTTCTATGCAAGAGGAGTCAATTTATCCTTATCTTTGTTCAACTCATCCATGAGGGTTACAATTCTTGTCAACTGATCATAAAAAGTTGACCATTGTATTTTATCCCTCAAATATACCACACCCTGCTTTAATTTTTCTTCTTGTTGATTTCTAAATTCTATCTGCAACTCATGTAATTTTGTTTTTTCTTCTTCAAAGTCCTCTGCAGTATAGAATTGGGGCCTTTCAGGGGTGTTAGGTATTTCAATAATAGGGGTTGATCCAACAAATGACTGTGAAGGGTATGCAATTCTGAGTGTGCTGGATTCTCCCACCTTTCTTTTCCCAAGTATTTTCTCCAATTGAGATATCTTGTTTTCCATCTCAATTCTCTTTTTTACTTCTTTATTGTAGGCATCCACCACTATTTCATACTTACTCTGCAGATCAGTCATTTCCTTTTCTTCTTTTTCTGCAGTGTCCAAGGCAAATTTAGAATAGTCCACATTCATGTGGGCTGCCTATACATGTGAAGTATCAACGACCCTCCTCACAATGATACTCCCTGTTAGTCCTGAATCATCAGGCTGTAATGGAGTAGTCCTAGATCCTCTTCTTAATGACCACATAACAAGGGAAGCTTGGTCATTACTGAATGCTATTCCCAAGAATTTCTCTTTATTTGGATCCTGTAATCCTAAATTATTTGACACAGAATTAAAAATTAAGGCATCAGCAATATCCCAATTGGGCAATAATAAAATATTTGCATACTTTACCATCTGTCTACCCTCTTCAGGGGTTATATTCTAGAGCTCTTGTATCATTTGTTCCTTTATTTGATTCTGAATAGAGGCTTCATCCATTTTTGGATGCTCTGTTTTCATATTCCTACATCTTTTCTCAAAAATGTGTATGTTTGCCCTCCACACAAACTAATGGAAAGCCCTAGATTTTACAAAACTGTTATCCAACAAAAACTGCTAATTGGCTTGCTCCAAAATAGGGTCTAATTCCCTTCCTCTGAAATTTTCTACAGTTAATTCAAAACTCGGCACAGGAGGCTCCTGGGGGTTCCCTTCATCAATTTCTTCTTGAGTAACAAAAACTCCTCCTTGTGATCCCATTTGTTCAATTTTCTCATTAGTGAGCTGCTCTTCCTCAATTCTCATTGGAGTTTGGGAAGGTGAGTAACCTTCATCACGGGATTCCTCTTCCCTTATAATTTTTCTTCTTTTGGGAGAAGGTTCAGGGGGTCTTTCTTCAAGGATAGTACTAGTAGATTCAATTATCTATTTTTCTTGTTTTACAATGGGCATCTGATCTTGAATAACAGTATATCCTGTTCTCTTTCGCACAACCAGTGGACCTGCCCCTATGTTAGGGGTGAAACCCAATTTCCTCATAACTTCTCTGGCTTTATCTGGAAAAGAATCAATAAAATGTTGTTTCTTCTCATTCATTACTTCCATTATTTCTGAGAATGTACTCATGAGCTTATTTATTCTATCTGCATTAGTTGCAACATTACTAAGAGGACTGTAATCCTTGTCAAAACAATTAATAAATTCCAAAACTTTTGAATAGACTCTCCATTTCTCTTTCTTTGTTTCTTGCTCCTGGAGAGAACATTCATTCCTTATTATATCTTCAGGGAAATAGAATTCATGCTAACTTGGACAAAGCTTGATCCTATGTCTAAGAGCAGAATTAAAGAAACCTTTTGTGTCACAAAAATGAGCATGAGATACTGCCATCTTATATTGATCCAAAAATTTGTAGAGGAAGATCCACCCCTCTTTAGTTATTACAAACTGGTGAGCCACAGTGCACGTAGGAAAAATTGATCCTGTTCCCTTCTTGTGCAAAAAAGTCTCCTCCACTCCTCCCAACTGCCATAAAAACTCAGCTACTCCTACCTTTAAAGGCACCTGATAGGGTAGTACATGGGGTGTCCCTTTGAATCCATAAACCCTAATGATAGTTGAGACTGGATATGGGATGATATCTCCCCAATTATGTAAAAATTTTAGACTATTGGGTCTGTCCATAGGCCTAACAAGGTGCATTAGTGCCTTAGGAATTCTGGGATTGTCACTTAATATGAGGCATCTTAGTTTAGAAGCAAAGTGCCTATAAAATCTAACAAAACTAGCATTTTATGCTTCCCCAGTCATGTCTACACTCCATAATTGAACTGGTAGTGCTTCCCCTTCTTGTTCCCTATTTAAAACCATTTCTTTACCGAAATATGTAACCCCTTTAAAGAGAAACATATGCATCAATAGGGAGTACTGACCCCAAACCTTTTCCATCTTGCCCTTTGCAATCCCCACCAATCCATTGTGGATCTCATTAGCCAGGTAAGATGAAAAATCAAAAATTCTTTCTACATCTAAAGAGGAGATTTGGGTGATTATATACATGAAGCTCACAGGAATAAAATCTTCTTCACCCTCTCCGAAGACTCTGCACAGGGTCCTGTATATCTCTACTGCCCTGGCATTAAAGCATGATTTCTTGAAAGGTTCCTTAGAAGATAATGTTATTGCTGGTAGGTTTCCAATTCTGCCTATGTGGGCCTTCAGTGCGCCTTGTCTAACTACATCCCTTTTGGACATATATTCTTTTTCTAACTCTATCAAATCAATGGGCACATGATACCTAGTGAGAGGTCCCAGACTGAAAACTTCCTTCATTTCTTCTGGACTGATGGTAATTAAAACATCACCATCCATTCTTCTCACTACATTAGTGGCTTGATCATAACTTTTTTCCATGACCTCAAGAAGGTCATAATCCATAAACACACTAGGAACAACTAGCTTTCCCAAATCAAAATTCCATATATTGGCATGAGGGGCATACAATTTTCTCTTTGCAAACCATTTTTTGAACAAACTCAAACCAGTTTGAAAAGTTTGAGCATCCTGGACCCAATTACCCTTATCATACAATCCATCAGCTATCCTTAGCCTAGGGCTCAATAAGGTTAACCTTTTAACTTGCACTATCTCTACAGTAGACTCAAGGAGCAACTCAAGCAAGTCATCATGCACATTTCTATCCAAATAGTTTATTTGACCTGAAAATCCCTTCTTCAGAGGCATCTTGGACTATTTTTTACAGAACTAAAAGGTCTACAAAGATTATGGTAGTACTACTTACTTGAATTCTATCTTTGTTTTCCTCTATATTTCTGCAAACTCTTCGCGAACAAACAACTTCACAATTTTTGCTAGATTTCAGCACACTTTGCTTCAGTAGTTGCTTCTGCACAAGAATGGCTCAAAATCTCTACTCGCGTAAGATGAAATTGATGAAATCTTTCTGTATTATACTCTGTTTTTTCTCACGGATGATGCTTTCATGTCTAATTAATACAGAGAGTGGCACCACATTCTGTGTTTAAAGCTGCGCCGTCGATTTTCAAATATCCTACGATCATATGATATGGAGAGAACAACTAGGCGTTGCATTTGACATGTCGGTCAATTCATCCAATGAAAACTTACCACGTACATAACTCTTTCCTTGATGGCACTTATATCTAGACCCACTAGCTACTGAGGACACGTGTCAGCAGGTCGCTACTTTGTTATGCATAAAGAATGAGCACCTTGCCATAGCGGAGCAACGACAACCATCGATCTGATCCAAAATTGATAGATGATATGTTACTAGGCTTTCTTAGAAAGAAGGTGGTGGGCCCTATTCACTATGTCGCTATAATTATCTCCCTCGCAACTCGTCATAGCGAGATGACGACGACCGTTGATCACAAGTTTAATCAAGGGTGAGGAAAATGCACGTAGTCTTTTGATTCATATTCGCTATGTTGCATAGCTTAAAAAGAATGCAACTTTTCAAAGTGAGGTAGCGAGGATTGTTGATTTCATTCCAATTTGATGCTTAGGATCTCTTTGTACATTTGATCAGAAAGGGCATTGATGAAATACGAAATTCTACACAGTTGGTGCCTTTCAAGATTTTACTTCAGTCCTAATTATCATCCCACGTCACCAAAGGTCCCACCGGCTCTTCAATTTCATGGGGCCTCGCTACTTCGCTAACGGCGAAGTGTCAAAATTTTTTGATAGCAAGATAGCGAGCTCTGACACTTTAATGAATTTTGGCACCATGAAATGCAAGGGGCCATCAGATAATTATTTCTGCTATTAAACTGCTTCTGACAAAGGCATTTATTACTTGTCATGCCACCTGGTTTGGTTACGGTACTGCCAAATTGCAGTCTCACCGACTCTTGATTTTACGGGGCCTCGCTACTTCACTAACGGTGGAGTGTCAAATTTTTCCAATAGCGAGATAGTGAAGCGTTGGAAAAATCATCATTCCGGCTCTGACTTCAAACATTCTGCTGGGTCCCCTTTCCTATTTTGATGGTAATTACAACATGTACTTGAATAACAAATCAGTCAGAAAACAAAGCTCCGACCATTTCCTTCACCAAGGAGCTTGAATCTGGCAACCAGTTGCCCTTCCTCGACGTCCTCATCATGAAGAAGCCTGATGGTACCTTCGGTCGTCGAGTGTATCGTAAAGCCACCCACACCGATCTTTACCTCCTTTCTTCTTCCCACCACCACCCATCCCAGAAAGTTGGTATCCTCAAGACTCTTTCCCTTAGAGCTTATAGAATTTGCGATGCTGATAACTTACCCCAAGAGCTTGATCATCTGCGCCAAGTTTTTAAGTTCAACGGGTACTCTCATAAGCAAATCTCCAAGGCCCTCACCCAAGCCAAGTCCTCTTATCTTTCTGGCATCAGTCATAAGATCTCCTCTAACCCACCTCCCCTTCTCGCTTCCCTTCCTTTTGTTGAGGGCATCTCCCAAAAAATTGGCAAAATCTTGACCAGAAAGGGCATCCAGGTAGCCTTCAAACCCCTTTCTAAGTTAAGAAATTGTATCCCCCCGCTCAAGGATTCAAATAACTCTCTTCTAGACTCAGGGGTCTACAAGATTGAGTGCTCATGTGGCATGCCCTACATTGGTGAAACTGGTCACTCTGTCATCACAAGGATTCGAGAACATAGTGCTGACATCAAGCATGAGAGGATACTAAAATCCGCCCTAGCTGAGCACTCAACTTCCACCAAGCATCATATTTGTTTGGAGAATACCAAAATCCTATTAAAAGAGGACAATCTTTTCAAAAGGAAGTTAAAGGAGGCTATTGCCATTAGCTATCATCCCATTAACCTCAATCAGGATGATGGGTGGTCCATTAACCATTCGTGGCGCCCCTTGCTTGATACCCTTGACAACCTCCATTCGAGCACGCTCAACAGACTCCACCACCTTTGATACTTTCTCGGTTTCCCTTCTTGCTTGCTCTTCTAGTTCTTTTGTTTCGTGGTTTCCTCTTCTCATTCTCTTTTTTCCCCCCTCTCTTCTCCTCTTTCCTTCTTGGTGCTTGGTTCTTCTTCCATGGTGGGCAGTGTTCTCTCTCTCTCTCTCTCTCTCTCTCTCTCTCCCGGGCACACTTCTTGCTTCTTTCTTGTGAGTGGGTTTTGTGCTTAGGCACCGTGGTTTCTTTTATTTTAGTGTCCTGTTGTCTCTAGTGTTGTTTATTTTTTCACGTGGTTTTCTCCTTTCTTTTTTGTGCGTCCTCCTACCGATTCTTCTGCTCTTTCCTTGTTATCTAGTCTACTAAGTAGGTAAGAATTTCCTCCTTTATCCCTACATGCATGGCATTTTCTTCCTTCTTATTTATTTTTATTCATTTCTCTATTTAGTTTTGGTCAATTTCACTTTCTTGTATTCATAAAAATGGTGTACATATAGATTGTTGTTTTTTTCAACCCTTTATATATATATATATATGTCTTGTATATTTTACTTATAAATTTCAAAATTACATACCCTTATAATTTCTTATAATTACATTTTTTCTATTTTTTAGCATTGCATGGTTTTATGAGCTTCCCCCTTCTCTTCTTATAATTCTTGAGAAAGGTCCAGTCTGCATATCTTACTACCCTACACTTTCTTATCCTGATGATGGATCATGTAGTGTGATCCGAAACGTTGATGAAATAAACAAACACAATCTAATCCAGAAAACTTAGTACTTTACAAATGGATTGTGGAAATCTGTTACTGTTAATATCTTCATTTTGCAGTCCCATTTTATAAACTATTCAACACTCGCTACCTCACCATACATAAAAAGTGCCCATGTTTGCATAGCGAGGTAACGACAATCGGTAGATCTACTTAGATCGGACGGCTGGGGAAAAATGAGAGGAAAGGCATCTTAGGGGCACAGAAGATAAAAGGCGACAGAATATTCGTCTTACTTGAAAATTCAAAAATTTTGCGCCTGAAAATTTACGAATAGAAAGAACGTAGGGTTTTCATAAGGTTTTTTCAAAGGCTAGCCAACGGATGGATTATCCAGAAACCTTATGTTTCACTTAGAAATAAAAATTTGACTTTTCTACAACTGGACAAAAGACTTCTATCACACAAAAAGTAAGACCAATAGTATATATATCACTCAGTCAAAATATGTCAAAAAAATATTGAAAACTTTTGGATTGGAGGACTCCAAACTAGTAAGTACACCTATAATGATAGGACACAAGTTGTCAAAGAATGATGATTCAGCTGAGGCAAATCAAACATTGTACAGGTCTATGATTGAAAATTTACAATATGTAGTACATAACAAACTTGATATTGCATTATCTATAGGGATAGTTGCAAGATTACCTACTAATCCCAATGAGAATCATTTGATGGCTATAAAGAGAATAATGAGATATCTGAAAGGAACATAAGAGTTTGGTCTATAGTATATGAAGAATGAGAAATTTGAATTAAAAGCCTATAATAATGTTGGTTGGGTAAGAAACATTGATGATAGAAAGAGCACTAGTGGAGGATATTTTTCTTAGGAAAGAGGCTAGTTACATGGACTAGAAAGAAACAAAACTGCACCTCATAATCTACTACTGAATCTAAATATGTTTTTGTTGCTATAAATTGTACAAACATATATGGATCAAACAGTTACTCAAAGGTGTGAAGGAAGAGATCACAAAGCCAGTAACATTTTATAGTGATAATACAAGTACTATCAATAGATCAAAGAATCTTGTGATGCACACAAAGACTAAGCACATTGCAATCAAGTATCATTACTTGAGAGAGTTAGTTCAAGATAAAGAGGTGAAGATGGAATATGTCAACACAAAAGAGAAAATTGTTGATATCTTCACAAAAGCATTACCTAAGGATGCTCATGAGTATCTAAGAGGTAAACTAGGGGTCATACCCCTATGAAAGGCTATCTAATAATAGAAGGAATTCCCTACATCAAATAAGCTTATTTTCATTTGTTACAGATTGATGGAGTGGATCTTACTTTAGGAGTTGCCTCAAGTAATCAAAGAGATGAAACTACAAATCAGTCACAAGCAAAGTGACAGAGGGAGAAACTTAAAAAGCTTATATCTACATGTTAACATGAAAAGTCTTTGGCATTATTGTCAAAGAGGGAGAGATTAATTGATCCTAAAGGGAGATAGTTATTGATCATGAAAATAAAGAAAGAGAAATCCTAATATCTACCTAGTAAGAGGGAGATACAAAAAGTAATTTAGAGGGAGTTATAAGAAAGAGTTTTGTAACATATGCAGAAGATGAAAGTTGCTAATAGAGGGAGAGATTTTAATACAAAGAATTATTTTCTTTTTAGTATGTTTTTGGTCTTACTATTTTAACCTAGTCCATTTGGTTGATTAGTTTGATTTGCCATCAATGCCAAAGAGGGAGATTATTGAGAATAGATTGAAGAAGATTATTAAAGAGGGAGATTATTGAGAACATACAAGTATGATCAATATGTTTCAATCATTATTTTGTCACTATTTTCAAACTTTCTATTTGCTGATAGGACAACTGTTGGGCACTCATTTTGCACGAGGTCAACAATAGGAATCCATTGTGTAATTCCTCTCTTGAAAAGAAAATCTTTTAAGGATCCACTCCAAGGTTCAATATTTGTCTTGCGACGTACCAAAATTTTCTCAGTAGAAGATAAATGTGAGTGTTCACAAGGAGGCTTTTGCTAGTTCTAAAAACTATTTTATCTTGGAATTGAAGTTAAATCTATTCGCTGTCTCAAAATATCACACCAAAAGAACAATATTTTTGTATTTTTATGTTTTTTCAATGCATGCAACTCTAACAATGCAGCTACTATGAGGTCCTATTCTAACAGGGGGTTAGCAAAGAAAATAACAAAATTGAAAGCAAATAACATGAAATCAAATGACTTGAAATTGAAATTCCTAAATAGACATAAGCTATAGAATACAACACACTGCAAGTTAAACCTTCGAAGAAATTAGTAGGAAACTGTGAGGCCTCGCCCTGACGCATCGTAGCATAGTGATACATTACCCTTATTTTGTTATTCATGACTCGAGATGTCGAGACATTATCTGATGCTTAGAACATATTTTATTATTTCATGTTGTGTGATGTTATTTCCAGATATATTTGATGATTGTCATTTAATGTTCATGTATATGTATGTTGACAAAATCAGTAGATGTAGGATTGAGATGTGATTTAAGATATTTCAAATGGTTAAGAATTATAAAGGATGAAGAAACTTTATTGATGTATGTTTTAAATTATGAAAATTTCTGATACATATACGTTTATATACATGTGATTTTATGAGACTACTGATGGGTGCAATGAGTGTGCAGATATTTAGCCGAGGAACCCTACGGAGGAACAAAACTGATCTCCATGTGCTAAAATTTGGAAACCCTATTGTTCATAATTGTGTTCTTTCAGTGTCGCTTGACACTCGTAAAATGTTTATGTGCTTAATTTGCTAGTTAGAGTTGTTAGATGGACCTATTTTATTTCAAAATTTTATTTTGTCTCTAACCTCTTCCCTAAGGCTTTAAAACATGTTTTTTTTCTAACCTATGGGTGTGGGTATGGGTTAGGGGTCTTTTCCAACCCCTAAGCCCCTAGCTTTGACTTTTGAGGGCACTCAAAAAGTCCCTTTTTGCCTTTGTGCGAAAATTGCAAGTGGTTGTCATGAGTTGTCTTACCCCACCTCCTCTTAGGGTTTAACCATGGTGTAGGTTGAGTTAGGATTTTCTAGTGTGGCTAGTGGGTGGAAATAGTTATTGCTCCTTTTTGGGTGGTTGAGTTGGAGGCTTATTTAGAGGCCTTCCTTGGTCTAGTGGTTTGGTTACCCAATCTCTACATTTAGAGAAGATTTTTTGAAGCTTGAAGGAAGGAGGGATACTCTACTCAAATTGGTTCATTGCCATTACCTCTTTGTGAAGGTAGGAAAATCCCATCTCCTTTATTCAGTTTTTATGACTTGTTTCATGTTCTTGTTACCTTGTTATTGTTTTACTGTTGTATGGTTGTGGGTATGTTGGGAAGTTTTGTAAACCTTGTTATTTTGGTTGTTTTCCTTTCTTGTTTATGTTTGAAATTTTGAGTTTCCTTGCATGGGTGTTATGGTATTACTCACCCTAGGAGAGGGCAGAAGTGACCAATTTTGGGAGAGGTCTATTTAGTTGGACTCCAACCTATGTAGAGTCTCTTCTCAGGATGAGAAGAGGGATAAAGGGTAGGGTGTTATGGGCCCCTACCCATCAGCACAAACCTGGTATGAGTATGGCAAGTTTAAATGGAAGAACGGAAGTTCTTGGTTATTGGCCCCAATTGGGCATCTGAATTGGTGTTGTGCTTGACTTCTCCAGTTGGAAGAATCCACCTCTCCCTAGTCTTGATTCACTGTGAATCTTATTGTGTAAACCATGTATGATTATGCATGCTTGATATTCTTTTGGTTCTACTTGGTTGTCACCCGATCAGTTATTGGTTTCCTCCATGGTTCTTGAAAAGAGATTCAGAAAACATTACATATTCCTTGATTTGATCATGAAGAAAATTTGATAAAATTATTGAAAATTGGGATTGAGATCCTATTGTAAATTGTATTTTTTTAAAACCTTATTATATATGGCAACGAAGCCGGGTTTTCTTCCTGATTCTTTCTCGACTGAGCCTTGAATCAGGTTGATAATAAAATAAGTGATTGAGTAAATTTACTTCTCTTAAAATTTTCGTATTCTATGTTGTCATATGAATGTGTATCAAAGATAAGATGCAACCATGATGTTAAATTATACATGATTCAATTTGTGATGTATGGTGATGCCTCTATTCATATGGACTATAGAGAGAGATGTTGCTAATCCATGTAAATGCATGGTGTCTTTATCAAGTTTGAAATGATTTAGTTCATGGTTGATTGTGTTGAAAATAAATTAGCAAGAACATGTAGGAAGAATTATGTCAAGAGATCCAAGCTAAAATTGAAACATGATAGAGAAATAAATTTGTGTATTTTGATACTCCTTTCAAAAAGGAATGGAACATTATCATTTTGATCTCTTATTTTCTCAATTGCCTTAAGACTAGTTTATTCATTATGTTGTTCCAATGTTGCCCCATCAGTTTTATTAGATAGTTAAATGAATACGTAGATAGTTATTTCATGTAATGTGGTTTCATTGAAATGCATGGCCATTTGAGGTTCATGGAAATAATAAACTAGAAATTTATAAGAGAATGCATACACCTAGTGTGGTAATATAGTTGCAAAAGAAAAATATACATTGAGTTTCAAGAGAGAGTAGACAAATTATCAAATAATCCACCTACAGGATGCTGGAGTTTGTATGAGAGGATGTAATAATTCTTGTTTTGTAACAGAGAATATTCTAAGAATCTATTAGTGTTTAAAATTAGAAAAAAAAATAAAAAATATAAATGATATCTAATAAAATGCATAAGTTATTAAACCTTTATAACTTAAATATCCTAAATATCTATCATCTACCAAATAAACTTTATGCCTTAAATTCTTACTCTAGTCCCCTTGGGCGTCAGCTTTTTGGTTGTTTATTTTTAATTGTTTTTGTTTTAGCAAAGTCAATTTGCTATGATGGGAGGGTGACGTCACCTGTCACCACATCCCATCCCCATCCGCTTTTGGAAGCGCTCACTTACTGTATGTTTTAAAGCAAACTTGTTTTAAGATTTCTCCCCACCATTCTTCTTCCAGCGCTCACATGTTTTTTTTTTTCCTTTTGGAAGGCTTTAGCCTTGGGCATGTCATGTCTCTTAATGAGATTTGTGCTCCTGTCCTTGCGAATCAGTACTGACGCAGCGTCAGTAGTTTGGGAAAACGCAAGGGTAGTGTTGGGAAACGCAAGGGAAGTGTAGGTGTAGGGGAGTTTGGGGATTAGAGATAGTTAGTTTTAAGAGTTAGTAGGTTAGTTTTGTATGATAGTTAGTTTTACTTTTAATGCTCTTTTTATATATAAATTTTAGTTTGTAAGTTGTTTTAGTAATTAGCTTAATTAATTTAAATTTTAAGTTATTTAAATTCTAGCATGTTAGTTTAGTTAGTTTCTTTTATATATTATTAATTATAATTTTAAATGGTTAGTTTGTTTTATTATCTTAAAGTTTTGGATAAAAAAATTAGTTACTGATTAAGTTGTTTAGTAGTTTAGTTTAGGTTAGTAAGGTTTTTTTTTACTAATGAAATCTAGTTTAGATTTTAATTTATTCAATTTTCATTATATTATTAATGTCATCGTTAATTTAGAATAATTCTTAAATTTATAAATGTATTTAGTTTTATTTAGTATAGTTAGTGTCAGTATGTTTTATTGTGTTAAGTTTTAAATTTTAAGATAGCCAAATTATTCAATGGTATTCAATTTAAGTGTAAATTATATTGTTAATATGTTAGAAATGCTTAACTTTAAAAGCATCATAGATTTAAATAAAATGGAGATTAGAGTAAAGTTAAATTAAGCATAGTTTATATAGGTGTATGGATAAATGCGATATGCCTTTTAATGAGTTCTTGTTTTGATAATTCGAATGAATTTAAGAGAAGTCAGTTTTAATTTATTTAAGTATAGATATTAGATTTAGATAGTTTAGGTTTCTTTTTAAATTTGCTTTAATTGTATAATTTTTTTAGAAAGCTTCAGATTTCATTATTAGTTAGATTTTTTTTTTAATTTAGTTGTTATTGGATTAAATTTGAAATTAGCAAGTTTATGATAGTTGATTTTTATGTTAAAATAGTCAGCATGTTTAAATTGATAAATTTTAGATATATATATATATATATATATATATATATATATATATATATATATATATATATATTCAATTTTTAATTTTAGTTAATTAGAGTGACCTTCCTAGATCGATTAAGATTGTCAATCAATAATTGTCTAAGAAATTTATAGTTGATGTTGATTAGATACTTTCAATTAATCTAAACTCGAATACATTACATTGTCTTTTAAATTAATTGTATCTTATTGTTGAAGGTTAATGTAGAGAACCTATACTAAAACTTCCACCTCAATCATATCAAACTTAGTGCACGTTTAATTATTAGTTATTTTTAATTTTTAATTAAAAAAAAAAATAAAAATTGTGTGTTTTTTTTTTTTTTTTGCCCTCTTAGTTTGGGCATGACAGAAACCAATGAAAATAGGAGCAGTGCTTCCTAGAATCCACTGATGCAATCGTTGGTGAGAATATTTAACAAATCAAATGATCTTTCACTCTTCATCAAATTGCAAGGCCAAGGAAAGTGTGCTTATGTGAGACAAAAATCTATGTAGACACAATCGAGTGATCTATTCTCAAACTCGTTATGTCAACAGAATTCATATATTTGTAGCAAACACTAGAATTAAAAGATTTCACATCCAGAAACAACGCAATAAACCTTTGGCTCAATCACAATCTCATGAATAAAATCCATAAAACTATGGCACATTCAGGCAAGAATAACTACACTCCAAATGCTAGCACCAAAATCATAATTTTATTGCATAATAACGGTGACCCTTCTTACATTTTACAATGGGGTATTTATAAGAAATCCTCTACTCAATTTGTGTTGAGAGTGAGAGATATCTTGATGCAATAAAATTCTTTTAAAACATTTAAACAAACTAAATATATATAAATTGACAATCTAATTGGTGCTTAGGGGGACTCCATCCATATTTTATTCATTAATTGGATGCATGAGTCCTTTATATGTCAAAAACAAAGAAGAAGTGAGAGAGAAAGTAGGAGGAGGCCATCAGTCAAAGTGGAAGTGCATGGAGGCATCAAAAATGGAAATTGGCCCTTCACTAGGCATGTGTCGGAGTTAACTTGCCATCAGAATGCATTCCCGTTGCATGAAAAACTCTATTTTTGGAACTGGTAGTTAACTGTTGGCACACCTTTGAATTGCGGCCCTATAGACCTATGTACCTATGGAGCTACATGAAAATGCAAAACTGTGGAGCTCAAAAAATGCAGAGCTGCATACCTGCGGAGCTGCGCACCTCAATAGCTCAAATCACCAAAAAATCAAAGTTGTTAAATTTGAAAACAGTTTCTAGATTTTTCTCAAATGGGGTTTTAGATCATTTTTTGTATATATTCTTTGCCCATTTTTGATGATTTATACCCTCTTTATAGCCAATCACTTTCATAAACATGAACTCCTGCTTCTTCGATCTAAAATCCTAAGGTACTTGTGTTGAATCTTGCCATTAATAGCTGCATAAGACGAGGAACCTGTTCCACTTCATGTGTCCAACCTCTATATCTTTGACCTTTGTCTTCTCTCCAACTACTCTATCCTTCCCGACAAGAAACCAAGTGATCTAGATGATCAAATATATGAAACTTTTTCATATTTTTTTGCAAATTTTTTCTAGGCATTTTTAAATGGCTTTTTCAGAGGTCTTCTGCTCAAAATTTCAAGTTGAAACTTTCATTAGTCCCTAAAATCAGGTAGCTAAAGGCTCACTATTTTAGGGACTAAAATTAGATCTTCAGTTCTTATTTCCAATGGTGTAAACAGTTCTGAATTCCGAGCTTCGAGTCAAAAGTTATGACTTCGACAAGTTGAGGATACCTTTTTTACCTACAAAAATAAGCAAATATTAGTCTGGAGAGATGAAAATGCTTAATTAACACACACCCTAATGACATCAGAATAATGAAAAAAACACTAAAAACTAGTTGTGGGATGCATTGTGGCACGTGCGACGCGTTTGAAGCATGTGCAGAGCATATGAAGCACATGCATGGCACGCTTTGGCGTGCACACATTTGAAATGTGCGCGGTGCCATTTTGTGCATGCGGAGTGTGCAATGTGCACAGGTGAGCATCCGATGCGTTATGGCACGTGCAGCCCTTTTCGGCATGTGTGGAGCCTTTTGGCATGCATGGCCCTTTAGAGAACATGCGCGGCCTTTGGTGGCTTAGGCACGCACTGCCCTTGGTGTGTGTGTGCGGCCTTTGGTACGCATGGCGCTCGAGCGTGCACTACCCTTGGCGGGCACCGTGGGCGAGGCCTTTGGTGCACACGGCCTTTGGTGGCGTATGCGATGCTTGGGCGTGCGTGCTGCCCTTGGTGGCACGTGTGCACTTTGGGTGCATGTGGCCCTTTGTGGCATGCATGTTTGATGATGATTTATTATTATTATTATTTTAATTTTTTTTTTTTTTTGATTTCTTTAATTTTTTGTAATTTTTTGACTCTAAAATTCTAATTCTAACAAAAATTTCTTCTCCTAACTCTTGAAATGTGAGTCTGGGAGTCAAAAAAAAGTAGGGGGTCCCCATTCCTAGTGAGGAACGGGGCATGTGTTATGGACACCACAAAAACAACTACTTATATGACTTAGGTACAATCACTTATTTGATTGATGAAGAGGATTTGATCAAAAGATGTAACAATAGCACCTAGAGGAAGGTTGAGTTATGATTATGTAAAAGAAGTATAAGAATCAATTAAGATAGTGATAACATGTTGTATTGATAATCTACTTAAGGTTACAAATGTTGTTTACACTAAAAAATTTTAGAAGAACAAGTTAAACAAAGTTTTTCTACCAAGCTTGACCAAGTTTTTTTATCAAATCAAGCGAGTGAGTTTAAATTACCATGATAGCAGAGCTTACAACTGTATAAGTACTGAACATTTATTGCTAAGTTTTAAGGGTTATATGGTTAGTTTTTGACTCATTTGAATTTATTCAAGATGAGAGAGAGCACAAAGAGCTTAAGAAAAATTGAGGTGAAGGATTCAAGTGTTTGTGAACTAAATTGAACTACTACTCATCACCAATCATTAGATTCATAAGGTATTTATCATGTGCCAAGCTACGATGTTTGAATTATTGCAAACCCTAGTTATTTGAAATGGAATCTACTTCTTCTACTACTGTTAGAAAGGAAGGAAAAGAGGTTTTACATGTTCAATTAATAAGAAAAGAAGTTAGACAACCACCCTTTCGAGCTATTCCCGAGATTGCATACAAGGGAGATCCAATTGGTGTGTTATCCATGATACCACCATAGGTTTTTATGATACAAGATATAATATGTTTCTACACTTTTAATATTGGAAGTATTGGAAACATGGAAATTAGAGATTTGTATGGAAAACTATATGTTTATGGAGTATTGAAAGAGGAAAACAAGATTGTAGAGAGAAAAGGGTTAACCTGTGCCCTAGATTTTCCAAATGTATTCAAAATAGAATGGATTAGGATAGTGTTGAGCATAAGACACGATGATAGGCTAACACTGGTGCAAATAATAATAAAAGAATTAATGATTTAAGATGGAATTTAGCTGGTCTATATGTGTCAATCCGAGAGCATAAGCTTGCGAAAGGTGTTTGAGCAATATGCCATCAAGGGATGATAATTGTGATTTGAGTGATTATGAATGTACCTAAAACACTCCAAACTCTACAAGAGATCAGAATGATTGCAACTATAGGAACATTAGAAACAAAACTATATTCTTGAAAGAAGAATAACAACACTAATCCATAGTAATGAAAATATTTCTATATTATATTCTAAATACTAGATGACTGATAAAAATTCACTAGCTGATATAAACATGAAAGTATACTATAATGATAGTCTAAGTAAGAAATACAAATTTGTACATAATAGACTAACATGCTAAAGAAAATACTTCACCATGTTTTACTAAGGAGCAAGCCCTTCTCCTGGTTTGTATAGTGGGTAGAAGAAAATGCTATTTCTATGTTGTTTTAATCATGCAAAGTATAACTTTATTCAAACATAGCACATGCTGATACAATATGTTTGTTGAGAGGTTCCTTGTGGTAATATACATAAATATGTATTCAAAAATCTGCCTCATTATATCTCACACTGCTTATATATGCATAGCCTCAACAATTTTGTAACTAATTTGATACACATTCTATTTAAAGAATGACTATTACATAGAATAGATCCATAATAGAAATCTTCAGTTTCCAAAGAATAGTCAATATCCTATTATCATTCTAGCAAACTATATTATTGTTATCTACTATTTTGAACCATGACTTTTAAAACGGTTTGGAAGAATCCAGTTGTCAATATCAATAAGATACATCCAAACAATAATGTGGCTATGAAACATATTCATCTAATTGGATATGTTATTAATAGCAATGATCTATGATTAGATTTTTATTTCTACTCTCTCATATATTACTCTTCTTGATATCCTCTTGATGTGTGAAATTTATGATGGAGAGGACAATGTTTATTTTCCAGTTGTATCACAAGTTTTCAGCATGGTTTATTTGGAAGAGTTAAAGCCACTGTGAAAGCCACAATAATATTTTAAATAATAACATGAATAAGTTGTAAGTCAACATTATCCACAATAATTGATGTCTCAGATGTGATAGGAAGATCTGTAGGCAATAGAAAGATCTACTCACACATGAAAATATTATGTTAGTAAAGATTAGTATAAGAAATCAATAATGAATTCTCCTAAATTTAATCCAAAAACAATATGAAATACTTCTTATAAATATTAATCCATATGCAACATAAACCAATCAAATGGGATGGACTATAATGGAAATGGAATAAGGAAGTGAGTAGGTAAGTGCATAAAATGGATTAAAATAGGGCATTGAATAAGTTATAATTGGCTCTCATCACATGATCACTCAACATGGTTTGAAAATGGTCCTACTAAGATCACTAAGAGGATCATTCAATGATTAACAAGCTATCCTATCCTTGATAGACCCAAGACCATTCAAAGTGATGTGAAGGAGGTAATTAAGAAGAATATAGGGGCTGTATGGAACAAAAGAGGGATGACAATTGACACAATTTTAGATCCCCTAATTGCATATGTAGTGAGAATTATTGATCACAATTTCTTTTAATCTAGCAAATTGAATAGTGTGTCTTGTATGGTTGTGGATTTGGGCTACAAGATAGTGAAGAAGGATCACTCTTATCACCTACTGAGTTACAACTCTAGAAGTTATCATAATACTTGGGAGCTATAAGAAAGGAAAAGAGTGTACAATGAAAATTTGGTTCATTATTGATTTGCATATTCTTCTATGTGCATATTAAAAAGTTGCTTGGAAGACCAATAGGTCAATTACAGTTCAAATTGAAGAGCTCATAGATCAACTTGGGGATAACTTTGAGTCAGTCATGACAAGCTATTTTGAAGACTTTAAGAAGTCCATGAAGCAAAGATTGAGGATACCAATTGTATACAAGAAAACCTAACCTGTCGAGAGCACATGTAAACAAGAAAACATTAGTTGCACATGTATATCAAAGATTCAAATAAGATTGAAATATAACTAATTCTACTTGAATTTTAAAATTTAGTGTAACCAAAAAGAAAAGTCCTCATGAAACTTCAAAGAAACTCAACAAGGGTACCCAAAAGAGGCCTTGTTGGTGTGCTCAAGATGGGGGATATGGATGTGCTCTCCTCAAACATAACTATGGATGAATTCCAAGATGATTTGAAATGGAATGCAAGATGTATGAAGCTAACTAGATGTGAAGAGAATGCTTCAAACAATGGTTATGGATACAAGCATGCTCAAAAAATCCAAAGATAGTGAATATGGATGTAAGAAAATAAAATAAGTTATCAATGCAAGAAATGAAATCTATCAACTACAAAAGAATTAGTAACAATACATGAAATCACTAAGCGCTTCTAACATGATAATAATTCAAATGAGGGAGATGAAGAATGCTTGAGACAAGGGCTCTATTTATAGGCTTGAGAGAGGCCTTGAGGAGGTGGCATCTATGTGGCATCCACATAGGTGCCACAAGGGAGACACATGGGCTAAGAAGACAAGCCATGCAAAGGTAAACATAAGCCTTTTTGGTGATAGAGATGGCTCAAGGTTTGCTCGCACATGTGTGTGAAACCTTGGAGAAAGGAAAGGGGGACAAGTCTACAAGAGTGTAAGAGGATTTTTGGATAAATTAATAAAAGGGAGGCTTTCTTGGATCGTGAGTTTCTCACACACATGTGAGCAAATACTTAGGAGCTAAAGGGTGTTTAGAAAAGTGTTTAGGATAATTAAGTGGGATTAACTAGTGGGTAGGCTTAGAAGGATGAGAGTGATGGGTGGTAGACTAGGTTTTAGGTGAGATTAGGATTAAATTTAATCATAGGATTATATAATTTAATAAAGTGGAGGGAATTAAATAAATTGAAATTTATTTAAAAGGGGATTTATGCAACATAATGCATTAAATAAATTTAACACATTAGAGGGGAGTATTTAAATTAAATTTAAATACATTAAGGAAGTGAACCTATTTAATTAAATAAGTAGAGGAATATGACAAATATAGTTAATTAATAAATAATTAATTAAAATTTCAAGGAAAATATTAAATAAATTAATATAGTGTTTAGAACAATTTTAAGTGTCTACACCTATGTCACTATTAGAGAAATATTATGATGATGTTTGTTTTCTAATTGATGCTGATTTTACATATGAAGAAGTAAATTTTCCTAGGGTCAGATGGCTTAGGCCATTTCCCTATGAAATAAATGTAGATGAGGCATTAATACCCCTCACAACACTATTAACAAAGGAAGTAGACAAGGGTACAACCTCATTTGGCAACTATGAGGAAGCCAAATCCAAAATCATAATAGATTTGAAGAAAAATTTTGTGGTGAGAAAGAAGAACAAAATTGTGAAGAATTTAAAGGAAAGATTTGGTGAAGGGGGAGACAAAGAAGAAGAAGATGACGATGAGGATGAAGAAGATGAGCAACCAATGTTCAAGCTATTGTTCCAAGAATAAGGTGGCTAAGGCTACTAGGCTATGAAATCAATGTTGATGAAGCCTCTGCATCAATAAAAACATTACTTGTAGAAGATGTAGATGCTAAGGCTACCTCCTTTGGAAACTATGATGTGGCCAAATCTAAGATAACAATGGATTTGAAGACTGCCTTAATCATTAAGAAGAAGAACAAAATTATGAAGAAATTAAAAAAGAAATTTGGTGAGGGAGAAAATGAAGAAGATGAAGAAGAAGATGATGAAGAAGAAGAGGATATACTAGCTCAAGCACCATTGGCATTGACTCAAGGTCAAGGAGAAGATCAAATAGAGGAAGTGGAAATTGAAGAAGGCATCAAGGGAGAAGAAGCCAATAAAGAACCTAAGTAAAAGAAGAGAAAAGATAAGACACCAACTACTAGAAAACCAAGGAAGGTTGCAAAACCTAAGCCTATAGTTTTCTCTACAAGAGCAAGCACAAGGGCTGCTACAAAGAAAGCTCAAGAAGTAGTCAAGACAAAAGAGAAGAGAGCTAGACTAGTTAGCAATGTAAAGGAGCCTAAGAAGAGACCTAGGAGAAAATATGTTGCTCTAGTTGAATTTGATGAAGAGAAGATAGAATATGATGACAACAACTAGTTTCAAGTGGTAAGTCATAGACCTTCTTTAGATATAGACAATATATGTGAGAATATAAGGAACAATGTTGATTTATCTAGTCTCACACATATTAAATTTGATACACTTGGAAAAATTGAGATGAACCAAGTAGAGGAGTCAATTTATGCCATGATGGAAACATTTAAAAAAACTCCAATTGAAATTGAAAACTCTCTACCAAAGGAATTATCTAATAGAGTTGAGAAAAAGTGGCAATATAGTCTAAACATAGAAAGACAAATCAAATAGATTACACTTTCCAGAGTGATGCTATAACTAGATAGAGAATCAATGGCCAAGGCATTGAAGAAGCATACTAGAAAATTTGCACCAAAATATGGGGCATTCAACATATTGAAAAACAAGGTTGAGGATGTTATATAAAGACCACTTCAATTTGGAAATCACTATATGGTTTGACAACACCCAATGTAATAATGTAGGAATGTATTGAGGTAGGTGAGGAAAAAGAAGAGAAACAATATGTAATTGGGGTAGTCATAGTTGACATTGAGATAGTTACACGAGCGAAAGGTACTGAAACAAATGAGGAAACACAAGAACCAGATGAGGAAGAGTAGCTGACAGAATAGAGTGTACCAAATACACTAGTGTCAAGTGCCAGTCCTCCATAGAAAGTAAACATAGAAAATGATACTGTAAAGATAAAAGATGTTTCTGATACTATCACTTAGAACATCAATCACATCACAGTGGATGACTTGAAGAAGATACTAGTAGAATCCACTACCTAGGCCAAACTTTGTGAGATCCTATACTGGTGAGTGTTGATGAGATTGAGAAGGCATACAAGATTTTTGCAAGGGTGGAAGTATAGAAACAAGTTACACCTATAGCCCCTCCTCAATTTTCTATGATGGAACCTACATTACCCCTTGTGGTATATCAAAGGAAGGAGCTAGCTACTTCTACCATCACTACATTGGCACAAAATACTCTAGTCTCAATCACTATAAAGGAAAATGAACATGATAAGGGTGAGATAGTTGGAGAGTAAAAAGATGAAATAGAGAAGACTGGATGAATACAAGTTCAAATAGGTCAAGTAGACACTCCTACACTTACAACATAAAAGAAAAGTGTTTTTATGAATGTAGAGAAGGAAAAGGATAAGATTGAAGAGCTAGGTATGACTACCAAACCTAAGGAGCAATTAGCAATACAAACACTAGTAACTTTACTAGAAACTACTACTCCTCCTAGTCAAGCTCTTCATTAGTTGTGTATAGAAGCTATACCCCTATAATCATCATGGCTGAGCCCAAGCACATCTAAGATAGATGAAGTCACATCATTTGTTAATGTGAACTTGGATGAGGTGATTGAGTTGTCCAAGTTTTATAATGAAACTATCACTATTAAGTAGATGGGCATACTCCAAGAAGCTCTAGAAAAGAAAAAGAATCAAGAATTTCTCAGATAGGAGCATAGGTAGAAGAAAGACTTGAAAGATATTGAGGAAATTTTCATTAATGCATTCAATCTACCAGATTTAGAGGAAAAAAAGCCAATAATTGAATAGTTAACTAGCTCAGTCGAGAATCTAAATGACATAGACCTATGTTCAAATGTAAAATTACTCAAATGGTCTGAGACAACATTCCAACATAAGGTTGATGAAAAGATATCAAGTTCTATTGCACTATCATAGGTTGAGTTAGCAATAAAAATAGACAGTGTGAAGAAGGTACTAGAGAACATCTTCTTTTTGTACACCAAATTGTGTAAACCCACACTCTTCACACAAGAAATAAGGATTCATATTCTGAGTTTGGAGAGTCATATATAGTCTTTTGGTATAACTGTACCAAAATCTCTAGCACAGAGTGAGAAGCATTTCAGGAATCTCCTCAACTTCCAAAGCTAGTTAGAAATGTTACACATAGATGAAGGAAACATCAAGGCTAAACTAATAAGCATCCAATCAATTCTAACTCCACATATGGAGATATTGCACAAGGAACTAGCCTTTGCTAAAAAACTCATGAAGAATGATTTGGATATTTCTACTCATGAAGGATTAGTTCACCTTGCTACCGAGCTAGCCATCTAGATCAAATCATTAGAGGTAGCTTATGATAACTGGGATGTAGCATTGAAAATCATGCTTGAGGTCCACAAATCACTTTTGGATAAACACACTGTAAGTGTATAACCCTTTGACATTAGTGTCAAAATGAGGGAGAAATAATGTATGGGAGAAATAAGAAGTATGGGGGAGATAATATTTTTGAGGGTGATACACAAATGAGCCAATACAAATATACTCAACAAGAGGAATAATTTTGAGTTTAGATACAAAACAACACAATCAACTTAGGGGGAGTTATTGAATCTTGAGGTATGACTAATGAGTCATAAGCTTTTGCAAAATTTTGAAGTTTTGAAATTTTTTATGTATAGGGATATTATGAGTTATGCTTAAAAAGCTAAAGGTCATTCATACATGATCAAGTATTTTTCCACTCATTCCAAAGGGGGAGATTGTGAATCTTAGATTAGTTTTGACATATGAGTGACAATATACTTAAGTTATTTACTTAGTTCATGCTGAATAAGTAACACATGTTGAGCATAAGTTGTTAGATAGTATATTCTAAGTGACAAATATTTAGTGTGTGTCCAGTAACTAGTAAGTACCATGCAGATGATATATGTCGAGCTATTCATATGTTGAGTGATCAATGGATATTGAGTCATTTAGAGGCTGAGTTACAGTATTGAAGTTGTAGTTGATGCTAAGAATTAGGGGCTTCAAGTGCTTAGTTACACAGTTTTGACAGTTTTTTTTAATGGCACAAACTTCTATGTAAACCATTTTTAGGCTGGCTTAAGGATTGATTTATGATCTTTTTTGATAAGGAAAAATCTTAATTGTGAATCCCTATGCATTAGTTGCATCCAATTAGAAAAAGGGAAGGCTTAGGCGACAATATGAGTGAATCACTATCATTGATTCATATCTAAACCTAAGCTACCTAGGTCGTCTTGAGAAAGACAAACCCTAAAATTTCTAATGAAGGCTAAGGAGAATTGAAGAGAGTTTTCATGTGCAAATAGAGAATTCATGGTGATTAAGGTGCTATGAATTGAGTTACATTGCAAAATTAGTTAAAGGAGAATAGAGGAAATGAATCAAAGGATAACAGAGATACATCTAATTAGAAAGGATCAAGTACACATTAGTATAGAGGTTATTTGACATGAAGAAATAGAGTGCTAATTAAAGGATCATTGCTAATCCATTCTAACAAGTGAATCAATTAAATCTCTTAACAAAGTAGTCTTAATAGGCTATTGTAAATCCTTTAACAAGGTGCTTACATCATTGTAAGTTAAAGTCCTTTTAACATACACACTTTTAGCATGGTGTTTAAATTATTTAACATGGTAAGATCTAACAATATTGTAAGCCTTTAATAGGATAGACCTTTCATAGGGTAGATCATGTTTCATGGTCAAACATTGTAACCTTCATTAGATACATTTTATTATTGCTGTAGTGAAGATTTGTGGTTTTCATCCCCATCCCAGTTTTACCTTCTCCTTGGAGGGTTTCTGGGTAACCAAATATCTTGTGTCATACATGTGTTGAATACTTTACTTTCATGATATGGATGTATATGATTAATTTGGTATTGTAGTTTATGTGCATAGATTGTGAGATGGAGGTGTGTTGAATTGTTATAGAGGTTCAAAGTTTTAAGTGTTGATTCACCCCCCACTAGAGTTTACTTCCCTATTATATTTCTAACAATATACCCCTAGAACCCCTCCACAAAATAGAATTGTTGAAAGGAGAAACATATCTATGATGGATTGTGCTAGGACACTCATGATGGAGAAGAATTTTTCTTTGAAATACTAGAGAGAAGTTGTAAGTACAATTGTCTATAACTTGAACCATGTACAAGTCAAGAAGGTATTCATTCAACACCTTTTGAACTATGGTATGGATACTCACCCAATGTAAAATATTTTAAGGTATTTGGAAGAAATTGTTGTATTCTCAAATATTTTAGGAATGGTAAACTAGATGAAAAAAGTGAAGAAGGTATATTTCTTGGCTATTCCATAAGAAGTAAAGCTTATAAGTGTTTAAATTCTAACACTAAAAAAGTTGTGGCAAGTGCAAGTGTGAAATTTGATGAATATATAGAAGTACACAAGGCTAAACCTATAAAGGAACCAAAGGAATACAACTCATTTGTATATTTTTATGAAGGTATGCCTATTGATGAAGATGTTGTAAATCAAGTTGCAAATCAACAACAAGTTTTAGAGACTGCTAAGTCACATACTATGAATACTGAGATGCATTTAGGAACCAAGCTACATTTAGGTGCCAAGTTATAGAATGAAGCTGAGAGACATTCTGAATCTAAAATTAGTGTACATGAAAGTGATGTTGAATTAACTAATAGAGATGTACATAGTGATTCAGAAGTTGAGAAATCAAATGAGGAAAATAAAGTAGAACCAAGATTGTCGAAGTATGTCAAGAGACATCACCCTACTACATAAATTATTGGAGATAAAAATGCTAGACCAATGACAAGAAAAAAATTCAAAAATGATACATGTTTTCTTATCATGCATGAACCTAAAATAGTGAAAGATGCCTTAGAAGATGTGGATTGGAGTAAAGCCATGAAAGAAGAGATTGAGAAAATTGACAAAAATAAGACATGGACTCTACTTTCTAGACCAAAAGATAAAAATGTGATTGGCACCAAGTGGGTGTACAGAAACAAGTTAGATGAAAATGGTGAAGTCACATGGAATAAGGCAAGATAAGTTTGTAAAAGATATGCACAAGAAGAAGGGATATACTATGGAGAAATATTCACTCCTATTGCAAGATTGGAAGGAGTAAGAACTCTGCTTGCTTACTCTACATATAAAGGTTTCAAAGTTTATCAAATGTATGTTAAGTCTAGATTTCTAAATGGTATATTAGAAGAAGTTTATATAGAAAAACCAAAAGGATTTGTTTATGCTAACAACAAGAACATGGTATGTAGACTACACAAAGCTTTATATGGTTTTAAGCAAGCACCAAGAGCATGGTATTATAGGCATGATAATTATCTTGTGAAGATTGGATTTGAGAGGAGTGGTGATAGCAACAATCTATACTTGAAGAAAGAAAAAAGGCAAAGGTATTTTACTATCTGAATTTTTTGTTGATGATATCATATTTGGAGGTCAAGATACTTTATGTAAGGCTTTTTCAAATGAAACAAAGGAAGAATTTTAAATGTCTATGTTTGGAGAGATTAAGTTCTTTGTGGGTTTGCAATTACATAAGATGAAATATAGGATATACATCACTTAGTCAGAATATGTATAGGAAATAATAAAAACTTTTAGATTGTAGTATTCAAAGCCAGTAAGCAGACCTATGGTGAAATGTCATAAATTGTCTAAGAATGATGATTCTATTGAGGTGAATCAAACATTGTACAAGTCTATGATTGGAAAATTGTAATATGTAGTACATAGTAGACCTAATATTCTATTGGGATAGTTGCAAGATTCTTTGCTAATCCTAGGGAGAATCATTTGATGAAAGTTAAGAGAATAATGATATATTTGAAAGGAATAGAAGGCTATAGTCTATACTAGAAAAAAAATGAGAAATTTGAATTGAGATCCTACACTGATGTTGATTGGGCTAGAAATATTGATGACAGAAAGAGCACGAGTGGAGGAGTATTTTTTGTTAGATTGTGGTGATTGATTAGGGAAGTACTGTACATACTCCATAATTCCTTGCTAGGGTTTGAGGCTGGGCCAGGCCTCGAGTGGAGGTTTGGGGGTGGTAGCCCCCAATACAACTGGGGCTGACAGGCCATGGCTATCTTAGGGTTTGGGGGCAGAGCCCCTGATATTTTTTTTTGGGCCCTAATTTATCAAGATTTTGGGCCAACATGTAATTATTAGTTATAACCTTGAAGTGGTAAAAATACTTGTATGAAAGAGCTTAGGATTAGGGATTGTTTCATAGTTGTGATGTGAAAATTGGTTCTTGTGGTGATATTGAGCTGTAAGGAATTATAGATTGTAATGAAGTTGTAATTATTGGATTGTAATAATATCAGACTTATTGTTTGGTGGATGTAGTCCAAGGATTGGGTGAACCATGTTAAATCTTGGTGTCTTGTTTTTTTCTATGTGATCTATTATTTTATGGTATTGGTTATATTTGCATGTAATTGTTATTTTTGTCCATGGTTTAATCCTAACAAGTAGTATCAAAGCGAGGTTTTTTTTTTCAGTTATCCTCTACAGGAAAGTCTCACGATTGAGTGGGAGCGATGGAAAATGAAGGTAAGCCAAGGGTTGACATGTTTAATGGGAAGAACTTCCAGTTATGGAAGATGCAAATGGAAGACTATCTTTATTAGAAAGATTTATGGAAGTTGTTAGAAGGAAAAGCTAAGAATCAGGGATCTATGTCAAATGATGACTGAGATATTTTGGACAAAAAGGCACTTCAAAGCATTCAACTATGCCTAGCACCATCAGTGGCATTTAGTATTACAAAAGTAAAGACAACAGAAGAATTGATGCAAACCGTAGCGAAACTATATGAAAAGCCCTCTACTTCAAACAAGGTATTTCTCATGAAGTGGTTATTTAATATGAAAATGGTAGAAGGTGGATCTATTGCAGATCATTTAAATGAGTTAATACTATAACTAGTCATTTATCTTCTTTGGGTATCAATATTGATGAAGAAATTAGGGTTCTCTTGATTTTGTGTTCTTTTCCTAAAAGTTAGAATGGGTTGGTAATGACTATGAGTAATTTTATTCCTAGATCTAGTACCCTAAAATATGATGATGTGATCTGTGTTGTTTTGAGTAAGGAAACTCATACGAAAACCTTAGGTGGACCTACATCAGGATGTGCTTTGAATGCACAAAGTAGGGGTAGAATGATTGAGAGAGGAAGTAATCCTAAAAATCATAAGAAATCAAGAGGAAAGTCAAAGGGAAGGAGGTCTCAATTGAGAGGACCGAATGATTTCTAGTATTGTGGGAAACCAGGGCATAAAAAAAAAAATTGTTGGAATCTAAAGAAAAATGAAGGAGATAAACCAGATGGAGACAAGGAGGCAAATGTGGTAAGTAACAAATCCAAAGAGGATGCTTTGCTTCTATCTTTAGAAAGTGTTGATGATTCATGGGTTTTTAATTCTAGTGCTTCATTTCATGCTACACCTCATAAAGGTTATTTTATTGATTATGTCCAAGGGGATTTTGGGCTTGTTTATTTGGGGGATAATGAACCCTGTCAGATTGTTAGAAACATAAAAGTTAAGATTAAGTTGTAGAATGAGAATCATTGGATACTACATGAGGTAAGACATGTTCCACGACTGAGTAGGAATTTAATTTTAGTAGGGAAACTCGGTGATGAGAGTTGTGTAGTTAGTTTTAATGATAAAAATTGGTAGGTTACAAAAGGTTCCCTTTTAGTAGCAAAAGGTGTGAAATTAGGCACCTTATATCTTTGTATAGGTCATATTGTTACTTCTACTTTGATTGTTTTAGAGAAAAGTGAATGTTCAGGAATAGTTGTTGCTATTGAGTAGGGAGAACAAATAGTTGATGTAAATTCTGATATAACACTGTGGCACAACAGACTTGGGCACATGAGCGAGAAAGGTAAGAAAGTACTTCATTCAAAGAAAGTTTTATTAGGTCTAAAATGTGTTAATATGGATTTCTATGAAAGTTGTGTGTATGGAAAATAAAAGAGGGTGAGTTTTGTGAAGATTGGGAAGGAAAATAAAAAGGAGAAATTAGAGCTTGTGCATATCGATGTATGAGGGCCAACTTAGGTATCTTCCCTTGGTGGCTCTCATTATTATATTAAATTTATTGATGACACAACTAGAAAAGTATGGGTTTATTTACTTAGACAGAAATTTGATTTATTTCAAACTTTTAAGAAATGGAAATGCTTGGTTGAAAATGAGACTGGTAAAAAATTAAAATGTCTCAGATCTAATAATGGTGATGAGTGTTGTAGTCATGAATTTGAAGATTATTGTTCCACTAATGGTATTCATAGATAGAAAACTATTCCAAGGACACTCCATAGGAAAATGGAGTGGTTGAATGCATGAATAGGACTATAATGGAGTGTGCAAGGAGTATGAGGTTGCATGTTGGGTTTCCCTTACACATGTGGGTGGAGGCTATTAATAATATTGTATATTTAATTAATAGAGGTCCCTCCACTCCTTTGGGTTGTGGTATTTTAGAGGAGGCATGGATTGGTAAGAAGGCGAGTTATTCTTTTTTCAAAACATTCGGTTGTAAAGCATTTGCTCACATAGATTCTAAAAATAGAACCAAGCTAGAAGCTATGTCAAGGAAATGTGTATTTTTTGGATATGGAATTAATGAATTTGGTTATAGGCTTTGGGATTTTGAAAATAAAAAAATTGTAAGAAGAAGAGATGTCATATTCAATGAGAAAGTGTTGTACAAAGATCCATTGCAACAACATGAGAAGAAAGAAGATCATTATGTAATGCTAGATGATACTCCAAAAAATGATGTTCCAACCATTCCTCATGATGCACAACAACCATAACAACAAATATCACACACACCAATGAATGTTAGATAGTCAACAAGGCAAATTAGACATCCAGAAAGATTTTCTCCCTCTTTGTGTTCAATTTTAGTTACTGATGCTGGTGAACCTGAATGTTATGATGAAGCTATGCATGTGGATACTAAGATTCAGTGAGAGTCTACAATGAAAGATGAAATGGACTCTTTGCTAAAGAATAAGACATGAGATTTTTTCAAGTTACCTGTAGGTAAAAGAGCTTTACAGAATAAGTGGGTTTATAGATTGAAAGAAGAGGAAGGAGGTGAGAAAAGATTTAAAGCCAGGTTAGTTGTAAAAGGATTTGCACAGAAAAAAGGAATCAATTTTGATGAGATATTTTCTCCTATTGTTAAGATGAATTCTATCTGTACTATTTTAAGTATTGTGGTTACTGAAGATTTTCATTTAGAGTAGCTTGATGTTAAAACAACCTTTCTTCATGGTGATTTGGATGAATAGATATATATGGCTTAGCCATGGGGATTTCAGGTCAAAGGTAAGGAGAAATCAATGTGCAAATTGAAGAAAAGATTGTATGGCTTGAAGCAAGCACCTTGGCAATGGTGTCTAAAATTTGACAGTCTTATGCATGAGCATGGATATCACAGGTGTCATTTAGATCATTGTGTTTATTTTAAGAGGTTGCATGATGATAGCTAAATTATTTTATGTTTATATGTTGATGATATGCTTTTAGCTGAGTCTAACATGGATTATATTAAGGGGCTAAAACACCAGTTAGAACATGCATTTTCTATGAAGGATTTGGGGGTAGCAAAACAAATCCTTGGTATGAAGATTTGTAGAGATAGAAAGAATATAACATTAATACTATCTCATGCTGATTATATGGGGAAAGTGTTGCAATGTTTCTCTATGGAGAATGCTAAAGCTATCAACACACCTTTACCTAGTCATTTGAAGTTGACTTAGGAAATGTGTCATAAGACACAAGAAAATGAGGATAAGATGTCCAAGGTACCCTATGCTTCAGCTGTAGGAAGCTTGATGTATGCTATTGTACATACTAGGCTAGATATTGCACATGCAGTGGGAGTTGTTAGTAGGTATATGAGTCATCCAAAAATTGAGCATTGGAATGCAATCAAATGGATTCTTAAATATTTGAGAGGAACATACAATAAGTGTTTACACTTTGGGGGCTCTACTACTGATTTACAAGGCTATGTTGACTTAGATTTGGTAGGGGATATTGATACCAGGTGGAGTAATATAGGTTATGTCTTTGCTATTGGTGGGGTAGCTGTGAGCTGGGTTTCTAGGTTACAGAAGATTAATGCTCTATCCACTACAAAGGTAGAGTGTGTTGCTGCTATAAAGGCAACCAAGGAGATGATATGGCTTTAGTTCTTCTTAGAGGAATTAGTACACCCTTAGAAGGATAATTAATTGTTTACAGATAGTCAGAGTGCCATTCATCTTGCTAAGAATTTAGCTCTGCATTCCAAGATCAAACACATATAGTTGTGATACCATTTCATTTGGTTAGTTTTGGAGGATGCACAGTTAAAGTTGGATAAGATACATATAGATGACAATACAACAGATATGTTGACAAAGGTAGTTCTAAGGGAGAAGCTGCACTCCTCTTCAACTTTGATTGGTCTTCTAGACTAAACATGAATAAAAGAACAACAGGGTCCAGGGTAGTTTGATCTAGTGGGAGTCTCATGGAGTAGTGACATAGCTATAGGATCAATCTCCAAGTGGGAGATTGTTGTATAGTGTGGAGCCTAATCATTCCCCAAGTGGAAGATTGTTAGATTATGGTGACTGATCAGGGAAGTACTGTACATACTCCATAATTTTTTGAGCCCTATTTTATCAATATTTTGGGCTGACATGTAATTATTAATTATAACCCTAAAGTAGTAAAAATAGTTGTATACAAGGGCTTAGGGTTAGGGATTGTTTCATAGTTGTGATGTAAAAATTGGTTCTTGTGAAGGTATTGAGCTATAAGGGATTAAATATTTTAATCAAGTTGTAATGACTGGATCGTAATAATATCAAACTTTTTGTTTGGTGGACATAGCCCAGGGATTGAGTGAACCATGTTAAATCTTGGTGTCTTGTGTTTTTTCTGTGTGATCTATTATCTTCTGATATTGGTTATATTTGTATGTAATTGTTATTTTTGTCCATGGTTTAATCCTAACATTTTTCTTAGGGAAAAGGTTGGTTACATGGACTAACAACAAACAAAATTGCATATCTCAAACTATTGTTGAAGCTGCATATGTTGCTATTGCAGTAAATTGTACAAATATTGTGTGGATCAAACAACTACTAAAAGGTATGAAAAAGGAAATCACTATACTTATGATACTTTATTGTAATAATATAAGTGCTATAAATATATCAAAGAACCCTATGATGCATACAAAGACTAAGAACATTGCAATCAAGTATCATTACTTGAGAGAGTTAGTTCAAGATAAAGAGGTGAACATGGAATTTATTAACAAAAAAGAGAAAATAGTTGATATCTTCACAAAATATTTACCTAAGGATTCTCATGAGTATCTAAGAGGTAAACTAGGGGTGATACCCCTATCAAAGTCTATTTAAGAAGCATGAGATGTGCCCTACATGAAACAAGATGATTGACATATGTTACACATTGATGCAATGGATTTTACTTTAGGAGTTGCCTAAAGTAATCAAAGAGCTGGAGCTATAAATTAGTCAAAGCTAAGTGACCAAGGGAGAAATAAAAAATATTCATATTTGCATATTAAGATGAAAATTCTTTAGCATTGTTGTCAAAGAGGGAGATAGGAAGACAAATAAAGGAAGAAATCCCCAACAAAGGGAGAAAGATAAAGAAAGAAATGAAGCAATCTAGTAATCTAGAAAGGGAGAAAGTATCGTGTTTGTAGTCTATACCTTGTGGTTATTTTGATTCGAGAGATACTCGATACTCTTATGTTTTATACTTTGAGATGACCTAAGGGTCAGATGTTATACTTTGATTCTAGTATCATAGATGTTATATTGTTATGATGTTCAGTTTATCATATTTGCATGTTGATGTCATTTTGAGATGACACTAGCTCTATGATGATATCTAATTATCTAGTATTTTGGACATATCTTTGATTTGGTTTTATGTGGACTTATGCTATGGTGATTTACTTCATTCTTGTTTCATTGTGCTTTATGTGAATGTGAGTAATGTAAATGGATTTTTTTGGTATAATTGAATAAATGGTTAAATTAGTCATTTAGAACATTTATTGCTTTAGCTATGATATTATATGCAATTGTACTTAATTGCATGTTTTAGTGTGCACTATTTATATCCCTGGCAGTGGCACATAGAGTTAGTGATTTAGCTATTCATATTTTAGGTCAATGTCATCCCTGTATGATCGATGTATCCTTATTTAATTTTTTAAATTAAAATTTTTAGTGATTATTAAATCTAAACTCATTTGCATTATGTGATTAGACTAGTGAGCATGTCTGTGCATTTAGAGGTTCACATTTTCACAAAAGTGTTAAGGAGATTTATGTGATTTTGGATTTTTGGGCTTTAAATTTTATTGAATTTAATTTTTGGTAGCTTTTCCTTAGGTGAATACCTATTACGAGGGATAACCTATTTTTGTTTGGGTTGATTTGGAGTTTACCTAATCTAACTAGCTATTTTCCCTAATCGATTATTCGCTCGAAAAGTGAATAAGTATTGAAAAAGGGATTTGTTTTCTCACTTCTTACTTTTGAAAAATACAAATTTGAGAGCTTTTTTGACAATCCTCTTCTGGAGGATCGCATTTCTATTCATTGTGCGAGCTATGAGTGTGGGATCTTCACGAAGTCAATCTTGTTGGATCTGGCTCAGGGATACCTTACTTTGTTGTCACTTTTTATAGTATTGGTAGGTTATTTATTTTATAAGGGTGATTTTAGTATCTACCCCTTTTTCTCTTAGGTAGTGCTCTCCTATTGTCTTGTTTCTTCTTTGTTTCAGCTTTTGTTTTTGGCGGCAATTTGTTAGGAGGCTAAGAACTAGAGTTCACCTCTATTTCTATTTGCTGGTTCTATCTGGTTGATCGGGTATGAACATTTTCCCTATTTTTGGGATGGAGGTTTGGTGTTTCATGCCATTATGCTTGCCATTTTTGCATATGGTGTTCAAACCCAAATTTTATTGGATTTTTGAGGCTTTGGTACCCAAAGACCAATTGGGTTTTAATTTTGAAGTTGTCCAATTTTTGGATTTTTACCTCATTTTACATGTCATCCTATTTTCTTAGGTTTTCTTGGTATGATTTTGGCTATGACTTTGGATCATTAATTTGGATTTCATTTAGACCATTATTAAACTTTTATGTTACATTGGGATGCATGTTGCACCCGTCCTCCCGAAACTATTTTCAGTTGAGTGATATTTTGTATTGTGTTCTCATCTAGTCCTTGTGTTATGATCTTTGTGATGGTGGTGCACCGCACATGAGTACATACATGTACATTTTTTAGGTGACTTGTGATGTTGATCTTTCATGGTACTTCAAGAATTATGATCATTTGGGGTTAGGTAGCATATGGAGGGGGCTTCTATCTCATAGCCTGGTGACCACTTCCTAGAGGGTTGGTAGAGGAAGTTTTAAGTAAGTGATAACTAAATAAAACATTGGGTGGTAATAACATTTAATATAATAAAAATGCTTCAGTGTAAGAGCCTTCCATTGGGAAGTTGAGTTTTCATAGTTCCAAGCTTGGGCTTGTCAATTCTAAGAAATTCTCCATGATGTCAGCCCCTACCTAGTAGTCCATTGAGTATCTAACTAGGATGTGTAGTTTATGCATTGTCTATGTTCTTGGTTTTAGTCCTCATACTGTTTGGCATGAGTGTTAGCCATCCAAATTTTCTTTATGTGTGTTTTTGGTTGGGTCATTATCTCCATCAACATGATAGGAGTGTACCTATGGGTTCCACGTGGTTGGGAGGCATAGCTACCTTTACCACTACTAGGGACTACTGTATAGAGATGGTCTATTTTCCCAGTAAGACCATTGCTACATGTTTTCACTTGGTACTTTGAGTTCTATAGTATGCTTTTTTGTGATTTATGCTTTCATTGGAATGCTTGGATATCATGTTAGATGATGTTAGTTTAATTGACGCATTCCTATATTATGATATTTAGCATATGTTAGATGATGATATTGATTTGTAGGATTATCTAATGCTTTACTTATAACATGTTAGATATCCTTATTCTTATGTTGTAGCACATTTTAGTAGTGATGTCCTCATAAGATAGCACCAACGATCTAGTCGATAGTTTGGAATGTTATGTGTGGGGGATGGCTAGGACCCATGATGGTCTTATGATGCTATTATAGTTGGGCAGGAACCATGTACTTAGTTTGGTTGTTTAATTTCTTGTGATGTTATTTCTATACATTGTGATGTTTCTTTTAGTTATTTTCACTTCACTATTTGTTAGATGATAAGATTTAGCTTTTTTATTTTAGTTATTCATTCAAGTGTCTTTCCTCAATATGTGGATCTAGTACTCCCCGATGTGGAGGAATTCATTTTCTAGCTTTCTTCCCTTATTATTTTTTGGCTTGCTATCTTTGACTCTCATGTGAAATTATAGTTTCTCACACAAGAATGCAAGTTCTCACATGGTGTGTTGGGCTTTCTTGCTTGGCTTCTGGGACTTTCTCACATGAAACCCAACACCAATTTTAGGTGTCTTTTGTGCAGGGCCAAGTACATTCTCACACCATTTGGTGCACTTCCTCATGTGGGATGTTTCACTTTGTCATGCAAGAATCTATCAGTCCATTGTCCTCACGTGAAAAATAGGGGGTATCTAGCCTTGGCTAGGGAAATTATGGAAGTTGGTTTTGGAAATCTTGTTATGTTTTACACCTTCCTAGTTCAAAATAAGTTTTGTAAGGGGTTTAAAATATATCATTTAAGTAATAGTACTTGTTGCCTATTTTTCTCTCCCACTAAAAATTGAATTCAAGTGGTTGCCCCGCCTAACGGCTAGTTATCAGATTTAACATTATTTAATTGCCCAAGAAATACAAAATTAAACAATTAAAACCTTAGTGTATTTCCCATTTTTGCTTCATGGGCCTGTAACATTCTGTGCCATCAGATCTTGCATAGAGCTACAGTGGGAACTTTCTCACATCTTGAAAATGCTCAACCTTTAAATAGTGCAGGAAAGCCCCTTTGTGACACATGGTTCGGGTGGGTCCATCCTCTCCACTTCATCGTAGACCAGATGGACAAGTGGCAAGATGAGCTGGTGATTCCATTGGCATCCGCTCCCCCACATTTTGTTTTCTAATAGACTTTCTAACAATGTAGGCAAGCACCCTGGCAACACGTGTCTAGATGATGTCATGATGGATATCCATAGAGGTTTAGAAGGTGTAGGTTTTGATCACCGTTAGATCTTCACAGATCCACGACTGGCGCATGCCCGCAATATGAAGATGCAAAGAAGTTAAACTTTGTGGGTATGCACCCTTGTGATGCGTGGCTGGTGTGATGTCAGTGAGCCTGCCCTTCTTGTAGAGTGATGTGCAAAGAATTCTTACCATCTAATGCGAACAGATCTACAGCTGAGGCTTCCCTGCAATATCAAGATGCGAGGACTTTAAATATTGTGGGCAAGCACCTTGCTATCATGTGTCCTTGTGGGGTCAGGTCCATTCCACATGTTGCAAAGAGATGCTAGTTGTGTGCCAGAGTTATGCCAGATGGGGCTAGGTTAGGTTGAGTCAGCTACCAAGTGTTTCGTGGGCCCAAGAATCTCGAGAGGACAGGCATAGTATATAGAGAATCTTCATGGTCGTTGATCTTTTGGAGATCAATGATTGGTGCTTTCCTAAAATATGGAGGTGCAAGGAAGTTTAACTTTGCAAGGAAGCACCTAAGTGACATGTGTCCCAATGGGCCCAGCCAAGGTATTAACGTGAAGGCGCTGGCAGTTAATGTGACTTTCTCTCAATGTCCCCTATTAACTATAAAAAGAGCCCCCCATGAATGTATGACTGATTTCAACTATATATTTCAAAAAACATGGGATATAATACCTATTTTGGTGAAGCCTACCCCTGGTAATGCCTTCTTGCATTACCTTAGAGCCTTTAATAGTGACTTTGCTACTACAATCCAAACCATGGGAGGGGATACCTTACCTAACACTTATGACATAGCAACAAGGGTAGAAAATATATTGATACAAGGAGGTAAGTTAACTCCAAGGCCTCCTATGCCCTTTTTCCTTGATGTCCCAAACCATCAACCAACAATGGCTCCTCCTCCCACAGCTTCCACATCACAATCCCTTACCCCAGCCCCTCAAGCTTCTACATCTTCAAATGGGATAGATGAAATCAAAGAGATGATGCAATCTATGATGAAAAATCTAGATAAGAGATTGCAAGGCCAAGAAAGGAAGTTGGAGGATAGTTTCTTTGTAATGCAGAAAATGAGCAATAAGGTGGTAGCTTTAGAGAGACAACAAGCTCAAGGTAGTAAGGCTCATCAATTGCAACATCAAACTATGAACAGTGGTAGGCCTCCAAATCAGAATTATGGGAATAATTCTTCTAATCAGAATAGGTAGAGTAGTCATGCTTCAACCTTAAATGTAAACCAAAGTAGGGCCATAGTCCCCCAAAACAACATAGCCCAAGATCAGGATTTTTGTCCCTCCTGTAACTACTCCTATGCTTGTTGCATGTGTCAGAAGGTTGAATCTTATTTGGCTTTGACCATCCAAGAGCCTATAATACAACCATCATACCAGGAAGAACAATTTAATGATGCCTCATATGTGCAAGGGCAAGGTGATTGTTCTTTTATGAACCATCAGATGGAGGAAGATTACAATGTAAACCAAGATTCTATTGCTCACAACACCAGGAGCAAGAAAAGAGCTATTGAAGATGTTGCCCCTCCTCCTAATCAGGCCTCAACTTCAAGTGCAATACCTCATGAACAAGTAGTCAATGAGAAATCAAATGTTTCTTAGCAGAAAAGGAAAAATAATGTCAGAAAGGATGCAAGTGATCCTCTAGTTGTTCCACCTCAACCTCCTACAAGGACGGCTCCCAAGGCTTCTACCAAAGTGCCCACTATGCCACTTAGTGTGGTAGAGAAAATGAAGAAGACAAATTTGAATATTTCCATGTGGGATACTGTTGCTACTATACCCATGCAGAAGAGGTTGTTGGAGCAAGAGTTGGAAAGTATTGAACCAAAAGATCAACCACCAAACATGGAAAGTGCCACAAGCCTAGTACAACCATTATACAGGGCAGAAACAAGAAAAAAGGGTAGACCTCCCCCATTCTATGTTTCTCTAATTATAGGGGATAAACTAGTCCACAATTGTATGATTGATTCTAGGGCTAGTAGTTCAGTGATGCCTAGGTGTGTTGCTGATGCTTTGGAAATGAAATATGAGCCCATTGTTAAGGACGTATTATAGTTGGATGGTATTACTGTCAAGACTGTAGGGATCCTTAGAAATATAGAGATGGCCCTACATGCATGCCCTGGTTGTACTATAACTCAAGATATATTAGTGGCTGAAGTCAAGCCACATTTTGCCATTTGTCTGTCAAGAGACTTCACTACCCAAATAGGTGGTTACATATCTTCTAATTGGTCATATATGTATTTTAGAACAAGATATGGAGCCAAATATTCAATCAGAGAAAACCCTCTAGCCCTCCATCATACCAAGCCCTACACCCCTAACCTCATCAACATGAATTGCACTATCCTAGAAGCATATGAGGATGACATAGTGAATGAGCCTACCACTTCCCCAACACAGATACTTGAATTTATCTTAAATGAATGGGCTAATGCATATCAGTTTGATTCTATATCAGAAACTCTTGAGACAGGCCTCAGTACATATTGTATATTAGAAAAGGATGCTCTAGTCCCCAACCTTGTGGAGACTAAAGAAGATATGAATAAGACATGGAGTATGTACTTTGATGTTTCAAGAAATAAGAATGGATAAGGAGCTGGTGTGATGTTGATTTCTCCTGCACAAGTAAGATATTACTTCTCATTCAGGCTCCAATTTAGTTGCACTAATAATGTAGTTGAGTATGAATCCTTGATTCAAGGTCTCCTACTTGCTTAAAAAATAGGAATCCAAGCTTTAAGCATATATGGAGATAGTGAGTTGGTGGTGAATCAAGTGAGAAATCAAAATATCACCAAAAATGGTTTGCTCAAGTCTTATAAACATAGAGTTTGGGATTTTCTTGAAGATTTCAATGCATTTAACATCTAAAGCATCCCTAGAAAAGAAAATAGACATGCTAATAGACTTGTAGCAATAGGTGCATCTCATGATGTGCCAAGGAATTTTGGGGAGAGGAAAGAGAAACAAATCAAGGTGGTAGTAAGGCCTGCCATCCCTAACAATAACACCCATTGGCAAGTGTTTGAGTCTAATGAGCAAATTGTGAGCTTCTTGTAGAATGAGCTAGATTTTTTAGAGGGAAATCAATCAAGACTGCAGGATTAGTATGGTGACCAAATCATTCTTCTCAGCTCCAACAAGATACCTAAAGGTCTCATTACTCTAGAGAGTGTTTTTAATCCTGATGATCAAGCAAAAGGCAGAGTCATGAACCTAGCTGCTGATGAAGATGACTATATTCCAATCATGGTTGCTGATGGAAAGTCCTTAAAAATGGGGAAGGTATATTCTGAAATTGAACAGGAAAATTTTATTCATCTATGTCAAGAATTTAATGATGTATTTGCTTGGACATATGACGACTTAAAGGGCTTTGACCCAAGGTTGTTTCAACATACCATAGATTTAATTGATGATGTGAAACTAGTAAGACAAAAATAGAGACTAGTGAATCCTAAAATTGAACCCTTAATGAGGAAAGAACTATCCAAATTGATTGAGGCCAATATAATTTTCTCTATCAAGAACTCATCATGGGTAGCAAACCTTGTCCCTATTAGGAAGAAGAATGGAGAAATTAAATTGGGTGTGGACTTTAGGGACCTTAACCAAGCTTCCCTTAAAGATCACCACCCTCTTCCATCCATGGAGCAAATTTTATCCAAAGTCAATGGTTCAGAGAGATTTTCATTTCTTGATGGGTTCTTTGGTTATAATCAAGTGCTGGTCAAGGAGTTTGATAGATACAAGACTGCATTCACTACCAAGTGGGGTACCTATTCTTATTGTAAAATGCCATTTGGACTAACTAATGCAAGTGCTACATTCCAAAAGGCAATGGAAATGGCTTAGAAGAATATGATTGAAAGGTTTGTGTTGGTTTACCTTGATAATATCACAGTGTATTCAAAGAATGTAGATGATCATTTTGGTCATCTTAGGTAGGTATTCTTAAGGTGTAGAGAGTTTGGGGTATTTCTTAACCCAAGAAAGTGTGTCTTTGCTACCAATCAAGGAAAATTATTAGGACACATTGTATCTAAGGATGGTTTAACCATTGATCCAAAGAGAACAAGAGCAATACTTTCCCTTCCCCTTCCTAAACATAAGAAAGGGTTGCAAATTTTCCTTGGTAGGATAGATTTTGTGAGGAGATTTATCCTTAATCTTGCTACCATGGTGAAACCCCTTACAACTATGCTCAAGAAAAGTATGGTCTTTGCATGGACCAAGGAAGGGAAGGAAAGTTTTGAAGAGATCAAAGCAGCCATAGCCTCAGCCCCTACTCTCATCAATCCCAACTTTGAGAAGGATTTCATTCTTTATACCTTAGGTGGTGAGTCAAGTATCTTTGCTATCTTGACTCAAACAAATGACAAGAATGAAGAGCAACCCATAGCCTTCTTTAGTAAAGGGCTCAAGGAGTATGAAGATAAGTACAGTTATGTTGAGAAGCAAGCTCTTGCAGTCATCAAAGCTTTAAAGAAATTTAGACACCTCCTATCCTGTAATAGGATTCATTTGTTAGTACCTCATGCTAGTGTAAAGAAGTTCCTTTTGAGCAAAGATGTCAGTGAGAAAAGAGCTGGTTGGATTAAAAAGGTAATGTAATATGATGTTGACATCCAGGTCACCAAGCTAGTAAGAGGGAAATGATCATGTAAACAAATGTTATCATGTCAAGAATCAGATGAGGAGGTTGCCATGGTATTAACTAAAGAACAAGAAGCAAGAAATGAAGGCCCAAGGAATTGGGTGGATTACATGAAGAGTTTCTTATCAAGAAATGGATACTCTCAAGGATTAGATAAAGCTAAAAGGAGATAGTATAGATTGTAGTCAATCCCTTATGTCATAGTTGATGGTATTCTTTTTAGGAAAGATTTTAATGGAGCCCAACTAAGATGCATTGACAAAGACCAAGCTGAAAGAATGATCAAGGAGCTTCATAATGGTCCTGATGGTGGCCACTTCTCAACTAGAACAACTACAATGAAGATCATGAGGGCTGGTTACTTTTGGTAATCCTTGTTCCATGATTGTCATAGGTATGTGAGGAAGTGTGAAAAATGTGCCTTCTTCTCTGGCAAGCAAAGGCTTGTAGCTCTTCCCCTTCATCCTATCTAGGTGGATCAACATTTTGCTCAGTGGGGATTGGATTTCATAGGCCCTATCAATCCTCCCTCCAGTTTTGGTCACAAGTGGATTTTAGCTGCTATAGATAACTTCACTAGATGGACAGAGGCAATTGCATTGAAGGATGCCATAGAATCTTTAGTTGTCAAGTTCCTTGATGGAATTGTGACCAGGTTTGGTGCCCCTTCAACCATTATTTTAGACAATGCAAAATCTTTTGTAGAAGCTCAGATTTGTGCATGGGCAGTTGACCACAACATTTACTTGAGCACATCATCAAACTACTATCCTTAAGGTCATGGCCTAGCTAAGTCATCCAACAAGAACCTGATCAAAATTATTAAAAAGACAATAGAGGATAACTAGAGGTGTTGGCATAAAAAGTTAAGGACAACTCTATGGGCTAATAGGATAACACCTAAGAGATCAATAGGGAATTCTCCATTTGTGTTAGTATATGGTAGAGAAGCAAGACTTTCAATCTCATTGGAGTTCCCAGCCCTAGAACTAGCTCATCAGTTGGAGCTAATTGAAAATGATGCCATGATAGTAAGAATGACAGAGCTGATGGAGCTGGAAGAGAAAAGAAATCAGGCCATGCAGACACTAGAGGCACATCAACAGCAGATGAAAAGGACCTTTGACAAAAAGGCTAGGGTTAGGACTTTCAGAGAGGGTGATCTAGTTTTGAAATGGGATGTAGATAGGGAAAAACCAGGGAGGCACTCAAAATTTGACGTAATGTGGAGTGGTCCCTATCTAATTGAAAGTTGCAAGTAGGCCAATGCCTTTCAGTTAAGGAGGCCTAATGGTGAAATTTTGTCCATCCTAGTCAATGGGATTTATCTTAAGCCTTGTTTCTGATAGGGTTTAAGGTTCCATGTACATAGTTAGTGTAGTTCTATTCTCTATTTGTTTCCTATTTTCCAAGAAATGCACAAGCACTTGTGTTTTGCAAAAGGTTTTCAGTCTCTGGTTTCAGTTGCAGAGGGCAAAGTTTCTAGATTTTTGATATTTTGTTGTTGCAGAGGTAAGGTTAAGGTTTCTCAGTGCACTGATCCACATCTTTCATGACCTTGTAGCCCAATGGACATTTCAGGCCATTGGTCATATGCGTAGCAGGCTCGCGTCCCCTCTGAGTCACTAGAAATGTTGCCTATTTTTGCCCTCCCACCAAAAATTAAATTCAAATGCTTGCCCCACCTAACAGCTAGTTCCTAAATTTAACATTATTTAATTGCCCAGGAAATACAAAATTAAATGATTAAAACCTTAGCATATTTCCCATTTTTGCTTCACGGGCCTACAATTTTTTGCACCATCAGATCTCGTGCAAATCTATGGTGGGTGCTTTCTCGCATCTTGAAAATGCCTGACCTTTAAACATTATAAGAAAGCCCCTTGGCGACACATGGTTCAGGTGGGTCCATCCTCTCTGGGTCATCGTAGACCACATGGATAGGTGGCAGGATGAGCTGGTGATTTCATTGGCACCCACTCCCCTGCATTTTGTTTTTTGACAGACTTTCTAACAATGTGGGCAAGTGCCCTGGTGACACGTGTCTGGATGATGTCACGATAGATATCCACAAAGGTTCAAAAGGCATAGGTTTTGATCACCGTCAAATCTTTGCAGATCCATAGCTGGTGCATGCCCACAATATGAAGATGCAAGGAAGTTAAACTTTGTGGGTATGCACCCTTGTGATGCGTGGCTGGTGTGACATCAGCAAGCCTGCCCTTCTTGTAAAGTGATGCACAAAGAATTCTCAACATTTGATACGAATAGATCTATAGGTGAGGCTTCCCTGCAATATCAAGATGCAAGGAATTTAAATATTATGGGCAAGCACCTTGCTATCGCGTGTCCTTGTGGGGTCAAGTCTGTTCCACATGTTGCAGGACAATGCCAGTTGTGTGCCAGAGTTATGCCAGATGGGACCAAGTTAGGTTGAGTTAGCTGCCAAGTATTTCATGGGCCCAAGAATATCGAGAGGATAGGCGTAGTATATGGAGAATCTTCACGGTCATTGATCTTTCGAAGATCAATGATCAGTGCTTTCTCACAATATGAAGATGTAAGGAAGTTAAACTTTGCAGGAAAGCACCTAAGTGATACATGTCCCAGTGGACCTGGCCAAGGTATTAATGTGAAGGTGCTGGCAGTTAATGTCACCGTCGCAATTAGAATTTGAGGAGTTGGCACGGTTAGTAAAGAAGGATGTGGTTAGACTTGGGAAGACTCCACTGAGTGACAAAATGAAAAAAGACCATTGGCCCATGTGGCTCATCTCGGTGCTAGAATCTAGTTGACTTGCTGACCCTACCGATTCATGAGACAAAAATAGGGGAAATCAAGGTTTTTTGCACGAATCTAATCTTCATGATCGATTACAACCACCAGAAGTGAATGCAAAGCATGCAGAAACACTCTACCACCCTGGTCCAATCTATCTACCTGATCAAAATTATTTAAAGGCACCATTTCTATCTTCTCAAGTCCCTATTCCAACCAAGATCAGATATTGTTGCATTTGGATCTATACTCAGATCAGATTTTCTTTTGAATCCCCATGATTATTCTCTGTAGGACTTTAATGTAGTGGTTGTGAAGTAATTACAGTTAGAGGACATCTCAGTTATGCCTAAACTATAAAGGCAATTTTTGTAAATTTTGTTGAGGTTGACCTTTCTCTATTTTCTCTATTATTGCTCTACAAATTTTTAGTGTAAATTCCCTTGTGCCTTTGAACTGCATGATTTTCTGCCTTATCTCTTTCAGCCATTGGTGTGAAAGTGCAAGAACTCTTTGCTTCCACTAGTGTTTTGTGGAAATCTATAATCTGCATGACTGTATCTCCTATTGACCAATGAATGATAATATAAGTGAATCTCTCTTTCCTTCTATCGTTCATCTTGGTCTTCTGATCTGCATGTGATTATTAGATTAAAGTGAGTTTGAATGCATATATTCTTAGTTTCATTCTAGTTCTATAGTGCATGTATGGGTAGAGATTGATCTGAACACTCTATTTTGGTGCATCACCTCCCTACATTAGAATAGGTAGATTCGCTTTCTTACATCTCCTTCTCCCTTTTCCCTTTCAAGAGTAGTTAGGTGCACCTTGATAGTAAGAGGAAGCCAACCTTCTCTGGAGACTCAACCTCATAGTTCAAGTCCCACAGCTTGGAGGTTGTTCCATGTTTCAGTAGGTTGTCCTCATGCATAGGCTTTGGATAGGGGTGCAAACCTCATTGACAACAATACTTAAGATATATTTTAATATATGTGATGAGTCTTTTGAGATAGGTTCTCGACCTCTGTGAGCTAAGATAAAGATTTTATGAAATTTTAGGGCTTCAAAATTCAGACTTAGCCAAATTTTAGGGCTTCAAGATTTTAGAGTTAGCCAATTTTCAAGAGTTAGCATTTTTCTTTCAACATGGTGTTTAGTAGTTGAGTTGTGTTTCCTTTGTTTCCTCAACATGTGTGAGATCATGGTTGGTCTCTTCTATTTTTTTTTTTGATGTTTTGGTCAGTGGTGACACTTGGAGATCTTTGGTGTTTGGTTGTTGGTTAGTTTTTTGTCATGATCTTCATTATTTTCATATGATGGTTGTCTTATGCTTTCATACATGTTCAATTTTTTTTTTTTGGATTTTATGTATTCTTGTTCCAAGGATCTTTGGGTGGGGCATTACAGAGAGAAGATACAAAAGAAACATGGAATATCTACTTAGAGGGAGATAGTGTACCTATTGATTAAATCTACCTAGTAAGAGGGAGATAATGTTGAGGGAAATATAAGAAGTAATCAAGAGGGAGACATAAGGAGAACAAAATTTTGTAACCTATTCAAAAGATGAAAGTTACTGATAGATAGATAGATAGATAGATAGATAGATAGATAGATAGAGAGAGAGAGAGAGAGAGAGAGAGAGAGAGAGAGAGAGAGAGAGAGAGAGATTTCAATACAAGGAATTATTTTCTTTTTGGTATTATTGTTAGTTGTACTGATTAAGTTTGGTTTGCCATCAATGCCACAAGTATGAATATGTGTTTCAATCATTGTGTTGTCATTGATGTCAAACCTACTAATTTCTGGTAAAACAATTTCTTAGATGATTTGAGTACTATAATTTATTTATTGATGAAGAGGATTTGATCAAATGAGGTAACAATAGCACCTAGAGGAAATGTTAAGTTATGATATCAAAAAGAAGTACAAAGATCAGTTAAGACTTTGATATTATAGTGCATTGATTATCTATTTAAGGTTGCAAAGGATGGATACACTAATTAAGTACAGAATAACAAGTAAAATGAATTGAGTTTGCTAAGCTTAACAATCTACATAGTAGGTGCCGAGTAAAGTTAGAGTAAGCCAAGCAAAAAATAAGTTGGATTTGAGCAATTTCAAATTTTAGTATATGCTAAGTGACATAGTGTAAGCCGATTAAAGTTTAGTTAATGCTAAGCACCAATAAACTTGAATTTATGCGAAGTGATTTAATAGTGGATGTCAAGCAACAGAGTATGTGTTGAGCATTAGAAGCAAGTTAATGTTGAGTGTCAACATTATGAGAAAGATTATGAATTTAATGAATTTGAGATGACAAGTTTGGTTTCTTGGATTGTCTAAAACATGTGGAAGATAAGCTTGATGAACTAGTGACACAAAATTCAAGATAAACTATTTTGAGGTGAATTCAAGGAATATTGAAGAAGTTGCTAAAAGGAAAAGATGGGTAGATTCATTGAATCCTAACTAAGCCTACCTAACCCTAAAATGGACGATGAAGAATGAATGAAAAAAGATCCATTTTCTCTTTATAAGGGGATATAAGGCATGCAACAATAGTTTCCATGTGTGAGAACCCAAGAAAGACAAGGAGCCTAGGGTGTTGTTTCATATGGTGGCCAAACTATAGAGTCTACAATTGACATGCGAAAAGAGAAGACTTAAGGGTATGGATGCTTGAAGGGTGAACATGCTATCAGAGTTGAAGTGTGTGAAAGCCAAGTAGAATGTAGGATTAAAAAAAAGATCTATAATCTATAAGGTGAGTTGTAAGTTGTTATCAAATCAAGCCTTAATGTTACTCTCTAATCATTGGATCAGTCTAGAGCAAATCCTTTGGATTAAGGTTGACCTAACAGTCATCTGTAAATCCTTTAACCAGGTGACATTCCAAGTGAATGATCTAAAGCCCTCTAACAAGGCTCACTCCTAATAGGGTGATTGAAATCCTCTAACAACACCACATTTAACAGTGTGCATTGTAACCTTTAATAAGGTTGGCCTTTCATAAAGCATCACTTTAGAAGAGTGAGAATTAGTAGCCTATTATTTTTGGTTTTTCCTAAATTAGTTTTTCACGTATAATTATTGTGTCAAATGTGTTATTGAATATGTTATGTTTCATGCTTACATTTTTGCAAAGTTTATTTGACAATAACCTACAAGTTTAAGTGATTGTATGATCTAATGGATGCATGTATAATGAATATGTTATATGGATATGGGTTCACTAAGTTGTGAAAAGTTCTATTTGTACATCTAGACCTTGGATAACTGATTCATCCCCCCTTTTAGTTATTCTAAAGAATTGTAACATTAATTTGGGTTGTGCTGTAGAATGGGAAATATAGTGCAAAAAAGGACTATGAACAAATCACAAACTCTCAAAGATGGGAACAGATAGAGATACCCTCAAATTTGTGTTGGTATTTAGTTTGTCTTCTTAAAGATGACATATTCCTTTGGGTAGCCATACAAAATAAGATCCTTACAATAGATAGGTTTACAAAATGGGTTTTGAAGGCCTACCAAGATGCCCCCTTTGTAAAAATGACTTAGAGACTACTGAACACCTACTATATCAATGTTCTTTCAGAAGATCATGTTGGCACTAGCTTTTTTAGAAACTCAATTGGCTCATTGCTTCTTCAAAAACACTATGGGATCACTTAAAGACCTGGCCCAAAAATGGATACTCTAAGATATATAACAACCTATGGAAATTTTCACCATCTATCTTACTCTGAAAAATTTGGAAAGAGAGGAATATGAGAATATTTTTAAAAAAATAATTGGTAATACCTTCCCTTCTCAACAAAATAGAAGCAAGCATAATAGAAGTTTTGAACAATGACCTAAGAAATTCAAACAACAAAGAAGGAGCCTTCTCAGATTGGGATGCAGAAATGTGGAAAAATTGGTGTAAACTTATCAATCCCCTAATGCTATACACCAAAAAAAGCAAGCTAGATAGAGAAAATTGTAGATGGGAACCTCCACCTATGGAATGTGAAAAATTGAACTTTGACATAGCATTGAGAGGAAATCTTGGAGGGTAAAAGTACAAAGTTGTGTCATCTTTTAGTTTGACTTATCAAAATGACTGAATTTGAGTATTTTTATTAAAAATCAAAATTTTTAAAATATATGATCTAGATAAATTCATTCTAGCTAATTTATATATGGTCTCACACTTTTCCAATTGGAAATTTCTATTAAATGCATGTTTTGTACTAGTTTGTATCCAATTACTAAAGAAATAAAATTATTTCACAAAATTTGTGTTTCAATAACTCCTATTTTTAAGATATATTTTTAATAACATATAAATACCTTTTTTATAGAGCTCAAAGTCAAGAATATTCTCATATAGACTTTATAGTGTTAAATAATTAGATATAGTATATTGTAATTAAAAAATTGTACAAGTACTTTCTTTAACACTCAAAAAGATGTCAGTTTTGATGAAGAAAAAATATTAAATCATATGAAAAAAATCTAAAAAATATATGACATTCTAGAGGAAAGAGTCATCTTCTAGAATGTATATTTTTTCTCCTAGTTAGAATAGATTTGTTTTGAAAAATTTTGTGGGAGATGAAAACTATCAATTTTAGGTGAGTTGAAATTTCAATCATTATAAAAGAGAAAATATAGGTCTAAAGCCAAATTTTATTTTTGATTTTTCTAGATATATATGTTATCTATAACATAGTCTGAGATCAAAGGAAAATAACCTTAATTCCATATAGTTTTGTGGTGGGAAGTAGACCCCTAGTTTTTAGCATTTTTCAGTAGCTAAGAGATTATCTATAAAAATTAGGAAAATATATCAATTTTAAGTCATTGAAGATGAGCAATTATACTTTTGTAACCTTTTCCTTTGCAAAAGACAACATAGGTTTGTGCTTTTATCTTGGAAGGGTGGGTACATGATTATCATCCACTTGATAGATACTTGATATATTAAAAGGGCAAAATATTTAGGGGATTATACAAACAACATGGCAGAAATTGAGGCCCTCTTAGAAGGACTAAGACTTAGTCAAAACTCTAGATTAAAAATATTTATCATAAAGGGGATTCACTATCCTAAATGATTAAGGAGTAGATATACACCCAACTAGAAAATCAACTCAAAACTAGAAGAATATTTATCCCTATTAGATAATTTTGATGAATTTTGGATACAACAAATATATCAAGAAGGTAATAAAATAGTAGATGAACTAGCCAATCTAGGAGCTAACAAGGAAGATATCTGTTAGAAATATTTTGAATAACTTGAAGGGGGGGGGGGGAGATGAATCAATTACTCAAGGTCCATAAGTACCATTTGAACAATTAAACATAAAACACTCACTGTTATGCTTATCTTGTTGTTTCTCGGTCTCAACTATACTAATAAACAAAATTACTATCTCAAACATAAAAAGTTTTGCTAAATATTTAAAACATTCAACACAAATTTGACACTAGGATTTTATGTGTAAACCCAATTTGGGAAAATCACTAGCAACATGTCACCACTTTTTCACTCTTTCGAGTCGGGCTCTATTAGGAGCCAACCCTATTAAAGGTTTACAATACACACTATTAAATGTGACATGGTTAGAGGATTTAATCATCCTATTAGGAGTGGCCTTGATAGAGGACTTTGATAATTCAATTTAGAATGTCACTTTTTTAAAGGATTTGCATAGACTATTAAGTCTTTCAAATGACTATTAGGCCAACCTCTATTAAAAGGATTTCAATACAAACTGTTCACAATTATTAGAAAGAAAATATTAGGGTTTTGATTTGTATGATTACAACTCACTTTGAAAGTTCATATCATTGTTTAGTTGATGTGTTGATTCACTAAAAAGATCTCCACTATCATCTTTATTCTTGATTTTATTGGCAACCCTTCAAGCAATCAATCTTTTCTTCTCAACAAAACTTAAGCCATCTACTCAAATTTTAGTTATCAATATCAACACCATCTATGTAATCAATCTCATTTATCTTTGCATTCACTCTCACACACTTGTGTTCACCCTTGTGAACTTTGATCCACCTTTCTTTATGTGCCTCTTCTTCTCATGCATCATAAGTTCAGCTCTTTACCACTTTAAATAGGCAATTCTTGCTTTACTATTTTCAATGATCACCATAGATCTTAGGGTTTACAATTACATTCAATATGATTCATTGTATCTATCCATTTTCTTAATCATCATCTAGAAACTTCTATAGAATTTTTCTATTAGATTTTTACCTAATCCTCACCTTGAATTTAATAATCCAACTCATCAATCTTATCTTCAACATGGTTAACATCTCCTAAGGAATCAACTGAGCCACCTGGGAATCACAATTTCCTCAAATTCATTCTTAACATAGTTACTCAAAAATCACTAAGTTTTGACACTCGGTCATCACTTAAGCACATGGTCATTGTAAAATGTCTAGCTTGACATTAACTCTTACTCAGTTGATAATGATGCTTTGTCAACACTAGATTTTCTTGACACATACTATGGCTCGATTGACACTAACATCACTCAACATTCCTTAAAATTTTACTCTATTGCTTGGCTTAAGTTATCTTTCTTGATATAAAAAATTACTTTTTCTTATTGACATATAACCAATCAAATATCCATTGTGGCTTCCTTTTTCATAACTCAACCTTTCCTCTAGGTGCTATTTTTAGGAGCAATTTCTCAAATTCTCTTCATCAATCAAATAGATATGACATTTATATTGGATAAAAATATGTCTTATCAATAGATTTGAAATCAAAGACAAAACAATAATTGTTCCAATTGTAAGTTTCCAAAAATCTCCCTCTTTGGCATTGATGACATCTCAATATTAGCAATAGCTCAATATCTCAATGTATGTAACTTGGTTACACTCTAATTCTCTTTACTGATTTTCTCCCTTTGAAGTAATATATCTCCCTCTTGTATACATCTCTCCTTATGTTTATAGATCTTTAGCTCTGATAGTTGTATATCTCCTTCTTTGTATAATCTCCATCTTGTTGACATATCAGTCAAATTTTTTATTAGTGACACACTTATTTAGATTCTGTATAGCTACCAAGCTCATTGAACAGTCTACAGTGCTTTCCATGTAATTTAGTAGCCATTGAGCTCTATAGTTGCTACTAAATTTTGGACTAATCCTAGTGGTTACCAAGTAGATTTAGTCAGTATGAAGTCCAACAGTTCAAACCATGCATTTTAGTATACACTGAGTTTATTAGTGGTTAGTATGGACTGGGCTTCTACATCTATCAAGTGCATGATGATGTCAAGCATTGACAGTAGATGCTAAGTATCAGAACCTCACCAAGTCAGTCTTCAAAATCCAAGTATCTTCATGTAGTCTGACTTTGTAATATTTGTGTTAACTTGTATCATGGCCAATTTTGTAATTTGGATTGGTATATATATGTAATGTATTGTATCATATCCAATGAGTAAGAATGCAATTTTTAAAGCATATGTATTGTACTGTGGATGCAAAAAGTTCAAGTCATGAATACAATAGATAAAGAGAGAATTGTGAAAGCCATAATAGTATAAGGACTAGTAGATACATATCTATCACAAAAAGGTAATCAATACACTAAGGAATCTCTATCAACAAACTCAGTAGCAAATCAGAGATCTACAGCTTCATCCTAATAGGTGAACTAGTCAAAATCCTTTAACAAGGTATACCTAACAGTCTTTTATAAATATCTTTACCGAGTACATACTTTATTGTATGTTTGTAAATCCTCTCACAAGGTGGACCTAGCAATCCTAATTTCTCCTAATAGGGTAGATCATCAAAAGTGATCAATGTAAGCCTTAACAGGCCAACTTTATGCTGTAGTACTAAAGTTTGTGGGTATCATGCCCACCCCAATTTTACTTTCCATTTGGAAGGTTTTTGGGTCACCAAATCTTTGTATTCAAGTTTATGGATGCTTTCATGTTTTAAATTTCTCATGCATGCAATTAGAGTATATGTGATGAATTAAGTGCTAATTGAATTATTGGATTAAGAATTGAAATTGGTAAAGTTTTAGAAGTTACTCATTCACCCCTCCCCTCTCGATAACTTAGTATAGTCTTGAAAATTTTCAAAAATTGGTATCAGAGCTTTGTGGTTCTCAAGAGAAAGTTTAACATCTTGAGAAAAGATCAAGGATATGGAGATATTTAGACTTGGAAAAGCTATTGATAATGAAAAGTTGGATCTGGAAATGACCATTGCCCAACTCAAGAAAGCTAAGGAGCAACTTTCTCAATCCCTGAAAAGAAGAAAGGAACTTGCAAATCAAATGAATGACCATCTTTACATTGAAGAAAGAATTGAAGACTTTCACCCTTCAAGTAGCTCAGATAAAGAAAATGATGCAATCAAAGAACTCCTAGAGAAAAATGGTTCCCTACAAGAAGAAGTAAGAAAGTTGAGAAGAGAACAAGAAATTTAATCAATAAGGTTATGCGAAGTCTTGGAACAAAGAAAAAAGATCAAAGAAGAAATGGATGTAAGAAAAACTTAAATTTAGAACCAATCCCTTTAGCAAGTAGACCTTATTGATCAACTCTCCAATGCAAATGAGGAAATCATTAGCCTAAGATTTGAAAATGAAAGAATACGGAATGACCTAAATTCTGAAAGGCAAATCAATGAAAGAATAAAAAATGATCTGAGATCTAAAAGAAAAATCAATGAAAGATTGAGGAATGATCTAAACTCTAAGAAGAAAATCAATGAGAGAATGATGAAATCTCAAGCAGACATGGATCAACTGAATGAGAAAAGGAAAAGTAGGAATTGGATACAAAGAAGAAGGTGAATCCTCCAAACAAGGTGCTCAAAAGAATCAAAGGCCTACTTGCAATCACTATGGTAAGATAGGTCATACATAAAATAAATGTTGGAGTAATGGAAAAGAAAAATTCAATAGAAAATGCTACAATTGCAATCAACATGGTCACAGGGCTAATGAATGCAAAGAGAAACCAAGATATGAAGGCAATTGTCATAAATGTAAGAAACATGGACACAAGGCATCAGAATGCAAAACAAAGACATTGAATCCTACAAAACAAATTGTGAAAGTAATATTTGGTTGGGACTACAATACCTGGTGTAGATGTCATTACTATGGAGAATTTAGAGACATTGGTAAGAATTGTGTTAAACATCATATGAGGAAAAGAGATACCACTTAAAGATGTTTTATTTGTACAAAACTTGGTCATCTTGCCAAGAATTGTATGAATATTGGTAGAATTGAAGATGAGAAGAATGCAAAGGCTGATAACATTCAAGAGTAGATGAGACAACAATAGATTCCTAAGTCTACCAAGGATACTAGTCTAAGCAATGATGGTCAAGTTACTCAAGAATTGGGTGACTACCATTTCTAATTAAGTTCTCAAGGAAGAACTGGAACCAGGCTATCAAAGAAGATGATTCATCAAATTGCTGGCCTCCCCATGCTAGCCAAAGAAAAAATAATGAAAACCCTAGGTTGGGAAAAGTTTGAGAAGAAAACCTTAGCCAAATAGGATGGTAGAGGTATGAAAATAAGTAGTGTTACAGATGCAGAATTGAAATTTGGAATTCATGTTATTGTGCATAAGATGTACAGTCAAGATGTCTTAACAACATGTCATATGAAGCCATGGATTTGGCATATAAAGTGGTTTAAAAAAACCTATCTTATGACCTTGCCAACCTATTGTTGAGGCAATTCAATAAAAACATGGAAAGTATTAGAACATCAAAGAACAACCTATGAAAATTTAGTTCACTATTAACCTGTCTATTCTTTTATGTTCAAAAGTTCTTCCCTTCTAAAGACACTATAGCTTGGAGAAAAGATGTGCTTGTACTTTACCAAATAATGAATATATTGCAAAAATGGGTGATAACTATGCCAACATCATGGACAACTACTTCGATGGTATCAAAGAGAAAATGAACAATAGGTTCAAAATTTTGAAGAAGTTAGTTGAAGACTACAAGGATGATGTATGCTTCATGGTGGATAGTGACAAGGTATATATCTAGCCAGTTAATCCTAGAGTTGCGTGGTTCAAACCTCTTGGCTATGAGGTGAATATTGATGAGATAAAGGACATCATTGAAGCCCTTTTCAATGAACTTGTTGATCCTAAGGCTCCTTATTTTGGAACTTATGATGATGCAAAGGCCATAATAGAGCTAGAAATAAAGCTCCCATAGGTGGTTAACAAAGGGAAGAGAAGGATAGCCAAATTGAAATCAAGTGCACCTCTCTTGTTAATCGAGGGAAAAGGTGAGGATGTGGAACAAGTAGAGGATGAGGAATAATTTGAGAAAGAAGAACCTTTGAAGAAAAAGGGCAAGGTGATCATCACCAAGCCTATAGTATCATCCACTATAGTCTTCACAAGGAGGTCACGGAAGAAAGGAAGCGACATTGTATTCAACAAACCTCCACCCACCTTCCAGGACAAGTTGAAGCAATTAGAAGAAGGAGTAGGAATAAAAAAATTTAAATCTTTGAAATATGAAATCAAGACTGAGCCAAAGTAGAAGCAAGTTGAAGAACTAGTGCTGAGAAAAATGGGTAAGTGGAAGTACTCACTAGACCAGATCACTTCTCAAGTCTCTAGTGAATCACTAGACAAGATAAAACCAAGATGGGATTTTGCTATGAAAATAGTCAAAGACATACATGCACAAACCTTGAGGCAATTACTAACAAGCATATTAGATGTTGCTCAGTGAAAGAGTCATTAATGAAAAACAAAGAAAAACTAACTCGAAGGTTTAATACTTGTTTGGTTTTGATTAAAGACATTGAGCATGTTCTTAGGAATGATAAAAACACTTGGAAAAATATTTATCATCTTCATAAACCAAGTGAATTTCCAGTTAAAGTAAAGGATGTTGATGAAGAAGAAGATAAGGAGAAAGATGAGGAAGAAAATGTTGAAGAAGTGACTTATTTTGATAATGGAGAAGATGAAGAGGATCAAGGTCTAGAAGCTACCAAGGAAGAAAACCAAGATGATGAGGAGATTGACCTATTCAAGATAGCTATAGTAGTCATTGCCTCACTTCCTCACTCCCTGAGCAAAACATTGACTACATCAAGAATGGAGACAACTTCAACAAGTTTGGTTGTGACTACTACTGATACATCAAATGTCCAATCACTCTTTGCCCCAACTCAACTCAGCATATCATTGATAGAAGTGACTTCCACTTCATCCATCGAGCTATAGACTCCTTCTTCATCTACTAAGTTGAGTTCTTTAGTCTTCACTTCTATAATTTTGACTTCTTTAGTTTTGACTACATTTGTGGTAAGCTCTCCAATTTTGTCTACTTCAATTTTGGATTCTATAATTTTGACTTCATTAGTTTTGGATTCTTCAAGTATTTATGTAAATATTCCATCAGTTATTATAGTATTAGTTTTTACTGCAAGTTCAAGTATGTCTACTATTGTTTCCATTCTGGGTACAAAAGCAATGTGTGCAATGACAGTTGAGCCTAAGGTTCAACCGAGTACAAAATTTTTGGGGAAAGGAAAGGAGATAGAGGAAGACATAGATATAGATGAGGAAATAGTAATTCCCAAATGGGATATTTACAATCTTTCTACAGACCAAATGCACATATTTGGTGAACTCCTACAGAAAAAGGCCAAACAACAAAGATTAAGAGAGGAAAGAGACATAGAGTATAAGATAATTGATGATGCTAGGAATATCTTGACCAAGGCAATAGGAATTAAGGTTGATTCTTCTCAAACTATTTTGTATCAACTAGGAGAAGCAGTCCAAAAATTCAATGAGGACACCAAAGATCAAGATAAGCTTATTGAAAAGGCTGAAAAGAAATTTAACAATAAAGTGCTAGAGCACATTGCTCAACAAATAGCCATTTATCAAGTTAAACTTTCAACAATATTGGTCAATCTTGAGGCATTCTGTTCAAACGTGTCATCACTTTTTGGGAAACTATGTGATGTCACTAAGTATACAAAGGAAGTAGAGGAAATTTTTTCCAAAATTGATATAGATCTTAAAGAAGATCATATTTTTGTCAGACAGGCAAGCTTAATTATTAAGAGAAGAAGCAAGGATTTTCTCAACATTGATTGACATACAAAATATGATCCTCCCAGTCATGGATGCTATGTAGAAACATATTATATATTCAAAAACTTTGATCCATGATAATAACTTATCTATTGCAGATACATGATTGAACTATCATCAAAGGTGCAAATTGCAATTCATACATACAAGGTCTTGCAAGAAAATTGGGATAAAACCTTGGCAATCACCCTCAAGGTACATTTTGAATTCTTATCCCATTTTGGTGTCTCTATGTAAATATGTTAGAATAGATCTTTGGAATTACTGTAAAAAAGGGGAGAAAAGTTACATTGGAGAAATGTTACATGTATATGGGAGAAAATTTATATATTATGAGGAAGCAAGATATGTACATAGAAGAACACATAGTATGGAGGACAAATATGCTATGGTGGAAAGCTTATATAGAAAAAGATGCATAGTATACTATATATACTTACAAAGATCAATTTTGAAAAATCTCAAAAGTATATTGAGCTAGTATCACATGGTGATGAATACAAGGTATTCAATTTTGGGCTAATATGTGTTTTTTCACTAATGCAAAACAGGGAGATTGTTGACATATTAGTCAAGTTTTGTTATTAGTGACACATAATTATTCAGATTCTATATAGCTACTAAGCTCATTGAAAAATCTACAAGGCTTTCCATGTAATTCAGTAGCCACCAAGCTCTACAGTTGCTACCAAGTCTTTTGGACTAATCTTGGTTGTTATCGAGTAGATTCAATCAGTATGAAGTCCAACAGTTCAAACCATGCATTTTAGTATACATCAAGTTTATCAATGTTAGCAAGCATTGTAGTGTCTACTGAGTTCATAGTTCATTTGATGTGAAGCCAATGTTAATTGAACTACTTCATGCTAACCAAGTGATGCAGTGTTTGCCAAGTTGCACAATATCTATTGAGTCACCAGTGTAGACCGAGTTCAAGACTACTTGAAAGTGATCAGTATGGACTGAGCTTCTATGTCTATCAAGTGCATGATGATGCCAAGCATTGATAGTGGATGCTGAGTATCAAAAATTCACCAAGTTAGTCTTTAGAACCCGAGTATCTTCATGTGGGATGACTTTGTAATATTTGTGTTAACTTGTATGATGGATGACTTTGTAATTTTGTAATTTGGATTGGAATATATATGTAATGTATTGTATCATATCCAATGATAAGATTGCGATTGTGTAAGCATATATATTGTAATGTGGATGTGAAAAGTTCAAGTCATGAATATAGTAGATAAAGAGAAAATTGTGAAGGCCATAATAGTATAAGAAGCAACAGAGACATATCTATCATAGAAAGGTGATCGGTACACTAAAAAATCTCTATAAGTAAATCCAGTTGCAAATAAGAGATATATTACTTCATCCTAATAGGTGAACCAATCAAAATCCTTTAACAAGGTAGACCTAATAGTATTTTATAAATCTCTTTACCAAGTACATAATTCATTGTGTGTTTGTAAATCCTCTTACAAGGTGCACCTAGTAGTCCTAATTGCTCCTAACAGCGCAAATCATCAAAAGTGATTAATGTAAGCCTTAACAAGCCAACTTTATGCTGTAGTACTAAAGTTTGTGGGTATCATCCCCACCCCAATTTTACTTTCTATTTGGAAGGTTTCTAGGTCACCAAATCTTTGTGTTCAAGTGTTATGGATGCTTTCATGTTTTTAGTTTCTCATGCATGCAATTAGATCGGATGTGATGAATTAAGTACTAATTAAATTATTGGATTAAGAATTGAAATTGGTAAAGTTTTAAAAGTTCTTGATTCACCCCTCCCCTCCTAGTAACTTAGCATAGTCTTGAATATTTTCAACACCTCTTTGGTGTATGTCTCCATCTTTATCTATTTCTCTATATATTCTCCCTCTTTGACAACAATGACAAATACATTTAGCTTTTTGAGCTTCAAATACATCTATATTATGTAGATTTTTCATTTTTGGCTAATTTTTTTCATCTATTCATGACTAATTTGTTACACTATACTTGACTATCTACCTTAGGCATTTCCCAAAGTAGAGTTCTATTGCATTAATGTGTAAGATATTCTAATTAGCACATTTGATGCAATACAACTTGTCTCCTTAAGTGGCTTTTTCTAGGGTAATTACCCCTAATTTACCTCTAAGATATTCATAAGCTTCTTTAGGTAAGGCTTTAGTAAATATGTCAGCAATTTGGTCTTTGGTGTGCACATATTCTAATTTTACTTGTTTGTCTTGAACTAGTTCCCTCAAGTAGTGATACTTGATAGCAATGTGTTGTCTCTTAGTGTGCATCAATGGAGTATTTGTAATGTTATTAGCACTTGTGTTATCAGAATAGATAACCACTGGATCTATATTTTCTTCTTTTATACCTTAGAAAATGAAGATGAAGGAATAATAGTTGTACTTAGAAAATTGTCTAAGTATCATATAGCTTATCTGGTAGAACAAATAGAGTTTTGATTAGAGAGCTTCACAAGTGTATGATGAACATGTGAAAATTAATAGATATCTAACATCATGATGATGATGTATGCAAGTACATAGGATTGTACAAACTATATAGATAGAGTTATGGATAGATGATAAGTTACAACCATACACATGCAAAATATGGTATAATTGAGAAATGAGCATTTTGGGTTAAGGAATTATTATTTTTATGAAATAATTACTTATCTAATTAGGGACAACATCCTATATATTAACCCTAAGCCAAAAAGTTAAATTTAATATTTTGTAAATTGTATAAAGACATGAAGATTGACTCGGTAGATGATTATAAATCAGCAAAGTATACAGGAAAGATTGTGAATGCAAAGTTTTGTAAAGTATGTATGTATTATGTGATATGAAAAATATGATTTTTGATTAGAGTAATAAAAATTTTGTGAGCATCAAAGATAGTATGCCATATTGAAGATGTCAAAAAAAGTGAAAAGAGGTTTTTGTATCTATGTCTTCGTATCAAAGGAACTACATTGTATATTGCATGTTTGGGTAGTGGGTTCATCTTGTATACATTTTGTATTTTTATATGACAACTTCTAATAGGTTTGAGGCTTCTAAAAAGCCATAATTCCTCTAACAAGGACTAAGACACTATATATATGTAATAGACTCATTACATAGTCAATATCTTTCACAAGATACTTTTGTTAAGTGAATCATTTTGTGGGTACCATCCCCACTGGGGATTTCCCTTGGCTAGGGTTTCCCTAGTTAACAAAGTATGGTGTTATGAGTCCTTTTATTGCATGGTTATGTTTACTATTTGATATAGTTAGTTTTCTTTCATATACAAGTTATAAGATTATTAATAATATCTAGTTTTCGGCTAAATTTTGTAAAATGTTGACTCATCCCCCTCTTAGTATTTCCCATTTATAACATATGTCAAACAAAGAATGAGTAGGTTGAGTCACTACTAATGTGACATGATATTAGGACAATATGAAAACATGATGTAACATACATTTATGTTTGGATGTTTTCAGATTTGAAGAAAAAAATCTACACATAGGCTCAAACAAAGATTGGAATGCCTACCAATCTAGGTACCTACACATAATTAGTCATAGGTGTAATGTGAATGGATAATGAATGATACTCAAAATTTGAACACATCATTTTTTAGTGGGATTTTTGAATGGCATTTTTGGCACCCAAACATTGGGGAGTGTATGTAGCTTGTACATGTTGTTTAAAGTTATTCAAGTCTTAAGTGAGAGAGAGGGACAATATAGTTGTAGAGAATAAAGATGAGAAACAGATATGTAGCTAGAGATAATGGAAACAATAAGTAGGAGTGATGTAGGGATGGTTAGAAAATTAAAGAATTAGGACCAAATATACACCTAATTGTCCAAACACCTTCTGAGTAAATATAATGGAAGAAAATAATAGAAAATAATACCAACAAGAGAAGAAAAAACAAATGTCTTTATTGATTCATTGAATTATCTAAGAACATGCTTGATTGTGAGGCCTTCTAGGTTACATCTAATAAAAGATCAGATACACACCAAAGTGTATCCAACATAATAAGACTATGATTAGATATCCAGACTCTTGCTTGCTAACTTCTATGATTCTTCTATTTGATCTTTTGTGTCCTACCCTCTAATCCTAAACTAGACTTGCTACATATGCTTGGCAAGTAATGGCTTACAAAATATTCTAGATCTTTACATAAGATGTTGTAAACTTCATAATAGTTTGTACAAATCCTAATCCATGTTTCTTACATTAAATTCATGATTCAAATTAAATAAACAAGTCATTTCATAATATGAGCCAATCTCAGACAAACTCAGTCAAAGAAGGAACCGAGCATCAACAAACCAGTGAGCTCACTCAACACATGAAGAAACTTGGCACAATAGAACTTGGCCAAAATATGACACTCAACCACTACTACACTTGGAAATTACTACTCTCAACCAATACTAAAAATTGATAGCAACTGCAACTCTAAAATAATTGACATAATGCACAAAGATGAGCAGGATATCAAAGAAACCATGGATGCTCCTAGATCAAACAACCAAGGATGAAAGAAATGATTCTTTTGAATCATTAAGATGTCACAACTTGAGTTGAATTCAACTTAGATTGAGAAATACATGTAGAATCTTTCACTATTCTATTCTTCCACTTCACAAAATATTCATAGTAATCTTTTCCTCTTGTGCTCTTACCAATTCTCTAATCCAATATTTGTTCCATATCTTCCATTTTCTTTTTAGGATAATCATCTGGTACAAAAAATTATTATTTGACTCATGATAATTATACAAATCAACAACATTGAATATAGGAGATATATCCATGTCATCAGGTGACTCAACTTCATATGCATTACCATTGTCAAACTTTCCCAAAATTCTACAAGAAACAAACTTCTTCATTTTTAGTTTACTATACGTTCTAATAGGAAATCTACCTTTCCTCAAATGAACCATCACCTCATCTCCAACTTTAAAAACATGATGTCTTCCAGATTGGTACATGTTCTCCTCATACTTATGATTACTTTGTTCCAACTTTGACTTTACTTCCTTGTGAAAATATTTCATATGATAAGAAATTCTTCCCCTTCAACACTTCTGTTCTCTTCACCAACAACATCCCTCAAATATGATATACCTCTAGGCTCAACACTCCTATTCATAGAATTATTATATGAAAACTCATCATATGCCAATACCATATTCAAACTACTTGGCTTATCTCTAACCAAACATCTCAACAAATTACTAAGCTTCTATTTTCAACCTCTATCTATCCATATATCTATGGATGGAATGTAAAACTAAACTTCAACTTAGTACCCATCTTCTTCCATAGAGCCCTCTAGAAATATCCAACAAACTTGCTATCTCTGTCAAAGATAATACTTCTTGGTAATCCATGCAATCTAACAATCTCTTTGAAGAAAAGCTCTACAACATGCACTACATCATATGTCTTCTTACATGGTATGAAATGTGTCATTTTAAAAATCTATCCACAATAATAAATATGGAATCATACCTTCTTTTTGTCTTAGGTAATCCAAAAAAAAAATCCATATTAATGTCACTCCAATGTTTCTTAGGAACATAAATAGGTGTATATATTCAAGTATTATGACTTGCTCCTTTTGAAACTTAACAAATTCCACAACTATTCATAAAATTCTAAACATCCTTATTCATATGTGGTCAATAATACTTGTCTTTAAGAAAACTCAATGTCTTATCAAGACCAAAATGTCCAACTAATCCACCATAATACTTTTCCTTAATCAATTTAACTATTGTAGAACTTCTTGGTATACACAAGTAAATCCATTTGAACAACATACCATCTTGAATGAAATATTCAACACACTTACTCAGTTGATCTAATAGATTCAGTAATCTACACTCTTACCATACCTTATAAAAATTAGGGGCAACATCAAATAACTCCATCTCATCAAAACCAAGAACTTCAACCTTCATCTTGGTCAATAAACAACATCTTCTGCTCAATGCATTTGCAACTTAGTTAGTTACTCCACTTTTATGCTTGATCACAAATGTGAAACTCTACATGTACTCAACCTATTTCATATTTCTCTAATTCAAATTATGTCAACTTTCCAAGTATTGTAAAGCTTTATGATTAATATACAACACAAACTCCTTAGCAATTAAATAATGTTTCCACTTCATGATTCATTTGGAATGAAGGACTTGGACTTCAAGAAGTGAGGAAGAAAATCTCCATAATGTATGAATCTAAATAAACCTACTTGTTATTATTGTGGTAAAGTAAAACATACTTTACCACAAGTTAGGAAAAGTGAGAAAAATCAAAACAATGTTAACTAGAATCCCTACTTACTAGATGTACTGCCTACCACTTCCTAATGGACGAAAAAAGATAATTGGATAAAAAAAGAAGGAAAAGACATTAATTATATTTTCTCCTCAACATTAAAACTCTTCTAAATATAATTAAAAATATTTTTATTTTAAATATTCTATAAAGATAAGACATTAATTTAGAAATTTAAAACACTATCTATCTCTATTTACCTTTTTGTTATGTCGAGAAGCAAGAGCACTTCCCTTTGTAAAATGATGAAATTTCACTATTACAACAACCTTCAAAAGAGGGCTCTTTGATTTAATGAAATACATTAAGGCTTATCTCACAAAGAAAATATTAGAGCACCTTGGAGAGCCTTTACTCATCATAATTTTTCCTGTATTACTTTGGGTATGCATCGAATATAATCAATGTCTACTTAACCACCTTGTTATTTTATTGATATGTATTGGTGTGAAAAAAGTATTTACTTATTAAATTTACTTAAGTTTACTTAGGTTAATTCATTATTTTATTATTTATTTAGGTGAGACACTTAGGAGTTTGTGTACTCTCATAGAAGTGTGCAACTCTAATTATGCACATGGTGTCTACAACATGGGAGTTTGCATCATTCACTAAGTTGCCATGTTGAAAACATAGTTATACACACTCCTAATTTAGCACATGTTGTCTACACCACTGATTTGCATGCTACACCATTATAGGCTTATCCTCACATCATTGCACTTAATTTCATGCTTAATATAGGATAATCCATATCTAGTGGACATGTGCCTAGTTGTATGACTTATCATGATGCTAACTTCTATGCATTCTAGAAGCTCTCTTGAGGCCTTTATATATAGGCACTCCTAGTGTACTCTCAAGCTGGCATATTGAATGAATATCATCATTCTAACCATATTTTCTCTATTTTGGTCTACTTTGTGCTTGTGTTTGAGTTCCTTGGTCTTGGTTGAATTCTGGCCTAAGACAAATTCTTACATGGTATCAAAGCTGAGGGAGATTCTCTACACATAGCCATTCGAGACCGTTCATGCTTCAACACCTTGACCTAAATTTAGAGGATTTGTAGAAATTGGGAGTGTCTAGAGCTAGATCTAACCTCACTATTGCATTTGAAGCATCAATTTGGTGAAGATCGACTATAAATTTGCCTATGCTAGGTGAAAGTTGATTGTGAGGATTTTTTTTACAAATCAAAACTTGGAGGCCCCGATTTTTAGTTAGGGTATGATCATGTTTAGATCTAAATTATTTTAATTCTTTGGTTTTTTTTGAATATTTTTGCCTAGTTGGGCATTTAGAAAGAGAAATTTTTTTAGTCGAACTAAGCAGTGACACCTTGACTTAGCTCTATAATTTTGGTATAGTGGAATTTTAGATTTATTTATTTGTAGGGTTTAATAGCTTGCAGGAACTTTTACAAATTTGGGCTGTACACCTCTATAAAATCTGGCCATTTCATTAGATCGAGCCCTATCCACATCCACCAATGAAATTTGGCATATATTTTGGCATCCATATCCACCAAAATATTGTGACATCACAACCTAAAACTGGCAATAGGACTAGCCAAGCTCACATTCTGGCAGCTCCATTTACACAACTGGGAGAAGCTTATTTGTTTGAACAATTGTGCAGTGTGTTTTTTATACTATTCTCCCACCGCTCACCCCATGCATGTGGGACTAATCTGTAGGAACCCAATAAATTCTTTTTACTGGTGACAACTCTACAAATAATCTAGTGTTGGCATTTGTAATATTCGGTGATAGTTGGAAAGCACTCCAAAAATCTCAAAATTTGACAGTAGGAGGAATCTGACCTGAAATAATCGAAAACTAGGGAGTTCTTTAAAATCTTGGCACCCACTACATCTTATGCACATGATACACAAGCCTATGACACATGGCATGAACCCATTCATCCATGTGGGTAATGCCAACTGTGCACATGTCATCTACTAAATAAGCATTCCAATCAGCTCTTGTGACACGTTAGCCAATCTAACTATTCAGTTGAGTCAACACCAACATGTTGCCAAGTCATTCTTTTCCCAGTTAGAAAATTTTCTTACGTGGAAGACCACATTAGCCATCTGTATGCCTATGTCAATAGGAGACGTAATCCATCTATACAATTTCGTACAGCTGATATCATCATAGGCTAAGGGGATGCTAACATCATCCTTTCAATGGCTTGAAATTGTTGACCATCTAACCATCATACCTGGCCAAATTAAAACTACCACAATGGCTATATGACCATCAAATTTAACCCCATCATTCACTGATGCAACCCCCCTCTAGATTGATTTTTGATTTTGCAGTCTAACTTCGAGAGGCCATAACTTGGACATCCAGACTCCAAATTAGGTGCAATTTTTTAAAAATTGGATAGAATTTCCTAAAAATTTTAGTTGTGCAACTCTTTTCTAGTTTTGGTGCACAAATTGTTTAGAAATTTTATTTTTTGGTGACTATACTTGCATAATCCTACATTTTGCAAATTCAAACACTCCATACAAGAACATCTGGAGTTGAAAATAGGTTCTATTTTTTTTGAAAGTGTGTTATTTTTCATCTACTTTCCAAGTTTGATATTATATTGTAGGGTTGTATGGATAAAAGTGTCACTTTTAGTAATAGGGCCTTTCTTTGCTTTGTAATGCTTCATAATTGTAGCACATTGTAAAGTTCCAGATTTGTAATTTATATATAAGTTGAAACAAGAAAAATTAGAAGTCCATGAAGGCAAAAATTGGCAAGTGGCCCATCATAATTGTGCTACTAATAAAGTGCCCAAAGCATCTATTTTGGGGGGGGGGGGGGGGGGGGTGTTCTTGGTGTTGTGTTCTCTCTTTTCTACACTTTTCTTTCATTTTTTGCAATATAGGCAACTTTAAGTTTCCTAAATTAACTTGTCATAAGTATGCTACATGGTCCATAAAATTGTGGTATTACTTAATGCATAATGGAGTTTCACAATATGTAGATGGTACTCTTCCTAAACTAGCAAGTGATAAAGTTTCAGATAGTGATATTTCAGCATGGGTAGCAATGGATAGGAAAGCCCTAGGTGATATATGTTTGGGGGTTGATGATAAGATTATGTATCAAATCAAGAAGTGTTCTACATCCAAGGAAGCTTGGGATAACTTTGAAAACCTTTATGGTAAAGTGTCTGAAGAGGATGTGTTCAAAATTGAAGATAAGCTTGTCTCCTTAGATCCTAAGTCATATGACTCAATACATGATTTCATTATCGAGGTGAATGAACTAAGGATGAAGCTTTCTAATTGTGGGATTTCTATCAAAGATGATAGACTAATCTATCTCATTCATAACAAGCTACCATCAGAATATTCCACATTTCTATCTTCTTTTAACACCTCAAAAACTACCTTAGGGTTTGCCCATAAGAAAGTCACTTTTGATGAATATGCTAAACTATTGGATGATGAAGAAAAGAAGTTGAAATCAATGGGGATTCCCAAATAACCTCAGTCTAAATCATTGGTGGCCAAAAATGAGGGTTCTCAAAATTTAGCTAGAAAATCTTGGTAGCCAACAATGAGGGTTCTCAAAATTCAGCTAGAAAATCTTCAAATAAAGGAAAGGGTAAGAAGAAATGGAAGAAAAAATTAGAGGATGCAAAAAAGAAAAGATCACAATCCAATCAACAAGGAAAGTCTTCCTTTAATTCCAACAATAAGGGGGACAACAATAAGGAGAAGAAGAAGTGCACTTATTGCAAGAAATTGAGTCATGAAGAGCATGAGTATTATCTTAAGAAGATTGCTGAATTGTCCAACATCATGAAGAAACATAATGTTCCATTGCCTAATGCTTACAAGGAGAAAGGGTCTTCTTTAGATTCCAAGGGAAAAGGGAAAGCATTCATGGCAAATGCAAAATCTTCAAAGGAATGGATATTTGACTTAGATGCCTCATATCATATGGGTTCTTCAAAGGAGGATTTTTCTTCAATGAAGTAGTCCAAGGTACCACACATCTTCATGGGGAATGATAGCAAAATGGAAGTTGAAGGAAAAGGAAAAGTGGAGATGGAAAATGGAGAATTTCAAGATGTTCTCTATCTTCCAAAACTAAGTTCAAATCTCCTATCAATCTACCAAATCACTCACCTCAGAGATGGAAATAGAGTTGAGTTCCTTCCAGACTCAGTACAAGTATATAGTCTTAAAGATGACTCATTGGTTGCACTGGGGAAAGTGAATCATAAAAAAAGGTTGTACTCTTTCTCCCTTTTTTTCCCAAGTTTCCTTCAAAGGCCTTGTTATCTCAGTCAAATTCAAACATGCAATTATGGCATGAGCGGTATGGTCATCTTGACTTTCATTACCTTCAAAAACTTTGTAGAAACTATATGGTCAAAGGTCTACCTCAAATCAACTTTTCTAAGGTTGAATGTTCAATGGATTCAATGGATATGCATCTAGAGGGGAAGTTACAAAGAGGGTAGTCTTCAAGAGCACCAAGTGTTCTATAGATGGTTCACATGGTATTAGCAGGTCCTTTTGCATTCAACTAGGGTCACTATATACTTACCTTTGTTGATGACTTTTCAAGGTTCACTTGGGTCTACTTTCTTCATAACAAGAATGAAGTGTTTGACAAGTTTCTAGCCTTCAAGACTCATGTAGAATGAAAATCTAGAAAGGCCATCAAAGTACTCTGAATGGACAATGGAAGCATGTATGTGAATAGAAGACTAAAAGATTTTTGTAGACTTGAAGGCATTGATCTTTAGACTCCACGAGCATTTAGTTCACATAAGATAGATGTTGCAGCTTTGAGGATCTACACTCTTAAGTCTATAGAAAGTTGCATGATCCATGCCAAGTCTCTAGATCCATCATTAGAAGTCAAAGCAATCTCTAGTGCCACTCACATTCTTAACATGTCTCCTCATCCAGTCTTAGATGGAAAAAATCCTTTTGAGGCATGGGGCAAAAAACCTATTATGACACACTTTAGAGTCTTTGGTTGTCCTGCATGGGCAAATAGATCTTCCAGGGGTCACAAGGCACAATCATCTTGGCCTTGTACCTTCATTGACTTCTAGATCCTAAGACACATCAGATATTTGTGGAGAAGGATGTACATTTTGAGGAAAGTTCACCTTGTTTGTCCTCTACTCCTCTCTGCACATCATATTGAGTGGAAACTGATAATGACACTAGTGATAGTGCTTTAAGTGATTCAAATAAATGGAGTTCTATCAATAGTTATAGTGAGAGATCACTTCATCAATTTAGTCCACATGCATACATAGCCACAGTGATAGGTCTAGAACAATAGGGTACATCTAGTCTTCCAGGTATAGGTTTAGTAATAGATTTGGTGGACAACATTGATGATCTACCTCTTCTTCTTGATGCAAAAGTACCTTCTTTAGTTGTCACGAGGGTTCCATCCAAATCTCTTGCTCATTCTCTACATGATCGATCCTCCCAGGTTGAAGTGATTGTGGATACTTATGATCAGCAGTTGCAGTAGGGTTCTTCATTAATTGTAGAGATAGACAGTTCTTTGAGATAGGTTCTTCAGTTAGATGAGTAGGTTTCAAAGACATCACTTATCCATGGGATTCTTTCCATACATAGTAGAAGCATCTCATTTATACCTTTGGCATTGTTTCTTCTGAAGTAGAGGAACACCATTTTGTAGTCTTGGATCAACTTCTTCATGGGAGCAGTCACTGTTTGACATTCTTCTTTAAGGGGGGGAGCCTATCCTATCTCTCTTCCTCGTCTCATCATTCTCTTATGTATATATTGGATGTATGTCATAATGGGGGGGTCTTGATTACTCCATCCATCCATGCATCCCTATTTATCTCTCTTTTTGGGGGAGGGTTTTTCCCATGAGGTTTTCCCTCTTTCTCCACTTTATGAGAGATTGGTAATCATTATGTACATGGGTACCTAACATGGCCTAGTAGCCAGGACCCATTCTGTATATCATCCTAGATATCATAAGCTAAAGGACATTCCCCTATGTTGCACTTAAGGGGGGGGTTTTGGTGTAAATAAGTATTTACATATTACACTTACTTAAGTTTACTTAGGTTAATGCATTATTTTGCATTATTTTATTATTTATTTAGGTGAGACACTTAGAAGTTTGTGTACTCTCATAGAAATGCACAACTCTAATTATGCACATAGTGTCTACAACATGGGAGTTCACATCATTCACTAAGTTGTCATGTTGACAACATAGTTATCTACACTTCTAATTTAGAACATGTTGTCTACACCATTGATTTGCATGCTACACCATTGTAGGCTTATCCTCACATCATTGCACTTAATTTTGTACTTAATGGAGATAACCCATATCTAATGGACATGTGCCTAGTTGTATGACTTATCATGATGCTGACTTGTATGCATTCTAGAATCTCTCCTGAGGCCTTTATATGTAGGCCCTTCTAGTGTACTCTTAAGCTGGCATATTGAATGAATATTGTCATTCTAATCATACTCTCTCTATTTTGGTCTACTGTGTGCTTGTGTTTGAGTTCCTTGGTCTTGGGTGAATTCTAGCCTAAGAAAAATTCTTACAATATGAATAATATAATGGTTAGTGTTCACATCTATTTTTGTATGTAAAATTCATTGAATTTGTTCTCCCTAAAGCGGCAGCTTTGAGTTCATAGTTATTGAAAACATTTGGGCCCAACTGCATGAAGTTGGGGTGAGAGAGCTTGTTGGAGATTTTTTAGCTTTATATAATTATATTTTTTGATATAAGGAAATAAAATGATGCACCTCAATCCTCATCATCTATGCTCAAATTTTAATCATCATAAAATATTTTATGTATTTATTTAATTCTCTTAAATTGAATTTCATAACCCCTTAAATGTTTGATTGTAGATCACGTGCCCTTATGTTGCATACTCCAAAAATTATTGGGTTTTGACCTAATTTTCCATTTTGGGGGGAATGTCTTGGAGCTCATTTGAAATCCTAAAGATTTGGTTTATATGATCATTTACTATTTTGAATGGAGGGAATATCATCTTCTATGTGATTGACCACCAATATTTTCTAGCATGTGAATTTGAATCATTCAATTTTGGCTATAGGAGAAATCCCTCATGAACAAGATATGGTGAAGCCATCATTGTGCACCACGAGATGACTAAGAAATCTAAAGTATATAACCGTGTGAACAAGTTTAACTAGTCTAATTCATTTAAAACTTTTTTCCATTGGAGAGTATTGACGTGTACTAAAACAATAACAAAAGAAGGAAAAGCGAAAAAAATCCAAATAGTGTTAAATGCAATCCCTACCTACCAATTCCTAATGAAGGAATTTTTTTTGTTACCATAAACTTGAGAAGTATTTTTGGAGTGGAGTTGAAGAGAAGAAAATACAAGCATTAATTAAATGGGACAAAATATGTAGATCCAAAGACAAAGGAGGTTAGGAATACAAAATCTAAGTTGGAAAAGTGAAGCATTAGGGGAAAAATTAGTTTGGAGAATGTATTAGGAGTATGGAAATAAATGGTCTAAAATATTATACTAAAACAACCTAAATAGAGAAGACTCATTATCATTATTCCATGTGAAAACCCACCAAAGGGATAAAACTTGGAATTTCATGATGCAATGTTGACACCTTACAAGAAAACACCTAAATATGGGATATAGGCAATGGTGAGGAGGCTCTTTTTTGGGAAGATTCATGGGATGAATTGTCTTCTCCATATAAATATAACCTCTGTATAGGAATCAAAGATACTCTTACCATAAATTGGTGAGAATTAGTTAGTAACAATAAACACAAAGTAGAAACCAACCAAGTAATGAGTTGAGAATGGAAATCTCTAGAAGATCCTAATCTAACTAAATAAGAAAACTTAGCATATAATAAATTCATAAGACAAATACAAAGCAATCATAAAGAGAGAAAGGATATATTAATTTGGGATATGTCCTGGAAATGTGAAATACAGTGCAAAAAAGGGCTATGAACAAATCACAAACTCTCAAAGATGGGAATAGATAGAGATAGCCTCAAATTTTATTTTGGATCAAGCTTGTCTTCTTAAACCTGGCATATTCCTTTTGGAAGCCATACAAAATAGGATCCTTACAATAAAAAAGTTTTAAAAATGGGGTTTGAAGGTTTTTCAAATGCCCCCTTTGTAAAAATGACTCAAAGACTGCTAAACACCTACTATATCAATGTTTCTTCACAAAATCATGTTGGCACTAGATTTGTCAAAAACTCAATTGGCTTGTTGCTTCTTCAAAATCACTATAGGATAACTTAAAGAGGTGGCCCAAAAATGGATACTCTAAGATATAAAACAATATATGGGAATTTTTACCATCCATCTTACTCTAGGAAATCGGGAAAGAGAGGAATAGGAGAATCTTTTTAAATCAAGAATTGATAATACCTTCTCTTCTCAAAAAAATAGAAGCAAGAATAATAGAAGTTTTAAACAATGACCTAAAACATTAAAATGAAGAAGAAGGATCCTTCTTAGACTAGGATGTAGACATATAGAAAAATTGGTGCAAACTTATCAATCCCTCAATGCTATACACCAAAACAAGAAAGCTAGATGGAAAAAAATGTCGATGGGAGCCTCCACCCATAGAATGGTCAAATTTAACTTTGACAAAGCATGAAGAGAAAATATTGGAAGGGTGGGTATAGAATGTATCATCCACTCAATAGATACTTGATAGATTAAAATGACAAATATTTAGGGGATTATACAAACAACCTAGCAGAAATGGAGGCCATCTTAGAAGGACTAAGACTTAATATGAACTCTAGGTTCAAAAAAATTATCTTAGAGGGGGATTCACTAATTATTCTAAATGATATAGGGAGTAGATATACACCCAACTAGAAACTAAACTCAAAACTAGAAGAATCTTTACCCCTCTTAGATAATTATGATGAACTTCAGATACAACACATATATCGGGAAGGTAATAAAATAGTGGATGAACTAGCCAATCTAGGAGCTAACAGGGAAGATACCCTCCCCTTCATCCTCTAAATTATTTTTATTAGGTCAAAATTATATTAATAATATTATTAGCATTAAGTTTTTACCATCTCTAATTTAGTTCCAATTTTTCATATCTTATGGTATACATAATATAGTTCATAACTAGACTTTACATCATCATTATTATTATTTTCTATATTTTGTTACTTCATGCTAACAATGATCTTGGCCAAGAGTAGTTGTTATTTTTGTAGAATATTCACCACTAAGGGAGAAGGTGGACTTGCTAAGTAATCTTAATAAAGAATAAAGGCATAGGAAAACTTCGAATTTGAATAAAGGAAAAGCATCAAAATAACAATTGATGAATAACTATGCATATACAAAGAAAGGTTTTTTCAAATACAAAAACTAGGAAAATCAAAGTGAAAGATGGATGGAAAGTTGTAAGAAATGAAATTAATTGTAAAAAGGATACATTTTCGATTAGACTAGGGAAACTCAGAAATGCCCCTTTTAACTTTGTACACTATATAGGACCCCTGGTCTTGGGCATGACTAGAGGTTCTATTTCTCCATTATTTCCTACTAGTCCCTATTAACATGGAGATTTTGTAAATTTTATTTCAATATAATCTATATTGATTTGGAATTTTGTTGATTAAAAAAAATTTCCACTAAGAAATATTATGGAGATTAAATAAGTACTGGAGATTTAATTATTTTCTCAAAACCAAAAGGTGTGACCTTTTATAAAGATGACACAAAAGCTTCTAGATTAATTATTCTATTTAAACTATGAATTGTAAATATTTTTGTCTTGGTAGATTTTAGGCTTTAGTTAGGAAAAGATGCAATGATCTGAAGCTTGTTTGCATCCTTTCATCATTTATAAAGGATACCAGGATCATTCACATTGGATATATAGAGATATAGTGAATAAATATTACAAATTATGAGACATTGGATGGATTTTTATTGTAGTATGATTAGGTAATGCAACTTGAACATGAATCAATTGTATTTATTTTCTTTGAATCAATAAAAGATATTTTTCTATCTCAATTTGGGAAATTGGTTTTTCAATACTTGTATACTATATTGTCCTTTTGGATCTAGAACAATTGTTAGTTAGTGTTATGGGTGAAAATGGCACCAACAAAAAATAATGTAAACTAGATTATGCAAGTTAAAAAAATTCACCTTGAGACATTAAATACAAGAGAAAGAGGGGCTTAGCAAGACCCCAAAGAGGAGAAGGGATCCTAATACAAAATCTAAAAGCTCATCAAGGAAGTACAATGGCAAGTTCTCTTTCATGCCATGTTGGAAAATAGATATGACAAGTTTAAATATGAAATACACACAAATATCCCAATAGAGATATGAAATTAAATGTATTCTAAGAAGGAAAATAAGATTTGAAGAAAATATTTGAAAATGTGTAGTAGAAGATTTAATTTGGCTCTAGATCGCATAGATCTAAATTACTTCTAAACTTTTGACCACGGATCTTGGAATAAAATGAAAAAAGGAACAAAATTTAGAAATATGAGATTGAATTACTACATCAACTTGAAAGGACATCCTACAACTAGGTTGATTGAGTCAACAACTCCAAAACTAATGACTCCAAAAAGCTTGTGAACTATAGGTTCTAGATATGTAATTCTTTTCACTCCCACTTGCAAATTTGTATCAATTGTGTGTGTGTGTGTGTGTGTGTGTGTATGTGAGAGTGGCAATAAAGGGGGTTTCCTTAGTCAACCCCTTGTTTTGGTGATTTCTACCTCCATAAATAGTCATTAGGAAAAATATCAATTGTATGTGTGCATGTGCATAACCCTAGATTTGTAGATCTAGAATGTAAAATACTAAGAATAAACTCTATGAGTGAAACCCTAATATGAAAGTGTGCATATATGCAAATGTTTATATGAAGGTGTAAAGAATCAAATCTAAAGAATGATGTAGAAATTATACCAAGCCCCCAAGGCTAAAGTACTCTAACCAAAATAAGAAGAGGCAATTGAGAGGGGAAGGGTGAATTAGTTACTACGAAAAAAAATCCAAGTTTCTTAAGATGTCAACAAAACGTTAAACTAAATCCTTACTAATACTTGGTTAATACTGAATTTTCTATTGTAACTTGGTTAACACTAGGTGATTAGATCTTAAGATAATTAATTTTCTTACCATAAATAAATTAGTTGCATAAAGGAAATAACATGAACACAAGAGACACCCACATTTAATGTGGGAACCTAATTTGGGAAAACCACCAATTACAACTAGTTACTATTTTTCACTCTTTTGAAGTGAGCCCTATTAGGAGCCTGTTGGTGTTTTGAAACATCATGATTTCAAATTACCTTGATGGAAAAAAGATACATGTAGGGGTAGCTACTTCCCATTTTCAACATACCCTTTCAAACACTGGGCCAACTATAATTCTAGACCCTTTTTCTACTTCAGACTCAACAAAACCTAGGCTGGTGGACCTATAGATTCTTTATATGGTACCAATTGTCAAAAACATACACTAAATATAACAAAGTAGATAAAACCCTTAATATTATAATACTTATGCAAATATCCTAGACATGAAATAGCTACTAACATGGCCTAAGAGATTGATAAGCTAAGTGAGGGCAATTCGTTTTAGCTCTTCAACATTAAAGGGAAAGATATTTGATTAATGATGTTGATTTCAGTAAAACATGACATGAACAACATAACACTCTGATCCTATAGCTGATTAGTGCCTTATCTATTGGGAAATTCCACAAACCCCTAACATACATCCATAAAATTCATTAACATATCTCATACATTAGGACTTCCTGATCTATCTATTCACCTTGTGAATTAGAGATCTACATCTTTTTGAACCTCATACTCGACCTATCCCTTCATGAGATCTACAATCCTATGATGATAAATCAAGAATTTACACAAATCCTTGAGTCATAAGCAAAATAAATCAATCATATACAACCAACATATTGCAACTGAGTTTCATAATCTTTGTTTACAAAACAAAAAGATCACCAACAACATGAATGGGAGACAAGATATCAAAATGAAGATTTAACTTGCTATTATAGTTTCATTCATTTATTTGAAACAAATACAATAAGATGCATGAAATTGAAATGTAAAACTGACTAACAGATTAGAACTATCTGTATTCTTATTTCTTGTTGTTCATTAAAAGAAAAATTATTGAAGAAAATGGTATCACAGTAGTGAAATATGTTCAAAACTAGAACCCTGGCCTCACAAATTTGAGAAAACTCAAGATTGGAACCTACATAGTGAAAACTACCAACCCTTACAATGGATGAGAAAGAGAAAGATATAGAAGAAGAATGAAATCCTATATCTAATCTAGAAGTGACATGTGTCCACTTGAATATCCATTCCTTGCTGTTGTAAAGCATCTCTTAACTTTCTACCCATGAAATCTGATTTGGTTTTCATCAACGTTTTGTAACAAACCTAAAATATCTCTTCCTCAATGCTAAAAACCCTTCTATTACTAAAATACCTAAAATGCGTCATGAAATGTTGATAATACCTTGATTCAACTAATTTGGATGTGACAAATTTCACCCATAATTGTATTTTTACTGCCTTTTACATTCACTCAATTCACCATTTCACTTGTAATCAAATTTAAATTGGCCCAACTGAATAAAATTGAAAACTAGGCCCCTGAGACAAATCTTTGCATAACTTAAACCAATAGCCTCCTATGTGAAAACAAACCCAGAGATAGAAAGTTCATTCTCTCCCAATTTCGATGATATATAATATTGCTATACTTACTTACCAGGAATTCCCAAAATCTGAAAAAGAAAAATAGGCTCCTTTTAAGGCTTTGAACTGCATTGGGAAAATATTTGACTTTTCCTAAAGTTTGAACTATGGAATAAATCCAATTTTTTTTAAAGTTGACCTTGCATGTGATTTTTTATGGAAAATAATAAAATATTTATTTTTCTAAATTTTTGAATTTTTTAACATGTTCCACTAAGTCAAACTAGTCTGACTAGCCTTGATACCTAACACCCACCATGTGTCACTATCTCATTGGTCCTCTATTTTGCCATGTGGTAGCGATGTCATCACACCATGTCATTAGTCACCATTTTGCTATCCTACTCAACATCGTGCCATGTCATTATGACATAGAGTCATCATGACATGTGGCACCTTGATCCACGTTAGCATCTGATTGGCAGTGCCACATCACTGGCTTGTCATTGTGCCACATCATCCTGCCAGATCATTGATCACTATCACATAATGAGTCAGTAGGGTGTGACATCATTGTAACATAGTGACATCATGACATGTGGCACCATTTTCCATATTAGCACCTTAGGAAGCATGCCATGTCTGAAAGTCTCCACCACCTATCAATTTTTGATTGGTCCATCTCAGTCTAGCTAGCTCCATATCACTACCATTTGTTGCCTTACAATTTTCTTGAAAATCAATGTCATCAGCTTGACTAGCACATTTTGGTCAAAATTTGGTTTCTTCTATCGCCATCTTGCTGGTTGGGCCCCTTATGCCTAAGCTTGTGCCTCAAATGGCATTGTCTTTAAGACAACATGATGGTGTGTGTTAATGTATTTAAGCATTAGAAAATAACATTGCCTACTCAATATGGGATTAAACTCTTACATATGTCCTTTTTAATGCAAGGTCTCCTTCTTGAATCACACTTGCTTTGCTAACAACTTGAAGATGTAAATATGTGACTCCCTTCCTACTACCTATTTCTCTTCTTGCATGATCCTTAAACCAATAGGGTAGATTAAAGATGATGCCTACCTCTATAAATTCTTTACATGTAGTGGTTTCTTTGCTAAGTGATGGTCCTCCATGATTTTATGTGTTATGGTGCAATCTATATTCCTTACATAGATAACATCTATGGGGGAGTGTCTGGGTTTCTTTCCTGCAACATCTAAAGGTTAAAATGAAATCTTGGAGGCAGGGAATAGTCTTCTTATAGTAAAAATGTGCAATAAAAATTGCATACCCTTTTTAACGCTCTCTCCCCATTTTACTGTAGCTAGCAACTGTAGATCATAAGACCATGGTGAATGAAATATTTCTACATAACAACTAATTATCTGTGCAAATAGGTCTTATGTAACAAAAATTTACATTTACTTTCAGCAACTTCCACTTGGTAATTAGCATCAACTGTAAACCTGTCTTGCAATGTTTGGAACAACATGCACTATTTAAGTTGTAGAAGGCAGTGTCCTTATTGCCACAGATAATAGATCATTGTGCCAAACTACCTATGGGAGACCAAGAAAAGTGCTAAGGTGACTTCATCCACACCTGCACTTTGGAAATATGGAAGGAGCATTACTTCTAGATTGAGGAAAGATGCTTCCACTTGTCTCATACAACTTGGAGAAAAATGCAATCATTAGATTTAAACTTGTATATGTGGCATGAGGGATGCCTATCTAGTGGAATGGTTCACATTCTCCTCAAATTGACAACATTCACCTTTGCATCCTATGGATTCATTCAAAACACATGTCCCTCCATCTTGAGTTAAAAGCCTCTTATACAGTGGTCTCCCTATTTTGTATTGTTGGCCCCTTCTTGCATTTAGTTATAAGTGTTTTTTTTAAAAAATCATTACTGCTCAATTGAATTAGCTAGCATTTGATGAATTTTTACATGTCTTGAAAGGTATACAATGTTCCTTCATTTGTTGTGTCTCACTCAAAAATGGTTTAAGGTCAAAGAAATGTAGTCATCAATTTCGAAAAGCATTCAATCAGTTCAAAAAATATGATCCTTCATTTGATTGAATGGTTCCTAAAAATATTTCAATTCCTTTTGTCATTGCATTAGATATATCTATCATAGCCTTTGATGTTGCCTTAGCTCTAGCAATTGTTACTTCAAGTTTTCCTTGCATTTCCAGTACAGATGAAGTTTTTTTTATTGATTGTCTTGGTTAGCTCACAAATAACCCACATGGGAATTTGAAATAAACCCCCCTTCTAATGATGGAAACTCTCAAAGGAGACTTTGTACATTTTTAGTGAGAAGTATGGATAATATTTGGCTCAACCAACACTTGTCTCTTTCTAATATGATTTGGTCATGAAGAGAGCATTAAAAGACTACACACTATTACTTGGCCTCTTTTATAAATAGTGGTGTTAGACCATTTTAGATTGATTGTCTAATAGCTTATACATGTATTATTGTATAAAACTTATCATTCTCAAATGAATGCTATCCTATCCATATTTCCCTCTTTAAGACTCCTTCAATATGTTTGATTCCATTTTATTTTCGCCTTCTAAATCTTACTTCCTCAATGGAATTAGCTGGCCCCCAAAGTGGGTTCAGATAATTTTTTTTTGAACTCAAACTTCTGCTAACTCAAAATGGCCTACTGAATAATCTAGTACTGATCAAGATCAAAATCAACCACCAAAGAATTAAAACTTACTTAAATTTCAACCTTTTCTAAATTGTCAATTTCATGCTAAAGGGTCCTTTGACTGGCCCTAAAAACTAACCAGAACACCTGACCTGGTTTTGAAATCAGACACATTGATTTTTTGTTTGCATACTCTTGCCTTGTCAAATCTTGTCCCATGATGAATTCTCATTCAAAAGAAATGGACTATCAAATTTTCCTTCTCAGAACTGCTTGCAAGAAAACATGTCAGAAAACAATAAATCACATTCTATTTTGGCTTTGAAAACTAGGAAAACTGACACTAGGGGGCACAAAAGATAGGAATTTGGTTCACTATCATGAGGAAAGTATAGATCTAGGATTTTGGGTCATGAAAAATAATAGGGAAAATTTGGTCAGTAGTCAAAGTGGACTACTCAGAATTGCAGAGTTGGGAACAATGGTCGAAAAGTAGTTTTTGCAAGTGAAATGGACTTGGAAAAGTGTGCAGACGAATTCATCAAGACTTGAAAACTAGAACACTTAAAGAAATTTTAGAGTAGAACACAATGACACAATCCATTTTATCTTACCTATCATATATTTTGATTTATGACATCACGATTAGGGGTACTGACCAATTTGCACTTTATGACACTAGTAAAACTTTGCAAATTACATATGGAATCACATTCAATAACTAATCAAAATGATTCATCAAAAGCTCAAAAGTGAAACATAACAAGTCTCTAACCTCTAAAATTTAACACAAAAGGAATTCTCTAATTTTAGTCAACTGGGTCAAATTTATAACTGGTCATATAGGGCCTCCCAAAATTCTAAACAATTTGCATCAGCACAACAACAATAAATGACCAACTTTGAGGGATTCAAAACACATCAAAATGATTCAAAATCTAAAAAATAGGTTTCTTGGTATGGATGTTAAACACTCCCAAAGTGGTGAGTCATGAAACATTACTGGGCTCAAGATATTCAAATGAAAACATGACCTACTATCATTGTTTGACATAGGCAAAAATGCAAATTTGGACATGGCTCAAAATAGAACTTCACAGAATGACTCAGAATAGAAATTTATCTTCATGGGATGAGTGGATATGTTGAATGCAAGGTGTTAGATACATTAAACACCTCTTAGGCCTTAAATGAATAGTCAGGTACACATGCATTTAAAAAGCATTTAATAGGGCTTGATTTTTTTGAATGGTACTCAAAATCAGGGCTTCAATTTTGAGTACCAATAGAGCCAACCTTGTTAGAGGTTACAAAACACATTGTTAAGTGTGACCCTATTAGAGGATTTAATTCACCTTGTTAGGAGTAGCCTTGTTATAAATATTTAGACACTTCAATCTAGAAATGCCACCTTGTTAGAGGATTTTCTAAATAGTTGTTAGGCTAACTCTGTTAGGAGATTTGATTCACTACTACAATTATTAGAGAGTAACAATGACTTGACTTGATTGATGATACAACTAAATTTTCTGATTCATATCTCTTTTCTAGCTTGATTACTTGATCCTCCTTGATCAGAATGTTCTTTGTAGGTCTATCAACTCGGATACTCTATCCTTTTATAGATATCTTTCCAACTTGATTCCTTAATTCATCTTCTTCAATTCCATATTTTCTCACTTCAATCATCAACTTGACCTTTCATATATATGATTCAACTTGTCAAGTTGGCTTGAATGCTTTTTGATCAAACAATTATCATCCCTTAAGTTGGCTTGTATTAATCGATAAATTTTTCAGACTTATTATGCTGACAGTCAACTAATATAGAATTGAGTACTCAATTAACAAAAAAGATCTAATGTTAATCAGCCCAACTTGGTCAATACTAAGTTCATGCTGACTTTCCTTTGATAATTGACTAAGCTCAGTTGATACAGGCTTCACTTCATTAATCGACTGAGCTCAGTTAGTATTGTCTTTGAACTTGGTAATAACTAAATGCTTAGCATGTATAGGAAACTGTCTTCGACACCTAAGTGAGGTTGGCTATCACTGACTACTCAATAAAGGCTTGAAATTTTGTGTAACATCAAAGACAACATACAATTGAATAATTGTTTTCAACAATCTCCATCTTTGGCATTGATGGCAATACACCATGTCATAATATAAAGGAATTTTAGAGCAAAATAGAAGTAAGGATAATATTGATGGCAATACAACATGTCATAATATAAAGAAAAAAAAAAAAAATAGAAGTAAGGATAATATCCTTAGTTTCATTCTAATTCTCATCCATGAGAACTCCCTCTATCAGTGAGAACTCCTTTTGACATTAGTATCTCCCTCTAGAATGATTTACTATGACTTTTCTAATTTCTTTGAGTGTAATCTCTCCCTTTGACTTACTAATAAAAAATTTCTATGATATGATAAAAAACTCTCTCTTTTTTTGATATCTCATGCCAAAGACAACATACAATAGATTTTCCATGTACCTAATGTACTGATTCATATGCAAACTATTCTGAGAATACTACATCAACTTGACTATCTTCAAATGCTTGGTTGATGCATCACTAATATTTTTTTAGTGAGCTTTAGATAGGGGAATTACCCCTAGCTTACCTCTTAGATACAAAAATGCAACCTTAGGAAATGTTTTGGTGATATGTCTACAATTTGTTCTTTTTTATTCACACATTCCAATTTCACTTCTTTTTCTTGGACTAATTCTCTTGGAAAATTATATTGTATCGTAATGTGCTTTGCATCACTAGATTCTTGGATATGTTAATTGCATTGGTGTTATCACAGAAGCTAACTATTGCATCCTTGATTTATTCCTTCATAGCTAACAACAATTGTCTTAACCAAATAATGTTGGAACAATTGACTATTTCTACAACATATTCTGGTTCTGTTGTAGACTGGGACATGTAATTTTTTTTTCTTGCTTGTCCAAGAGACTAGACTCTTTCCAAGAAAGAATGCTCCACCACTAGTGCTTTTCGTATCATCAATACTTCTTGGCCAATCAGCATTAGTAAAGGATTTTAAATTAAATTTTCCTCTCTTCTTATACCACAAATCATAATCTTCAGTACCTTTTAGATAACTCATAATTCATTGTATTTCCATCATATGGTTTTCCTTTGGATTAGTAGAAAATCTTGCCACAATACCAACTGCTAATACAATACAATCTTGTGTGTACTACATACTGAAATTTTTTCAATCATTGATCTATATGTAGTCTAATTTACCTCTTTGTAATCATTATTTTTGGAACACTTATGTCTAGTAGACATAGGTGTTCCAACTTGTCTAGACTCTTCCATTCCAAATTTGTTCAATATCTCCTTGATGTACTTTGATTGAGTAATGTAGATGCCACCCTTCTTTTGTTGAATTTGTAGGCCAAAAAAGTGTTAGAAATATAAGAGGAGTAACTGAGAGGGGAGGGTTGAATCAGTTACTACAAAAATAAATCCTAGATCTCTTAGATGTTATTACAAAACATAAACTCTATTGAAACTATTATTACTCGATTAACACACAGGCACTCGGTTAAAACTAATGATATAATGTAACTTGGCAAGCACTGTAATAACAACTATTACTTGACAAATACTGAACATGCAGATCTTAAGATATAAAGTATCACTAAACTTAATTAACTTAGTTTCATACACATAAAAGAAATATCATGAACACAAGTGACACCAAGATTTAACATGGAAACCCAATTTGGGAAAAACTACCAATTGCAACTAGTTATTGTTTTCACTCTTTTAAAGTGAGCCATGTTAGGAGCCAACCCTATTAAATCTTACAAAATACATTGCTAGGTGTGACACTATTAGAGGATTTAATCATCATGTTAGGAGTGGCCTTGTTGAGGTCTTTAGACACTTCAATCTAGAAATGCCACCTTGTTAGAGGATTTACAAATAGTTGTTAGGCTAAATTTGTTATGAGATTTGATACACCACCACAATGGTTAGAGAGTAATAATAAAAAAACCTTATTGCTAATGCAACTATATTTCTGATTTTAGATCTCAATTCTGACTCAAATACTTGATCCTTCCTGATCAAATTAATCATTTTCGTGCAACTTAGATATTTTTCTTATCCTTCCAATTCACTTCCTCTAAGCATCTTCTTATCTTCTACACATTCTCTTACACTTTCAATCCTCAACTTGACCTCATACTTATATCAAATACATTGTCAAGTTGTCATTAATACAACTTATAATAATGATTCTTCATCTCTTCTGTCAGAACAATCAAAAAAATCCATTAAACTCAATATTCCAAAACAATAAAATCCTTTATTAGCCAATGAAACTCAGTAGACACTAACTCTAAAATGATTTTTCTATGTTAACCAAGTGAACTTGATTAATAGTACAAGTTTTTAAACTTCCTTTGGTAATTGAGTGAGGTTGGTTAACACTAAACTTCTGTGAACTTCTCTTTGGTGCCCAAGTGAACTTGGTATACATTATCTTCTGAACTTGGTAAACACTGAAATGCTTGATAAACCTATAAAACTATCTTTATTGCCTAAGTGAGCTCAAAATACATTGACTGGTAAAGATATGACATTTTGTGTAACATCAAAGAAAATATACAATTTAACAATTATTTTCAACACAAAGAATTTAATCCCTCCAAACATTGACATTTCAAAATCTTTACTCATTTCTTCAGAAAAATATTTGCATAAGTCATCATGTCTAGTGAATAATATATCATCTACAAAAAATTATGCCAGCAATATCTTCTTTTCAAGTCCTTCCTCAATGATAGGCTATTGTTATTAGTTTTCCTTTGAAAACCAATTCTTACTAGATAACTATGCAATCTTTCATAATAGGCTTTGAGGGTTTGTTTGAAACCATATAAAGCTTTGTGTAATATGAAAACCATGTCCTTTTTGTTAGGATCTATGAAACCTTTAGGTTGCTCAATGTAGAATTCTTCTAGGATTCCATTCAAGAAAGTTGACTTTACATCCATTTGATATACTTTGAATCTTGTATGTGCAACATAAGCAAGTAGTGTTCTAATACATTCTAGTCTTGCAACAGGAGAAAATGTTTCTCCATAATCAATACCTTCTTCTTGAGCATAAACTTTGAATACTAAACTTTCCTTGTTGCTTGATCATTCTCCATTTTCATTCAACTTATTTTTGAATACCCATTTTGTGCCAATTATAGTTTTTTCCTTAGGTCCCAGAACAAGAATCCAAGTTTTGTTTCTTTCAATTTGTTCAATATCTTCATTCATTTCCTCAATCCAACTTTTATTGTCTAATGCATCTTTAATAGTTCTAGATTCAAACTCAGTAAGAAAACATGTACTTTTTAGTTTTTCCCTTGTCATTGTGCCTTCTAACTAATCTCCAATGATTTTCTTAGGTGCATGATGCCTTTTGACATACCTAGCAAGTACAAGTTCCTTCTTTCTAGATTTTGGACTTGATTTACATGGTTGACCATGTTCAAAATGATATTCTAAATCATGCAAAGGTCCCACAATCTATAACTTGGGTCATTTAGACTATGACTTGATCTGCATTGGCTAAAACTTGGGTCCTTTTGACTAAGACTCAGGTCCTTCAGAACATGACTCGGGTTGCACTAGCTACAACCTAGGTTGAATTGGAGACTTAGGGGACTCAGGTGGTGAAGACTATTAATTTACAATTAAATGTTCTTGAATTTTAGGTAAAGTACCAGGTTTCCTTAGACTTGGAATGTCTCTCACTCTTTTATTCTTTCTTATGTTGACCAAGTTATCAAAATTCACATGACACAATCTTTTATTCCATAACCAACTTTCCTCTACTTGTACTAGGAAACATGAAATTTCAGTTAGATCTAGATAGAATAGATTATGTTTTGTTTGATTTCCAATCCCAACTAGATTTCGTTTCCCATCTAGTAGTTTCGCCTTTCCATTCATGAATTCTATCTTGAATCTAATATTGTTTAGCTATGCCACACTAAGTAGATTATGTTTTAGTCCTTCAACCCAGTAAGAATTTCCACATTCGAGTTCATCAGTTAATGCAATGCAACCTTTGCCTTTTACATAATAAGGTTCATCATTTCCAAATCTGACACTCCCACCATCATAGTGTTCCAAGTGCTCAAATTTTTTTTTATCACCATTCATGTGGTTAGAACAAACACTATCTATGATCCATGTGTCATTCTTGCTAATATGATAAATGAGGGTCATCTTATCATTTTCATCATCTAATTAATCTTTAATAGCAATGTAAACCATTTCATCATCATCATCACTACTATTAGAGTCTTTAGCCATGTAACAAGATTTCTTATCTTTGTCCATGTAATCTTTGTAGCTTTTGAAATTTTTATTGCCTTTATACTTTTCATTCTTCTTTTCTTTGTTGCCTTCTTTGTTTGGACACCTTGCAATAATGTGACCAACTTTTTCACAAGAAAAATAGATTAGAAAATTTTTACCTTTGTATTTTACTTTGCCTTTAGGGAATCGTCTTGCATGTAGGGCTTCAATGAATTCAAGGTCATCATAAAAAACATCTTCATCTTCACTATTAGACTTTTTTCTTTTAGATTTTCCACCTTTCTTTTTGAGTGCTAATTTAGCTTGAAATGTAGACTCAATGCTACCAAAGTTAGGAACAATATAGTTATCAAAGTTGTCTAACTCAAAGGTTGTCAACCTTTCCAATAGTGCATCCAAAGTTATATCATTTTTGGGATCACATCTCATTTCTTGAATAACTGAAACTCTAATTGCATAAATAGGAAGAAGAGTTCTAAGTACCTTGCTAACCACTATCCCATCATCAATTTTACCTCCCAAGGCTCTAATTTCACTCACACTTTCTTTGATTCTTTTACTATATTATGCAATATTTTAATCTTCTCTCATCTTCATTTCATCAAAAAGACCTCTTAGACTTGCAACCTTAACTCTCCTCACATTGTCATCTCCTCCATAGATATATTTCAACTTGATCCACATTTCATGAACAATAGGACATCTTTGACTTCATCAAATTCAACATAATTGAGAGTAGAGGCAATACCAGTCATCATTATGTTGTGATTCTTCTTTTCCACAATTTTGTCCATGGTCATAGGTCTAGTAGGTGCCACATACTTTTTCTTTAGATATTTTAGGTTTGTGTCTCCAATGGTTTCCAAATGCAACTTCATGAGTTCATGTCATGATTGGAAGTTATCTCTATTCAACTTAGGAATTTCCCTTTTGTAAGATATCTTGATCTTTAGCTTAGGTCTTTGAAACCTTATTTGCAAGCACCAATAGCTCTAATACCAATTTTTGGAAATGAGGAGTAACTAAGAGGGGAGAGGTGAATCAATTACTATAAAAACTAATCCAAGTCCCTTAAGATGTCAACAAAGCTTTAAACCAAATCCTTATTGATCCTTGGTGAACACTAAATTTTTTGTTGCAACTCAGTTAACACTGGATAATTAGATCTTAAGATATTTAATGTGTTCAATCATAAATAACTTAGTTATAGAAGCATAAAGGAAATAACATGAACACAAGAGACACTAAGATTTAATGAGGAAACCTAATTTGGAAAAACCACCAATTCCAACTAGTTACTATTTTTCACTCTTCTGAAGTGAGCCCTATTAGCAGCCAACCCTGTAAAAGGTTACAAAATATATTGTTAGGTGTGGCCTTGTTAGAGGATTTAATTCACCCTATTAGGAGTGGGCTTATTAGAGGCTTTTAGATACTTCAATCTAGAAATCCCACCTTGTTAGAGGATTTTCTAAATAGTTATTAGGAAAACTTTGTTAAGAGATATGATTCACTATTAAAATTGTTAGAGAGTAACAATGAATTCACCTAATTGTTGATGCAATTGACTTTGTTGATTTAGATATTTTTTCTAGCTTGGTTACTTGATACTCCTTGATCATAATGTTCTCTGTAGCTCTACCAACTCAGATACTCTTTTCTCTTATAGATATCCTTGCAAATTCACTTCCTTAATTCATCTTCTTCAATTCCACATTTTCTCACTTCAATCCTCAACTTTACCTTTCATATATATGATTCACCTTGTCAAGTAATCTTGAATACTCTTTTGATTAAATAATTATCATCCCTTAAGTTGGCTTGTATTAACCAATAAATTTATCAGACTTAATATGTTGATAGTTGGCTAATATAGAATTGAGTACTTGGTTAACACATAAGTTCTAATGTTAACCAACCCAACTTAGTCAATACTAACTTCATATTGACTTTCCTTTGATAATTGATGGATCTTGATCAATACAAACTTCTCTTCATTAACTGATTGAGCTTGGTCAATACTGTCTCTAGACTTGGTTATAACTGAATGCTCAACATATACAAGAAACTATCTTTGACACCTGAGTGAGCTCAACTATCATTGATTTCTCAGTAAAGGCTTGATATTTTGTGTAACATCAAAGACAACATGTAATTGAATAATTTTTTTCAACATAACCATCTTCAAGATCCCTTTAAAAATGCATGATTGGTATGTTCACCTCGAATGCTTGAATGAAGAATAATAGGCTTGCTAAGAAATGAAAAATAAGAAATTAGCCTTTGTTTTGACCTTGAAATTTCCCAAAGTCAAACTAGGGTGTCCATGCTTTCTTTCTCCTTGCCCCTCAAATCCTCTTATCATCATGTTATGTTAAAATGAGGGATTGGATCCCTTTTTATAGTGAATTTTTAGAATAATCATGAATTTACACCATCAAGGCCAATCGCTCAAGAAAAATTTTAATGGGAGTGTTAAAAAACTACAAGACCAAAATTATTAGAAGCATAGGGACTAGGTTGACCTAGTCCAAAAGGTTGATCTTCATGGCATCCTTGTCCAAATCTCGAAATAGCAAAGGTTTAGTGATGAAATCTATGCCTTGTACTATCATCCAAAGATCTAATCTAGAGTTTTGAGGTCCTAGAAAGGGATGATCCTTTGAGATTATGTCCTAATTCAATGATTGTGTAAAGGATGTAGGGAAATTAAGGAGGATCAGATAGGTTCTACATCAGTTTCACATAAGATGAAGAAGGGAGAAGATGTGAGATATGTTCTAAAGGTGAAAACATGAAATGCAATCACACTAAAGAGGAGATAATAGATCTTAAATCCAAGTGCATCACATTTAAGATGGTGCAGATAGATAGAACTTCATGAATACTCTTGATTATCATATATTTTCATACTATAATGTGGTATCTATCTAATTGATCTCCTTTAATTAGGGTTAAATTCATTTAAACTAAGGTTTTATGTTCAACCAATTTCTCTATCTAGTAGTTGATGGTGTAGCCAACCATCTCCAAAAGAGTTTGATGATAAGTATGTGCAATTTTGACTCCATTTTCCCAATTTGGATAAAGTGACTTTTCTATTAATTCATTTCAATTGATATAAAATTGCATGTTGGTGTGGTTCTTTACCTTAATCATCTACATATCATTCATCCATTCTCATCCATATTATCAATCATCATTCTATAAATATTCCAAAAACATTCAAGCTTATAATGTTGATTTCTACTTGAGAAGATACTTGCCAATTGAAGAGTATCAACCATAAAGTCTACAAAAGAAAGCCTTAACCTAACTTGAAGGGTTGCAATAAAGGTACACCCACCTATGTATACAAAGACTAATGTGTAGAGATTGAATTATTAAGTTTTATTCTGTAAAGTTGGCCAAGATTATATTGAGATTCCTAGCATCGAGAATACAAGGGTCATATGAATTCAACTAACAATTTTGAGAACCAACACAACACAAGAGTGCAAGTCCCATTTCAATGAAAAGAGGATTGATGGATATTGTTACTGTTGTCAAAAAAGTTTGCACCCTTGTCCAAAGTTTTTACCTAAGGACAACCTTTTGAAACATGTTATAACCTCCAAGCTGTGGGACTTGAACTGTGAGGTTGAGTCTCTGGAGAAGGCTGACTTCCTTTACTATTAGGGTGCACCTAACTACTCTTGGAGAGGAAAAGGGTGAAGGAATGCATAGAAGCAAATCTACCTATTCTAACCTATGGGGGGGTGATGCACCAAAAATAGAGTGTTCAAACCAATCTTTGCCGATACATGCACTATTGAACCATCATGACACCAAAAGATATACACATCCAGTCTTGCTTTAATTTAGAAATCACATGCAGATAAAAAAAAACCCAAATGAATGACACAAGGAAAGAGAGGATTTACTTATAAACCATTCATAGGCCAAAAGAGATACAATCATGCAAGATTGCAGATATCTACGATACACCAATGAGAGGCAAATAGTTCTTGCACTTCACATCAATGGTTGAAGGAGATAAGAATGTCATACAGCCCAGAGGCAAAGGGGATTTATAGTGAAATTTGAGAGCAATATCAAAGAAAATAGAGAAGGGTCAACCACACAACAAAATCTACAAAATTTCCTTTATAGCTTAGGCATAACTGAGATGTTCTCTAACTGAAGCTACTCCACAACCACTGCCATTAAGTCTCTTTAGAGATCTGGAGAAGTTTTGATTTGGGTATAGATTCAAATACAATGAAATCTGATATTTTGTTGAAATAGGGCCTTGATGGAAATGGCACCATTAAATGATTCTAACCAAGTAGATGGATAAAATGAGGTGGTAGAATGTTCTGATGCTATTTACTAGGTTCAACATTCATTCAAGAGTGGTTGGAATTGATCATAAGGATCAAATCTTGTAAGAAAACTTGATTTCCTTCATTTCTAGCTTATGAATCAGCAAATTCAATAGGTCAACTGATTCCTGCAACCAAAATGGGCCACGCAGGCCAATAATTTCATTTCATTTTGTCACCTTGTAAAGTCTCCACGTGGTTCACCACATCCTCTCAATTAACTGAGCCATCTTCCCAACTTAACAACAATGTCACATAACTATCAGCCTTAACTGTTAATGCCTTAGTTGGGCCCATAAGGACACATGTCCTTTAAGTTATTTCCCGCATTGTTTAATTACCTTACATCTTCATAATGTAGGAAAATGCTAATCATTGATCTCTGCAAGATCAACAATCATGAAAGATCTTCATGATACTGCACCTGCCCTTAATACTTTTGGGCCCACGAACCATTCAACATACACCTCAGTATGACCTGGCCCCACCTAGCATCACCTTGTAGCTTATGAAATCAACCTAACCCCACAAAGGCACATGGTAGCAAGGTGCTTGCTCACATTCCTTAACATCCTTGCATCTTTATAATGTGGGGAAGCACCCACTATAGATCTATTTGCATTAGACAGAGGATCTTTCTTTGAGAAGAATGGATGCATGATGTCACTATCAACTATGTGTCATGAAGGGGCTTGCCCACATTACTTAAAACTCATGCACTTTCATATTACGGGCAAGCACCAACCCTTGATCTTTGCTAAATCAATGATCACAACACCTGAACTGTAACTTCTATTCCTTTGGGCCCACGAGGACATGTGGCAATCTAGCACTTGGCCGCATGGTCAGGAAGTCTGACAAAACAAAAAATGCGAGAAAGTTCCAACCAATCAAATTTCTAGCTTACCTAGTAGCTTCCCAACTTGTAGTCCACAAGAAGAACATGGACCCACTTGCCATGAATCGCGATGACGCTTCCCTGCATTATGTAAAGATCGCTTGTTTTGAGAAAATGGGAAAGCACCCACCGTAGATCTATGCAAGATCTAACAATGCAAAAAGTTGTGGGCTAGGGGAAAAAAATTTAAGAAAATAGGAAATACCATAAAATCTTTATTTTTTTATCTCTCGTATTTCCAGGGCATTTAACTAATATTAAAGATGGTTAAATACCATTGGGTGGGCTCAAGTATTTGAATTCAAATTTTTGGTGGGAGGCAAAAATAGGTAACAATTACCATTGTAAAAATTATAGAGATAAGGCTAAATACTATATATCTAAGGCATGATCAAACCAATTGGCCCCAAAAAAAAAAAGTCCCACTAGAAGGGATATGTTCTCCATGCAAGTATTTTCAACTTGTAGAAAGCATGGAGATCTTGAAACATATTGCAATTTAAGGAAATATTATAGAAATAAAATAGGATCATAGAGAGGAATAATAATAACATGTTGTTATTGTATCAAGATTGGTCATCTTGCTAGAGATTGTAGGGAAATAAATAGGTCCAATGTTCAATACCCTGATAGGAAAGGAAATATAATACAATAAACATAGAGGAAGTCATAATGGACTTCAAAAAAGTTTGGAAAAAGCAAAGTGATGAAGCATAATAAGCTAAACATATAGAGGCTATGAGGTTGCCAATTAGTGGTCAGGCATTTGAGTCAAATTAACCTATCATAGCTTAAGGGGTTGTATGTGTAATGCAAAATGTACACTAGTCCTTGAGTCTAAACTAGCAAGTCACTTGTTGTGATATTAAAGGTAAATAAGTAATGGTTATATTGGAAACTATATAGTGAGACAAGATAATGGTATGAATGTGATCGTTGGCTAGTGGGTACAAGGGTTAATGGGTCAAGATATGCCATTTATTGCAATTTAAACATTCAATAAATGAGGCTATTCCATTAAAGGTAGATGAGAAAGATATGTTAAGAGCATTATCATTTCTCCCAAAAGATGTTATTCTTACATAGAATGTAAATGCATTCTTTAAGGTTAAGATTCAAGAACTAAGTGATACATAACATTTTAAACAAGATGGGAAGTTACATGAAGATGGGTTTTTGAAGACTGAACATATGCACTTTAAGGAAATAACCTTACACTATGTTGTGGATATCTTTATTTTCTTCCATGATAATAAGTTTAGGTTTATGTCAAGTACAGTGCATGATCGGTAAATGTAGCTAGAAAAACCCTATAAAACCATGAAAGAAGTAATTTAAATAATTACTAGCATTGGTTTCACTAGGTTGGAATTAACCACTAGAATAATTTCAGCTAAAAAAGCTATAAACCTAATCAAAGATCATGAAAATGGGAAATCCTATACAATAAGTGACATCATGAGCCTTGAGGTGAGATTCATAGAAATGGTGATTTCCTATCAAGTATAATATTCAAGTTAAGACCATAGTGTGTCAACTAGTGTAGTTTATGGTGTACACCATATAATCCATGATCATTCCACACTTGATGTGAGTAGGTGGCTTTATGGGTAGATGATAAAAATCATAGGTAAAATAAATAAAGACTATAGAAAGCATATTTTGAAATATGGAGTTATCCTTCTATGTATTTTATTTTATTTTAAAAGGGAGTTACCAAGATACATACCCTTCATATGGGAGAAAGAAAAACCCATCATAGCCTAGACCAAAAATTTGTTAGCATGAATGTTGATGGTATTCCTTTGGGGGAGTATCCTAAACATTAGAGAGAGTGTGTACATGCTTGACATGTTGCATTCATGAAATTATTTGTCATTGATGTCAACAAAGGATTATTTTTGTGAAGACTAGTAGAGTAGCAAATAGAGAACAAGGTCATACAAACTACATATTGATAATCAGATCAAGAAAAGTTGAGGATATAATCTACTTAATGTCTTGATCATGTGGAAAAGTGCATGTATAGAGAGTCCAAGACATGCAAAAGATATTCATGATTTATAGAAGATAGTGAATAGATAGTGCCTAATAAGTGGTTTTTGATGATTGATTTGTATCTGTTAACATGGATATAATCATGATGAGCATAGTTAAACTGTGATAGTAGACAACTTGATGATGACATCAATAAGTGTGCAATGTCAACAGTCACAGGTGTGAGAAGTCATAAAGACTATAGCCAACAATGACTTGTAATTATGAAAAGATGAAATATTTTGTATTATCTTAATGAGATCCTATTATAATTAATTGGGAAAGACTTAAGACTAACTCAAGGAATTATTTTGAGGATATGGAATAAAGGAAGGTTATCTTCCTCGTAAAGAATATTATTTTTTGATATGTGAAGTTTGAGTTGTGCAAGTGATATGAAAAGTTGGTAAATGCATGTAAGCGATCCAAGGGATTATTTGGATGTCAAGTTAGTGATCTAGTATTAAGATTAGAAGAAGTTTGGTTTGGTCAAGAGGAAAAAGGAGAAGATGAAGTTATTTCATCTCTATTATTATGCCAAGAATAATACAAAGATCAGTTGGATAGTGAGTTCAGTGATCTTGCCCCTAAAGTTGTTTGGATAGTGGGTCCAACTTATTTCTACAACTCCTAACAAGGTTGGCACAATATAGGGTTGGGACCTCCTCATAGAGATTCAAAGTCTCCTAACACAGACTGATATGTACTGAATGTATTTTATTGGCTCCTAACAAAGACCATCCTCTTATAAGGAACTTTTATATTAGTACATCATTTTGCGGGTACCATCCCCACCAAGTTTTTCCCTCTAATCAAGGGTTTCCCTAGTTAACATATCTAGTGTTATTGTGTATGTATATCTTCTTATGGTTGTTGATTATATTATTCACATGGTTAAGGTTTAATAAGGTGGATAAGTGTTTTAATAGTTGGATAATTAATTCACTCCCACCAATTATCTTTCTGGACTTTACTTTGTAACAATTAGTATCAAAGTTACTCCTTCAAGAAAAAACTTAACAACTTAAAGATATCAATGGAGGGTCACTTAAGAAAAGAAATTCCTAAATTTGATGGAGTTAACTATGACAATTGGAAGGAGAAGATGAAGACTCATTTTCTATGTATGGGTCTGTTGGAAATATAAGAGGAGTAATTGAGAGGGTAGGGGTGAATTGGTTACCACTAAAATAAATCCCAAATCACTTAGATGTCAATAAATCAAACTCTAATTAAATTTTATTCTTTTGTAGCTCAACAAACACACATGCACTCGATTTACACTAGCAAATGATGTGTGTTTGTTGAGCTACAAAAGATACTAACTCAAAATGATTTTCCTATGTTAACTAGGTTAACTAGATTAACATTGCATATTCAAAAAGTTATTTTGGTAATCGAGTGATCTTAGTTAGTACTGGATCCATCCAACATTTCCTTTATTAACCGAGTGAGCTTGGTTAACACTCAACTTCTGCAAACTTTCCTTTGATGACCAAGTGAGGTTGGTTGATACTGACTTCTAAGCTTTAAAAACTCTAGAATGCTTAATAGACATAGGAAACTATCTTCATGACTCGAGTGAGATCAATATACACTGACTAGCAATGATATGACATTTTGTGTAACATCAAAGACAATACACAATTAATTGATTATTTTCAACAATTTCCCTCTTTGGCATTGATGGCAACACAACATATCATAATACAATGAAATTTTTAGAGCAAGAATAAAGTAAGGAACATATCCTTAGTTTCACTTTGATTCTCATCCATGAAAAATCTATCTATTAGTGTGAACTCCCTCTACCTTTAGTTTCTCCCTTTGCTAGCAAAACTCTATCTTCAACATCTTCTTTTGATAGTAAACTTTCCCTCTTTGATATCAGACCAAGTTCTCCTTCTTTGACATCTCTAAACTAATAAAATTTATGTGAGGTATGATAGTAAACTTATCCCTCTTTGACATCTCATGCCAAAGACAATATTCAATGAATATCAATGTACCTCATATACTAATTCATTTGCAATGTGCCCTTGTCAATACTGCATCAACTGATTGATCTTCAACATGCTCTTGTTGATACATCACTAAACTTCATTTAGTGAGCTTCAGATATAGGAATGACTCATAACTTACATCTTAGATACAAAAATGCATCCTTAGGTAATGGCTTAGTGAATATACCTTCAATTTTCTCTTTAGTATTCACATATTCCAATCTAACCTCTTTATCTTGTACTAGTTTTGGTATGTATGACAGGATTCTTAGATATATTAATTACACTAGTGTTATTGTAGAACATAACCATTAGATCCTTGACCTCTATCTTCATACCTACCAATAGTTACTTGAACCAAACAACATCGAAATAATTAACTGTTGCTACCACATATTCTACTTCTATTGTGGACTAAGAAATACAATTCTTCTTCTTTCTTATCCAAGATGCTAGTCTTTTACCAAGAAAGAATGCTCCACCACTTGTACTCTTTCTATCATCAACACTTCCTACCCAATTAGCATCTGTAAATGCTTTCAAATCCAAATTGCCTCCTTTTTTGTACCATATTCCATACTCTTCAGTACCTTTTAAATATCTCATGATTATCTTGATTTCTATCATGTAATTTTATTTGGGATTTGTTGAGAATATTGCCACCATACCAACTACTAATGCAATATCAGGCCTTGTGTGCACTACATATTGAAATATTCCAATTATTGATCTATATGTGGTTTGATCTACCTCTTTGGAATCATCATTTTTGGAAAGCTTATTTTTATCACAAAATCTTGCACCTTTGTCCAAATTTTTTACCTAAGGACAACCTTGTGAAAGATGGAAACAACCTCCAAGTTGTGGGACTTGAACTATGAGGTTGAGTCTCCAGAGAAGGTTGGCTTCCTTTGCTATCAAGATGCACCTAAACTATACTTGGAGGAAAAGGGAGAAGGAAAACATGAAAGCAACCTACCTAATATATTATAAGGAGTGTTCAATCCTATCTCTGCCCATACATGCATAGTTAACTATTATGACACCAAATATGTATAGACTTAAACTCGTTTAATCTATCAATCACATGCAAACCAGAAAACCAACTGAGTGACACAAGGAAGAAGAGATTCACTTTATATCATTCATATGCCCAAAGAGATACAATCATGTAGACTATAGATATTCACAATACATTGAAGAGAGACAAATAAAGCTTGCATAGTACATCAATGACTGAAAGGGATAAGGAAAAATATCATGAATAGCTTAGAGGAAAAAGGGAATTTACAATATGCATGCCAAAACAAACCAAGGAAAATAGAGGAGAATCGACCATTACAAAGAATTGCAACTTTTCTTTTATAGTTCAAGCATAACTAAGATATTTCTAATTGAGAGTTACTCCACAACCACTACATCCAACCACTATTGTAAATCTACAAAATATCTAATCGTGGTACAAATTTGGACATAAAAAATTCACTTATCCACCAAAAAAAGCTCTGAGAGGTCAAGAATAATAGCCATTAATTTTTGAATAAGTAGATGGATCAACACATAGTGATGGAGTGTTCTTTTGCATTTATCAAACTTGGGGAATGATGAAAGTGGTTTAAGGAGATTTAAAAGATTGGATATATCATCAAAGAGTTGCTTCCTTTGTCATTAGTACACCAAATTAGTTGTATCATTGGTCAAATGGAGTCAATCCTTAGGCCTTTCCATGTGGACCAATCATTTTTTATCATTCTACCACTCTATGAAGTCTTTCCATTTTGACTAACTCACACAATCATGGCTTCATCACCTTTCCTTTTGACTAGCATCAAATGCCTATGACCATGTGATCAAACTGTTATCACTGCTACATAGCTTTCTCTTGACATTATTAATTAATTATTGTGACCATGGTAAGAATAAAACCTAACTACACTCGCACCATCACCACTTTGACCTAAAGGTTCATTTCTTAACCTTGCAACTAAGAAAAACAAAGGGAATCATTCAATCACAACTCTAACTATAGTCTTCACTTCAACCATGGAAAATTGTAACATCACCACTTAAACTTGGGTTAGCTCTTACTCTATAATGATTGTACACACACATTAGAATTGCATCATTAGGGCCTCAACCTTAGTAAAACCTTAATCCACTGTAACTAAGTGAAATAGTACAATCACCTCATCGCCACTCAAAATTAGATTAGGTCTTATTTTGTCATGATTGTGCAAACCAAAGGGTGATTTGCATGGTCTTAACTCAAAATATTTCAAAGGCATGACATGAAAAGGTTGCGTAGACTTAGGATAAAAATATGTAGCCAATGTTAAATTATTTCATGAAAACCTTTTAATATTTGAAATTTGAAAACCCTAGATGACAGTTAAGTGGCATATCATTTGAAATTGATTTTCTAGTGATAGTGAATTTTTGGATAACATTTATGGTGACTCAAATGGGATGCAAGATTTCTTGGCATATGATTAGTGACCATTGAAAAATCAATTGGGATATGGAGTTTCTGAACTCTAAAAACCTATTCAAAACTATCACTCTAGAGGAATAACTAATGTGCACCTTGCATTTCTTGGAAAATAGGAAAGAACTAAAAGAAAACTAACTAATTATATACATGAAACAAAAACTATATTAGAAACAAGGCTTGAGGTATATTCCATTAACTAGAATAGGCAAGATTTTACCATCAGGCCTACTTAACTAGAAAGCATTAGCCTTCTTGCAACTGATAATCACATAGGGACCACTCCATAATGCATCAAATTTTGATTGCCTCCCTACTTTTTCTCTATTTGCATCCCATGTTAACACAAGATCACCTTGTCTAATTTTTTTGAACTTAGCCTTCTTATCAAAGCTCTTCTTGGTTTGTTTTTGGTGTGCTTCCAGGGTCTGCATGGCCTAATTTCTCTTCTCCTCCAACTCCATCACTTCTGCTATTCTCACTGCCACAACATCATGCTCAAATAGCTCTAGCTGATGGGCCAACTCAAGAGAAAGAAACTCCAACAAAATAGGAGCCCTAACTTCACTACCATATACTAGCATGAATCGAGAATTTCCTATAGCTCTCTTAGGTGTTATCCTATTAGCCCAAAGGGTAGTTCTCAATTTTTGGTGCCAACACCTTTGATTGTCTTCAATAATCCTCTTAATGATTTTGATCAAATTCTTATTGGAAGACTCAGCCAAACCATTACCTTGGGGGTAGTAATTGGAAGATGTAATTAAATAAATTTCATGATCTATAGCCCATGAACATATCTGAGCTCCTACAAATGACTTTGTTTTATTTGAGATGATAGTGGAAGGAGCACCAAACCTTGTGACAATACCATCTAAGAACTCAAAAACTAAATTCTTAGTAGCATATTTTAATGTAATTGCTTCATTCCACCTAATAAAATAATCTATATCAACTAGAATCCATTTATGACCGAAGCTAGAAGGAAGATTAATAGGATCAATAAAATCTAATCTCCACTGAGCAAAGGGTTTCTAAACTTGGATAGGATGAACTGGAAGGGTGGCAAGCCTTTGCTTACCTAAAAAGAAAACACATTTTTCACATTTTCTAACATACCTATGGCAATCATTGAACAAGGATGACCAGTATTATCCCACCCTCATTATCTTCATAGTAGTTGTTCTTGCTAAAAAGTGACCACCATCAGGACCATCATGAAGCTCCTTAATCACTCTCTCTACTTGATCTACATCTATACATCTCAACAATGCCCCATTGAAGTCCCTCCTAAAGAGAATATCATCAACTATGACATAGAGAATTGACTGCAATCTAAACTATCTTCTTTTAGCTTTATCTAATCCTTGAGGATATCCATTTCTTGACAAGAAGGTCATCATGTCATTTACCCAACTCTTTGGATTCTCATCTCCTACTTCCTATTATTTTTTCAATACCAAGGTAACTTCCTCATTTGATTCTTGAGATGAGACCATCTTCTTTCATAATCCTTTCCCTCTTACCAACTTGGTAATCTAGATGTCCACATCATAATCCATCACTTTAGTGATCCAACCTACCCTTTTGTCATTAATGTCTATGCTCAAAAGGAAGTCTTTCATACTGGCATGAGAAGCACTAGCAAATGGCTCTTATTGTGGGATAGAAGATGTTTAAATTTCTTCAAAGCTGTTATGACTATAAGGGCTTGCTTCTATACATTACTATACTTGTCTTCATACTCCTTAAGCCCTTACTAAAGAAGGTTATGGGCTTCTCTTCATTCTTATCATTCAACTAAGTCAAAAAAATATAAATTTTTGACTCACCACCCAAGGTGTAAAGAATGAAATCCTTCTCAAAATTTGGATTGATGAGAGCAAGGGTTGAGGCTATGGTTGTCTTGATCTCTTCAAAACTTATTTTCCCTTCCTTGGTCCATGAAAAGACCATATTGTTTTTAAGCATAGTTGTAAGAGTTCTTACCATGGTAGCTAACTTAAGAATAAATCTAGTCATAAAATTTATTTTACCAAGAAAACTTTGTAGACCTTTCTTGTGGTTAGAGAGAGAGAGACAGAGAGAGAGAGAGAGAGAGAGAGAGAGAGAGAGAGAGAGAGAGAGAGAGAGAGAATATTGCTTTTGTTCTTTCTGGATCAATAGTCAGACCATCCTTGGATACAATATGTCCTAACAGCTTTCCTTAGTTAATGGAAAAGACACACTTGCTTGGATTCAAGGATACTCCATACTCTCTACTGTAGACACCTAAATTTGATTACACTGCTTTGGTAATCCTATTTAGTTATCTCTAAAGGCATCATTAATCAAATTCCTATTTAATTAGTCCTTTGCCATCCCCTAGCTGATTAATTTAATTAATCATCTATAGTCCTAATTGATAAATCAAATAACCTATTATTTATCAATTAAATCCTTTTCTTCCATCTAATTCCAAAATTCCTATTTATTAAATAAATCTATTCGATAAATAAAGCCCTCAAATCTAATAACCCCATAACTATCCTAAACCCCCTTTTTAGCCTAATCCACCCCATCCACCCATACTAACCAAGCTTAGCTACTAACTCACCCACCCTCATGAATGCCATCCACTTGAAAATCTCTAACATCCGTAATCTAATCCTAAACCCAAGCCTAATCCACCTTCTAAACTTGTCACATTCCCTAAGCAAGCTTAAGACTTTCCTAAGCCAAACAAAGTCAACAATCTCAACTCCCTCCAAAATATCCCAACAACCCAACAATGAATGCTCTTACAAAGGCAATAAAGACTCTTACAAGCTCTTACAAGCCATTATGAAGGGTCTTTATGAAGATATTATCCCTTGAGCCTCCTTTTTTGACTCATCCATCCCCTTGCCTCCATCCACTCACCTTGTGACATGTGTCACTCCCTGATTGGTGCTAAACAAGCACAATCCATGTGCTCTCCTTTAAGTGAATCCTAGCCTTCCATAAGATTTCATCTCTCCTTGCATCTTAACCCTCCATCCCTCAAGCCCTTAGCCTATAAATTGAATCCCCTCCCAAGCCATTTCAACACAACCTTTGAGCTAAAGTTATAATGCCATTTTGAGAGCAAGTTTTACATCAAATCCATTCACCCAAGCCAAAATCCATCAAGAACACCATTGAAGCTAGTTTGAGAAGCCTTGAGCATACATCCCAATCTTTAGACTCATCTACCAAGCAAAGAGCTAAATCCTATTGGGAGAGTCCATTCATTTGGCTCACATTTCCAATTGGGGTTTCCTCTTTAGTCTCTCATTTATGTTATGGTATTTTAGTTTGTAAATGATTTTGATTTCTTAATTTAGTGTTTCTAATATACTAATATAACATATACATCTACATCTTATGAATACTTGTCTAAGATGGCCAAAATGATCTACTACATTCTTTGAATACATAGTGATATCATTAAGGTAGACCAACAAAAACCTTTCAATCATGTTCTTGAAGGCCATGTCCATTTCATTTTAAAATGTGACACCTACATTTGTTAGTCCAAAAGGAATTTTACTATAGGCATAGGTGCCCCATCTGGTGGTGAAAGTAGTCTTATATCTGTCAGCCTCCTTGACTAACACTTGGTTATAACCTAAGAACCCATCCAAGAAAGAGAATCTCTCTAACTACTAACCTTAGAAAATCTCTATTCCATGGAAGGGAGAGCTCAATGGTCCTAGAGGGAGGCTTGGTTGAGATCCCTAAAGTCTACATGTAATCTGATTTCTCCATTCTTCTTCCTAATAGGCACAAGGTTAGCTATCCATGACAAGTGCTTGATAGGAAAAATAGTATTGGCCTCAATCAATTGAAATAGCTCTTTTCTCATTAATGGCTCAACCTTGGGATCTACTAGCCTCTACTTTTTCCTAAAAAGTTTGATAGTATCAACTAAATCTATGGTATGTTTAAACAAACTTGAGTCAAAAATCATTAAACCATCATATGTCCAAGCAAATACATCATCAAATTCTTGACATAGATGAACAAAACTTTTTTGCTCAATTTTAGAACATACCTTCTGCATGTTTATAGTCCTTCTATCATCAACTATAACTAGTATATGATCCTCTTTGTTTGGAACAAGGTTCATGCCTTTATCTCTTGCTTGGTCATCAAGATTGAAGGCACTCTCTAAGGTAATAAGACCCTTGGGAAAATTTTTAGAATTGAGACTGATGATTTGATCCCCATACTAGTTGTGTAGCCTTAACTAATTTTTATTTGAGAACTTTGCTTCATTCTAAAAGAAACTTATAATTTGTGCATTAGATTCAAAGACTTTCCAATTGACATTATTATCATGGATAGCAAGCCTAACCACTACTCTAATATTTGGCTTCTTCTCATCCTCAAGGCTCCTTGCCACATCATAAGATGCACCCACTATTGCAAGTATATCAACATGTCTATTTTCTTTCCTAGGGATGCTTTTAATATTAAATGAATTGAAAATTTCAAGAAAATCCCATACTCTATGTGTATAAGACTTGAGAAAACCATTCTTAGTGATATTTTGAGTTCTCACATGATAGAAAATCAACTCACTATCTCCATATACACTTAAGCCTCAAATTCCTCTTTTTTGAGCAAGTAGGAGACCTTAAATTAATGCCTCATACTCTGATACATTATTAGTACAACTAAATTGAAGTCTAAATGAGAAGTAGTACCTTTCTAGTGCAAGGGAAACCAACATCACACCAGCACCTGATCCATTTTTATTTCTTGATTCATCAAAATGCATGCTCCATATTCCATGTGTATTCTCTTTGTTCTTCATAAGGTTAGGGACAAGAGCATCCTTCTCTAATTTATAATAAGTACCAAGGCTTGTCTCAAGAGTTTTTGATATTGGATCAAATTGATATGAATTAGCCCATTCATTTAAGAGAAAATCAGGTATCTCTACTAGGGAACTAGCAAGTTCATTTATTATTTCATTTTCATCTATCTCTATGATGGGGAAATTCATATTAACAAGATTAGGGGTGTAGGGCTCAATATGATTGAGGGTGAAAGGTTCTACTCTAATCAAAGCTTTAGTCACATATCTTGTTCTAAAAAACATGTATGACTGATTTGAGGATATATAGCCACCTACTTTGGTGGTGAAATCTCTTGAAAGACAAATAGAAAAATGGTGCTTAACTTTAGCAACTGATATATCTTGAATTATTGTGCAACCAAGGCAAGCATGTAGGTCCATCTCAACGTTCCTAAGGATTCGTATAGTCTTGATAGTACTACCATCCAACTACAATACATCCCTAACAATGGGCCCATATTTCATTTCTAAGACATCAACAACACACTAGGCATTATTGAACTGCTAGCCCCTGAATCAATCATGCAATTGTGGACTATCTTATCACCTATAATTAGAGTGACATAAAAGGGAGGAGGTCTGATTTTATTAATTGTTTCTCCTTCTTTCACTAGTTGTACAAGACTTGTGGCACTCTCCATACTAGGTGGTTAATGCTTTGGTTCAATGCTTTCCAATTCCACTGTAGAAACTTCTTTTGCATAGGTATAGTAGCAACAACATCCCACATAGAAATGTTCACATTTTTTTCCTTCATCGATTCTACCACACTGAATGATGCATTAGGTGCTTTGGTGGAAACCTTGGGGGCTACATGTGCAAAAGGTTGAGATGGAATAACTTGAGGACCATTCAAATCTTTCTCGCTATTATTTTGCCTTTTTTTTTTAGAAACATTAGTAGGTTAATTAGCATTGTGTTTATGGTCAACTATCTATACCCAAGGTATTGCATTTAATGTTGAAGCTTGATTTTCTAAAGGAGGTGTAACCTCTTCAACAAATCTTCCTTTTCTCCTAGTATTGTAAGCATAAGAATCCTAGTTTACATTACAATGCTCTTCCACCTAATGGTTCATGAAAAAATAACCACCTTATTGAGTAGCATCAACAAGTTGATTAGCATTATGTTTCTAGGAAACTACTTATTCTGGTGGAGTTAATGCCAAGTAAGATTTTGCCTTCTAACACATGCAATATCCATAGGAGTAGTTACAAAAAGGGCAAAAATCTTGATCTTGAGCAAGACTTTTCTAAGGGATTTAAGCCCTATTTAGGTTGGTGTTTGTAGTTCGGGTTGTTGATAGGTCTATTCTGATTGTGGAGAACATGACTCTAGTTTGGGGATCTATTATGAATGGGACCTTGATACTAGAGATAGGGAGGCTTATTATTTTGAGTTTGTTACCTCTTCATAGTCACCAACTCATTGCTCATTTTTTGCATCATTGCATTGTTGTCCTCCATCTTCCTTTCTTGGTCTTGCAATTTCTCATCCATATTCTGCATTAGTGTTTGCATCATAGACTTAGTCTTGTCAACTCCATTAGAGGATGTGGAGCCTATAAGGACCATAAAAGGGGCTGAGTTGCAAAGGAAGTAGGAATAGGTGCTACAATAGGTTGATGATTGGGCATGTAAGGAAAGAAAGGCATTGGAGGCCTTAGAGCTAACTCCCCTCCTTCTATTTAGATGTTTTCCACTCTTATGGAAATCTCATAAGAATTTGGTAACGTGTCCCCTCCCATAGATTACAAGTGGTAGTAATATCACTATTGAAGGCTCTAAGGTAATACAAGAATGCATTACCAAGGGAGGGCTTTATTGTAGTAGGTATTCTATCCCATGTCTTTTGAAACCTATAGTTAAAATTAGTCATGAATTCATAGGGTTCTCTCTTGATAGTTGTCAGGTACTCTAAACGTGATAGGTAATCACTTTTTTCCTTGAAATGCTTACAAAGGGTTGCTCCTAACCCATCCCAATCAGTTGTAGAGTTATGTGACAAACCTCTATACCATTGCAATGCTTTTCCTTTCAAGGATGAAGATAAAAGCCTAACAACAACACCATCCTCTATAATACCATGTATATTACAGATATTCAAAATTTCTTGAATATGTTCTATAGGGGAGATGGAAGTTTCACCAATGAAGTCAAGTATAATTTTGAGGGATGACACTAGAATTTCATGTCTTTGAGCTAAAAGGAGAAGGCTCCCACCATTAAAGGTGGAAAATGCATGAGCTCTAGCCATATAAGCAAGTGGTCTATTGATATGAGCAGATGGTATTCTAGGTTGAGATATAACAACAAGAGGAGTGGAGATGGATCTTGTAGGGGTATGTGTTACTACTACACTCCTAGCTAGTGATAGAGATAATCTAGTATTCTTTCTTCTAGGATTTCAAAATTAGAGCTTTGAATATTGAAAATTACCTCTAGAAGATGCTCTTGTATGATCTTTACGCATGAATCATAGCAACTTGGTCTAAAAACTAGATATATTTTAGGATAAAGTCACCAAGTACTTGAAAATTAACCTCTTGAAGGCCTAAAAATACTAAGAGCAACACTATCTTCTTAGCATGTATTGGATCTTTTCTTCTTTGACACCAGTGAACTTATAAATCTTCAAGAGTCTATCCCACCAAGAGTGCTAAAAACTATTGTCACAAAAGCTTACACCCTTGTCCAAAGTTTTTACCTAAGGACAACCTTGTGAAACATGGAAACAACACCCAAGCTATGGGACTTGAACTATTAGGTTGAGTCTCTAGAGAAGGCCAGCTTCCTTTACTATTAGGATACACCTAAAATACACTTGGAGAGGAAAAGGGAGAAGAAAAACATGAAATCTACCTACCCAATCTATTCGAAGGAGGTGATGTGCCAACATAAAGTGTTCAATCCTATCTCTACCCATACATGTATAATTAACTATCATGACACCAAAGATATACAGATTTAGACTTGTTTAATCTATTAATCACATGTAGATTAGACAACCAAATGAGTGACACCAGGAAGAAGAGATTCACTTTATATCATTTATAGGCCAAAAGAGATATAATCATGCAGATTATAGATATTCACAATATATTGAAGAGAGGCAAATAGAGCTTGCATAGTATATCAATGACTAAAAGGGATAAGGAAAAATATCATGAATAGTTCAGAGGAAAAAGGGAATTTACAATATACATGCAAAAATATGCCAAGGAAAATAGATGAGAATCGACCATTACAAAGAATTGCAACTTTTCTTTTATAATTCAAGCATAACTAAGATATTTCTAATTGTGAGTTACTCCACAACCACTACATCCAACCACTATGAGAAATCTAGAAAATATCTAATCATGGTACAAATATGGGTGCTAGAAATTCACTTGTCCACCAAATGAAGCTCTAAGAAGTTAGGAATCATAACCATTAACTTTTTACTAAGTAGATGGATCAATAGGTGGCGATGGAGTTTTCATTTGTGTTTATCAAACCTGGGGAATGATGAAAGTGGTTGCAAGAGATCGAAAATATTGGATATATCATCAAAGGGCTACTTTGTCTATCATTAGTATGCCAAATCAGATATATCATCAATCAACTAGAGTCACTCCTCAAGCCTTTCTATGTGGACCAATCATTTTTTACCATTCTTCCACTCTGTGAAGTCTTTTTGCTTTGACTAACTCACACAATTATGGCTTTTCCACCTTTTCTTTTGACTAACATCAAATGCCTACGATAGCATGATCAAATTGTTATCACTACTAAATAGCTTGCCCTTGAAATTCTTCATTAATCATTGTGACCCTACAAAGATTGAAACTTAACTGCACTTGCACTATTGCCACTTTGACCCAAGGTTAATTTCTTAACCTTGCAACGTCTGAGTGAAACTAAGGGAATCACTCAATTGAAACTCTAACTATAGTTTGCCCTTTAATTATTGTAACCATGTGATACAAGGAAAATCACAACATCGACACTTAAACCTAGGTTATCCCTTACTCCATCATGACCATGCACAAATGTTAGAATCGCACTCTCGAGGCCTGAACCTCAGTCAAACCTTTACCCACTGCAACTGAGCAAAATAGTGCAATCACCTTGTCATCACTCAAACTCAAGTTAGCTCTTACTCTACCATGGCTATGTGAACTAAAAGGTGATTTGTATGGTTGAAACTCAAAATATTTGAAAAGCATGACATGAAAAGACTAGATAGACTCAGGATAAAAATATATGGCCAATGTTAATTAAATTTAATGAAAACCTTTTAATATTTAAAATTTAAAAACTTAGATGATTGTTGAGTGGCCTATCATTTAAATTTGATTTGCTGGTAGGATGGCATTTTTGGCTAACACTATGTCTAATAGACATAGGTATTCCAATTGGTTGTGAATCTTCCATTCTAAACTTCTTTAGATCTCCTTGATATATTTGGATTGATTAATATAGATACCATATATAGCTTTTGGATTGACTCGATTTGCTCTGAAAACAACTCAATAGCTTCTGACTATGAATCAGGTTACACTAGTTGCAACTTGGTATCTTTTGGAGATTTTGGGGACTCATGAGGAGAGGTCTCCTAACTTCCAAATAGATTTGGCAATGTATCAAGTTCATAATAAAAAAATCTTATGTAATCCTTAGGTTCTTTGCTACTTTCTTCTTCACTCTTTTCTGCAAATTCATCAATTCTCACATGTGCACTTTCTATGATCTTATGAGTTGACAAATTCAAACATTTGTATGTTTTACTTCTATAGGAGTTACCTAGGAATATGCTTTTATCACCTTTGAAATTGAATTTAGCTTTTTTAGATTCCTTCAAGATATAACATTTGCTACCAAATACTTTCAAGTAAATTAAATTAGGTTTCTATCCATATTATAGTTCATAAGGAGTTTTATTTGAGTCTTTCTTATACTATACTCTATTCAAGGTATCCACTATAGTACTAATTTTTTCCTTTCAATATTTTATTGCAACACTCTTTTCTATCATCAAGGTTCTTTCACAATCCATGATGTATCTATTCCTTCTTTTAGTTATACCATTCTATTGTGGTGTATCTAGGGTTGATACTTGTATCTTAATTCCTCTTTCAATGTAGAATTCATTGAATTCATTGGAAATGAATTCATTTCCTTTGTCTGATCTCAAACATTTCAGATTTTTTCCAGTTTCTTTATGTACTCTTGCTAGATACCACTTAAACTTTTGAAATACTTCAAAATTTTCTTTTAGATACATTATAGCCATCATTCTAGAATTATCATAAAAAAAAAGAATAAAATAATTATCTCCAGTATACCTCTCTATTCTAATAGGTCCACATAAGTTTGTATGTACTAGCTCAAAGACTTCTTTAGAATGATAGTCCTTTCTTCAAAAATTTGTCTACTCCATCTTACCAATTTGATAATTTTTGAATAGGCCCATATCAAGTTTCCTTAGGCTAAGAATACCTCTTACTCTTTTCCTCTTGCTTATTTTTATGAGATTATCAAAGTTCACATGACATAACCTTTTGTTCCATGACCAACTTTCTTCTACTTGAGCAACATAACATGAACTTTCATTGAGATCTAGGTAGAATAGGTTACCTTTTTTTTTTTTGCCAGACCCAACTAGATTTCATTTTCTCTCCAACAGTTTGGCCTCCCCATTCATGAATTCCACCTTGAATCCAATGTTATTCAACTGTGCCATACTCAGTAGATTATGCTTTAGTACTTCAACTCAATAAGAATTATCACATCTAAGTTCATTGGATATTGAGATACAACCTTTTCCTTTTATGCAACAAGGTTCAATGTTTCCAAATCTCACACTACCACCATCATAATGTTTAATGTGTTCAAACTTTGTTTTATCACTAGTCATATTATGTGAGTAGCCACTATCAATAATCCATGTATTATTTTTGCTAATATGAGATATAAGTGTCATTTTATCTCCTTCATCATCAAATTAATCCTTTATAGCAATGTAAATGATTTCATCATCTTCACTACTATCTAAAAGTTTGGCCATAAAATAAGATTTCTTACCTTTTTCCTTGTAGTCCTTGAAATTCTTGAAATCCTTCTTACCTTTGTACTTTTTCTGCTTCTTTTCATCTTTGTCTCTCTATTTGGACATCTTGCAACAATGTGTCCAACTTCTTCACAAGAGAAACGGATTAAAGGAATTTTACCTTTATATTTTCATTTTCCTTTGGGATACCTTCTTACAAGTAATGCTTTAATGGATTCAAGATCACTATCAGAACTATCTTCCTCTTCACTTTCAAATTGTTTTCTTTTAGACCTTTTTGAGCTTTATTCTTGAGTGATGCCTTGGCTTCAAATGTAGACTCAAGATTTCTAGAACTAGGAGTATAATTATCATAGTTATCTAGTTCAAATGTTGTCAATCTTCAAACTAGAGCATCCAAGGTTATCTTGTTATTTGGATCACACCTCATGTCTTGAATAGTTGATAGTTTAAATACATAGATAGGAAGAAGAGTTTTGAGTACCTTTCTTACCATTGTTACATCATTAATTGTTCCTTCAAAGGTTTTGATAGAACTGACATTGGCATTGATTCTTTCAACATATTTTGCCAATTACTTCATTCTCTCTCATTTTCATTTGATCAAACTAGCCTCTCAAGCTTCCTACCTTGGCTCTTTTTACATTATCATCACCTCTATAGGTATCCTTTAGTTTGGTTCATATTTCATGAGCAAAATCACATCCTTTGACTTCATCAAATTTAGCATAGTTAAGAGTTGATGCTATGTCAATCATCATGTTATTATGATTTTTCTTTTTAGAAATTTCTTCTACAAACATTGTACTAGTAGGAGTTGTGTAAGCAGTGTTTAAGTATTTCAAACCTAAATCATTGATGGTTTCCATCTGCAACTTCATAAGTTCCTATCATGCTATAGAGTTGTCTCTATTCAACTTGAGAATCTCTCTTCTGTAAGACATCTTGATCTTTAGCTTAGGTCCTTGAAACCTTCTCTACAAGCACTAAGAAGATCTAATACCAATTGCTAGAAACATAAGAGGAGTAACCAAGGGGGCAGGGGTGAATTAGTTACAACAAAAATAAATCCTAGATCCCTTGGATGTCAATATAAATCAAACGTTTATTAAGTTGTATTATGTTGTAACTTGGAAAACACACATGTACTCGGTTTGCACTAATAAATGTTGTAACTAGATAAACACTGAAATAACTCAGCAACTTCTTAACATGAAAATATTAGGATATTATTTGTGATTATATTTATTTAACTTAGTTTCATATACATAAAAGAAATAGTATGAACACAAGTGACACCAAGATTTAACATGGAAACCCAATTTGGGAAAAATCACCAATTGCAACTATTTACAGATTTTCACTCTTCTAAAGTGAGCCCTATTAGGAGCCAACCCTATTAAAGGTTAAAAAATACACTATTAGGTGTGACCTTATTAGAGGATTAAATTACCCTATTAGGAGTGGCCTTGTTAGAGGTCTTTAGACACTTCAATCTAGAAATGTCACCTTGTTAGAAGATTTAAAAATAGTTGTTGAGACAACTCTGTTAAGAGATTTAGATCACTACTACAATGGATAGAGAGTAACAATGAGATGACCTAATTTTTGATGCAACTAAATTTTTTATTATAGATTTCAATTCTAGCTTGAATACTTGATCCTTTCTGATCGAATGTATCTTTGCAACTCAATAAGGATATTATGCTTATCCTTCTAATTTGCTTCCTCTGAGCATCTTCAAATCTTCTATTATTTTCCACAAATTCAATCCTTAACTTGACCTTATATTTATATCTTACACATTGTCAAGTTAGTTTGAATACAACTAAGAATACTTAATATTCATGTCCTTAGTTAGCTAGAACCTACAAACAAATTAATTGAACTCAATATACCAAAATGAGAAAATCCTTCATTAGCCAACCCTGCTCGCTAGATACTAACTCGAAATAATTTTCCTGTGTTAATCAAATGAACTCAGTTAATACTACATATTCACAAATTCCCTTTGGTAAACAAATGAGCTTGGTTAACACTAGTTTCATCCAAAATTTCCTTCATTAACAGAGTGATCTCAGTTAACACTCAACTTTTGCAAACTTTCCTTTGACACCCAAGTGAACTAATTAGATACTAACTTCCGATCTTGGAAAAATCCGGAATCCTTGGTAGACATAGGAAATTGTCTTCATCACCCAAGTGAGCTTGACATACACTAACTGGCAATGATATGACATTTTGTGTAACATCAAAGACAATACATAATTAATCAATTGGTTTCAACAGGGTCCAAGGTATGTGCAAAATTCTTTAGAATAACTGAGAGGGGGGGGGTCAGTTAACCAAGGTCTAAATGCCCTAATAATATTTTTTCACCAATTATAGTGAGCCCATTAAACTATTCATCCTTCCAAGCTTAAATCAATCATCTTAGCAAGTTATAGCAAATCAACATGCAAGATCAACACATGACACAGTGATTTACGTGGAAACCCAATTTGGGAAAAACCACCAGTAACATGCTACTTAATTTTGACTCTTCTAAAGTGATGCCCTATTAAAGGCTTACAACACACTGTTAAATGTGACCTTGTTAGAGGATTTCACCATACTATTAGGAATGGGCCTGGTCAAAGGACTTTGGAACATTCACTTGGAATGTCACCCTGTTAAAGGATTTACAACATGGCTATTAAACCAACCTAAGTCCATAGGGTTTAAACTAACTATTACAATTGCTAGAGAGTAACAATAATGGCTTTTTGATCTGATACAACTTACAACATATCTTGCAGATTTTAGATCACACTTCAGTTTGATTCTTTGCTTGGCTTTAATCACTTCAGCTTTGACAGCTTGTCATCTCAAGCTTCATCTCCCCGAGTCTTCTTGCTCATCATACCAATGCAACCATATCTGTGGTCATCTTATCAAAATAGAGTAACTATGCTCTCTTTCTCCTTAGCACCTTATTCAACACTTCATGCCTTCATGCTTGACCTACTTACTTTGCTTCGTGACCTTAATCTGGATTACCTTTTTTGCTCGATTCTCCCTCTCCAATTTTAGGGTTTCAAATAGATTAGGTAGGATTCAATGTATCTACCCCATTTCTTGCTCTTATCTAGAAACTTAGTTTGGAGTCTAGTTGTATTCTCAAAAATGTTTTACATGGTGTCTTGTGCCACCAGCTCATCACTCTTATCTTCTATTTGATTCACAGAATTATAGATAACTATCATGTTCACTTAGATCTGGTGAGTCTTCAATTTTTAAAATAATGCAATAACTCGGCATTATTGGTTTACTAATGCTCGACACCTTCTGTGTTACTCAGAACTTGATCTTCACTTGGCAATTGTTCCTTTCTCAGCACTAGTTTCTTGCTCGACACCTAAAGACTGCTTCGTACTTGATGTTTACTCAGCTCCTGAAGATCACTCGGCACAAGCTAAAGTTGAACTTTCTCAGCTTCAACTAAGAATTTGTTTGGTACTAACTAGCTGGCTCGACTCTCTCTCTCTCTAATAATACTTAGTTAGACTTTACAAATGACTTAGTTAAACCCTTACAACTTTGATGTGTTTTAGTGTGCCCATTCTCTGTGTCTTAGAGTATGACATCAATACACCATTTCATCAATGGCTTAGCTGATCCTTGTACTTCATTACAACATCATGACTTCAACCTTTCTCTAGGTACTCTAGTTACATCTTATTGATTGCCTCCTCCTTGTCAATCAATCAATTGATAGTATTTGGATCACTAAAGCAATTGTCATTCCTAAAAGTAGCAAGTTTGACATCAATGACAAAACAAAGATTGAGAACATTCTTTACCAGTTCTATTACTTTTTATGTATGATCTTTTCAATCATTTTCGATAGATGAAAAAGAGTGGAAAGAAGATTGTAGAAGAAAGAAAACTTGAGGAATGTGGTGAAGTTGAAAAAGATCTATTTATGTATAAAAAGATTGCCAGAGAAGCATTATTGTCAGTTTTTCCTAAAAATGAATATAGCTAGGTAAAATCCTTTGAGACATCTCATGAGATTTGAGTAGCCTTAGAATCTACTTTTGAGGATGATAAGCATGCCAAAAGAATCAAAATACAAAATTAGATATGTTTATTTCAAGATGCTAAAATGATGGAAGATGAGTCTTTAAGAAGCTATATTGGTAGAATATAATAAATTATTGTAGGAATTAAGTCTTGTAGTGGATCTAAAGATAAGATAATATTATATGGAAGATTTTGAAAAATTTGAAACCACCATTTAGACAAACAATGCAGATGATTGATTAATGATACGTTGCACTAAGAAGTTTGCCAGAGATACTTTACTCAAAAGATTGGAAGCAATAGAAGTAATCTTGAAGCAATATGGAGAATTACCCAAAGTAGAAAAAACTTTTAGTGTATTAAGCAGTCATCCTTCTTTATCAAGAAGTGCAAGCACCAGTGGAGACTTTTCTAGCATCAACATGTCTTGATCTAAGGAGGATAGAAAAATTGAAAAAGGAATTGCCTCTCTTGTAAGAAGAGAACCAGATGGTAAGAGAATTTTTAAATGTTGGACTTGAAATGAATTTGGTCATTATTCTTCTAAGTGTCTTGAAAGAGAGAAAAAGTATTAGAAGAATTACAAGTCTAGAAGACCTAGAGATTTTTTGTATGCAAATGAAGATGATGAGTCTAAAGAAAGAGTTCAGAATGAAAGTGATAATGAATTAGGAGTTCTAGTTATAAAAGAAGAAAATCATGAAAAAGAAGTTAGAGAAGAAAAAATCCTAGTATCATAAGTTGAAAAGAAATATGATTGGATTATCCATAATGAATGTTCACATCATATGACTAGAGACATGAATAAGTTTGTTAAGTTTAGTAATCATGATGGGGGAATTGTCAGAGTTGGTAACAATACATTTTGTCATATCAAGGGAATATGATCTATTACTCTTGATGAGAAAACTAATACTGATGATGTTTATTTTTCTAATGGATTAAAGCATAACCTATTGAGTTTTGGATAGTTTGTTGATAAATGTTATTAGTTGCAATTCATAAATAAGACATGAATTTTTTGGTCTCCAATTGGTTTTGAAAATTGAGTGTCAACACACATAAAAAATTTTCATATAGAAGCTGAGTACACTATATATGCCAAGCTACAATATGTGTTGAGCCAGAATTCCAACAGGTGTCGAGTGATCTTCATGTGCCGAGCAATCTTTAGGTGCTGAGTGAAGATAAAGTACTAAGTGACTTCAGGTGTCGAGTGAACCATATGAGCTAAGTGATATATAGATGCCAAGTCACAGTTGATGCCAAGAAATTTAGAGTGCTATAGGTGTTAAGAAAAGTAGAATCATACATGTGCCAAGCACAATAATCCAGTATGTGTCGAGTAACACAGAATTAGCATATGAGTTTGTGCCTTCACAAACTCATATGTAAACAATTTTATGAGCCAACATAGAAGGATCTCAAAGGATAATAAGGATAAGAATGAATCTTTTTTATTTCCTATGCAATTAACATGCAACCAATAAGAAAAATGGAGAAGGCATGTAACCAATGAGAAAATTGCAAGGAATGAGAAAGAATTAAAGATTCAATATGGATCGTAGATCCATACCTAACTCTAGGTCTTCAAAATCTTTAAAAGGAGGATGAGAACCCATTGTATGTGTGGATGAGAATAGTGTATGGGTAAGCTATAGCAAAATTCAATGGGAAGTGTGAAAGATTTAGAGGAATAGAGAAACAATTGTGATGACATGAAGAAATAGAAGTTTTATTAGCTCTTTTTATGAACATTTGTCTATAACATGCTGAACTTTATCATCCTTTAATATAAATGTTTTGAACTTTTTGATGTATAAAGTATGGACATAGGGCATAAAATGATAATTGAAATTATATTTTAAAAGGGGTTCATTTTGTGGTAAAAATCTTTCTTCATGAATGTTTGATATGGGTAGATCTTCCTGCAGCTGAAGAGATTGTAAAAACTGTTAGTTGAATAATTAATGCCTTTTTTTATAAACTAATAAATGAAAATAAATGTTTGCAAGAAGTCTTGTGTGTATTAAATGTTGATCATAGAATACAAGCTAAGTGGGAGTTAAACAAACTATGAAGGAATAGTGCTAAAGAATTGATAACATTAAGGAGAAGCATTATGACACCGTTGCAACTAGAAGACTTGGTGGCAAAGTTAGAAGGGACCTATTTTAATGAATAACCAAGCAGGACCTGGTAAAGCGATCGAGTAAGGGAGTAAGCATCAAAGAAATCAGTAAACATGAAAAGCACAATACTTGGATTCCTAGAAAGCTGTTTGAAGACATATAAATGAGCAAATCTAGCATTTGCTATGATCTCTATATTTGTGGGGAATTTAAGGGAGAATTAATGTCTTTCCAATTGCATGTTTGTAGTCTTAAAATTGTAACTGACCTTCCTTCATGAGGAAGTCATATTTTTAGGATTGTTTTGTTCTTCCCTATAAATAAGACCTCATCTGTATCTATGAGGTTAAGTAGTGAATAGATAGACAGAGTTGATAGACGTCTTACTATTTTTCCTAAGTTATTGTAATACTGCACATTTGATGAATACATGCCTTTGCTGAGTTTCTACACTTTTATTTGAGTTTATCTTTCCTTCATTCTTCCATGGGGGCCCATGCGGAAGGTGGAGTTTTACTTTAGTAAGTAGGAGTTAGACTCAATTTTCTAAGTTAGAGTTAAAATTGCTATTCCTGCAACCACTAGAAATAGAACCAGTCACTGTTCTTGCAGTAGTAGGTGCATAGACGTATGGCTAAATAATTAGAATTTCCTTCCAAGTATTTGATAAGTCATCTTTCCTTTGGATAAACTATATTTCCTTAATAGTTATTGCATTCAAAGTAGTAGTGACTTTTAGTGAAAACTAGAGCATATAATTTGCAGACATCATCTCAAGTTCACGCTCGCAGATTGACATTTAATGAAAATCAGCATAGTAATTTGGTGGTAAGGGATGTCCAATCCTACAACTAAAAGGGTGTTATATTGATTAGACATATTTTTGGCACCATTGCCGGGGATGGTGTCAGTCTAGTATTTACTATTGAGTCATTTAGTTTCATTTTCAGAATTCTTGCATGCATAGAAGAAGAGATCACCTTGGAAGATTTCTTCCCAACTTCAATCAGGAAGATCCTTTTTATCCCAACTCTGAAGAAAGAGAATAAAGATAAGAGAGAGAAGAAGAACTGTTTGAGAACGTATTTGGAGAAGTACCAAAACAAGTACAATCACCAACCACATCTGAAGAATCTTTTCATTTGAATAATCTTTTTGTTGAGCCAAAATATCAAGATAATCCATTAGCTCTAGTCATTTATCAGCCACCATAGGACATCTACAAATGGTAGTAGCTCAACCTACCTTTCCCTTTCCAATTCCTCCTCAGTAGGGTAATCAAAATTTGAAAAATATACCCTTAGCTGCCCTGCCAAAATTTTATGGCCTTATTACTGAAGATCCAAAAACTTTTCTCTTCAAGTTCGACATCCTTTGTCAAAGTTATGACTACACAATTGATGCCCATAAGGTAAAATTGTTTCCATCGATTCTCAAAGAGGCTGCTTTGAGATGGTTTATGAGTTTAGGTGCCAATGCTGTGATAGATTGGCCAACTATGAGTAATCTGTTCCTTAATAAATATAAGGAATATTGCAAAGGCCATGATTTGAAAGGAGATGACATTTTTAAAATGACACAAAAGGAGGATGAGACTTTGGAGGACTATGTTGCCCAGTTCATGTTTAACCTACAATGCAACACACAACATTAGCTAAATGAGGAGTCTCAAAAGCATCTCTTTCTGAAAGGAGTACATGACAAGAGTATGGAAGCTTTAGACTTAATGGTTGGAGGTGAAATTACACAAAAGACATGGGCTGAAATCTAGAATATTTGTTTAAACTATTCCAGAGCAACAACAAAAAAAGGACAAGGTTTGAGGGATTTACTCCAAAAGACTCCTGGGATAGGAGTATCTAAGACATAATTGTCAAACCTCTTGTCAAATTTCAAGCAAGACATCATTGATGATGTTGCTACGCAATTGGATACCATGCAAGCATGTAGGAAGAAGGAAGATGATGATAGTATGTTGGCAGAATATTGCCCCCATTGCAGAGAAAAGAAATGCAACTGCCGATGTAAGCCTATTGCTAGCGTGGAATCATAGCATATGCCTACTGAGTTCAAGGAAATTGATGAAGATGGGGAAGTATTTTATGTTGCTAAACAGAGGCCATGGGCTCCAAGATCAAGTATTCCTCAAGACCCACTCCATATTATGGTAGTAATAGTCAATGGCAACAATAGCATGGTAATTATAATCATTGGCAGAAACCTTACCAAGGTTGGAAATAGCCTTACCAAGGTTGGCAACAACCTTACTAAGGTTGGCAATAGCCTAACCATGGTTGGCCATAGACCAACCAAGGGTGGCAGCAGCCTAACCAAGGTTGGCACCAACCTCAGCAGGGTTGGCAACAAACCCAAAATTGGCAGCAGGATTAGCAGTAGCCGGCTTTTACTCAACCTCCTCAACAACAAACCTTAATGCCTCTTGTAGCCAATGCAACTCCTCCAAAATAGCCACAGTTACCTACACAACTTGCACCTAACCCTAATAGTGCAAAACCTTTAGCCCAACAACAAAGTTATTCCATCACCCTAAATGATATCCATCTAAGATCTGGAACAATGCTTGCCTCACCTTAGCAACCCATTATAACAAAAATAGATGATACAAGTGTTGAGTCAGTTCAAGAACCTGCCACCACTATTTCTCCTGTAGCCAAAACACCACCATTTCCTAGTAGGTTAACAGAGCAAATACTACCAAGTGAAAAATAAGCTGCACTAGATTTTCTTGAGCAACTCAAGAAAATGATGGTAAAAATTCCCTTACTTGATGCAATCAAGGAAGTACCTATATATTCAAAAGCCATCAAAGAAGCCTGTGTTAAAAAGCCAGGAAGGAAAAAGAAAGACCCAAAGACTATCCATGTCCTTGGACAACTTTCTGATCTTATGCTTGATAACTACAAAATGCCTAAGTATGCAGGCCCTGGTAGCCTAGTAGTAACCCTCACCATTCAAGAAGTACAAGTACAGAATGTCTTAATAGACCTAGGAGCATCCATCAATGTAATAACCAAGGAAGTCGTGTCCAAATTAAGTATCATTGGTCTTAGGCAGACGCCAACAATCTTGTAATTAACAGATAATTCTACCATCATTCCTGATGGTATGCTAGAAGATGTCACTATTATATTACATTCATGGGAGTATCCAGTCAATTTTGTTTTACTCTCTCCAAAAACAAGTACTAGAGGCTACCCTATCATTTTAGGATGACCATGATTAGAAATAGCAGATGCTTATATTGCATGTCGATCAAGGAAAATGACTATTTCAGATGGAGCAAACACTAAAAATTTGACCTTGTATTCTCCTACTCAGCCTTTGCTACAAGATGATCAAGTTGTCTGGCCAAATATGGATGACTCTAATATGGACATAGATTCTATTCAACAATTGATGATGATATCACAGGACTCATTTGTAAACATTAAAGAAGAAGATGATGTCATTTCTTCTATTATACTGAATGAGTATGGAACTCAACCTGAGACATCTTCTACACAAGAGTATGTCCTAGAAAGCATTCTACCTTTATCTGATAAACTGCATTCACTTCTGCCACATGAGATAGATTCACAACCAGTTGTGCAAATTTCAATGACTGAAAAAGCAGTCAAAACAATAATCATTCCAGGAAGAGAATTAAATATAAGCAAGTCCTTATCTCAGGCACAACATCATGATACCCTAAAGCTATTACAAAAGCATCAAGATGCTTTTTCTTGGGAGTATACAGATATGAAAGGTTTGGATCCTCCACTCTGTACCCATAGAATTTATATCAATCTGAATTATAAACCTATGAGACAACCTTAGCATAGGATAAACCCAACATTAAGGGATATTGTCAAAAATGAATTGCAAAAGTTACTCAATGCTAGCTTCCTATATCCTATTTCTGATAGCCAATGGGTATCACCATTAGTTATTGGGTATCTCAAAGGATAATAAGGATAAGAATGAATATTTTTTATTTCCTATGCAATTAACATGCAGACAATAAGAAAAATGGAGAAAGCATGTAACCAATGAGAAAATTGCAAGGAATGAGCAAGAATTAAAGATTCAATATGGATCGTAGATCCATACCTAACTCTAGGTCTTCAAAATCTTTAAAAGGAGGATGAGAACCCATTGTATGTGTGGATGAGAATAGTGTATGGGTAAGCTATAGCAAAATTCAATGGGAAGTGTGAAAGATTTAGAGGAATAGAGAAACAATTGTATATCCACAGTTGATTATAACGAAGGGATACAAATAGATATCAAATCTTAGAGGATCAAGATTAGAATGAGCAGAACTAGTGCTTGAAATCAGCAATTTGAGATTGTAAGAAATCATGTTTATGAATCTAATACTCTCTAGAAATTTTATTAGAAAAGGAAAATCCTATGTTGATAGGTTAGATTAATAGCTAGGTTGTAGATCCTTTGAAGAGGTGATAAAATCCTTTAACAGGGTGACACTTCATGTAAAGTGTTTGTAAATCCTTTAACCAGGTCACTGTTGACATAGTGTAAAGCCTTTAACAGGGGAGGCCTTTCATAGGGTAGACTATCAGAAGTGGTCAAACATTATTGGTGCAGTGATTTTGTGGGTATCATCCCCACCCCAATTTTACCTTCTCATTTTGGAGGGTTTCTGGGTTATCAAAATTTGGTGTTATGTGTTGTTGATTGATGTGTTTACTTCACATTTATTTAATATGTTCACATGCATGTAGTTTACTTTTAGTTAAAAAATTTAATGGATAAAATGCATTACTTCTAATTCACCCCCCCCCCCCCCCTCTCAGAAGTATTCTTCCCATTTGATTATTCCAACAATTGGTATCAGAGCATGGTTCTCACAAGGAGAAGCCTAATAGCTTAGAGAAAAGATTTGAAGATAGAAATCTTCAAACTTGGGAAGATAATAGAGAATCAAGTGATTCATGTACAACTTTCTCTACACAACTTGGAAGAAGCTAGAGAAGAATTGAGAAAATCCTTGAAAAGAAGGAAGGATATAGCCATAGCTAAGAATGATGTACACTACAAGGAGATTGATACCACAAAAGTGTTTGCTAATGGACATTCCAAAGAGTTTGATGCAGCAATAGAAAAATTGATGGAGAAGAATAGAGCTCAAGTAGAAGAATTTAGAATACTCAAGCTTGAACAAGAATCACAAGCCATAATGCTTTGTGAAGTAACTAAAAGAAGAAGAGAGCCATTGAAGACAAGGTTATGCTAGAAGGTGACATAAGAAATCTTACCAATAGATTGGAGGAAAAGACAATTGAGTATGAAAGAACCTCAAACATGTAGCTTGACACCCTAAGTCAGATGATGAATGCACATCATGAGTTAAATATGAAAGACATTGAGATTTTTACACTAAAGATATAGAATGAACGACTGCAAAATGACCTAAAAAGAGAGAAGGAAGTTGCAAAAAGTCTCAACAAACCCAATGAGGTTGTCAAGTACTTTGAGCAGCTACTAAAATCACCAAGGGCTACTAATGATACTTCAGGACTTGGTTACACCAGCACTCAACAAGGAGAATCATCCAAGACTATAGAAGAAAGGAGTAACAAAGGTAAGAACACTAAACCCACTTGTCATTTCTATGGTAAAAAGGGACACACCACTAATGTATGTAGGAGTAAGAAGAACAATCAGCATGATAAGCCTAAGAATACAAACTACTATCATAAGTGCAAGAAGCAAGGACATCAAGCACATGAATGTAGGACTAGGACTATCAGAACACCAAGATTTGATGGTCACTGCTACAATTGCAAGAAATATGGACATAGAGAATTCGAGTGTAGATCAAAGCCTATGTGGAAATTAAACCAGTCAACAAGAGAAGGTAACCATGGTCATCGCTGCATTTCGGACTATAACACAAGGTATTGCTATCACTACTGTCAGGAATATGGACACATTCCTAAAAATTGCATAAGGACACATTTTAGAGGGAACTACAACAAATGGTTAAGTCAAACCACATGTTTCAGTTGCTTAAAGACTAGTCATATTAGTAGGAATTTCTCAACAAAGTCAAAGGAACCCAAGTCAAAAGTCAACAAAGGAAAAGAGAAGGTAGATGTTGAACAAATCAAAGGAGAAATGAATAATATATGGAAGAGAAGGGATGGAGCTCGCACATCAAATGAAGGGATAATTTCACCTAATAGGTCAAGTGGTCATACCTTATCCAACTAAGAAAAAGAAGGGCATATGGGACTGATACACAAAGCTATATCAAACATTAGTCTCAACACAAACAAGCACTGCAAAGAAGAAAACAACATGAATCAAGATGCAAAGTCAAAATTTAAAACTTCAACAAGTATTGTCAAGATATCCTTGGATGCCGAGTAAAGCTCTAGTGGATGTTGAGTTGCTAGTAGTGACCAAGTTAATAGTTAGTGCCAAGTTGAGAAATGCCAATGGAAGTTGAGTAAAGTAGAAATCTAGTTAGTGTCAAGTAATGGAAAACTAATGGAAGCTGAGTCATGTTGAAACCTTCAAGAGTCAAGTGTATAGCTATATGCACTAAGCATTTAATGTTAGGTTTTGAAAGGTATAAGGTTGATTATCAATCATCTCATGCCATTCAAATGTAGAGCAAAGATAAGAAGAGTGCAAAAGAGATCAAAGAACAACATTGAAGCCATTTGCATGAATTTAAACAATGATCAAACATAAATTTCTTTGATCTAAGGTATTCTTCAAGTGCCAAGTTGCGCAGTGTTAAAGTTTAAATCTTTTAAAACCCTAGATCAATGAAATGGCTTCTAGTTCTAAAAACCCAAAGGATAAGGAAGGTCATGAGGTCCAATTGGTCAGTAGTGAGGTCAAACAACTCAAGTTTAGGCCAATCCCATAAGTCATCTATAAAAATGACCCTACTAGCACACTCTCCATTATTTCCCCCAAAGTTGTTATGGTACAAGATGTGAGGAAATGTTACAACTGTAAGATAGGTGTAGTTGGAGACCTTGAAAATTTTCAACCATATGACAAACTGTGTGATAATAGAATTTTGAAGGATGAATTTCAAATAGTTGAGAAAAAGGGTTTAATCCATGCTCTATTTTACCCCACATGTTTTAAAACTAAGTGGATTAGAATTGTTCTCAGTAGAATACACAATGAATTTTTTAGGTTGGAAGGAGGACCCATCAAAATAACAAAGAGGATAGTGCATAGGGTTACAGGCTTTCCAACCCTAGATCAGCCCAAGAACCTGGGTAGTGACTCAAAAGAATTTATTGAAAAAAACATAGGGGCTAAATGGAATAAAAGTGGCATGACCATTGACACAATCATAGATCCACTTCTAGATTTTGTAGTGGGAGTAATTTCTCACAAGTTTTATCAATCCAGTAGACTGAATAATGTACTATGTATTGCTGTGGATGTAGCCTAGAAGCTTGTCAGAAAGATCATACATATGATCTGTTAGAATTGATGTCATAGAAAATCATGGAGAATCTTGGAGCAATAAGAAGATCTAAAGGTGCTCAATGTAAGTTTGGTTCAATTCTTGTTTGCATATTTTTCTATGTTTTGGAAGAATTCTCATCTTTTGGTAAAATTAACTGGAGATCAGACAAATCAGCCATTACTCAAATCAATGAGTATATTGAAAAAATGGGAGACAACATTGACTCTCTTATGATAAGTTATTTTGAGGATTTTAATAAATCCATGAAACAAAGATTGAGAATACCTATTTCCCTAGTGGAAAAGCATGTCAATGACATCTACTTTTTAATTGATATTGATTACACCTACATCCAAGCAGCAGTTCCAAGAGTCAGATGGCTAAGGCCATTAGGTTATGAAACAAACATTGATGAAGCTTCAAAAATAATCAAAACATTACTTGTAGAAGAAATTGATAAGGAGGCACCTCGCTTTGGAACATATGATGTTGTGCAGTCCAAGGTAGATATGGAACTAAAGACAACCTTCACCTTAAAGAAGAAGGATAAACTAGTGAAGAAGATAAAGAAGAAATTTGGTGCAGAAAATGAAGGGGTAGTAGGTGCAAAGGATGAAGATGAAGAAGAAGGTGAGAATGAAGAAGAAGAACAAGGAAAAGGCCCAATGGAACTAACTCAAGGCTTAGGTGAAGATAAGGAGGAAGGTGTAGAGGAAGAAGAAGTTGAGGAAGAACCAACACAAGCCGAGTCTAAGAAAAGAAAGGCTAAAATTTATCCTCCAACCCAGTCTAAAGAAAAGAAGGCTACAAAAGCTACTCAAACCAAGCTAGCACTAGTAACAAGAGCTACCACAAGGTCTTCTACTCAAAAAACCAAGGAGCAAGTGAAAGAGAAGAAAAAGGCTATTGAGGAGACTGGTCCAGTGCAGAAGCACCAAAGGAGAAAGTATGTAGCACAACTAGATTTTGATGATGAAGAAATGATAGAATCAGAAGACATCAACCAATTCATAGTGGTAAGCAATGTTCCTAGGTCTAAAATTGATAAAATATGTGATAATTTTAGGAAGAATGCAGATTTTTCTGGTTTCAAAAATGTTAATTTTAAGAAATTAAGTAGAGAGAATCAAAATAAAGTAGACGAGTTAGTGTATGCCATGATGGAAAAATTTAAGAATACACCTCTTGAGTTAGACAATACTATGCCAAGGGAGTAATATGAGATTATTAAAACAAATGGCATTATTGTTTGAAAATGGAGAAAGAAATAAGAGAATCAACACTGGCACAAGTAATGCCTGATTTGACTAGAGGTCAAATAACTATGACTAGCAAGAAACATGGTGGTAAATTTGCACCAAAGTATAGAGCCTTGAGCCTCCTACTAAATAAAATTGAAGAAGTTGTCTAGAAATCAATAAGATTATGGAAATCAATATATAAATTGACTGATGACAAGGATGAAAAGGAGAAGAGAATGATGTAGAAGAAAATAAGGCTAAGGCCATTGAGAAGGAGAAGCAAAATAAACAAAAATAGGAAAAGGAAACATAAAAGAAAGAAGAAGAAAAGAAAGAAAAAGAGAAAGAAGAAGAGAAGAAAGATGATGAGGAGAAAGAAAAAGGTGAAGAGGAGAAGTAGCAACAAGACCAGAGTGTGCAAGACACACAATTGCCACCCCCTAGCCCTCCTCATGTAATCGTCACACATACATACACTATTATTGTAAAGGATGTTACTAAAAAATTATGTCAGAACATCAATCCACTAACTGCAGAGGATCTCAAGAAGATCCTTCACCAATCAATTTTATAGGTACAATTATGCACAAATCCTATATTGGTGAGTGTGGATGAGCTACAAAAGGTAGTAGTAGAATGAATAAGAGATAAGGTGAAACCACAAGAACCACCTTCCATCTCTACAACTACTAGCACTAAACTCCTAATGCTTTTTCCACTATTACAAATTGCAACAGTTGATACCACAGTGCAAAAGCCAAGTGTAGAGGTAGAGAAAGACATAGAGAAAATAGGATATATTGCTACATCTGATCCTGTAGTATAGACAATAGGTTCATGCCCACTAATTGTTGTCATTGATTAAGGGAAATCTAAAGAAGACAAGGAGGACACATCAAAAGAAGAGGAGTAGGCTGCAATACAAACACTGGTAGAGTTACCAAAAATAGGCACTCCTACAAAAACTCTTCAAAAGCTGAGCACTGATGCAATACCTTTGCAAATCTCTACACTAGGCTCGAGCTCAACCAAAGTGACTAGGGTACTTCACTATGGAAACCCTAAGTTAGATGAAGACATTGTCATACCTACCTATGACTCCAAGACAATCAACATTGAGTAGATCACAAAGATGTAGGATGCATTGAATAGGAGAAAGAGGTAGGAAATACTCAAGGAGTATAAACATAAGCAAGCATTGCATGAGATTAAGGACATCTTTATGGATTCCTTTAGCTTGCAGTCACCAAATGAGACAAAGCCTATAATGGAACAATTATAAGATATTGTTGACCAGGTGACAAGTGAAAACCAAGAAACAAATGTGAAACTCATGGAATGGTCTAAAAGGAAGTTTCAAGGAAAAGTAAATAAGAAAATAACTAGTGCCATAGCACTTCAACAAGTTGAATTGGCCAAGAACATTGAAAAGGTCAGAACTATACTTGAGAATATCTTTTCATTGTACAACAAGTTGTGTGATTTTTCCAATTTCACACAAGAGACAAGTCAAAGAATACTGAGCTTGGAGAGAAATCTAAATATTTCTAGCATGTAGCTACCAAATGATCTAGCTCAAAGTGAGAAGCATTTTTCCCAATCACTTCACACCCAAAAGGACTTAGCTATACTTACAAGTGAAGAGGAAAATATAAAGGCCAAATTAATGTAGATTCAATCTTCCATAACCCCGCATTTGGAAGTACTCCATAAAGAGAAAGTCTATGCTAAAACTATTTTAAAGAAAGATCCTAATCTTTCTACATTAGATGGACTTGTACATCTTGCTGTAGAGACTGTCATCCAGCATAAGTCACTAGAAATTATTTTGGAGAATTGGGATGTAGCTCTAAAAATGATTATGGAGCTAAACAATACATTTTTGGTGAAATATGGTATTACTCCTTAGAACCCTTTGACATAAGTGTCAAAAAGTGGGAGAAATAAAATAAAAAGGGAGATATAACAAAGTGGGAGAATACTTGTATTTCATTCATTCTTTCAGAGAGTAAAGGGGAAAGATTGTAGATAACCAAAAAGGGGAGATAAGAGATGAGACATAATGTGGGGGAGATATAGTGTTTTGGGAATTATATGGAAGGAAACATAGATACAAAGTACATAAATAGGGAAAAGGAAAAGAGTATTAGATACACTAGCACAAGAATTTTGGTTATAGGAATGAAATGGCATAATCAGCTCAGGGGGAGTTATAAGAATTTTAAGGTATATTTTTCCTTACAAAATTTTGAACTAGTTTTTTGAAATTTTGTATATATGCCAAATAGATTGGATATTGTACTCAAAAGGTTAGATAAATAATACTTAGTTAAGTGTTTTTGACACTCATGTCAAAGGGGAGATTGTTGGTCTTAGATTGGTTTTGATAATTGAGTGTCAACACACTTAACCAATTTTCATATAGAAGCTAAGTACACTATATATGCTGAGCCAAAATTCCAATAGGTGCCAAGTGATCTTCATGTGCCAAGCAATCTTTAGGTGCCAAGTGAAGATCAAGTGCTGAGTGACTTCAAGTGCCAAGTGAACCATATGAGCCGAGTGATATATAGGTGCTGAGTCACAGTTGATGTCAAGCAAGTCAAAGGCTATAGGTGTCAAGCAAAGTAGAATCATACATGTGTTGTGCACCAGTAATCCAGTATGTGCCGAGTAACATAGAATCAGCATATGAGTTTGTGCCTTCATAAACTCAGATGTAAACCATTTTTTTAGCTAACACAGAAGGATCTTGAAGGATAATAAGGATAAGAATAAATCTTTTTTTATTTCCTATACAATCAACATGCAACCAATAAGAAAAATGAAGAAGGCATGCAACCAATGAGAAAAGTCCAAGGAATGAGCAAGAATTAAAGATTCAATATGGATCGTAGATCCATTCCTAACTCTAAATTTTTGAAATCTTTAGAAGGAGGATGAGAACCCATTGTATGTGTGGATGAGAATAGAGTATAGTAAACTATATCAAAATTCAGTGAGAAGTGTGAAATATTTAGAGGAATAGAGCAACAATTGCATATCCAGTTGATCAGAACAAAGCAAGGGATACAAATAGATATAAGAACTCAGAGGATCAAGATCAAAATGAGTAGAACTAATGCCCAGAATGAGCAATTTGAGATTGTAAGCAATCAGGTTTATGAATCTAATACTCTCTAGCAATTGTATTAGAAAAGGAAAATCCTATGTTGATAGGTTAGATTAACAGCTAGGTTGTAAATCCTTTGAAAAGGTGATAAAATCCTTTAACAAGGTGACACTTCATGTAAAGTGTTTGTAAATCCTTTAACCAGGTCACTGTTGACATAGTGTAAAGCCTTTAATAGGGTAGGCCTTTCATAGGGTAGACCATTAGAAGTGGTCAAACATTATTGGTGTAGTGATTTTGTGGGTATCATCCCCACCTCAGTTTTATGTTCTCATTTTGGAGGGTTTCTAGGTTACCAAAATTTGCTGTTATGTGTTGTTGATGCATGTGTTTACTTCATGTTTATTTAATATGTTCACATGAATGCAGTTTACTTTTAGTTAAAAGTTTTAATGGATAAAATGCATTACTTCTATTGGCTCTTGATTTAATAGTTTTACAAATAACCAAGAAACTAGAAAAATGCATATAAGGCTAGCAAATTTCTATGACGGATACACTTAACTGCAATCTTGGGCCTACTTTAAGGCATAACTCCTTCTTCACTTTAGGCTTTTCAAAACCTAGGCTGGTGGACCTCAGTTTCAATTGATATGGTACCAATTATCAAAGCATATAATGAATCTAATATAAAGTAGATAAAACCCTTATTTCTCCTAATAACTCATGTAATAACACAGATCTATAGTAACAAATTGCAACTCTATGATATTCACAAGCTGAGTGAGGGTATTCTATTATAGCTCTTCAACATAAAATGTAAAGATGATTTGAATTTGATTTGATTTTATGTGGGTGAGGGAAGTGGACGAAGATCAGGTATGAAAAACAAACTTATGATCTTGTAACAGATCAGTGCCTCATCCATTGGGAAATTCATGAATCTCCTTCATGCATTTTGGATATCTAGAACATAATTCTTATGCCAAGACTCCAGATGTATCCATTTACCTTGTGAATTGGACACCAATGTTCAATCTAAATCTCATTCTTACCTAATATCCTCCTCTATAAACCTGCAACGCTGTTGAATCTCTAAAGCATTTACATAATTCCTTGAATTACAAGCAATAATGAAGCAACATACAACCTTAAGGGACTACAACTATGATCTAGACACTTTGTTCCAAGACCACAAAACATCACAGTTCAACTGAGAAAGGAGACAAGATTTAAACTGAAACTAAACACTTGTTGTTCCTTGTATTGATTTCCTTGAAATTATACATAAAAATGCATGAAATTAACTCATAAAGAACCTAATAATACAGACTATACAAAAAAAAATTCTGTCATACAAGAGAGAAAATGGCAGGAATGAGAAACTGATGGGATGGGAAGGGGGTATCACAGCCAAAGCAAAGCTTCATGGTCTAGAACCAGCACATCCCAAATCTTCCATTTATAATTCATCAATTCTAGGGCCAATTCTACAAAATGCCTTCATTCCAAAGAAACTTTTCAATATTTTCCAACCCTTACAAAAGAGAAGAAGAAAGTATAAATATCAAGAAGGAAATTCCCAGATTCAATTTGCAATCGACATGTGTCCCCTTTGAATTCCTTCCCAAGAAACTGAAAAAGCCTATCTCTACCTTCTCTCTGTAATTGAATATCAAAATATCATCATTTGGTCTCTACAAGGTAGAAATATCTCAGATATTTTATTCATCATCATAACTGATTTTGGTGCTAAAGTGAATTCATGGTAAAAAGTGAAAATCAGTTGAAAAGTGACTTCAAGAATGCAAGAAAACTGCTTAAGGATGATTTTTCTCAACATTCAGATCCCAGCAAGCCTTTAAAACTACCCTCTAACCAATTCTGATTATCAATGATGAGTTTTTCCTATTCTGTTGAGAATACCTCAGATTTTACAAATTGGCTTACAAACTGAGCCAGTGAGCACCTATGCAAAAACTAACTTCAGATTTAGAAAGTTCGTGTTGTTCTAGTTCTGGTGATATATAACATCACTATATTCACTTCTCAAAAACCTCTTAAATATCATTTTCAAAATCATACCCCCCTTGCATGGCTTTGGCTTGCAGATCTTTTAAATTTTAATTTTTCAAAAATTTAAAATTATCTAAAGTCAAAACTTTAGATTGCATGTCTTTTAAAATTTAAAACATGTGAACATGCACATTTGAGAAAATAATAAAATGACAATTTTAAAATCATTTTATTTTTTAGCCACCCCCTTCAAATTTGGGGTCAACTTGGTTTGACCAAGCTTTTCTGCCATGTGGTAGCCTCTGATTTGCCCACTAGCTCACCAAATCATCACCTGGATAACACTTGTTTCATCACCGCCAAGTCATCATCCAAGTAGGGCCCGCTGACATGTGTCAGCAACCCACAATCCTACATTTGTTATCTAGCATGCATCTTCGTCAAGCGGGTGTGCACTAATCATCCGATCATGACACGTATCACAATCCTATGCCTTGATGTTGATTTTCATTGATCATTCGATGTGCCACGTGTCCACAACTAGGCATCCTCCTCCACATCAGCGCGCTTGCATCTCCTTTCAAAATCTAGCATTTATTACTTCAAGCTGGTCGTCATCAGTGGGGCCCCACCTTGTGAACTATGACTTTTAAAAAGCCTCTTTCTTTGAGATACATTATATTTGTAATTATTTGTATTTAAAGACCTCAACATTTCATTTCCTAGCCAATGTGGGATATTGGCTTCCTCGCACCTGCTCTATTTTTATGGTGCATTCCTTGACTTTGGACCCTACGGCTTCATTCACATGGTGACTACCTCTGTTGGCATGTGTTGTATATTGCCCCTATTTGGCATGGATATCCCATCTTGCCAAGTGGCTTCGCTGCTTCTTGCCACAGGTTATTTTGTTAATTGGTGCAGGGTGCTTTTAAATACTTGGGTCTTTCATTCGCTAACCCAACACTGTCCATCCATGGGCTTTCTCGCTTTTAACAATGGCCAACTTTCCTTTCTTACTGTGGCATTGATTAATTCCATTCTGTGGGGTTGTCTTCTTATTTTCACCATTAAACTCATCTTAGTCAATGCTAGTGGCAATTTTTTATTTAAAATAGTGGCTTCATTTTCTCCACATACCGCTTGTGTTCCCTTCTTGTCATGTTGAATGTGAAACTTCCTCCCTTTTTAAGGTCATTAACTATCTTCATGGCAGCTCCCTATTCTTCCAACGTCCATCCCCTCAACACACCTTCTCCATGCATGTCATGAGTACTCTATTTTTAGCATGGTGAATGATGACGTTATTAAGAAAGTTAGAGGATTTGCAGAAGGAATAAAAGAACATTGGCCTATACATGGAATCATAGAGAGTGACAACACCCCTTTTTAGTTCTCCTGCCAATGAATGGCTTCTCTCTCTCATTTCTTTGGATCTGAGAAAGGTGTTACATAGATGGCTCATGTTTACTCCTCCTAGACAACATGTGTTCTTCATTTGGAATTTTCTCCTTAAAACTATGTAGAAACACATTCTTCAAACAAAATAAGTAGGCCCTCATCTTTAACTGCCACCATAAGATTGTTCCTAACACACATCATGCTTATTTGAATTCTCCCAAGACCCTTTTGCACTGTCCATGGATCCTTTTCCACCTCTTTCATAGATGTGATGGGTCCAGAGACATTGAGAACTTTAGTGCTTAGTATCCTATTGATTTAATGAAATTAGTCGGGCCCCAAAGTGGGTCTGACTAAAAAAAAAATTGTTATCAAACACCCAATCCTTCAAAATAATATACTGAATGCCTGATTATAATTGGAATCAAATCTTTGTCATTAATTCAACTTTTGAAAATCACTTTACCCCTATTTTGTCAACCGTCAATTTCATGCCTAAGGTCCTTTGACTGGCTTTGAAAATTGATCCGAACACCTGACTGGGCTCTGAAAACTGGCACACTGAATCTTTGTTCCACACACTTGCACCCTGTCAAATATCATCTCATGAAGAATTTGAGGTCAAAAGATATTCGTTTTCAAAGTTGACCTCTTAGAACTACCTGCAAGAAAACATGTCAAAAAACACTAAATTGCATTTAGATTTAGTTTCGAAAACTGGGCAAACTGACACTTGGGAAAATGAAAACTGGGACATTGGTTCTTTGTCACGAGGACATTATGAATCTATGATTTGGGCTCATGATGAATAACTGGGCACAAATGGCAAGTGGTCAAAGTAGGCTACTCGAAATTTGTAAACTAGAAACACTGACAGGAAACATTTTTTGCGAATGGAATTGACCTAGAAAAGTGTGCAAATGGATTCATCAAGATGTAAAAACTGGCACACTTAAAGAATTTTTAGAGGAAAATATAGTGGTACAATCAATTCAATCTCACCTATCACAAATTTTGAATTATAACATCCTAAATAGGGGTTCCAAAAATGTTGCATATGCTGACACCAGTAAAAAGATAGAAATTCCATTTGGAATTGCGTTTGAAAACCAATCAAATGGATTCATCATAAGCTAAAAATTGAAACATAACAAGTCTCTGACATCTAAAATATAGTGCAAAATGAATTTCATCATTTGTGTCAACTAGGTCAAATTTATAACACATCAAACAGGGCTTCCAAGAATTATGTGCAAAGTGCATAAGCATGAAAATAGTAAACTACCAAATTTGAGGGATTCAAAACCTAGTCAAAAAGACTCAAAATGACTTGGAATATGAAACATAGGTTCTCTAGTATGAACACTAGATACTCCCAAAGGGGCAAGTCACAAAACATTTATGGGTGCGAGATATTCACATGCAAACAAGGCCTCCTATCACAAACTGACACTTAGGGTGAAAATGCAGATTTGACACTAGCTCAAAATGAGACTTCACAGAATGGCTCGAAATGTCAATTTATCACCATGAAACATGTGGACATACTGAATTAAAGGTGTTAGAAGCATTATACACCTCTTAGGCCTCAAACTGACATTTGGGTACACATGCATCAAAAGCTTTTATGGGGCTCAATTTTCTCAATAGTACTCAAAATTGGGAAGGCAATTTTGAGTCCCAAAAACTTCTAATTCACCCCCCCTCTCAGAAGTATTCTTCCCATTTGATTATTCCAATAGAATTATCAAGGATAAATATGGTAAGTTGATTGGCACTGGTACAAGATCCAAAGATAATGTGTTTCAATTGAACCCTATAGAGATGACTTGGTTGGTTGCAAAGGTGGATAATAATTGGTTAAGGCGTAGAATATTTTTTAAGATAAACTTTGGTAACATTGTGAAGGCTAGTAGTACATTCACTATCATAGATCTACCTAGAATTGTGAAACCTACTAATATTGTTTACAAAGAATGTGTTATGGCTAATCAAAAGAAAGTTTCTTTTCCTAGCAATTAGTTCACTACCATAGAGAGATTGGATATTTTTCATACAAATTTGACTAGTCCTACTAGATCAAGAGGATTCTATGGTGAAAGGTATTTTATGATTTTTGTTCATGATTTCACTAGAATGATGTGGGTAGCATTTCTTAAAGAAAATTACGAGTCATTTGCAAAGTTTAAGTTGTTCAAGAATAGAGTTGAGAATGATTTTAGAGTAAATATACAATTTTTGAGATCAAATATAGGTGGAGAGTTTACTTCAAGAGAGTTTAATACTTTTTGTGAAGAAAATGGTATTAAGAGATAGCTATTAGTACCTAAGATTCCTAAGAAAAATGAGATTGTTGAAAGAAGAAATAAATCTGTAAAAGAAGCCACAAGAGCCTTAATATTTGAGAATTATGTATCCAAGACATTTGGAGAGAAGTGGCCAACACAAAATTATACACCATGATTAGAGTGCAGGTTAGAGAAGGTGCAAACAAGCCTCCGTATGAATTATGGTTTGGACATGTACCTTTAGTAAAATATTTTAGAATTTTTGGAAGTGTTATATAAAGAGAGATGATGATATTAGTAAGTTTGATGTGAGAAGTGATGAAGGTATGTTCCTTGGTTATTCATTAAAAATAAAAGCCTGTAGATGTTTTAATCAAAGAACTAAGACTATTGTTAAGTCTGGAAATGTGAAAGAAGATGAAAAGTTTGGAGTTAAAGAAAGGATTTTGAATTATATTTTTGATGAAGAAGAAGCTCATCCTAAACCACTTAGAGAGAATATTGATATTTTCTGTGAGACTAACGTTGATTTTCAGAATGATGTTCAAATTGTTGAAAAAAGAGAAGAACAAATATTTGAACCTAGAGAAGAAATAAGGCTTGTAACAACAACACCTAAACCAATTATGAATTTGACAAAGAACAATCCCAAGAGTCAGATTATTGGAAGCAAAGAAAAATGAGTTATGAAAAAAAACATAGTACATGAATATTTGTGTGTGATTTCTCAAGTTGAACCAAAGAGTGTAGATAAGGTATGCAAGGATGATCATTGGATTCAAGCAATGAAGGAAGATCTAGATCATATTGTGAAAAATGATACATGGGAATTGGTTCCTGGAGACACCTAAAAACCTTTAGAAAATAAAGTATTTTTATTTTCTGAAAAGTCCCTGATGACATCATCATTTATTAATTAATTAATTAATTAATTTTTATTCCATTAAATCCTTTTATCTTAATTAAAAATATTTAATTAAGGAATCCCTCCCAAAAATGTTTAAATCTTATTTAAACATTATTTCCTTATTTATTAATTATTTAATTAATAAATTGACCAAAAAACCCAAAATAAATAAAAAATTTATTTTTTACCCAAAACTTGGCCAATTTCCTTAAGACCACTAACCTCTTCCAAAATTTTCTAATCCTTCTTTAATTTTGATTAAAGGCTAATCCCATCATTTCCTACCCCTAATCCCAACTCAAAATATTTAATTAAGATTAAATATTAATCCTCATGTTTATTAAAAAAGTTTTAATAAATATCTCGTCAACCCAAACCCTTGAAATAAATAAAACTTTATTTATTTCCTAAAAAACTAATCTATCCTCATCCTAAGAAGTTCTAGACACTTCTAGAAAGTCTTCATCCTCATCCTAGAAAATTCTAGACTATTCTAGAAAGTCTTTATCCTCATCCAAAGTCTAGACTCTTCTAGAAGATGTCTTTAAACCTAATCCTAATCCCCTCCTAACCTTGTCACATTCTCTAAACATGGGTTAAGACTTACTAACCCAAGCCAAAGTTAACAAATATCTCCTCCTTCACCCAACCTCATTAAATTCCATCCGCTTGCCTATCCCTAAGCTAATCCTAAACCATCCTAATCTATCTTCTAATCATTTTCACAAGCCTAAGCAAGCTTAAAACCTTCCTAATCAAGTCCAAGTCAAAATTGCTCTTATATCCTTCAAAATATCTCAACCATAAAACTTTATGAAGCCCACTAGGCCATAAATGACTCTTCCAAGCCCTTTTATTGCTCTTACAAGCCATTATGAGGGTCTTTATGAAGATTTTATCCCTTGAGCCTCCTTTGTTGACTCATCCTTCCCCTTTCCTCCATCCTCTCACCATGTGACATGTGTCACTCCTTGATTGGCTATAAGGAAGCACAATCCATGTGCTCTCCTCTCATGCAATCTGAGCCCTCCATGAGCTTTTTCCCATCCTTGCATCTTAGCCCTCAATCCCTCAAGCCTCTTGCCTATAAATTGGATCCTTCCCCTTTGCAAAATAACACAATCCATGAAGTAAAGTCATAATTCCATTTTACATCAAAACCATACACTCACACCCAAATTCCAACTCCATTTGAAGCCCTTTTTGAAGCATAAAGCTTGAGCATACATTCTATCTATTTAGACAAAGCCACTCAACAAGAGAGCTTCTCATTGAGAGAGTCCATTAATGGCTCATATTCTCAATTGAGAGTTCATCTTATTCTATCTTGAAGTTTATGAATTTTGTTTAGTTTGTAGAAGCTTTATTTAAATTTGGTTTCTATTAGCATACTAACATTGCTCATATACATTTTGGCACGCCCAGTGGGACCTCGCATGGGTCATCTTCATTAGCTTTTTTAGTCAAGTTTTGTATGTCATTTGCTAATTTTGGCTAATTTTTCTTGTTTTTGTGATTGGTAGGATTGTATAAATTGGTTTTGTAGGTCCACATGAGCATGAAGAAGACAAAGGAACTCATAGTCTATCTCATAGTGTTTGCAAATTTTTCAAGGTTATAGGTGGACAAAGCACTTGGATTTCTTCTTCCTTTCTTGTCTATATTCTTCTTATTCCATCTACTTCTTCTTCTTCTTCTTGTGGGAGATCTTGGCCATTTTTTTTTAAGGAAGCAAAATCATACACACTTCTTTTTAGTGCTTAAAATGAACCCCCAAATCATACTTAAATCCATTAAAAAATTAAAAATTTTCAAAAAAGAAAAAATCTTTTAACAAGTGAAACTAAAACAATCCAATCATTTGCATCCTTGCAACATCAAGGTTTTAGATGCATTCATGCAAAGTTAGGAACACTTCATTTTTGGGAATTTAAAAAGAACTTCAAGTTTCCATTTCAAAAAGTTCAAAATCAACACTAAGTGCACACTAAAATCTAAATCAAACTCAAACCATCAATCAAGGATTAAATGAACCTCATTTGCAAATATTTTAAAGTTCTTTTAAAAATCTCATGAAAACTAAGAGTCCTAAATGGTTGCCATAAATTGTCCTAAAAACTTTGTTATTTGTTCCAAACAAATGTCTTGTTCCAAAATCTTGAATGTTTCTTAGGTTTTTCATGAATCAAAACAATCTAGGAATATCATTTTTGGGCTTAAAATATGCAAACTAGAACACAAAATCTTGAATGAAAACCAAAGTCCAAAGAGTCATTTTCACTTTTGAGTCCAAAACAATCTTGAATGATCTAAGGTTAAAACAAAGCACTTCAAAGTTCTTAAAACAACACACAAAATCTCAATCTTGAATGCTGAAAGGAAAAAACTTGAATGTTTAATCACTTGTCTTTGAATGCATGTTGCTAAAATCACTCTTGAGTGCCATGGATTAAAATCAAGTTTGTTTTTTTTATGAATGCATGATTAAAACAAAAAATCCAATCTTGAGTGCCATAGATCAAATAATCATCTTTTGGGGCATAAAAAAAATCCACATTTTTGAAATCTTCTAAGTTATAAAAACTAATAAAGATGCTTTGAGTAAGTTTGTAGTTGGACTCACCCTCTTTAATCACCCATCAATTTAACCATTGGTTGCAATCTCAGCGCCATCTATGGGGATGGTTCTACCTAAGAGGGTGTTAAGTGCTCCATAAATATCAAACTCCACTCACTTGGGTCTTTAGTGGTTTTTCTAAGTTAGAAAATTCCTTGAATGCGCATTAATCTTGCTCACACTTCATTTGGGCATAAAAATTGGACAAATCTTGATGTGGAGGGCCTCTGGGTGCGCGCTTGGCAATCGAGTTTCACATATCTTTGTTTTAGGCTTAAAACAAACTCACACTCAATCTCGAATGCCTAACAATCAATGAACATCGCATGGTTTTGATGCATTTTCAATGATGCTCGCATTTCTTATGTTGACGATCTCTCAACTTCCATTATGCTAATGACGTTGTCAAATTGGAATGAACATTGTATGCCATAATCACAAGTGTCTTCAATCATAGTTTACAAAATCTAAATCATCAATTGGAATAAACGTGTGTCTTTTAAAGCCCAAGATCATGTATGTGGTCTTTTTTTACATTTTTTAGGAGGCTTGCTTGGGGATTTCATCACCCCTTGGGACAACCTCAACTCCAGCGTTCTGGTGGAGTATAAAAATTGGGAGGTGAATCCAAAGACACCTCTCTTGGAATTAATATTTTGTCGCTCGGGCTAAGCCTCAAGGAACTTTATACCCTTGAGAAGTGAAAGAGGAGAAGTGGGTTACCGCTCCTCTCAGCTATGTGACATCTTTTTGGTTTCATCTATGGATTTGGGCCTCACGTACCTTGCGTATATCGAGGACTCCCTAGCTATAACAAATTTCATCCTTGTAGAAAGCTTCCTAGGATGTTGGTGTGTTTGACGTGCTTGCTCCAAAATTTTGTTTGCTTGTTTGTTCATAGCTTTTGAATGAATGTTTTCCAACTTTGGTCAAAATCCCAAAAAAGCAAAAATCTCCCAGCTCAAGGCATACTTAGCGTAGTCACTACCTCATCAGAAAATCATCCAAGCTCCCCCACTGCTACCGAATCTATCTAGTTCCTTGCTTTAGAACAATCCCAAATCTAAAGTCTCTCCAAATCATCCCCCCCAACCAGCTAGCAACCCAATCCAAAATCACACCCAAGCCTTTAGAGAGTTGTTGTCATTCTGCTAGAATTTGCTATCCAATCAATCCGACCAATCCACCAACCTCACCAAGGTTATCCCTTTGACAGAGCTTTGTCTAGGATAATCTAGCTTTGTCACTTGCTATCCCTCATCACCTTGAGCTAAAGGTTGGGATCTACAAGTGGTCAATCTCGTGGCATGCCCATAGGATCATTAGTCTATCCTTAAGTTGACACAATCTCCACCAATCCTGCACATAGGAAAGCAAAACTCTCACTTTTTGACAGCATGCCCTTGAAGTCTTCCATCCACAGGAAAGCCAAAAATCTCCAGCCAATCCTCCTTAGGTCTGTCATATAGCTTTGACTCTCCCTAGGAAATCTTTCATCAGCCAATCCAAAATCTGACCTTAATCCAAATCTGACCATGGCCTTCCGTGTTTATCCATATGCAAGACCCCATCCCCATCAAACTCATCGTCAAAGCATGAAGTACCAATCCTATCATGATGTGTTTGGTCGTATTGTCCTTGCTCCTGCCACCTCCTATTCCAATGATGATGAAAATCTTGTTGACTATGAAGGGTATCTTGAGAGCCTTAGAAACATTCCACCAACCATCCCCCAAAATTCAAGAGTTATTCCAAACTATCTAGTTATGCCATCTGATATCCCAACTTCTCCTCCATCACCCAATCAACCAAGCTTCCAATCTTCCACCCCCATCACACTAGCTATTCCTTTCAATCCACCTCCACCTCCGACACATGAGTCTCCAAGGAACCTCCTAGAGGAAATACAAGAAAAGTCACCTCCAGAAGTCGATGAGCTATGTCATCTAATCCAACCATGTGAAGTACTCAGTGATGAAGCTTCCCCATCTATAATATCACCTCCATCTCCCATAGCTATCATCCCCATACCATCCATCAAATTGCTTAAAATCCTTCCACTTCCTGCAAGCATCAAAATCCCACCATCTGTCAAAACCCTCCAAATCCTATCCACATCACCTCCAAGCATTTCCCAAATCTCCCATAATGACCCTTATGCATCCATCTTCTACTCACCCATCTCCACTACTAAATCTCCCATCTATCCATCCGCTACCTTTGAAGAATCCATCCCTTCACCTCCTATCGCACCATCCACTCCAAACCAATCCTATCAAGATCCTACCCAAAAGCATGTTGACATCCCCCAAAGCATAAACAAAGATATCATCGTACCATGTCTTCCATCCATAGTGCAGTCACTATCCCCTCCATCTCAAAAACCTCAAGCCATACCTCCTCTACTGCAGGATATCTTTTCATCCCATCAACTAAATCAAGATCCTATCCTACCATCTCCTCCACTCCATGCTTCCATCTTACCACCTATCCAAGCTATTTCACCATCTATAATATACCCTCTTTGTTCACTTACATTCATCCATAGTGGCCTCCTCTCAGCAAAAGAATTAAGAATAGTATCTCCCTATTACAATACATCTGATAAAGCACTTCCACCATTTTCTACAAGCAAAAGTTATCGTCAGCTAGTTCAAATGCTCAATTGATGGCATTATCAAGGTCAAGGTTTAGGACCACAAGAGCAAAGAATCAGAAAGCCTATTATTGCACAAAAAAATCTAGGATTTCATGGTCCAAAGGCTCACCATCTAAAGGTGTTGGTACACCACACCCCCAAACCAAGCCTATCTCCAAACCCCCCATGCCAGCCTCCCATCACTCCTTCAAGAAATCTTATGTCATCCCCCCTCCACCATCTTTGCAAACTAAAACAACCTACCATATCCCCCCTTCATCCGCTAAATCCATTTTGGGTCTCTATGTCCCAAAATCTACCATCCTCCATCCTCCTATCAACCATCATTCAAATCCTATTCCCTCTATTCCTATGCAAGATCAGCAAAGGCACATATCGAGGCACATCATCCATCATCATCCCCCTACACGCTCTCCCTTATCCTCTCCATCTCACAAAGCTTCTCCTAACCATCTTCCCAAAGCTTACCACAGCAATGAAAATGCCAACTTCAAAATGCATAAAGCTAAAAATCCACATCCTAGGCAATCATATGTCTATTCTAACAGACATACTCCAAAAAGGAAAAATCCAATCAAAGAATGCAAAATAATGCAAACGCCTATGAAAAGAAAATCCAAAACCATGTGGATCCCAAAGAAAAAAGTTGAAATCCAATGCATAATGGCATCCAACATTGCTAATCCTCCATCCAGTGACTCATGTCCCCCATCTCCTAACTCCATCTTGGGTGCCTATATCCCCAAGCACACTTCCACAAATCCTCCATCATGCTCGCATCTACCATCTATCCCCCATATGCTCTTTTCACACCCGTCTCAACATGTTCCAATGTTGCTCTTGCAAGCATCCCCATCTCATGCTCCTTTCCAACCTTTTCATCCCTCCATCTCCTACCATCAATCCCATCTAATCCAATCTATTGCATAAATCACACATCCAGTGTACCAACAGCTAGCAACAAAATTAAACATTCCAACAGCCAGTGAAAAATTCCAAAAAAGCCAAAATAGTTGAAGAAAGCCAAAATCATTCTAGCTAAGTCCAAATTCAACAAGTCAAAAAAAAGTAAAGAAAAATAAAGCGTCCACTGGTGAAAACTTGGCAATTCAAGCGCCTTGGACAAGTACCATGATGAAAACTTGGCAAACAAGCGGCATGCGTAATCTCGCCATCCCCAGCTTAGCCTATCACCCTCATGCTTTTGGTCATCTCTTGACATCCAACTCCATCTTCCAATCTATCCACCTATCCTCCTCCCTCCATCTTCAATCTCACACCATCCACTTATCTCTTGCAGCTTCAACCAACCATCCCAGCTATCATCCATCTCCCTAGCCCCTTCATCTTTTTCCATCCTAGCTTCAATCCTATCACATCCATCATAAGACCTCCTTCTGCAATTTATCTTCTGATTGGGGGCACTATATTCCTTGGAGATCTTGTCTTGTCCATCCTCCCTTGTCATTTGTCTCTCACTCTAGGCTATCCTCATGCAAATCCAATGTCATCCTCTCATTAGCCATTCACTCTAGCGCCCTCTATTCGCTCAGCTACCACCAACCCTAGCATTGTCCCCATCCTTGGTAGCAGATCTATCATCATCATTGGATGCATCCTTGCACATCCATATCTTACGCTATCAACTCATCCTTAGCTTTTGCATCTTGCAACAACTTGAGTCATCCCGCTATCTTATCATCCAAAGCTCCTATACAGCTTGTAAATAATCTTGTATCCAACACTTGTATCATACCTTGTATCATAGCTTGTATATCCAATCTTGTCCAAAACAACTTGTACATTTGTACCATATCTTGGTTCGTCAGCTTGTACATCCTCTTTAGCTTAGTATCATTGTATCTATCTAGCTTTCGTGTTAGTTCATCCTTGATCAGCATCTTGCACACATTGCACAAGCCTTGTTTAGCTATCCCAATGCATCCTTTAGCTAGATCTCCTATCACCAAAGTGTTATCCTTCTTAGTTCAGCTTGCCAGATGCATCACTCATCCAGATCCACCAGCTTAGGTGCTCTCCGATAGATCCTTGTAGGATATAGCTTTCCTCATGTCTGATCTTGGTTCGTTAGTACCTCGTCCTACCCATCTCGTTGGCAAATGTTTCTCTTTTGGATTTTCACTTTATTTTGATTTGGAATCTTCCCTTTTGGGTCTTGAAGTATCTTTTCCAAAAAATCTTTTTGTTCCCTCCTCAAAGTTGCCACGATCTTCCATATCATGGTATACTACAAATGGGGCACTCTGGGCGTAAAGTCTTGATCAAGTCTTTTGTTTGTTTTTATTTTCTGCTTGTGGGTTACCTAGTGTTGGTTCCACTCTGATTCTTTTGAGATTCATGTGTGATGCTGGGGCAATCCTTGTGTGTTTATTTTGAGTCAGTTTGTCAGTCCTCTAGACAGTTGGTGAAAAGGCCTTGATGTTTTTGGTAACCTTGGCAATTAACCAACAGTCCTATAGCAAATCTAGTGCTCAACTACATGGTGGTACTTCTCTTTGAAGTATCCCCCCACTCAAAAAGCTTCAATGGTTTCCCTTCATCACCATTATCCCCCATCCATATCCAACATCTGTCTCTCCTACCCTAGCTTATGCATCACTATCTCTTTGAATCACTCCTCACATTTAGCTTTAGGGATCCACAATCCTAGTCTTATGGATCCACCAATCCAAATCAATCCACCAAGCCTCATCTTTCAAGATCCACAATCCTGGTCCTAGGGATCTTCGAAACCCATCTTCTGCCAATCTGACTCTTTGAAATCCTGTTGCATCAGCTTTTTAATCCCCTCATCCATCTCCCCATCTTGGATTCCTTTTATAGCACTCCACTCCTTCATCCTCTGCAATCCCTGAGATCTTAAGCTTACTTCCTCTTGTGCCTCTGATTCTCCCTTTATCATTCTCCCATAGTGAGAGTTTGAGCTAATTCAGCCCCTTCTCTTTGACAATCTGAGTCTTCTTGCTCATCTCAGATTCTTGTACTTTTCAAGAAGTCGTCGAGACTCGCTTTCTCTCCCCGCTGCCTTCTTGAGGGGGCATCTTGCAGTCCATTCTCTCCTCTTCTGCTCTAGCCTTGGGCATCTTATTTTCTTATCTTTGATGCCATGCCACTTGCGGCATCACATCAAAGAGGGGCAAAATGTAGACACCTAAAAACCTTTAGAAAATAAAGTATTTTTATTTTCTGAAAAGTTCCTGATGACATCATCATTTATTAATTAATTAATTATTTTATTTATTTATTTATTTTTATGCCATTAAATCCTTTTATCTTAATTAAAAATATTTAATTAAGGAATCCCTCCCAAAAATGTTTAAATCTTATTTAAACACTATTTCCTTACTTATTAATTATTTAATTAATAAATTGACCAAAAAACCCAAAATAAATAAAAATTTTATTTTTTGCCCAAAACTTGGCCAATTTTCTTAAGACCACTAAACTCTTCCAAAATCTTCTAATCCTTCTTTAATTTTGATTAAAGGCTAATCCCATCATTTCCTACCCCTAATCCCAACTCAAAATATTTAATTAAGATTAAATATTAATCCTCATGTTTATTAAATTTTTTTTAATAAATATCTCCTCAACCCAAACCCTTGAAATAAATAAAACTTTATTTATTTCCTAAAAATCTAATTTATCCTCATCCTAAGAAGTTCTAGACTCTTCTAGAAAGTCTTCATCCTCATCCTAGGAAATTCTAGACTATTCTAGAAAGTCTTTATCTTCATCCAAAGTCTAGAATCTTCTAGAAGATGTCTTTAAACCTAATCCTAATCCCCTCCTAACCTTGTCACATTCTCTAAACATGGGTTAAGACTTACTAACCCAAGCCAAAGTTAACAAATATCTCCTCCTTCACCCAACCTCATTAAATGCCATCCACTTGCCTATCCCTAAGCTAGTCCTAAACCATCCTAATCCATCCTCTAATCATTTGCACAAGCCTAAGCATGCTTAAAACCTTCCTAATCAAGTCCAAGTCAAAATTTCTCTCATCTCCTTCAAAATATCTCAACCATAAAACTTTATGAAGCCCACTAGGCCATAAATGACTCTTCCAAGCCCTTTTATTGCTCTTACAAGCCATTATGAGGGTCTTTATAAAAATTTTATCCCTTGAGCCTCCTTTGTTGACTCATACTTCCCCTTTCTTCCATCCTCTCACCATGTGACATGTGTCACTCCTTGATTGGCTGTAAGGAAGCACAATCCATGTGCTCTCCTCTCATGCAATCTGAGCCCTCCATGAGCTTTTTCCCATCCTTGCATCTTAGCCCTCAATCCCTCAAGCCTCTTGCCTATAAATTGGATCATTCCCCTTTGCAAAATAACACAATCCATAAAGTAAAGTCATAATGCCATTTTACATCAAAACCATACACTCACACCCAAATTCCAACTCCATTTGAAGCCCTTTTTGAAGCATAAAGCTTGAGCATACATTCTATCTATTTAGACAAAGCCACTCAACAAGAGAGCTTCTCATTGAGAGAGTCCATTAATGGCTCATATTCTCAATTGAGAGTTCATCTTAGTCTATCTTGAAGTTTATGATTTTTTTTTAGTTTGTAGAAGCTTTATTTAAATTTGGTTTCTATTAGCATACTAACATTGCTCATATACAGTTCCTAGATCTAAAGAAAAGAATTTTATAGGAACTAAATGGATATTTAGGATTAAGATGAATGAACAAGGTGAGGTTGTGAGGAATGAAGAAAAATTGGTAAGCAAAGGAAATTCACATCAAGAAGACATAGATTATAAAGAAATATTTACCCATGTTTGCATACTTGAAGAAGTAAGAATGTTCTTGGTTTATACAAGAAGTAAGAAATTTAAAGTGTATATGATGGATGTAAAGTCAACATTTATGAATGGAGAACTTGAAGAAGTCTACATTGAGAAGCTTGAAGGATTTCTTTTGATAGAAGAAAAGGACATGGTATGCAGATTGAAGAAAGATCTGTATGGTCTAAAGAAAACACCTAGAACCTTGTGTGCTAGATTGGATAAATATTTGAAAAAATTGGGATTTTCTAAAGGTACAATAGACCAATTTTTTTTTGAAAGAAATTGAGAATTTATTGTTGATCATTGTGATATTTTTTGATGACATAATCTTTGGAGGTAATGATGAAACGAGTGATAAATTTTCTAATGAAATGAAGAATGAATTTGAAATGACTATGATTGGTGAGCTAAAACTTTTCTTGGGTCTATATATTGTATAGAATAGTGGTGGTATTTTCTTATAAAAAGCTAAGTATTTGAAATGCTTTTTGAAAGAAATTGGCTTGGAAATTTGTAAGCCTATTGGTACACCTATGATAACTGGTCACAAGTTATCTAGCAAAGATGAGATACTTATAGTTGAGAAAAAAAATATAGATCTATGAATAGAGGTTTACAATATCTGAATCACAGTAGACCAGATATAGCAATTGTAGTTGGGATAGTAGCAAGATTTCAAGTTGATCCTAAGGAACCACATTATGTAGTAGTAAAAAGAATATTCAAATATTTGAAGGGTACACTTGATTTTGGATTGTGGTATGACAAATCAAGTGATTTTACTTTGTGTACATATACTAATGTGGATTGGGGAGCAAATATGATTGGCATAAAGAGCACCATCATTAGAGCATTTTTCCTTAGAGGAAGATTGGTTTCTTGGCCAAATGAGAAACATGACTATATTTCACAAAGTACATAAGAAGTAGAGTAATCTAGCAAAAAAAAAAAAATGCAATAAGATCATGTGAGTATGTCTAAGAATCTTGTATTGCATTCTAAGACTAACCATATATCTATTAAGTATCATGTTCTAAGACAAAAAAGTTGTAGAGAAAGAGATCATATTAGAGTATGTAAGCACAAAGAGAAGATTGCAAATATCATTAAAAAGCCTTTGCTTGAAGATACATTTGAGTATTTGTGAGGTGTTCTTAGGGTTATGCCCTTGCCTACTTCTAAGTAAATGATTCAAAGAATGCATTAGTCTAGTGGTACAAAGAAATATTATTCATTGAACTAATGTTCATAATTTATGTATGAGATTGTTTGAGATAAAAAGAGTCATTAATTAAAGACTCTTGGTAGTTGTTATAGAATAGTGTCTTTAGACACTTGAGCTAGTTAAAGACTTCGAGTAGATGATTGACATTATGAAGCCTTTTTCATTAATGTCAATGGGGGAGAGATTGCATGAAAAAATCTCCTATGTATGGAGGAGAATTATTGTAGATGGTGAATATACAATCTTTAACATAATGGGGGAGAAATACTATTGAAATGAATTGATTTCAATAGGAGAAACATTGAGTTATATCAATGGGGGAGAAGTGTGAACAATTGATGTAAATCTCTAGAATGAGAAAGAAAGAAAGAATGGATAAAGAATTGTTCCTATGAGTTTTAGATTTGATTGATGAAGAGGATTTGAAAAGAAGAGAACAACAACAACAACAACAACAACAAAAGAGTTTGATTTGGTATTCTTGGAACTTATATATTTTTCATCTATGTTTCCAACAATGCCAAAGGGGGAGATTGTTATCATGAATGTTGATGGTATTCCTTTGGGGGAGAATCCTAAGAATTGGAGAGAGAGATTGTACATTGTTGACATGTTGCATTCATGACAATGTTTGTCAGTGATGTCAACTTAGTATTGTCTTTGTGAAGACTGGTAGAGTAGCAGACATAGAATGAGGTTGTACAAACTATGTATTGATTATGAGGTCAAGAAAATTTGACAATGTATTCTACATAGTTTCTTGATGATGTGGAAAAGTGTGGGGGTAGATAATTGAACACATGTGGAAGATATTTGTGATCTATAGAAGACAGTGAACAAACATAGTACTTGATAAGTAGTTTTTGATGATTGATTTGTATCTCCTAACATGGATAGAATCATGGTGAGCATAGTTAGTTAGTAATAGTAGAAAACTTGATGATGATTTTAGTAAGTGTGCAAGGTTAGCAGTTGCACGCATGATAAGTTGTAAAGACAATGAGCCAATAATGACTTGTAATTACAAAAAGATGCAATATTTTGTAATATGTTAATGAGCTCCTATTGTAATTAATTAGAAAATCCTCAAGGACAAATCAAAGAATAATTTTCAGGATATGGTATAAAGGAACGTTATCTTCCTTGCGAAGAAATATATGATTTTGATATGTAAGGTGAAAATTGTACAAGTGATATAAAAAGTTGGTAAATGTGTATAAGCAATCCAATGGATTATTTGAATGTGAAGTAAGTGATCTAGTATTGAGATCATAAGGGTTTGCTAAAACAAGAGGATAGGTAAGGAGATGAGGTTATTTCATTTCTATTATTCTATAAGGAATAATACATAGATCATTTGAACATCAAGTTCGGTGATCTTTCCCCTAAAGCTATTTGGATAGTGTGTCCATCTACCTTCTACAACTCCTAACAAGGTTGCTACAACTCCTACTAGGGTTGGAATCTTCTAAAATGGATTTAAAGTCTCCTATAGAGAATTATATTTACTAAATATATTTCATTGGCTCCTAATAGAGTCCATCCTCTTACAAGGAACTTTTATATTAGGACATCATTTTGTGGGTTCCATCCCCATTGAGGTTTTCCCTCTGGTCAAAGGTTTCCATAGTTAACATATTTGGTGTTATTGTGTATGTATATCTTCTTATGGTTGTTGATTATATTATTTACATGGTTAATGTTTAATAAGGTTCATAAGTGTTTTAATAGTTTGATAACTTATTCACTCCCCTCCTCCACATAGTTATCTTAGTGGACTTTACTTTCTAAAACAAGTTGTATAGGAAATTGCAAGGTAAAGGAAAGGCTACCCAGTAGTGGTATTTCAAGAGTTTCCAAGATGGAATGCATTAGATGGAAAGGATTCCCTTCAACTTAGTTGAGGAGCATAAGAATGAACCATGCTTCCTTGTGAACATATATACATTCATAATATAGGTTATTGAACCATGAACTCACTATTTAACAACATTCCACATTGAAATTACTAAAGAACTATCAAGACCACACATTAAAATATTACTTTCTATTCTAGAGAATCCCACACTACTGAGGTTTGGAACATGTATGGAGATTAAAGGTAGACTCTTCAAGTAATAAGAGATAACATTAGCTAAGAGGGAGACAAGAAAACCCAACATGAAATAGGCTCCCAAAGTCATAGAATTATAGAAGAAGTTAAAGAAATGGATGTTGAAGAAGAGCTCAATAGTAGAGCTTCATCTAGTCCTCAACAAAAGGTGGATGCTAAGGTATAGCTTGGATGAGCCAAGTATTCCTCACCTGAGCTAGAAGAAATAAAAAATGATACTAGTAAGAAGGAGGCAAACACAGTTAAGCCTACAAAGATTGAGACATACAAGAGAAAGAAGAATGTAAAGAAAAGAAAGAGGAGAGAAAATTGTCACCAGTACCCAAAGAAAAAGAGTGTTCAAAGAATGAAACAAATGTTAAAGTGGAAAAGGTGGTGAAGAAAGATAAGAATCAACATCCTTAACTTTCTATTGATGGTATTATAGATGATATTATGCATAATAGAAATGATAAAACATTGAAAGATAGATTGTCAAAATTTAATGATGCAAATAAGAATAAGATTGTAAGTGTTGTACTAGTTAGCATGAGAAAATTTAGAAGGAGATCAAGAGAGGTCAAAGAAAAAGTACCTAATGAATTGGGAGATATTATATATATGAAATTGCAAGAAGGGATTATTAAATTCAAGGAAATGCTTGATGATGCCATTGCAAAGATGAAGTCAAATTACTCCTCGTAAAAAATGGGGACATTTGTAGACAAATAGGAGTTTGGAATGTAAGACAATGTAGCCCTAGTAACAAGCAACTAGTTAAAGAAAGCATATGCAAGCACAATAAAGCATTGGATTATATGGCTGAAAAACTATTGGATTTTACTGTGAAGAAAAATGAGTAATGTGTAAAATCCCAACTCCTCAATCCATTGATCCAAAATGTAAAGGTATATTGCTATATTAGCCAAAGAAAAAGAACAAAAATGAGAGGAGTACTAGGATAAAGAAAAAATGGAGAAGAAGATAGATAGATAGAGGAGCTACCAAAAAAGCCCATGAATTTAAAACTTCTTACTTCACCAAGGATAGAAGCCCAACATAGTCCCTTTGTGGAGAAAACTAATCAAAAGGATAACATACTAGTGAAAGAGAAATCACTAGAAATAATTGATGAGGATTCAATAATAAGGGTAGACTCACTAGTAAGGGCAGATACATTAATCCAACAGACTCAACAAAAGGATAAAATTATAGTTGAGAAAATAGAAGAAACTAAGGAACAAGTTTTTGACAATACTATTGGAAATACAATAGGGAAAGTAAACTCTAAGAGGGGGGGTGAATCAGTGCTTAAAAAATTTGACCATAAATTAATTCATCACACATCCATCTCATAATCTATGCATGTAAACTAAAATACCAAATTAAGCACAGACATTCATAACTCGAAAGTATATACCATTCAATCACATGTATGACACAAGATATTTGGTTACCCAAAAACCCTCCAAGGAGAAGGTAAAACTTGGGTGGGGATGACACCCAAAAATCTTCACTACTATAGTAATAAAGTGTATCTAATGAAGGTTACAATATTTTAATCATGAAACATGATCTACCCTATGAAAGGGTTCCCTTGTTAAACACTTACAAGATTGTTAGATTCAACACCCTATTAGAAGTGTTCCTAGTAAAAGGACTTTGACTTACAATGAAGTAAGCACCCTATTAAAGGATTTACAACAACTTGTTAAGACTACTTTATTAAGAGATTTAACTTGTTTCACCTATTAGAATGTCTTAGCAATGAGCCTTTGGTTAGCACTTTATTACTTGATGACAGATCACCTCTTTCCTAATGTGTACTTGATCCTTCCTGATCAGATGTATCTCTATTGTCTTCTAATTCCTTTCTTTTGTTCTTGTCTAACTAATTTTGCAATGTATCTCAATTGAAAATTCCTTAGTCACCATGAAAACTATATTTGCATATGCAAACTTTTCTTTTTTCTCCTTCCGCAAACATATAAAGTTTAGGTATTGTCCTCCTTAAGAAGACCTAGGTGACATAGGGTTAGGTATGAATCAACAATTGTGATTCACCTATATTCTCACCTAATCCATCCCTTTTTTCTAATTGGTTGCATGTACTACATAGGGATTCTCAATAAATATTTGTCCTTATCATCTAGGATCACAAAACAATCCTCAAGTTGTCTCAAAAATGGTTTACACAGTAGTTTGTGCCATTAAAAACAACTATGTTAATACTGTATTACTCAGCACTTGAAGTCTCTGATGCTTGACATCAACTACAACTTTAATATTTTAACTCAGCCTCTGAATGACTTAGCATCCATTGATCACTTAGCATCTAAATAAATCAACGCTTACTATTGGCCTGGCACTTAAGTGACTCAACACTTAATAATTACTTGGCACTTACTGATATCTCTCACTTGGCATATACTAACTAACAACTTATGCTCAACATGTATTACTTGTTTAGCATGAACTAAGTAAATGACTTAAGTATATTGTCACTCACATGTGAAAACCAATCTAAGATTAACAATCTCCTCCTTTGACATGAGTGAAAAAATACTTGGTCATGCATGAATAACATTAGCCTTTCAAGCATAACTTAGATAATATCCATTTGATTACAAAATTTTAACAAAATCTTAAAACTTTAAAATTTTCCAAAACTTATGACTCATCAGTCATACCTCAAAATTCAATTACTCCCCCTGAGTTGATTGTACCATTTTGAATTGAAAAAATGAATACTCCTTCTGAGTAGATTCTGCATATGTTGACTCACTAACTCTATCTCTTCTTATCATGCATTCTCCCCCCTTTTACACTTATCTCATGGGTTGTACACTTATAGTGTGTTTTTCCATGAAATTTTTGTGGACCTCAAGTATTATCTTCAGAGATGCATCCTAGTTATCATAAGCTACCTCCAATGATTTGATTTGGATGGCTAACTCGGCAGCAAGATGAACTAAGCCTTCATGTGTTGAAAGATGGGAATCTTTCTGCATTAATGTCTCTACAAAGTCTAGCTCTTTGTGAAGTATTTCCATGTGTGGGGTCAACATGGATTGGATGCAGTGTAGCTCAAATATTTACATCTTCAGCATGCAGAGCTGCCAACTGACTATAATGTAGCCATATTTTTAGCATCTTAGTGGAATTCTTAGCCTTTACATTATTTGAAGGCTAAGTGGAGAAATAAGGAGAAATTTATTAAATTAATTTTTTATAAAGTCATTAAATAAATTAAAATTAAAAGGTGACTTATATTTAATTAATTTAATTTTATAGAAGCATAACTAATTATTGTATTGGAAATGGGGAAGCTTCTAGAGAGTGCAATTAAATAATATTTTATTTCCTTCTAGAAGGGTGAAGGAAAAGAATAAATAGAGGCAATAACATCATTGTTAAGCATCTAATTATTATCAATTGCATTTGATATAAATTTGGGAGAAGAAACAAAGGGTTTTTTATTTTAGTTAGCCATTGGAGAGTGTCAATTCTTCAGTGTTGCAACCATTTGGGGTAATGAAATATCCACTAAATTTGGCATTTAGGAGAGCTTCATTTTGGAGTTCTATTTGTACTTAAATTGAAGAATACATTTATTGTTGGCAGCTACAGTAGTGTGAACAGTACCATGCTACAATATTTATGCTTAATTTTGATTGCAACTTTCCATCTCCATCCTTGGGCATCACTATTATCAAGTTCCTCTTACAGCTATTAGTAGTTAGCATTGTAATTTTAGGCATATAATTTTTTTTTTGTAAGTGATAATTCAAAATCAGATTTGGCATTGTTGTAGTCATTATTGTAAGCCCATTTGTCTTGGCAAACTTGAAGCAACATTGTACATGGGAATAAGTTCAATAAAAGAGATATATGTTGCATACCATTTGTTTGACAAAATTCCCATCTAATAGCATATTTGATCAACATAATAGTTGTATGCCAATTGTTTGTAAAAATATCAGATGGCTATAGGTATGCATTCCATATCTAGTTTCCATGTATATGCATTAAAAAATACCAAAAAGAATTGCACTTTCATATCATTTCATTGTAAGAGGCTTGTAATATCATTTGTGAACATTCTAAATTTCTTAGCATCATTCAAACTATATCAAACGATCTAAAACAAAAAAAAAATAGAAAGGAGAAAAGTAACATACAAGTGTTTGACAATATTACTTGAGCTAAAATAAGTTAGTTTGGGCAAGGAATATTACATTGGTATCAGATCTTGCTTGCAAAGTGTTTAATAAAATTTCAAACAATTGAATTTGAGAAGGATTTGGTGTTTCACAAAGTTATAACCGATTGGGGTTATTACATTAGTATCAGAGCTAAATTTTGTCATCCTGAGGCTTTAGCAATCGCATATATGTAGCCACCTGGGGCTAGCTCTCATAGATTCTACACTCATAGGAAAGCTTTGCTTGATAAGGAACAAGATTTTGATAGGTAGCTAGACACCATGGGTGATACGCAAGAGCATATCCCACCAAGATACAAGAGGAATGAGAATTAGGAAACAAGTGAATTTTTTAGAGCAATGATTATAGGAAAAGAGTGGATGGCTTAGGCTTTGCAAGAACTCACCATCATGGTTGAGCATATGAACCCACAAGACAAATGGAATTAGGAACAAGGGGATAACAGGAGTGCAATGCAATCACCTAGAGCTCATAGAACCCTTTCTATAATAGTAGACAAGCCCATACATCCTACCTTCGTTAGAGAGGAACTAGTATAATAGCCAATAGAGAAAGTTGAGGATGAGAATTTTGTAGATATTCTTATGGTTGCTAATAATGAATGGGAATTATTAGCACCTAGGTATAGGAGATAATGACGTTTGAGAGGTTTGTGAACCAAAGAAAAGAATGCTACTATGTAGTTAGATAGAATAGGAGACCTCATGTGGTGAGGATAATGAATTAGAGTGAGCTATAGGGAAGCTTTCCTTGACTACATTTGATGGGAATAGTAGAATGACAACGCAAGCTTGGATTTACAAGCTTGATACCTTCTTAGCATTAAGACCTATGATATAAGTGGAGGCAATAAAATATGCCACACTACATTTAGAGGGAGTTGCACATGACTAGCAGTACCAAGGGATGGTTACCCTTCATCATAACCAAGTGACTTCATATTAGGACTTCATGGATAGGTTGGTAGAGAGGTTTAATAAGAAGGATCTAGATGTCTACTTTAGGGAGTTGGCATAGTTTAAATAGACAAGAAGATTGGAGTATTTAATTAGTGACTTTTAGAGGCTATCTGTTATGGTTCCAGATATATCAAATAGAGATTGGTTGTTTTGTTCACTGAGGGATTATCCAAACCATTGAAGGGTAGGGTAAAAGCCTTTGATCCATTTAATTTGCAAGAAGTGATTAAGAAGGCTAGAAGTATGGAACAAACAATCATAGTAAGTAAATGTTAGTCAAAGGGTGCATCATCTAGCAAAGAAAAACAATTCTTCTAGAAACCTAAGAGGAATGAAACAAAGGCTGAAAATAAAGATAAACCATTTTCTCCTTTGGATAGAGAGACATTGAATGATTTAAGGAAGAAAGAACTTTTCTTTTATTGAAAAGGACCCTATGGCATGAACCACGACTATCCTATGGGGCCAAAGGGGAAAGAAAACAGGGTTATGTGGGATTATTATGAGGATTCTGATTCTAAAAATTTAAACCAGCAATCTAAAAATGAGCAATCAATTGAAGAAAAGGAAGGCATAGAAGACATATGCGATGAGAACTTAAGGAGTCCCATCTCACTAGTGTACAACAAGAGGGATCATTAAAGATAAGAGGGGTATTGGCTAGTTAGTGAGTTATTACTTTTCTTGATATAGGTGCTACTCATAATTTTATTGATTCTAGATTGATTGAGAGGTGTTGGATACAGAAAGAGCAATTTGAGGTTCTGAGAGTGAGGGCAGCTAATGAATACATCCTCAAATGTGATAGGAAGATTATAGGTCTACCTCTAAAGATCAAAATTTTTGATTTCAAAGTAGATTTTTGTGTTGTTAACATGGGTTATACAGATTTGTCTTGGGTATGACTTGGTTACATGAAATAGGGGAGTTCACTCTCAATTTGAGAGATATGGACATGAAGTTTTAGTCAAAGGGGAAAACCATATACTTAAGGTTGTTTGTGATAATAGGCTTATGATGATGCCTTGTAGATGCATGGAGAGCTCGTTGAGACATGATGAGGTTGAGTGGGTGGCTGGTTGCACTTTAATGCCATCACAAGGGCAAAAAAAATTAGAATATCACCTAGACATATAGGAACTAAGAATCAAGCACTATAAGGTTTTGAGTGAAATACCACCATGTAGACATCTAGACAGAGGTATTGAGCATATTATAGAGTTAGAGGAGGGTGCTAAACCCATCATGATCACACCCTATAGGCATCCAAAGAGATTGAAAGATGAGATAGAGAAAACCATCAAAGAACTACTGGCTATGGGGCACATTAGACCAAGTAAGTTGTCTTTCATTTCTTCTATGGTTTTGGTGAAGAAGAAGGATGGAACTCTTAGGATGTTTAGAGATTATAGGGTCTTGAACAAGAAGACAATAAAAAATAGGTACCCAATCCCACAGATTGATGAGTTATTATATGAGCTATATGGGACATATTTCTTCTCCAAAATTGATTTAAGATTAGACTATCATCAAATCCAAGTCAGAGAGTAGGATATAGAGAAGACAACATTTAGATGTCATTGTTGCCATTTTGAGTTTGTAGTTATGCCATTTGGGATAACTAATGCTCCAACTACTTTTCAGTCCATAGTGAATAGGGGTTTTCAACATTAGTTAAGGAAATTTGTGTTAGTCTTCTTTGATGACATACAGGTGTATAGTAGGACATGGGATGCACATGTACAAAAATTAGACATTGTGTTGAGCATTCTAAGTAGGTAGTCCTTATATGCAATGGAGTCCAAATGTGATTTAGGATTATCAAAGTTATTATATATGGGTCACATTATCAATTCTTAGGGAGTACATATGGATCCTAAAATGATTTTTTCTATTAATGAGTGGCCTACTCCAGTGAACTTGACATAGTTGAGAGGATTTTTGGGGTTGTGTGGGTTCTATAGGAGGTTTGTTAATGGATATTCCAAGCATGCAAAAACTTTGATGAACTTGATGAGAAAAGGGGTTTTCTTATGGACTCTTGAGGCACAAGAGTGTTTTGATAAATTTAAGGAGTTGATGAATTCTTTTCCAATGCTAGAATTACCAAATTTCAGCAAACCTTTTGAGTTTGACTATGATGCATTTGGTGAAGGTGTTGGAGTGGTGCTTACGCAAGACAAGCATATGATTTCTTATGAGAGTAGGAAGCTCAAGGGGCATAAAAGGAGCTTCAACATTTATGATAGGGAAATGTTGGCCATAGTGCATGCTTTGGCCAAATTTAGGCAGTATTTAGTGGGTAGCAAATTTAGCATAAAAATTGACAACAATAGCCTAAAACATTTCCTAGGGCAGCAAGATCTTAATATCAGGCAACAAAAATGGGCAAGTAAATTACAGGCATGTGATTTTGACATTACCTATGTCAAGGGAAAATAAAATGTAGTAGTAGATTCCTTGTCATAAAGACCCACTTGAGCTTGATGACCAATATATCAGAGGATTGGAGACATTTGAGCCTTGTAGAGTATGCAAAGGATACATGGGCATCAAGATTTATAGATGGATTGATCTTGAATAGTGATTTCACCCTTGTAAATGAGATCATCATTTACAAAGGACATATTTATTTCATTCTAGGGTCACTGGTGAAGAGGATGCTGTTGACAATTTACCATGACTCACCTATTGCAAGACATCTAGGTTTTTACAAAACCTACTAGTAGATTTGTGAGTATTTTTCTTGGAAAGGGCTCAAAGATGAGGTGTTGCAATATGTTAGAGAATGTCCTACTTACAAGTATAATAAATAGGAGCACTCTTATTTAGTTGACTTACGTAAGCCACTTCTAATTCCTAATAGGAAGTGGGAGTGTTTATACATGGACTTCAACACAAGACACCCAAGAGCCCAGGGTAGAGACTATATATGTTGTTGTTGATTGGTTTACAAAGTTTTCCCACTTCTTCGCAATCAAAACTACATACAATGCTACATAGGCAAAAAATTTATTCTTCAGAGAGGTATTTAGGTTGTATGGTTTACCTTGGAGCATTGTAAGTAATAGAGATAGTAGGTTTATGAGTCACTTCTAGTAGGAGTTGTTTAGATTGTGCAAGACAAAGCTCACTCTGAGTATTAGCTACCACCCTAAGACAGATGGTCAAATAGAGATAGTGAACAAATGGGTGGATGGATACCATAGGGATTACATAGTAGGGCAATAGAAGGCTTGGGTTAAGTGGATATATCTATGTGAATATTGTTATAATTTCACTTATCACATGTCTATTCAGATGTCATCATTCATGGCATTACATGGATATGAGGCACCCAATTTCATGAATTTGTTGCTATCAGATAGTAGAGTGCCTAGTGTTGGAGACTTATTACAAGAGAACTAGGAAATTATGAAGGCTCTTAAGGATAATATCACCAAGGCAAAAAATCAATAGAAGTAGTATGCTTATCAAAAGAGGACTGAGCAAAATTTTGAGGTAGGTGATATGGTATATTTGATGCTACAACCTTACCACTAGTAAACTCTCAAGAAGGCTAGTGCCAAAAAACTTAAGACACATTATTATGGGCTTTTTAGGGTGATTAGGAGAGTTGGGGAGGTGGCTTAGGAGTTGGATTCGTTGGCAGAGAGAAGAGTCCATAATATTTTTCATGTTTCACATTGAGAAAGGCATTAGGATACCAAATTGTTCCTTCTATAGTGCTTCCACCCTTGGAAAATGAGGGGAAATTGGTTTTAGTCCCAGAGGCTATTATTGAGTTTAGCCAGAGGATTTTGAGGAGAGGTACTATCAGGGAGCACTTGGTGAAGTGGAAGGACCTGCTAGTAGAGGATGTCACTTAGGAGAGTGAAGAAATTTTGTAGCATCCAGAGTTGAGATTTTTTCAAGACAAGAAATTTCAAGAGGGGTAGACTGTAACGTCCCCATCTCAGTAGATTTCTTTGTCTCATGTCCCCTTTTCAAATAATTAAAAATAATAATCTTTGCTAAGGCAGGCAGGCCCAAAAAGGTGAAGTTTTGGAAAAAGGGGATAATATTTGGAAGCTAATGGACTAATAAATGAAGATTATTATTAAAATATGTTTTATTAGCCCCTCTTGGATGTGAGTTAGGGTTATTCCCTCTTTTAATGGGGTTTGGAGGCATTTTGGGCTGATTCCGGAACTTGATTTTTGCTCATTTCTTTGTTGTTCTTTAGAGGCTGCCAAAATTGTGGAGAAGGAGACCCAAGAATGAGAGTTTGAAAGTTTCTAGGAAGGCTAAGGACAGGAGTTTAAATCCATTCCATGTGCATGCTCATGCAGAGTTTGTCTTTGTGCTGAACAGTGCAGATTTGTGGGTTTTCGGATGTGTTTTTTGTAAGAGTTTGGTGTTTCCAGTTGAGTATTTAATATCAGTTTTGGTTGCTGCTGTATTTCAGACTTTTAGATGTTAAAATAGAGCTAAATATATTTATTTGGCCATGATTATACTTTTTTAATAGATTATTAGTGTTTTTGTGGTGTTTTCGGGCTATTCTGTGTTGTTTTCAGGAGCCCGATGAGCATTGTTTTTATCCTCTCTTTGGGAGCTGTTGTGTAAATGTTATACAGATCTGGAAATTTCATTTTGTAGGCTGTTATGCTGCTGAAATTTCTATAAAAAATGTCCACTTTTAGATTTATTAATAATATGTGAAGCTATGAAGTTTTTGGCACTATTTCTGGCATACCCGATTTGGGGTTTATTGAGAAATTGGTGGATCTTTGAAATATTGGTTGTTTGATCTTAAAGATCTGATTGGAGGCTTGAAATATCATATAAAATCAGAAAAGGGACATTTCAGTGGTATGAGAGCTATGATCTTGCCAGCCTGAGGGTTTGTAGAAGTTTGCATGTCAGTTTTGACAACTACCCAAATCTTGCATGTCATAATTTATGGTTGCATGTTGCTTCTAATCAGCTGCATGTCAAAATTTATGGTTGTGTGCTAATTCTAATCATTTTCATGTTAGTTCTTGGTGAATTTTGTGGTTGCATGTTTCTTCTAATCATCTGCCTATCAAAATCTATGGTTGCATGCTACTTCTAATCATTTGCATGTTAGTTCTTGGTGAATTTGGTGGTTGCATGTTGCTTCTAATCAACTACATGTTAAAATCTATGGTTGCATGCTACTTCTAATCAATTGCATGTTAGTTCTTGGTGTTTGAAGAAGTTATAACCTATTGGGGTTACATTCTACTTTATCCAGAATGGATAGGTATAGTACAAAGTCTCAGAGAACACGATCTTGGACAATTGATATCCAGAGTTAGAACAGTAGAAAGGATGGTTATTTAGACATTCGAGATAAACTTAAGAAAATAAGCCATGACATGTCTGAAAAATTAGTTGAGCACCACCGTATGATGAATGACATGTTGTCTGACCTAGCTAAGGTGGATAAGTTGATTGGATTTCTATTTGGCAGATTTTCTCACAGGGCAGATGACACAATTACCAAGAACTTGCATGAGGAGTTTGAGAAACTAGCTTATAGCTAGGTAGAGGTCTCAGATTCTACTCTACCACAAGAGATAGTGGGTTTAGATGATGATTATGAGGATGTTGTTGTGCATGATGGTGAGATACCTAGTAGAGATGAGTAGACATTGAGCATTCATGACTTTGCTGAGAAAGAGTACCAGGCACAGTTAGATGCTTCATCACATGAGGTTGAGGTAGGTAGTACTTCACATGATTTGTCCAGCCAGCTAAAGGTGAACAAAGATAGTATTGTGACTTCATTATCTCATCATGACAGGATGCAGGATATGATAGAGGATCACATTCAGATGATTCAGTTACAGGGTAGACATAAGGGAGTTTAGGAAAAGTCTCCTTGTGTTGACTTACAAGCGATTAGGGAAGGAATGGGAACGATGAAGTTGAGTTATTTACATCTTCTATTAGATCATGACCATCTTCTTAGCCTTGTCGAAGACTATTCAGATTCCTTGAGGAGGAAGGAGGAGGAAGTTGACAAGCTTTCTCATGAGCTTGAGGACACTCAAGCTTCTTTGGTGAATACTCCATTGGCATTACAAGACTGGGAGAGACATGGGGATAAGCATGGCATGGAATTGAGTTTAGTTTCATCTTGCACTCCTAATACTCAGCTTTCTACGAACGGTAGATCATATGTGGACATTGATAATGTTGCGAGTTCATCTTGCATTCACATCTAGGATATAGGGACAATGTTAGACAGGTATGTGGAATTAGTTGGTATTGGTCATATTACTCAGGTGAGGAGTTTGCTTGAGTTACCAGCTGATTATAGTTTATGGATATGGACTTGAGATTGTTATATTGGCATTTGGGATTCAGTTGACTAGAAATATTTAACACTTTTTGGTAGCAGTGATTGTTTGGGTGCTATCATGGATTTGATTAGCAGATTGCACGATGTTGTCTTTTCTTGTGCCAGGAGCTTATTCGATGTTGGTATTAATTTTTATACACCAGTGTTGGGCTTTGTTCATATATCCAGTTGACCATTTTTTCTAGAATGTGTTGATGATCTTTCATATTTGGCAGTGTGTACAGATGAGTCTCAGGATCATAGTGGCATTGATGACATCCAGGAGGATGTAGTGGGCAGTTTTGAAGACTTAGTTTCCTTGGTGGTTTCTTTTGGTACAGAGGAGTTAGATAACAGTGCTATAGTTTTTGATACTCCATATGTTGATATGAGCTTTGGAGTTGATTTGCATGATATGGATGGTAATACTCTAGAGACCAGTAACCTTGAGGATACTCCTTTAGATAGTGCGTCAGAGGAGGTTTGTAGGATATAGTCTAGCTAGTGCCATCATGTGTCTAGTCAATTGAGAGTTAGTGAGTGAGACATTGCTATTGCTTGCCAACATTTCAATGTTTCTCGTCAATTGTTAGCAGTTTATGGATGGGGTTCTCCTACTAGTGATGAGCAAGGAGGTAGTTATCTTTCCTTGACAGAGTTCCACTCTTTATGGGAGGCTATCTGAATTCTGAGATAGGATTATATGCAGTTGGTAGCTGATAGAGATTATCTTATGGAGTGGGGCAGTAAAACATACGATGCATTATTGGCCAAGGAAGATGAGGTGAGTGAGCTTACTCAGAAGCTTGAGGTTACTTTTGAGATTCTTGAGAGTACACAGTTGGCTTTCAAGGAGTCATACTTTCATTTGGCTAAGGTGACCATGGAGCTAGAGCAACTACAGTCTTTACCAGATACTTTACAGTCACAAGCTGTGGTATCTGGTGATCTAAGGATGTCCATGGTCGAGATTGTCAAAGACAATGGAGATGGGGATTCATCCATCCTTGATACTAACATTGGCATATCAAGTTCATCCCCATTAGAGTCAGGATCAGTTGAGTTGGGTGCTGCAACAGATTGTTGTGGTATGCCTGACATGGTGGTGACCTTTAGTACTAATGGCACGAAGACTAGAGATGTTGTATCAAAGACCATGTGTGATGTTGGTGAGCTGACAGTTGGCATGGCTCCTACTAGTAATACTACTCCCTTGGCGATATCTTCAGAGGTAGTAGTTAGTTCCAACTTGATTAGTGACCGATTGCAGTTAGTTACATCTGGATTGCAGTCTGAGCCACTAACTGAGATTGGCGCATTCTATCGACATTACATTGTGAGGTATGCTCATCAATTTACCTTTGATGACCATGTTGGTGAGATGATGATACAAAGATGTACTTTGGTTCCTAGTGCTTATCATCAGTTATGGGATAGTTTGACGCCTCGGGATGAGAGTTGTGATGGGCACAACATGGCAATAGGTTTTGCAGTTGATAGCTTGATAATACATGACTTAGAGTAGGAGTTTTGGAGTGATGCTTTAGTGGGTGTTGTTATTGATTCTATTTCTTTGGCTATGACATCTCCTCACTTAGCTCGTGATCAGTCACAATGGGTTGTATCACTTGTTCATGGCAAATTTGGTTTGGGTTCCATTTCTTGTTGTTTATCTTGTGATGGCTTTTCACCATCAGGGGTGCATGGGAGTTATGGTTATGAGATAGTGGCCAGTGATTTGCAGAGTTGTGTTGAGTGTAGGAGTTGCACAGTGTGTGGATTCTCCATACTTGGTACAATTTGATTCGGGAGCATTCACCATTGTTGCAGAGTTGGATTGTACATTCCATATAGGCTAGTGTGATGCAATGATGGTATTTACTATGTTAGCAGTTTGATTTTTCCACTTTACTTGGGTTTTGATGTTCTAAGAGTTTGTGTCTCGTGGGTTTCTAACTATGGAAGTTGTGACTTTGGAGTTTGGTTGAGCTATAATTGTCAATTTGATTATAGATTCCTCTTGGTTATATTGCAGAGGATATTGCAGGAGCCTGTGTTAATTGACAATAGTATAGTTCATGACTACATTTGGGATCCAGGTGGATTGATTGGTTTATTGTTTAGCCATTTCTTAGGGACAAGAAATATTTGTAAGGGGAGGACTTGTCATGTCCCCTTTTCAAATAATTTAAAATAATAATCTTTGCTAAGGCAGGCAGGCCCAAAAAGGTGAAGTTTTGGAAAAAAGGGATAATCTTTGGAAGCTAATGGACTAATAAATGAAGATTATTATTAAAATATGTTTTATTAACCCCTCTTGGACGTTAGTTAGGGTTATTCCCTCTTTTAATGGGGTTTGGAGGCATTTTGGGCTGATTCTAGAACTTGATTTTTGCTCATTTCTTTGTTGTTCTTCAGAGGCTGCCAAACCTATGGAGAAGGAGACCCAAGAATGAGAGTTTGTAGGTTTTTAGGAAGGCTAAGGATGGTAGTTTAAAGCCATTCCATGTGCATGCTCATGCAGAGTTTACCTTTGTGCTGAACATTGCAGATTTGTGGGTTTTCGGGTGTGTTTTTTGTAAGAGTTTGGTGTTTCCAGTTGAGTATTTCATATCAGTTTGGGTTGCTGCTGTATTTTAGACTTTTATATGTTAAAATAGATCTGAATATATGTATTTGGTCATGATTATACTTCTTTGATAGATTATTAGTATTTTTGTGGTGTTTTCGGGCTATTCTGTGTTGTTTTCAGGAGGCCGATGAGCATTGTTTTTATCCTCTGTTTGGGAGCTGTTGTGTAAATGTTATACAGATCTAGAAATTTCATTTTGTAGGCTGTTATGCTTCTGAAATTTCTATAAAAAATTTTCACTTTCAGATTTATTAATAATATGTGAAGCTGTGAAGTTTTTTGCACTATTTTCGGCATACCCGATTTGGGGTTTATTGAGAAATTGGTGGATCTTTGAAATATTGGTTGTTTGATCTTAAAGATCTGATTGGAGGCTTGAAATATCATATAAAATCAGAAAAGGGACATTTCACTTAGCCTTTACATTCTCCAAAGGCTAGTGGAGAAATTGATTAAATTAATTTCTTATAAATTTATTAAATTAATTTCTTATAAATTTATTAAATAAATTTCTTATAAATTTATTAAATAAATTAAAATTAAAAGGTGACTTTATATTTAATTGATTTAATTTTCTAGAAGCACAACTAATTATTGTATTGGAAAGGATAAAGCTTCTAGAGAGTGCAATTAAATAATATTTTATTTCCTTCTAGAAGGGTGAAGGAAAAATAAAAAATAGAGGCAAGAGCTTCATTGTTAAGCATCTGATTATTGTCAATTGCATTTGATATAAACTTGGGAGAAGAAAAAAAGGTTTTTTTATTTTAGTTAGCCATTACAAAGAGTCAATTCTTCAGTGTTATAGCCATTTGAGCTGGTGAAATATCCATTGAATTTGGTATTTAGGAGAGCTTCATTTTAGAGTTCTATTTGTGCTTAAATTGGAGAATACATTTATTGATTGCTACTATAGTACACGTGAATAGTGTCACACTACAGTACCCATGCTATAGTATTTATGGTTGATTCTGATTGCAACTTTCATCTCTATCCTTGGGCATCACTATTATCAAGTTCCTCTTGCAACTATTAGTAGTTAGCATTGTAATTTTAGGCATATAATTTTGCTATTAAGTGATAATTCAGAATCAGATTTTGGCATTTTTGTAGTCATTATTGTAAGCCCATTTGCCTTGGCAAAATCATAGCAACATTGTACATGGGAATGAATTCAATAAAGGAGATATATGTTGCATACCATTTGTTTGATAAAATTTCCATCTAATAGCATATATGGTCAACATAATAGTTGTATACCAATTGTTTGTAAAAATGCCAATTGGTTGTAGGTATGCATTCCATATCTAGTTTCCATGTATATGCATTAAAAAATAGCAAAAAGAATTGTACTTGCATATTGGTTCACTATAAGAGGCATAGTAATATCATTTGTGAACATTCTAAATTTTTTAGCATCATTCAAACTATATCAAACAATCTAAAACACAAAAAAATCAGAAAAGAGAAAGGCAATGTACAAGTGTTTGACAATATTCCTTGAACTAAAATTAGTTAGTTTGGGCAAGGAATATTACATTGGTATCAAATTTTTCTTGCAAAGTGTTTGAAAAAATTTCAAACAATTGAATTTGAGAAGGATTTGGTGTTTCACAAAGTTATAACTAGTTGGGGTTATTACACTGACCCTGAGAATTAATAAAATTCCTAAAGTGCCTCTAACTCTAAGCTACTGAATGAGGTAGAGTTGTACCTAATTTCTTCATATCTCCCTCCAAATTGTCAATATAGTGTTGCATTTCTTGTATGAACAAAATTGTATCACACAACTTAGTGTAAAGTGAGAAAATATTCTCTAAGACTTTCTTTACACTGTCAATCTTGGTTGCTAACTCAAGCTGATTGGGTGCAATAACACTTGATACCTTTTCATTTAACTTTCCTTGAAATTTTATCGTAGACCATTCAAGTAATTTTCATTGGAATCTAGGTTTGCATCATTGATCTATTCTATAATGTTTATTGTTGAGTTGTCATTTGACATGATGCTAAATGGCAAGAATTCTTGTGAATGCCTCTCTTGAAAAGTCAATTTTTGTGAACCAACTCCAAGGTTTTGGGTGATCTTGTGACCTACTAGAATCTACTTAGTTGAAGATAAATGTGAATTTTCATTAAGAGGCCTTGGATGGTTTGTTTTGATCTTGGATGGAATGAAGAATCTGCACATTATTTCAAAAATAATACTAAAAAGGGACTATGTTTTTGTATTTTTATGTTTTTTTTATGAATGTAATTTAACTGTGCAGCTTATATGAAATCCTATTCTTCAAGGGGGTTAATAAAGAAAATAACAAGAACTTTAAAGAAACTAACATAAAATTGAAAGAAAATAACGTGAAATTGAATCCTAACAGACATAAGCTATAGGAAACAACATGTCTATGAGTTAAGCTTTCAAAGAGATCCGTAGGTAACCAATGAAAGTAGGAGCAGTGCTTCCTCAATTCTATTGATGTAATCATCTATGAGAAACTTTAATGATCGTATGATATTTCACTCTTCATCAAATTGCAAGGCCATAGAAACTGTGCTCATGTGGGACAGAGAGTTATGCAAGCACAATTCGATGATTTTTTCTCAAACTCGTTACATCAATGGAATTTGTTAAATTGTAGCAAACACTAGAACTAAAATATTGCACAACTAGAAGAAATGCAATAAACCTTTGGCTCAATCAAAATTCCATGAAAGTAAATCCACAAAACAATGACACAATCAAGAAAGAATTACTACACTGGAAATGTGAGCACCAAAAGCATAATTTTATTGCAAACTAACAGCTGCCCCGATTACATATTACCATAGGATATTTATAAGAAATCATCTCCTCAATTTGTGTTGAGAGTGAGAGATATCTTCATGCAATAAAATGCTTTTTAAACAATAAAACAACTAATTATATACAAACTAACTACCTAACTAGTGCTTAGTAGGACTCCATCAATTTTATATTCATTAATTGGATGCATGAGCCTCTTACATGTTTAAAACAAATAAATATGAGAGAAGAGAGAAAGAGAAAGCTCCAAGTTCAAGTAGAACTATTTGGAAGTGTCAAAAATAGAAGCTAATCCTTCATAGGACATTTGTAGGAGTTAAACTGACATTTGAATGCATTTCTGATGCATTGAAAGCTCTATTTTTGAAACTAGCAATTAACTATCAAAAGAAATTTTCCAAACAAGAGCACTTGTGGAGTTGCAAAGTTGCAGACCTATGTACTTGTGGACCTATGTATCTACAAACCTATGGAGTTAGGCACCTCAAAATGGCCCAAAATCTCAAAATTTTACTGAGTGTCAAAATTGAAATTCTGGCATCTAGGTTTTCTTCTAATTCATCCCAAAGCTATGTTTGGATATTTTCCCTTGAATTTCTCTATAATCTCAATAATTTTGGCTACATCCAGTAAATCCAAAGCCTCATATTTTTCCTTGACCTTTTTTCTATAATTTTCTACCTCAATTATAGTGTCAAAAAAATCCCCAAGTTTGGTATCCAATTCTAACAATGCTTCTTCAATTCTGAAGGCTTGTTGAATGTCCTCATCATTAGCAACTTCCACAAAAATCTTCCTAAAATTCTCTACTACTACCTAACTAGGAAAAAATTTCTCTCATTCCTCATCTTCAAAAATATCCAAATATACATTGCTATAATGTTTCTCCACTTCCAAAATTTTCTCTTGGGTTTGGTCCTTGAGCTGATGAATCTCCTCATGTAAATGTTTCCATTACTTTATTGCTATCCACTATTTTCTTTGTCTAGTCATCAATCATATCTAATTCTTCTCCTTGGGCCTATACTTCATCCATAATACCAAAGACCTACTTTAAAATTGTTACAATCTTATTTACTTTCTCTTGCGTATAATGCAATAACTTCAAATTTCCCCTGATAATCAAAATGCCTTTCTCCTCAAAATTTCACCATCATTACTGATAGGCTTTCAAAAATGGGTCTAGTTTTACACCTCCCCCATCTCTGAGTATAACATTCAAAGTTTTCTCAGGGCACTTAGAATCTAGAGGACGGACCACTTTGGCTAAATATCCCTGTAGGATCTCAACCTGCTTTCAAAGTGTTTGGAGTTTGACCTCATCCTATTCCATGTTCTTCAGGACATCTTTGACTCCCATGGTCATCATTAATTAGGTTGTATCTCATTTATGTTTTCCCAACATAACCTGTTTCAATTCATAATCTTTGAGACCAAGGCTTTCTGCATCTATGTCTTCAGGAGGGATAACCACATATGCAAACAATTACTAGTTCCATGTGCTATTGAAAAACACAAATAGTGTTGCCTCATGTGATAGGGACTTAGGTTTATTCAAAATCTCCACATTATCACAAATATCTTACTTCAAAGTATGGAACTGAGGTTTTGTACTCCTCATTATTTCTTTTTGAAACCATCTAGGGATGTGTTCAGATGAGCAACTAGCTCTTGAGGATGAAGGGGTGTGTTCTACTACCTCCTTCCCCTTATTGCTCCTCCTTGGAGTTCTTTCTTATTGTGAGGGCTCTCCTTTTTCAATCTCAATCTCAATGGACCTTAAAAATTATACCTCAATATCTTGGGAAGGTGGTTGAGAATATTCCACCATTTTTCCCTCCTTTGACACTTCATCAGTCACCATTTTTTCTCGTTCCTCCTCCTGTGATGGTTCCTTCTGAACCTACTCTTCTTCTGAACTATGAGGTGGAGGAGTAACCAAGTCACTATCTACCACCATGACTTATGGTGGATATAGGGGAGTAAGATCAAGACCCTACTAATCTGGTGGCATCTATGTCTAGTCTTCTTGTTGAAGTTCACCTATAGGGGTGTCCTCAATCTTATCCCTAATTTAACTCTATTCCTATAGGCATAAAATCAAAATCTAACATTTTGAGAATTTCATTGCCCTCTTCACTTTGTTCATCCACCTACTATTGTACTTCATCTTTTGAAGAAGAGAGTTCTAAGTGTTCTACTTGGGTGGATGGTGAGGTACACGTGGCACTCTTTCTCCTTTGTAGCTCAGTAGCTCTAGCTAGACAAGTTCTTCCCTATAGGGGAATTTTTTCCTCTTCCTCTTTTGATTCTTCTTCCTCCTCCTCTTCATCTCCCTCTGGAATGGTTTTGGGAACAAATGGGGAAGGCACCAATCTTATGTTGATCATTTGCCTCTTTTTTATCTAGATCATAATCTTCTTTCATTTCTTGGAGGTAGAAGGAGATGTTGGCTCTTCTTGCAAAGGAGGAATGGAAACCTATGGAATCTCTCCCTCTTTTGATTGGTTGGGCAGAATGGGGGGCAATTGAGGGTCATACTAGACTTGTGTAACTCCAATATCCTGGGACCCTTGTACACTCTCTTCCTACTGCTGGGGAGGCTCTTATTCTTTAGCCTATTCTATTTGAATCCTTTGAGGGGAGATCCTCTTCCTTTTGTTCTTTCCCTTCCTCTCTAGAGGGTGATAGTATCCAACCAGGTGATCAAGTTGGTATATTATCTCTACCCTTATAGGAGACTGGGCCACAAAGGTAGAAATTGTCACTTTCCTCCCTCTACCTCTTTCTGGGTAGGCATGTGCATGAAATATTACTGTGTCAGGTATTGGATCAAGTGGAAAAAGGCTTCTTGATCCAATCCTTTATCATTCTATCAATATGCCTCACCTGATGATTAATATCATCAGCCTCCTCCCTATCAACCTCAACATTCATAATGGGTCTTTCTCCTATTTTGTCAGAGTTGAATAGGGGGTCCAATAGCTCCTTTGAATCTTGTTGCCTTATCTCCTCTCAGATGTTTACCTGGAGAGCCTTCTCTGCTAGATAAAAATTCATTCTACAATAGTCCCTTATGCAAACATCGTAGTCATTTTTTGCATTCATCCATTGATCTTCAACAACATCTTCATGATGGAACTCCTTACTAGCTAGACTCTCCACTCTCCCAATATTATCAAAATAAGGCCTAGGGGAATTATATCCTTTGAGGGAATAATTCTCCCATTCCCACTCAAAGGATAGAATATTCTATTTCCACTTTACTTGATATGGTCCAATGACCAAGGGCCATGCCCAACAAGGTCTCCACTATCTCTTCACCCTCTCATATGCTGATTCAATTTGCTAAGAAATCTCTAATAACACCAGTTTGTCACTAGGATATCTAGGGAGCTTCTTAGGGTTAATGGAGGTGCCAACTACCCATAGATATGTGAATGTCTTAAATTAAATGAAGTAGGCTCAGAGAACTATTATTTTTTCTTTTGCTTTATTGGATAGCCTCTTTCCATAATCTCCCTCAATAAATCGAATAATCACAAAAATGAATGCATCATTCATGATTCTATACTCCTTGCTCTATGTTGAGAGCTTCTTTACTAGTTGAGGGTAGACAATGTATGGTTAGGCATTTGGATCCTACATACTACCCTTCCTATACAAACTAGGATAGTTTGTGGCCCTTTCTGAAAGTAGATATACCATGTAAGAAGTCATATAGAACTTATTCTTGTCTTTGACTGCCCTCAACTACTCACACAAGTTTTCACTTTGTGTGGTGGCCTAGTCCAATGGTATCTTTGCTGCCCTAATTGTCTCAATAAAGTTAATCATGAAATTTTTGTGGTGATCTGTTGTAGGTAAACCCATGACTCTACTCAACAGAACAATGGAATAGCCAATATCCTCCTTCATGTATCATGAAGTCATATCCACTTTGCTTGTTATCCTTCCTCGAGGAGATTTCTCAATGAGGTAAGATGATTGTATAATTCCTATTGCCTCCTTCTGCTGCTTTGTATACCATCTCTCTACTAATTTGTATGAGAGTCTAATGAATTGATCTGCTCTTGGGAGATGGAAGACCCTCTCAATTTTGTCAAGTCATAGGTCCAACATAACTTCTCCAATGACACTCTTAACCACTCTCTCTTCAAAAAAAATATGTTCTGTTAGAGCCATGATCAATTCTGCTGACTGTACTGATATGGGATGCAAAGCTATGCTCACCAACCTGGAACATATCAAGGAAAATATTAGTGCAAATATCTCAGTGGTTTTATTGAATATTCTAAGGAAGTCACCCAGGTATGTATGTCTTATGTTGGTATCTCTAATTTATGAATGATCATCGTGGAACCTAGATTTTGATGGTATGCCTTGAAACTTAAATATGACAGGCTTGGGTGCCATTCTGGATGTGGATGCCATTTAATCTCTACACATCACAAGAAAAGGCATTTTTTAGCTAAAAAAAAAGAAAACCTTTAAAAAATGTAAAAGTAATTCTTAATTGATTAGAGGTGAAAATAATGAAATGCAAAAAAGTGATGTGAAGGGGAGATTGGTGTAGTGCAAAGCTTGGTGAGCACATGCGCATGGCATGGCACATAGCGTGGTGTGCACAATGCAACACATGCACGATGTGGTGCACATAGGTAGGTGGTGCATGTGTTGGCATGTGCAAGCATGAAGGTTGCACACTACACATGCTAGGTCCATGCACGCATGAAGGCCATGCACTGCACATGCTATGTGAAGGTTGTGCACTATGTGTGCCAAGGCTATGCATGCAGGATTGCTTAGAGTGACGGGGGATTTTATAACCCCACCCACCAATAGGGTTTTTAGGTGCATGGTGTGCACCTCGTTGGTGGTGCGCACATGCAATTAATTAATTTTAATTTTAATAGATACTACATAGATGATGACACCTAAGGAACAAAAGGAAGCTATTACATAAGCTAGTACTATCACACCTATTATAGTGTCCAAAATTCCATAAAAGGTGGACTCCCAAGTAAGACAAGTTAGAGAGGAGAAAGATAAGTCTTTTGAACTTGTAGCACAACTATCAATTAGAGATGACACTCTAGTAAAAGAGGCTACCCTTATAAGGGAGAACACAAAAGTAGAGACTCTTGACAAAGAACTATTCCAAAGAAGGAAGGAACTCTAGAAATGATACATTAATTAGAAAAAGGACACTCTCCTAAAAAGAAATAGATACCTAAGTCAAAGGAAGCATTTCCAGTGAAGGGTAAGACCCCTAAGAAGAAGGAAACATCATAAGAGATAGTGTGTTTGAAAAAAAGAAAATCCTAGACAAAGAGGAAACACACAAAAATGAAAATACACCAATAGGGGTAGGAGAAAGTAATACGAGAAAGATAAATCTCATGTAAGTGAAGATACACCAAGTAGGTCTAAGGTGTCAAAAAATAGGTCACAAGGACAAAAAAGTGGTAAGAAGATTGGGTCCTCAAAGAGGAAGTTAAGCCTAAAAAAAGGAGACAATGGAAAGAAGAAGAGAATATATCAACATAGGCCATTGTTGTCATCATCTTCTAGCTACCAAAATGAAGGATAATTATTTGAACATTATTTTGAAGAAGTTGAGAAAAACTCAATTAAGGAGGAGATTGAGAAAACAAAGGATAAGGTTGGAGAAATGGCCATAAAGGAATTGAAGGAGTACTTCAAATTGGTCCACTAGTCTGAACTGCTTGACCAAGAAAGAAAGACACATAAATGAGCATGAACACTCACTAAATGAGAGATTTCAATATATATCTAGTGTTAGAGGTCAAATATGACTTTGGCATAGACCTGATCAGTCAACTCACCTAAGTAGTTGACAATATTGAAGGATAGGTTGAGGATATAGAAAAGGTAATAGAAAAGAACATTAAAGAGAAGAGAATTGAGAAGCTCATGAATCTTGTTGAGCTGAGAAAGGAAACATTAGAAAAAGGTAAAGTTGAAATGCTAATTGCATTATAGGACATTTCCCCACTATTATGAAAGGTATTGGACCTAACTACCTCTATCCCTGATTTAGAGAAGATAATAAAGAAAGCTCAACATGAGCTTTAGAAAATGAAGAGCATGTTTCACACTCATACAAGTTTAGAAACATAGTACACAATTATATTTCAAGAAACCATTCACTTGATCCACCAGGTCAATGTTAAAAAAGATAAGTGAACACTTAAGCTATTAGAAGTATAAATTTTCCTATCACCCATACCATTCAAGAGCACATAAAGGATTCAAATATACATATATCCAAGCCACCAATGAGTATACTTAATGGTATATAAGAACATATGGATCACATCTAGAATGAGAAACTTTCTCTCAAAAGTCTCAAGGAGTCATGGCAAGCACAATTGGACAATGCTCATGCCTATTACAAAGAAGTCCTTGACAATCTATGACCAATTTTTTTACCCTTTTTCATTGCCGAAAAAAATGGAGAGAAGAATCAAAATAATATAAAAGGGGGAGAACAAAAATAATGAAAAAGATGGAGAGAAAAGGAACGTGAAGAAGCAATATGTAGAAGAAGGATGCACAAAGGGGGAGACAATGTATAGATAACAAATAGAAGAACATGTGAGGAGAAGTAAATAGGATAATAATGAAAGGGGGAGCCAATGGTGATATGAACAAAGGAGACAAAGTCAAGGGGAACTCTCATTGATTTCAACTAAGTCCACATTAGGTAGTTAAAGAGAGAAAGGATAAAAGACCTAAGTAAAAGGTTACGTAAAAGGTTTTCCCATCAATGCTAAAGGGGGAGAGATTGTTGGATCTAATAATTAAATTGACATGAAGTATAGAGAAAGGTGATACTTGTATCACAAAGTGTTTTCACTAATTGGAAAATTGGTTGAGAAGAAAAATGTTCATGAGTAAGAATCACCACTATTAGGACCGTAAACCAATAAAGAAAAGGACAATGACTATGTCTAAGTCACACAAGAAAATAGGTGGAATAATTAGTCAAAAAAAAAATGAAAAGGATGAGTCATCAATGATGTAATAGTAGGGAAATATGAAAACATAATGTTTCATACATCTATGTTTGGGCATTCACAAATTTAAAGAATAGAAGCTACACATAGGCTCACAAAAAGATTGATAGATCCATAAAGTTTTGTGCCTACTCATAGGTGAGTACAAGTGTAATGTGATTATCTCATTCACACTATTCAAAATTTGAATATATTAGTTTTGAGTGAGATTTTTTAATGGATTTTTTGGTGTGTAGACATTGGGAATTATAAGTAGCTTTTACACTTTGTTTTGGTGTTGTTGACTAGAGCTATTCAAGTCATAAGCAAGAGAGAAGGATAATATAGTTGTAGAGAAGAGAGCTAGGAAATAGACAAGTAACTAGAGACAATGAAGTACATGCAAGAGGGAAAAGTATCACAAGGTGTTTGAAAGGTAAGCCAAGAAAAAAAGGAGATCAAAAAATCTTCAAAGGTTACACGATGGATCTAAAAGGAAAGTTGTACCACTCATTTAGATCGTCCATTTTATTTTCTTTCTTACTATTATAGTTATTTATAAGCTCTTAGTAGCTCATTCTTTATTGTAAGCATTAGTAAATCCTATAACAAGGTGCCTCCTAGAAGGACTATTGTAAACCCTTTCACAAGGTAGCTTTGACAAATCTTATTGTAATCCCAATAGATTATTAGCATTCTTAATTAGATGTGTTCTTAGATAGAATAGTTGCAATATTTAATACAGAACCCTTAAATGTACAATAAAAATCTAGTGGCTTTATTACTCCCACCATGGTTTCCATCCTGACACTAAGGGTCCCCACTTACAATATCTATGTGTCATTGATGTATACTTTCTTGGGTGGGATTACTTGGTTCTATTGTATTGCTTTCATTATTATTTTTCTGCTTAAACAACTTGTAGTTAAAGTAATTGAAAAAGTATCTTAGCTAATTGGTTTTAAAGTTAGTACTAATTCTAATGTAGGAGCATCCTAGGGTTTTTTGGTCTTAGAATGGTTTTTACATTTGAGTACAACATACTTACTCACTTTTTACATTGAAGCTAAAGTATACTATGTATGTCGAGCCACAGTTGGTGCCAAGTTAGAATTCGAATAGATGTCGAGCATTATATGAGTGTCGAGTGATATATAGGTGTCGAGTCATAGTTGATGTCGAGCAAGTTAGAATGCTTCATATGCCAAGTAAGCTAGAACTATACATGTGTGAGGCAAGATAGAATGTAATAGGTGCCAAGCAATCTAGGATCAAACATGTGTCGAGCACTAGTAGTCCAGTATGTGCCACGTAACACAAAATCAACATATGAATTTGTGCCATCAAAAACTCAGATGTAAACCATTTTTGGAGCTGACATAAAAGGATTTCAAAGGAAGATAAGGATAAGATCAAATCTCTAGCATTTCCTATGTGATCAGCATGCAACCAATCAATAAAATGGAAGAGACATGCAACCAATGAGAAAAATGCAAGGAATGAGCAGGAATTTAAGATTTAATATGGACCGTACATCCATACCTAACCCTAAGTCTTTAGATTCTTTAAAAGGAGAAAAAAATCCCATTGTAAGTAGAAGAGAACAGTGTATGGGAAAACTATAGCAAAATTTAGAGTGAAGTGTGAAAGACTTAGAGGAACAGAGTAGCAGTTATATATCCAGTTGATCAGAACAAAGTAAGGGATACAAAAAAAATCAAATCAAGTGAGGATCAAGATCAGAATGAGTAGATCAAGTGCCTAAAATGAGCAATTGGATATTGTGAACAATCAGGTCAAAGGTTTCTAATACTTTCTTTCCATTGCATTAGATGTTGAAAATCCTATATTGATAGGTTAGCTCAACAGTTAGGTGGGAGAACCTTTGGAGAAGGTGATTGCAAATTATATTGAATTAGGTGGGTTTAATTGCCTATTGTAAATCCTTTAATAGGGTGACACTTCATGTAAAGTGTTTGTAAATCCTCTAACTAGGTCACTGTTGACACAATGTAAAGCCTTTAACAGGGTAGGTCTTTCACAGGGTAGACCATTAGAAGTGGTCAAATAATTATTGCTACAGTAATTTTTATGGGTATCATCCCTACCCCAGTTTTACCTTCTTATTCCTGAAGGGTTTTTGGGTTACCAAATCTGGTGTTATGTGTGTTATTGCATGTTTTTTCTTTATGTTCACTTAATATGTTTACATGCATGCATCTTATTTCAAGTTATTTGATTTAAAAGATTAGAAAAGGTTTAAAGTGTTTTACTTCTGATTCACCCCCTCTCTTAGAAGTACTCTTCCCATTTTGAACATTCCAATAGGGTTTTTAGCAATCCTACATGTTGGAGGTACTTTGACTAAGTGTTGTGGACTCGATCACCAAACAGTGGTGCTCGATCACTGAAGGGTGTAGTTATGGATGAGGAGCTCAATCATTGAAGGGGCTTAGTCATAAAGATGCTCAAAATGTATTGGTTTCCTAGCACTCTTTGTGTGCTCAACATGTGTTGGTTGTTCAACACTCTATGTGTGCTTACTGTGTATTGGTTTCTTGGCACTCTCTAGGAGATCGACATGTACTATGAGCTTGACATACACTAGGAGCTTGGCAGTGCTTGGGATTTTTTTGATGCTTGGTTTGGTTTTTCTAATGCTTGGTCTGGTCTTGGTTCTTATAGTTTTTGAGCTTTCTATTAGCCAACTTTTGGTATTTAATTTATGTTATAGCTGACTTTGGGGTATTTAATTTTTGCGTAGCCAACTTGTGACTCAACATATATTTACCGTATGGGTTTTAATTTAATTTGTAATGAACTGGGCTAACTTGTGGCTTAGTTGGGTATAATAAGGGGTTTTGTGGGGTCTTTAGGTATTATTATCATCCATCTTGGAGAAGAGGATGTAAACTTTAAAGGGCTAGTATTTACGGCTTGAGAACCACAAAATAGCTTGGTGGACCTAAGGGTACAAGTGTAGATTCTTCTTGGTGTTCTTATCTAGTTGTGGATCTCAACTAGCTAGGGTTTGGATTGGATCTTGAGGGATCTTCTAGAACTATTATTGTAATTGCTATTATATTTGGCCCTAACCAGGAAGGACTTATAGCCTAATACATTATATGTAATTAGTTATTTTGTGAATAAAAAGTTGTGATTTGGTATCAGATCTTGCTTTGTTGTTGTGTTTTCATTGTATGGTTATTTTTTGGGGGCTAGCACATCTCTGTTCAAAATATTTTAGAACAACTGAGAGGGGGGATGAATTAGTTATTCAAGGTCCAAATGTACAAATAAAACTTTTCTCTCAATTTAGTGAACCCATAAACATTCATAGTGTATCTACTGAAACTTATATGTTCTATCAAACCAATTTGCAAAAATGTAAAGCATGAAACACAACACATTCATCAGCACATTTGACATAATGATTTAATGTGGAAACCCAATTTGGGAAAAACCACCAGTAACATGCTACTTTTTTTTCACTTTTTTGAAGTGATGCCCTATGAAAGGCCAACCCTATTAAAGGTAACAATGTAAACTGTTAAATGTGACCCAGTTAAGGGATTTCAATCACCCTGATAAAAGTGAGCCTTGTTAGAGGACTTTAGGCCATTCACTTGGAATGCCACCCTATTGAAGTATTTTCCAATGACTATTAAGTCAACCTTACTCTACAAGATTTACCCTAGACTGATACAATTGTTAGAAAGTAATAGTAGAGCTTTGATCTGATACAACTTACAACTTCACTTGTAGATTATAGATATATGTTCATTCCTCAATTCTTCTTGGCTTTCATTCTTTGTAGCTCTGACAGCTTGTTCACCCTTTAAGCATTCATCTTCTTAAGCTTTCTTGTTGAGCATGCCATTGCAGACACTTCTCTTGGGTCACTTGATGAAGAAAAACTCCTTTCTCCTTCTCCTACTTAGGTTCTCACACCAAAGTCTCATTTCCTCTTTTGCTTCATGACTAGACATTCCTATATATAGGAAATTAGAACATTTTCTCACTCATTACCCTTTGACTAAATTAGGGTTTTTGGATGGATTAGGTAGGACACAATATATATACCCCATATCTTGTCTTCTCTAGAAAATTCTCTTATAATCCATTTGAATTTACCTCCAAAATGATTTACACAATATTTTGTGCCACCAACTCGCGAATCTTATCTTCCTCCTGATTCACAAGTTCCAAGAAAATAAACTTGTTGACTTTTATTTGGTGAATCTTCAATCTTTCTCATAATGCAACAACTTGGCATTATCAATCTTCTAATGCTTGGCACATATTGTATCACTCGACATCAACTATAAAATCACTCATCATTAACTAGATTTTATTAGTGCTTGGCATCAATTGAAATTTACTCGACATCTACTGTCTTGTTCAGCATCCACTAGAATTTTCTTTCACTTAGCTCCAACTAACTTTTTTCTCAGCTCCAACTAACTCTGCTCGACACCTCCTATCCACTTGGTCAACCTTGGTAAATGAACTTTGTGTAAGTTATTCTTCTAAACTTTCTAAGTGTAGCTAGCCATTTTGTAACCTTAAGTAGATCATCAATACATCATGTTATTAATGTCTTAACTGATCCTTGTACTTCATTACATAATCATAACTCAACCTTTCCTCTAGGTACTTTTGTTACATCTTGTTGATCAAATCCTCCTCATTAATCAACTAAGTGATAGTACTTGAAACATATAAGCAATTGTCTTACTAGCAAATAACAGGTTTGACATTAGTGACAAAACAATGATTGAAATACATAATAATCTCCCTTATCACAATCTTTCTAACCAATGATCTTTTCGATCATATTTCAACAATATCCTTAAGGGGTTCTCCTACCTTGCTCTATATCAGGTGGTATTAGAGAAAATGTGTTCTTGTGTGTGTTGACAAATTGCAAAAGTTGAGTTAGTTTGCACTAGGACTTGGGTGAAGGCTATAAGAGAAGATTAATCTAGTGGAGTTGATTAATCTTCTGGATTTATGGATCTATTGCTTAGGGTTTACAAAAAAATTGGAAAGAAGATTTGACCCTAGGGAAATTGATTATCTTAGTAATGTTGTGGAGGAAAGGATCTCACATGTATGCTGAAATTGTGAGTGCTTTAGGTGGTGTACCTAGGTATGTGGGTACTAAAGTTGGTAGTGAGGAAGTTGCTGAAGACTTTGAAGATATTGGATCTAGTGGTGAGGATAGAACTAATTGTGTGGAGAGACCTATTGGAACTAGGGCTTGTTAGTTTGCTAGACCTAGATCTCAGTTGAAGTTTAAGCATAAGATGGAGGTTTCTAATTTCTCAGGTACTTTGACTCCTAAAGACATGATTGATTAGATTGGAGAATTTGAAGACTACTTTGAGCTTTAGGATATTGAAGATCCATACAAAGTTAGGTTGGCACAAACTAATTTGAAAGGACATGTTTCTCTTTGGTGGAAAGAACTACAAAGAGATAGAGAGGAGGAAGGTGAAATGAAGATCACTAGATGGAGGTTGATGGTGATTAAGTTAAAGGCTAAGTTCATTCGGATTGATTATAAACTTGAGTTATTTAAAAGGTTGTAGAATCTGAAATAGAAGGATATGTATGTGAAAGATTATATCAAGGAGTTCTAGAAGTCGACTATTTGGTCTGGGCATAGAGAATTACAAAAGGAGAAGTTAGATCGATACATTAATGGTTTGAAATTTAATATTTAGGATGATGTCGGTATGCTAAATATTTCTTCAATTGAGGATGCTTATTATTATTCTTTGAAGGTAGAAGATAAGTTGAAGAGGAAAATTCAAGGTAATGCTAGGGGGAAGGACAAGTAGGATAGCTTGGAAAAGGCTAAACTTAGCGTAGAAGGTGAACCAAAACTTGTTGATCAGAGGAGGAGGATAGTTGGAGGTGGGTTTAGTGATAATTTCTTTACATGTGGTGAAGAAGAGCATAGATCTTTTGAGTTTCCTCAAGGTAGGAAATTTGTTTTTGTGAATGAGATTGTAGTCTAGGAAAATCAACTTGAGAAAGGAGTGACTTCTCTAGCTCAACAAGTACTAGTTGGTCAGAAGACACTGGATTCTTGTTAGAGGACTAATCTATTTAGGTCTTGTTGTAAGTCTAGCGGTAAATTTTGCAAGATGATTGTGGATGGTGGTAGTAGTGATAACCTTGTTGCTAAGGAGATGGTTCAAAAACTTGGTTTGAAGAGAGTGAGACATCCTTATCCTTATAGGATTGGTTGGTTGCAAGATGACCATGCTTCGGAGGTGAGGGAGCAATGCCTTGTTGATTTCCAATTATATTGTGGACATGAATAGTTGTCATGTGTTTTTTGGTAGACCTTGGTAATATGATTGTAAGATTGTGCATGATTGTGTCAAGAATGTGTTTATAATTGTGAAAAGTGGCATAAAGCATTCCCTAATTCCTTTGTAGAATGAAGATCTCAGTGGCAGAAACTTGAGTATTGGAAGTCGAGTCAAGTTGATATATTCTAAAAGGGTTAGAGATCAACATACAAAGAAGACCTATAGCACACCTAGGGTGATTGAGAACAACAGCAACAACAACAAGGGAAAGAGTGTGCAAGTTGAGGACTTGGAGAATATATATGTGAAGAACTAGTTTGGGATTTATTTATTGAATTCTAGAAGATGTTATTCCATCTACTGAGAACATATTTTTGAACTTGGGTTGTCTGATGCGGGAGCATCCTAGGGTTTTTAGCAATTCTGCATGTTGGAGGTGTTTTGGCTAAGTGTTGTGGACTCGATCACGAAACACTGGTGCCCAATCACCAAAGGGAGTAGTTATGGCCAAGGAGCTTGGTCATTGAAGGTGCTTGGTATGTGTTGGTTTATTGACAATATTTATGTGCTCAACATGTGTTGGATTCTCAAAACCCTTAGTGTGCTTGGCATGTGTTGGTTTCTTAGCACTATCTAGGAGTTCAACATGTATTGGGAGCTTAACATGCACTAGGAACTCGATAGTGCTTGGGAGTTTGCTAATGCTTGGCTTGGTCTTTCTAACACTCAATCTAGTCTTGGTTCCTATAGGTGTCAAGTTTTCTATGAGCTAACTTTGGGTATTTAATTTGTATTGTAGCTGACTTTGGGGTATTTAATTTGTGTTGTAGCCTACTTGTGGCTCAACACATATTTAGTGTATGGGTTTTAATTTAATTTGTAATGAACCGAGATGACCTATGGCTTACTTGGGTATAAGTAAGGGGTTTTGTGGAGTCTTTAGTTATGATTATCATCCATCTTTGAGAAGAGGGTGCAAGCTTTTAAGGGCTAGTAGTTGTGGCTTGTGAACCTGAGAATAGCTTGGTGGACTTGAGGGTACAAATGTAGATTCTTCTTGGTGTTCTTATCGAGTTGTGGATATAGATTAGCTATAAGGTTTTGGATTGGATCTTGAGGGATCTTGTAGAATTGTTATTGTAATTGCGATTGTATTTGGTCCTAACCAGGAAGGCCTTATAGCCTGGCATATTGCATGTAATCAGTTATTTTGTGAATAAAGAGTTGTGATTTGGTATCAAATCTTTATTTTTTGTTGTGTTTCTATTGTATGGTTACTTTTTGGGGGCTAGGACATCTCCTTTGAGGACTCTCCTATCTTGCACTACATAAAATTCACCCCCCTCTTAGTACTAGTTTGGGACAAAAATGTTCAGTAGGAGATATTTTTCCACAACAAGTTAAATTAAAATATTGCTATTAGGATTTAACTATGTAATTTTTTTAGTCAAACTTATTGTTTCATATTTAATGAGTAGTGATTTATGTGAATCCATCTCTCATGACAATAAATGGAACACTTAAGACTCATTAGATCTAGGTGATGCTCATAAAGGTCAAACACACTTAACTAAAAAGTTCCCTCTATGGTTAAACCCACTCTTCTTGCAATTCCATTTGCAAAACCTTTACCAAGTGTTGTGTCTTATGACCATAAGCACACCACTTGGTAAAGATATACAAATGGGGTTGCAAGTAGTGTGGGTTTAACCATGGAACTTCGTAGTTAAGTGAATTCAAACTAGAGTAGTACTAGGTTGGGTAACCTCCTGCGTAGTCCTAATGCTTCTCCTCTTTGATATAGATTTGTGTGAATCACTACTCATGAAACACAAGTCAATGAATTTGACTCTAAAAACTACACAGTTAAATCTTGGTAGAAAATATCATGACAAAAATATCATTAGACGTTATGTTGTATATGTTATATTATTTTTATATGTATCCTTGTGTAATCTAATTAGATTCTTGTGACATGGTAGTGGCAATTCTTTTTGGTCTCCATGTTGTCAGGCCAAAGAGACACTTCTTTGTATTTGTTTTTTCCTCTATTGTGTTATAGTTTTACTTCCTTTGAGGAATGATGATATTTTATATTTGATATAATATTATATAAGATCATATTGGACCTAGAGTTAGTAGATAACTTTTATGATTACCTTTTTTTTATGTACTTATTTCCCTTAAAATGTTCTTTCTTAGGAGCATTTCACAGTTAAATCATTTCTAGTGGATCTATGTACACTTTCATTAAATCTTGTTGAAGTCGATGAAAGATCAACCCCATAGCTCCCAAGAATCACTACATGCAAACACCTATTATAGAAAGAGCGGAGAAAAGCTATGGAGACTCAAACTCAAAGATCCATGGAAGATGAGACATTCTTGATGTGCAAAAAAGAATTGAAAATTGTATTGAATGAATGGATTAAAAAGTGAGATCATGCTTGTAAAGAAGATCAAAACCCTAAAAGGTAAAAACCTAGGTTGCATGATAATAATTAATAAAAGAACAAATTATAATATGCCAAAAGTTTAGCTTAAGTAAAATAAAGTTAATTAGAAGATATTTACTTATTCTAACACCCCACCTTAACATAAACTTAAGAAGTGGCTAAAAACCTAGAACTACTACTAAAAGTAGAATTGGGTCCTAGCAACAAAGCCTGGTGAGGTAACCAAGTACAACCAAATCTTTATAAAGAGGAGAAATAGAGAAAACCACATGGGAAAAACCCTACTCCAAAAAGAGATGGAAAAAATTCCAAAAGAACTAGTGAAGGACTACAACAACCTCCAAACTAGAGAATGTACCAATACATGGGAACAAAAGAGTTGATTATGTTGAACACCACTGAAGCGTGTAGAAGCTGCAAAGCTTTGTCAAAAATTTACTACTAATATGAAAAACCTTCTCTGAAATAGAACATGACTAGGTAGAGAAGACTATAATCTACATGAGTGCTCTTAGAAGACACTACTCAAACTAGGAGAAACTTAAAGGAAAACAACTAAACTTGATAGTATAGATGACATAAAACTTCAATGCATAAAGAGTTGATCAATCTAACATGGAAGGCTACAACCAAAGTGGGAATGAAAAGAAGAGTGTTTATATGGTAAGTGATCCATCTCACTAAAATGCATAGATTATTTGGAGCTATGGGATTGATCTTTCGTCAACTTGAACATGGTACTAGAGAAAATAAAGGAGCTGACCTAGCAAAAAAATATGGGTGCAAAATTAATTCATAGAATATGAAACATTGTTGATTTCCAAAAAAGAATTGCAAATTGTAGTGAATTAATAAATTACAAAGAGATATCATCCTTATAAAAGAGATCATAACCCTAAAAGGTGAAAACATAGGTTGCATGATAATAATTAATAAAAGAATTAATTATTATATGGCTAAATTTTAGCTCAAGTATAATAGAGTTAACTAGAAAATATCTAATTACTCTAACATATGTATTACTCCTATTGGAGGTGCTTGCAATACTTTAACCTAGGGCATACAGTCCACTTGTGCACACATATACTTTGATGGGTGATTTTTTTTTAATAGCTTTTTGGATTCCTCTATTAAACTATTAATAGTTTAGGGACCTGATCCCTCCTTTTTTGGATCCCTATATCAAACTATTAAAATTTTAGGGGGCTTGATCCCTCTTTGGATTAATAACAATCTAGGGATTTCTAATGAATGGTTCATTAGGTACAACACTTGGTGAAGGTTTTACAAATGGGGTGGCAAGTAAAGTAGGTTTAACTATTAAGGAAACTTTGTAGTTAAGCCTGCTCAAGTTGGAGTAGTACTAGGTTAGGTGACCTCCCAAGAAGTCATTGTGCTTCACCTCTATGAGAATCACCTAGATCTAATGACTACTAAGTGTTCCATTTATTATCATGAGAGATAGATTTGCGTGAATCACTATTCATGAAACACAATTCAATGAGTTTGTCTCAAAAAACAACACATTTAAATCCTGATAGGAAATGTCATGACAAAAATGTTGTTACATATTATGTTGTATATTTTCTATTGTTTTTTATGTATGTCTTGTGTAATCTACTTAAATGCTTGTGACGTGGTAGCATTGATTCCTTTTGTGAAATGTCCCTTTTCTGATTTTACATGATATTTCCAACCTTTAATCAGATCTTTAAGATCAAACAACTAATATCACAAAGATCCTCCAAATTTCTCAAGAAACCCCAAATCGGGTATGCCAGAAATTGTGCCAAAAGCTTCACAGCTTCACCAATTACTAATAAATCTGAAAATGGAAATTTTTACAGAACTTTCAGCAGAATAACAGCCTACAAATTGACATTTCTAGATCCGTATAGCCTTTACACAACAGCTCAAAAATGTAGGACCAAAACTATGCTCATCGGGCTCCCGAAATAGCACAAAATATGCCCGGAAACACCACAAGAACACTAATAATCTATCTCAGAAGTTTAATCACGTCCCAATATATATATTCAGATCTATTTTAATAGCTTAAAGTCTAAAATACAGCAGCAACCAAAACTGATATGAAATACTCAACCGGAAACACCAAACTCTTACAAAAATACACCCGGAAACTCACAAATCTGCACTGTTCAGCACAAAGGCAAACTCTGTATGAGCATGCACATGGAATGGCTTCAAACTCCCGTCCTTAGCCTTCCTAGAAACCTGCAAACTCCCGTTCTTGGGTCTCCCTGGAAACCTGCAAACTCCCGTTCTTGGGTCTCCTTCTCCACAGGTTTGGCAGCCTCTGAAGAATAACAAAGAATGAGCGAAAATCAAGTCTGGAATCCCCCCAAAATGCCTCCAAACCTCTTTAAAAAGGGCATAACTGTAACTCACGTCCAAGAGAGGTTAATGAAACATATTTTAATAATAATTATCATTTATTAGTCCAACGGTTTCCAAAGATTAACTCCCTTTTTCCGAAACTTCACTTTCTTGGGCCTGCCTGCCTTAGCAAAGATTTTCTTTTTTTTAAATTATTTGAAAAGGGGACATGACAAGTCCTCCCCTCCCAATCATTGCTTGTCCTCAAGCAATGGCTGAACAATAAACCAATCAATCCACCTGGATCCCAAATGTAGTCATGAACTATACTACTACCAATTAACATAGGCTCCTGCAATATCCTTTGCAATATGACCAAGAGGAATCCATAATCAAATTGACAATTATAGCTCAACCAAACTCCGAAATCACCACTACCACAAACAAAAACCCATGAGGCACAAACTCTTAGAACATCAGAACCCAAGTAAAGTGGACAAATCAAACTACCAACACAGTAAATACCATCAACGCATCCCACTGGCCTATATGGAATGTACAATCCAACTCTGAAACAATGGTGAACCCTCTTGAATGAAACTGTACCAAGTATGGAGAATCCACACACTGTACAACTCCTACAGTCAACACAACTCTGCAAATCATCGGCCACTATCTCATAACCATAACTCCCATACACTGCTGATGGTGAAAAGACATTACAAGATAAAGAGTAAGAAATGGAATCCAAACCAAATTTGTCTACCATCAACTCCTCAGCACAAGGATCAAATGCTAACTGATGTACATACCCTGCAATATAATGTTGATAAAAAAAACCAACCTCAGTCAACAGCTCACCATGAAGAAGTGATACAACCCACTGTGACTGATCACCAGCTAAGTCAAGAGATGTCATAGCCAAAGGAGTAGAATCAATAACAACACCTACTGAAGCATCACTCTGAAACTCCTGCTCTAAGTCATGTATTATCAAGCTGTCAACTGTAGAACCTATCGCCATGTCATGCCCATCACAACTCTCATCTTGAGGCATCAAATTGTCCCATAACTGATGATAAGCACTAGGAACCAAAGTACATCTCTGTATCATCATCTCATCAACATGGTCATCAAAGGTAGATAGATGAGCATACCTCACAGTGTAATGCCGATAGAATGCACCAATCTCAGTCAGTGGCTCAGACTGCAATCCAGATGTAACTAACTGCAATCGATCATTAACCAAATTGGAACTGACTACTACCTCTGAAGACATTGCGAAGGGAGTAGTATTACTAGTAGGAACCATGCCAACTATCAGCTCACCAATGTCACACATGGTCTTTGATACAACATCTCTAGTCTTCGTGCCATTAGTACTAGAGGTCACCACCATGTCAGGCATACAACAATCTGCTACAACACCCAACTCAATTGAACCTAACTCTAGTGGGAATGAACCTGATATTCCAATGTTAGTATCAAGAATGGATGCATCCCCATCTCCACTGTCTCTGACAATCTCGGCCATGGACATCCTCGGATCACCAAACACCACTGCTTGTGACTGTATAGAATCAGGTGAAGACTGTAGTCGCTCTAACTCCATGGTCACCTTAGCCAAATGAAACTGTGACTCCTTGAAAGCCAACTGTGTACTCTCAAGAATCTCAGAAGTCACCACAAGCTGCTCAGTAATCTCACTCACCTCATCTTCCTTGGCCAACAATGCATCATATGCTGTACTGCCCCACTTCATAAGATAATCTCTGTCGGCTACCAACTGCATATAATCCTGTCTCAAAATCTGGATAGCCTCCCATAAAGAGTGGAACTCTGTCAAGGAAAGATAATTGCCTCCCTGCTCATCACTAGTAGGAGAACCCCATCCATAAACTGCTAACAACTGACGAGCAGCATCGAAATGCTGGCAAGTGATAGCAATGTCTTGGTCACTAACTCTCAACTGATTAGACACATGATGGCACTGGCTTGACTGTCTCCTACAAACCTCCTCTGATGCACTGTCTAAAGGAGTATCCTCAAAGTTACTAGTCTCTAGAGTATTACCATCCATATCCTGTGAATCAAATCTAAAACTCATATCAACATACAGAGTATCAAAAACATTAGCATTTCTGTCCAACTCCTCTATACCCAAGGAAACTAAGTCTTCAAAATTGCCCATTGCATCCTTCTGGATGTCATCAATGCCAATATGATCCTGGGACTCATCTATACACACTGCCAAATATGAAATATCATCAACACATTCCAACAAGTATGGCCGACTGGATATATGAACAAGGCCCAACATTGGTGTATAAAAACTAATACCAACATCAGACAAGATACTGGCACAAGAAAAGACAACACCATGTAATCTGCTAATCAAATCCATGATAGCACCCAAACAAACACTGCTACCAAAAAGTGTTAAAGATATCCAGTCAACTGAATCCCAAATGCCAATATAACAATCTCGAGTCCATATCCGTAAACTAGAATCAACTGGTAACTCAAGCAAACTCCTCACCTGAGTAATATGACCAATACCAACTAACTCCACATACCTGTCATGATGAGATAATGAAGTCACAATACTATCTTGGTTCACCTTCAGCTGGCTGGACAAATCATGTGAAGTACTACCAGCCTCAACCTCATGTGATGAAGCATCTAACTGTGCCTGGTACTCTTTCTCAGCAAAGTCATGAATGCTCAATGTCTGCTCATCTCTACCAGGTATCTCACCATCCTGCACAACAACATCCTCATAATCATCATCTGAACCCACTACACTGTTGTCACTGCCTGTTGTAACTATACCATCCTGAATACCTGTGGCATCACCCTTTGACAACCTGTAAACAATTGTCTCAATTTGAGTATCAAGTTGACCGTTACTATCAATCTGTGTAATATCCTTTCCCACCACCTCCTGTGGCAGAGTAGAATCTGAGACCTCTACCTGGCTATCAGCTAGTTTCTCAAACTCCTCATGCAAGTTCTTGGAAATTGTGTCATCTGTCCTGTGAGAAAATCTGCCAAATAGAAATCCAGTCAACTTATCCACCTTAGCTGGGTCAGATAACATGTCATTTATATGGTGGTGCTCAACCAACTGTTTAGACATGTCATGGCTTATTTTCATAAGTTTATCTCGAATGTCTAAATAACCATCCTTTCTATTATTTTGACTCTGGCTATCAATTGTCCAAGATTGTTCCCTCTGAGACTCTGTACTATACCTGTCCATTCTGGATAAAGTAGAGTGTAACCCCAATAGGATATAACTTCTTCAAACACCAAGAACTAACATGCAAATGATTAGAAGTAGCATGCAACCATAGATTTGGACATGCAACTGATTAGAAGCAACATGCAACCACCAAATTATGACATGCAAGATCTGGGTAGTTGTCAAAACTGAAATGCAAACTTCTACAACCACCAAATTCACCAAGAACTAACATGCAAATGATTATAAGTAGCATGAAACTATAGATTTGGACATGCAACTGATTAGAAGCATGCAACCACCAAATTATGACATGCAAGATCTGGGTAGTTGTCAAAACTGATATGCAAGATCTGGGTACTTGTCAAAACTGAAATGCAAACTTCTACAACCACCAAATTCACCAAGAACTAACATGAAAATGATTAGAAGTAGCATGCAACCATAAATTTTGACATGCAACTGATTAGAATCAACATGCAATCATAAATTATGACATGCAAGATTTGGGTAGTTCTCAAAACTGAAATGCAAGATCTGGGTAGTTGTCAAAACTGACCTGCAACTTCTACAAACCCTCAGGCTGGCAAGATCATGGCTCTGATACCACTGAAATGTCCCTTTTCTGATTTTACATGATATTTCCAACCTTTAATCAGATCTTTAAGATCAAACAACTAATATCACAAAGATCCTCCAAATTTCTCAAGAAACCCCAAATCGGGTATGCCAGAAATTGTGCCAAAAGCTTCACAGCTTCACCAATTACTAATAAATCTGAAAATGGAAATTTTTACAGAACTTTCAGCAGAATAACAGCCTACAAATTGACATTTCCAGATCCGTATAGCCTTTACACAACAGCTCAAAAATGTAGGACCAAAACTATGCTCATCGGGCTCCCGAAATAGCACAAAATATGCCCGGAAACACCACAAGAACACTAATAATCTATCTCAGAAGTTTAATCACGTCCCAATATATATATTCAGATCTATTTTAATAGCTTAAAGTCTAAAATACAGCAGCAACCAAAACTGATATGAAATACTCAACCGGAAACACCAAACTCTTACAAAAATACACCCGGAAACTCACAAATCTGCACTGTTCAGCACAAAGGCAAACTCTGTATGAGCATGCACATGGAATGGCTTCAAACTCCCGTCCTTAGCCTTCCTGGAAACCTGCAAACTCCCATTCTTGGGTCTCCCTGGAAACCTGCAAACTCTCGTTCTTGGGTCTCCTTCTCCACAGGTTTGGCAGCCTCTGAAGAATAACAAAGAATGAGCGAAAATCAAGTCTGGAATCCCCCCAAAATGCCTCCAAACCTCTTTAAAAAGGGCATAACTATAACTCACGTCCAAGAGAGGTTAATGAAACATATTTTAATAATAATTATCATTTATTAGTCCAACGGTTTCCAAAGATTAACTCCCTTTTTCCGAAACTTCACTTTCTTGGGCCTGCCTGCCTTAGCAAAGATTTTCTTTTTTTTAAATTATTTGAAAAGGGGACATGACATTTTGATCTCCATGGTGTCAGGCCAAAAAGACTCTTCTTTGTATCTGTTACATTTTATTTTCTTTGTTGTGTTGTATTTTTCCTTATTTTGTGGAATGATGACATTTTATATTTGACATAATATTATATATGATCATACTAACCCTAGAGTTAGTAGAACCCTTTTGTTCTCTCTCTTTTGTTATGTGCTTATTTTCCTTAAAGTGTTCTTTCTTGGAGGCATTTCATAGTGAAAATATTTCTAGTGGATGCATGCCCACTTTCATTAAAGTTACTACTCCTATTGAGGTGATTGCAATTGTAATACCCCAAAAATAGGTCTCAGAAACCAATTTGCTCCTAACTTCAAAATATCAATCAATGATCGACAAAGTCCTAATTTATTAGGCATTTCAATTCCAAATTGACTCTACTTGATTTGGATATCAATTTTAGAAAACCATCAATTTTCAATAATCACTAAAATTTAATAAATTCCTAATTATCAACCTCTTGGCTATTAAACCCAGTAAATTAATTAATTTAATTTAAAAGGTCTGAGCACTTTGATTAAATTAATTGTCCTTTTGGCCAAAATACATGATAAGGGAATTTACTAAAAGATTTGAATTAAAAATGTCTTCACATACTCATTATTTGAATTAAAATATTCAAATGTGAGACAAGTTTCAAATGGAATCTTCAAATGTGAGATGAGTTGCAATATGGAAGACATGTCATTTGATTCCCACTCCAGTGGAATCTTCCAATGTTATCCAAATTCCCTCCACTATTCTCTTTGGACTATTCACCCATTTTATCTTTAAAATGAGAGCCCTCACCTCTCATATGGATGTCATTTTGGAGTAAGGAAACTTTTTTGGATTAAACACTCATCATTGGTGCACTCAACACTTAGTTGTATTTTTTCTTAATACTCTCATTGTAGCTCAACGTTGCATACAATCTAGATTACTTATTCTCTTTCTTTCATAGGTTAGATTTTCATTTCAACAAGTTTAATCTCATTCTCTTGCATAGAAAATAAAGAAAATATATCTTAGTATTGCATTCATTTTCATAATTCAAAATCCTTTGGTCTAGAATCAGTCTATGGTCATTGAGCTCTTGATTATGAGAGAAAACATTAAAACCTCGACTAGATAGAGGGAAACAGGTCACCTTGTTTAGATATTTCAAGATGCACAATTTCATATTCATTCTCATATCAATCAGACATGCAATGACCATGTTGAAGTGTGTGTAGCCCATTTTGACACATAAATTTCAGGAACCCATAGGGTAGCTCAAAAAGTCAATTTTTGGGCCTCATGTTTTTTCAACTTCACATTTGTTGTATTTCTATTTCCATACTCTATTGAATAGACTCATATGAGTCTTTTTTTTACTTGCACAAGGATTGATTCTAATTCATACAATTCCTTATAGGTTCCATTCCTTCTCCTAGGTTTGAGTTTGGGTTGTACAAGTTTTTTGGATCCTTGTACAAGGTTTTTATGTCTTGTATGAGACTAACTACAAGATTTTTTACTCATTTTGGTTACATAACATGTTTTATGTACATTTTTCTAATGTATTTTCACATGTTTTTAATGCTCACTTTTTTTATATGTTTTCTACATTTTGATTTCATGCAACTTAACATTTCTTGTAGGATGGATGTTGAAGACACCTTGAAACACGTACAAATCAATTGTTAATTTGCTTGCAGAATGCATGTCGAAGAGCGATTCTTAAAATTTAAACTCTACTCAAACATTGTATCTTCTTTACTAATTTCAAAACATAGTACAATTAGGCCTTTTGAAGTCATGTCCATGTGTAAATTAGATAAGGGAGCATTCTCTTTAGTAAGAAGTCATGTCCATGAGTAAATACAAAATCTAGACCCCTTTAGATGATAGACCCCTCTAAAGGTAAGGAAATGTAATGAGTCTTTTGACAAATATTTTAGTGAGGGAAGTATGCTCTTTTCCCTTTTGGGAAAATCAGAAACATAGAAGCTTCTACAAGCATTGAGAGACAAGCTAGCTCGGTGATGAACATTTTTGGTGATTTGGGTAAGGTGGAGAGGTAGTGAAGTAATATCTTTTCCCTTTTAGAGAGAATTAGAAACTTGGACCCTTGAATCCAAGCCAAGTCCTTGAGTCACCTTTAGTGGGTTTGAGGGAGTTCTCAACCTTTAGGCATGACCCAAGTGGATACATACACTTCAGCGATGATTCCTCCCCACTATAATAAAGTTAGTTTTGTAAAATTGAAAAATTTCAAAACCTTTATACTTTCTCTCCCTCGATCACATGTCATATATCTTGAGAGTTCCCTACATACTATACTAAGAAATGTCACTCCTAACCTTGCTTTGCCAAGGATCTACACTTGTAAATGTTAGTGTGGTTGAGAGGACTTAATATTACTTCCAAAAACACTAGGGGTTATCATGAACAAAATCCTATTAAACACCTCTTAGTTAGAAGCTACCTGGTTCACCGCCAAAAGGGGGCATAATCTTTATGCAAGTAGGGGGAAGAATCCCTCTTGAAGATACTCACCATTGGTATAGACCTAGACACTTGAAGGTGGTATATGATAGTAGCCCCTACTACAAGGGTAACCTTTGAACATGTATTATTGAGTCCTTGGAAACACCAAAAAAATGGGCACCCTCTAGGGGGTTTCATGACTATGTGAGGTGCATGTATACAAATAAGATGTGGGAAAAGGTTGTGTCTTATCTACCATTTTCTTTCTAGGGATAAAGAAATGTTTTGGGTCTATCTTATCCAAAAAAATTCTAACTTGTCAAAACTTACCCTATCCTTTTAAGTTGCTTTTCTATTGGTTGGATTTTTTGTAGCTATTTTCTATGTCAGAGTCTTCATGTTGTCCAAAACCTGTCTTGAAAACCAAAGTGCAAAATGAAAAATGGCCAAATCTTACCTCAAAAATTGTACAAGCTATAAAATTGGTCTAAACACTCTTATGACCCTATGAGAAAGTTCATATGATCTGACACATATAAAATGGTTGTTTTCCTTTACTCATATTGTTTCTATTCTTGACTCATACTAGCTCAGTTCTATCTTGTATGAGACTTTCTTGGAAACTATCAAAAAAGTTATCCAAAAACTTGTTCAAATTGAAAACCATTTCCATCACTTGTACGACTATCCATTTCCTCATATGAGCCTAGCAAACCCTCATCTCAGAATATAATTCCTTGTACAAGCCTATCTATGAACTTTTTTTTAGAGCCTAAAAATTTGGTGTTTGATCACTTGATTTATTTTGGTCTTTATCTAGTAACCCTCTATACACTTTTGTGTCTATAGACACTATGAATCTAAAACTATATCCTTAGGTTAAATACTTTTTCCATGTAAAAAATAGTCTCTCACTATGTTGTTCTATTTGTCTTGCTATGTTATCACACCTTGTTGTTATGGTAGTCAAACATCTTAGCTATTCTAGCCAATACTCTAACTATTCATACCTTGGTGTACATCGCTCTTTGTTTCATCTTTCACCTAATTAGAGATGAAGGTTAAGCATGGTCCTAGTCTAAGCTAGTCACACTTTTTTAATCTATGAATATTGCAACTAGGAGTGGAAGATACTTTCATTCACATAGACCTAGGAGAGGAAGAGGTAGAGGTAGAGGTAGAGGTCAAGGTCAAGGTAGAGATCATACTGGGTCATATAGATAGACTTTACGTTAGATATTCTTGTTCAATAAACATCAATTAGATTCATAGCTTGTTGTTCCAAGAATATCCTAGGGACTATACCTCTTATAATTCATCTCTTAAACTAGATTTTTCTACCAAAAACAAAATAACACTATTGACTACTTCAAACACAAAATATTTATAGACTAAACCCCTACATACTAAAAACTTACACATAGACAAAATCGATGATCAAAATTAAGGGGAAATTAGTAAAGAAGGAAATAGAGGAAAGAAAGATAAAGAACAAGATCAATATATTAAAATAATTATGATGAGTAGATAATTCAAGAAGATATATAAAAATGTTGAAGACATAAATGATTTAGGAAAATTATGGAAATCTTGCTGAAGGAAGAAAAAGAGAAATGCTTCCTTGAACTAGCTAAAGAGGGATCCAAGCTACCTCCAAACTATGATGTAGAAACCATTGTAATCAAAGAAAAAGAAACTGACATATTTAAGATACAAAAACTAATCCAAGATATGTAGAAAAAATTGCAACAATCGATGAAAGAAAAAGATAAACTAGCTAAACAATACACTCTATATGTCATTTGTCCTTTCTCTTTTGACAGAAACATGTACATGAATCCTTTTCCTAAAGGGGTTGACTTACCTAAATATGAAAAATACATAGCACTTTTGATCCCTAGGATCACTTAAGGGATTTTGGTACCCTTTCCATGGAGTTTGTGCATGATTAGACATATCTTATGCATCTATTTTTAATGTAATCTGGGTGGACAAGCTATGGAGTGGTTTTCAAGGATACCAACTAGGATCAAAACTTTTGAAAAATTTGCAAACATGTTTATCCAGTAATACTCACATAACATCTAGAATTTGATTAATGTCAAGGATCTTTGAAACCTCAAATGAAGAATGGGAGAACCATTCTTGATCTTCCTCCAGAGATAGAGACAATTTTATACCAAATAATTTTGCAAGATACCTGAAAATGAAAAACTTGACATATCCATCGACAACCTTCTACCTAGTTTTGGTTATAAACTAAAAATCTAAGGTGTTGGACTAGCTACCAATATTTCACTTTGGGATTCATGACATGGCTTAATTGCTTCCTATGTTCTATAAGTCTAGTGGTTGTATCAAGCACTGAAAGGTTGATCTTTTGGTGAAACGACAACTCTAGGTTATAACAAGTGGTATCAAAGTTTGGTTATAGGTTTGAATATCCTTTGGTAACACTAAGAAGGAATTATTGGACTAACCACCAAAATTATCCTTTAGGATTTGTGACATGGATTAACCACCTCTAGTGTTCTATAAGTCTAGTGGTTATATCAGGCATTGACAAGTTGATCTTTTGGTGCAACAAAAACTCTAGCTTATGACATAAGGACCCACTACATTTAATGAGCTATTATGTTGAACTAATCACCATTGTTCCCCTTTGGGATTTGTGACATTACTTAATTGCCTTATGTGTTCTATAAGTCTAGTGGTTGTATCAGGCATTGATAGGTTGATCTTTTGGTGCAATGGAAAATCTAGCTTGTAACAAGTGGTATCATAGCTTGGTCATAGGTTTGAATCTCCTTAGGTAACACTAAGGGAAGGATTGTTGGACTAACCATCGATGTTTCCCTTCAAGATTCATGACATGGCTTAACTATCTAGTGGTTGTATTAGGCATTGATAGGTCAATCTTTTGGTGCAACGAAAAATCTATCTTGTAACAAATTAAACATGGTATCCACATAGAAGAGTTCATGGTTAGGAAAGGTAATTTGACCTTACAAAAGGAAAAATAAAGTGGGGTCTAACTCAAGAAAATATAAATCCAAATATATCAACAAAAAACATGATCTGGTGAATGATGGAGCAATAGACAATGTCACTCCAAAACTTCCTAAAGTTATATTCAATCTCACAAAAAACATGCAAGAAGCTAAAGGTACAAAAAAGGCTGCCACAAATACAAATAAAACTTGAAACATCTTTAAAGACATGACTTGGAATCCTAGACCCAAGTGCAACTATACATTGATGAACTTCTGGATGTGGTCTACAAGACACTTCTCCAAAATCAAATCATTAATCCTCTAGAAAACTCTTGACCATATAATCCATAACCTAGACCCAAATGGTGGAATAGTAATGACAACTATGAATACAAACATGACAAGGGTCATAAAACATACAACTACATACAACTAAGACACAATATTTAATTGATGATGGTGATGTAGTTGTTGGTGGACAATAAAAAAAATCTGAACACAAAACATTTAAAGAACCATTTCCAACATATAAAAAATGAGAGACATCTAAACCAAAGAACCAAGGTCAACTATATGTAAACCAACAATGAAAATCTAATCAATATGGTTGAACCTCTAGAATCTAAATATTGTGACATCATAACAATAAAAGGGAAAAGTGAAAGCACAATAAAATAAAGAAACTCCATTTGTTCTTAAAGGAGTTTCATCTCCTAACACTGATTAAGGATAATCTCAATTATATACAAACATTGTCACAAATCCTTTGAAAAAATAGTGCTCAAAGGTCTTTTGCTTTCTAAATCTAACCCAGAATTGATTAGAGACAAAACTAATATTGGCACTACCATAAAAAACACAAAAGAAACAACCTCATATGGAAATGAAAATTATATCATCTTGGATCAACTACAAAGAACCAATGCACATGTCATGATCTTTGAACTACTAAAAGTCTTGCCTTCTTATAGAGAAATCCTTAACAAAGTCCTTGTTGAGTCTAGCATACCTAAGAATTTAGATCTTGATTCATTTCAATCCATGGTGGATCACTTGACTTCATCACACTCTCTTTCCTTCTCTGAGGATGATCACTCTTTGAATCATCCTCATAATTAACCACTACATATTAAGATCATGATCTGTAAGATGTATTTTTTTTATGTTATGATAGATAGAGGTGTTGGTCTTAATATATGTTATGCTATTATGTTAACTCAACTTATCTATGATAAAGAGTCTATTGATCCTTAAAGAAGAATTACCATAAAAGCATATGATGAAGAAGAAAGAAAATCCAAGAGACTTTTTGTACTACCTATTAAAGTGTGACCTATAGAGAGAGATGTCATATGCCAGGTCCTTTACATACCATTGACATACATTATACTACTATGTAGACCTTGGATAGATGACATGTAGGAAATTCCTTCCACATACCACTAATTCATAAAATTCCTTTTTCAAGAGGTGGAAGTGACCATACCTGCCAGTGTCATCTTTTCTTGCAATACTCTCACTCAAGATGTTGATAGACTCATACCAACCAATTGAGAGGTTGTTAAACACTATGAAGAAAAGTTGAAAGACATAGAAAAGTCTCTCAAAGTAAAATATATTAGAATGGGGAAATACAGGATCAAACTCATACTATCTTTGACATCATTACCCTTGTCTCATTGACACTATGAGAGATCTTCTAAAGAAATGAATCCCTATACTACACCACCTAAAATTTCTCATAATGGCACTTTTGTTCAAGAAAGCATACCTCTAGAATATGAGGATGAGGATAGATTTATTTTAGCTTGGATATATAGAGGAGAAGCCACTGTTGATATTGTAATCCAAAACTATGAAATAACTCTGCAAAGATATGGACGAGGCCTCAAACTCATGAAATAACTAGGATATAAAGGAAATGGTCCTCTTGGAAAAAATTTAAAAAGGCTTAATCAGACCCAATTGAAGCTAAATTCAAAAGACCTCAAGATATAATAGGTCTAGGCTTCAAGAAAGTACCATTTCACCAGGGATCATAAAGTTTATACCAGAATCTAACTGTCCACCTGAACTTGAAGATCAATTAGATCTTGAAAATCAGAAAGAGATCTTAGATGGGGAAGATAATTTTCCTTACCCCATTCCTATTGAACTTGCTACACTATTTGTGTAGAGTCTGATGACTTTGTCTCAAGACTTAGTACTGCTAAAACTGATAGTGACTCTGATGAAACCACTTCTATTAATCCTCTCACAAAAGAGTGCCTAAGGTAAATCCAAACTAAAAAATATGGATATCAAGGAAAACTATATAAACTCCCACAACTTGAACATGGTGAAACTAGTTAGGCTCTAACTAGTGAAAAAGTTGAACAAGATTTAGAAGTTAATGAAAGGAGAGAGTGGATATCCATGATTGCAAGGGAGTACTTCAATCTACCTCCATGTAGTATTGATTCTCATGAGTTTGAGTTTTATTCTCTATTTGATGTTACTTTTGACAGAGAGAAAGACATGGTCCACACATATGAAGATCAGCTCAAAGTAGGAGAAGGGTCTAGGGTTAGGTATGGCAATTTTGATTGTACTGATGTCAAATTTTCCTCTTCGAACATTGTTAAGGATCAGAGGGATTTGAACATACCTATGGATGAGATTACACTAGGACTTGACTTATTAGTCCACTCTTTTGATGACTATGTCACAAATACATTAGAACCAATTGATTCTCTTTCACTCATATATCCCAAGCTCAAAGATGTGAACTCTAATTCTACATCCAGAGCAATCCCACATTCCAAAATGACTATTCTCTTGTTTTTTACATAAATATAACTATAGAAACTATAATACCTTCCACCAATGAACATAGTGTGAATCTGATCAAAGCTAACATCAAATATACCAGTCATACAATTAAAAAGAAAAAGAACAATTACTTTGATGGTGAAAACCACATTGTTTCAGTATAAGAGCCTAAAGTAGTAAAAACAAGAGACACGTCTAAAGACAAAAACCTATCTAAGGCACTTGAAGATGGGATATTTGATAGAATTCTAAGTTATTTCAAGGAAATTTCATCTATGGTGATTGAACCAAAACAACTTGTGAACTTTACACCAAGGGAAATCCACAAATCATACATCTTTGCACAATCATTGTTACCTAAAGAGAAAGAATGGTTTTCTTCTTTCTTCTAGGAAAGAAAATAAACTTTGCATGGATATACTTTGATATGTCAAGTCTAGACCCTAATATCATAATGCATCATATGTCCATTGCACTAGGTGTGAAGCCCATGAAATAGAAACTCTGGAAGATGCATTCATATGTAAAACTCCTAATCAAAGATAAATTAGAGAAACTACTAAGATGAATTGCATTCATATGTAAAACTCCTGATCAAAGATAAATTAGAGAAACTACTAAAATATGAATTCATCTAAGCCATTCACTATGTTGAATGGGTCTCTACCATTGTGTTGGTTTATAAGCATGAAAAATCTATTGATTAATGGAATTATAGACAAGATAACAAGATACTGAGAAGGGGGTGAACTAGAATCTTTAGCACTTTTAATTTTCAACAATTCATTCACACATTCACCAATTAATTTCTACATGTAAAACTTGTAACATGTAAATATGATCTATAATATGCATGAAAATAAATACATAACACAATATTTGTTACCTAGAAACCCTCCAAGGTGAAGGTAAAATAGGGGTGGGGATGAAACCCACAAATCTTCACTACTACAATAATAAAGTTAACATGTTAGGTTTACAATATTTGATCATAATATATGATCTACCTAAAAGGTGGCTATCATGCTAAAAGAATTTGAGACTACTAGGCATCACCTTGTTAGAGGATTTAACACTTAGAAAAAAATAAGGACTTTGTTAGGAGATTTACAGAGATCCATTAAGAGTGCCCTATTAAGATATTTACCTTGATTCGAGTCTATTAGAATTGATTTAGTACCTAACTCTAGGTATGATATGTAAGATGATTTCAAGTCTTCTCCTTGCTAATTGATCCTCTCTTCTAATTTGATAATACTTTTCTTCCCCTTCACTTCTTTGAATAGGTCACTTTCTCTAGTAAGAGATAACAAAACACTTCCACTAACTATTGACCTAATCTCTATAGGAGTTGAGAATTTGACTCCAGAAATGCACCAAGATCACCTGAAATGCAAATAGCTTGTTGAAGAGAAACCTAGGGAGCAAAGAGCTTGAAGAAAATACCACACAAGAGAATATTTCACAATAGGAAATTAGAATTTCTATGTGAATGGAATGAATTTACAATGAATGAGAGACCAAATAAAAAGGCCTCATGGAAGCTTGTAGAACAAGCTAGAATGAGGTAGAAGATAAGGTTGACAACTAAGCACACATCCACAAGAGGTGGAAAAGATAAGTATGCTAAAGGGAACAAACTCTTGTGTTGTCAACAACTAACCTCAACTACATGCATTAACCTAAGTAAGCTTAAGTACATAGAATAAATAATTAACAATTAATTAATTATTTACTCTAACACCCCCCCTTAAGTGCAACTTAGGGGAATGCCTTAAGCTCACAAAAAAAAGGAAAAAATGCAAAATGGGTCCCGGCAATGAGGTCATTTTAGGTACCCAAGTACAATGCAACTAAATGCAACCTCTGTAAAATGGGAAAAGAGAGAAAACCACATAGGAAAAACTCTCCCCCAAAAAGAGGTAAAACAACATGCTAAAAAAATGAAGTGAAGGAAGGAAGGCCTCAACCAGTCCCCCCAAGGACAAATTTCATAATCCTAAGCATTGACCGCAGCTGAAGAAAGCAAGGCGATGCAAAAAGCTTAGTGAAGATGTCTACAACCTGACCAGCGATAGGAATGTACTCCAATGCAATAACACCATCTTGGATCAACTAACGGATGAAATGCATATGCAACTCAATGTGCTTGGTATGTTGATGTTCCACTAGCTTGTGAGAAATGTGGATGGCACTCTGATTATCACACCACAAAATAGTGGGATGATCAGGAGGAAAGCCAAACTTTGTCATCAACTGACTAAGCCATAAAGCCTCCTAATTAGCAAGAACTACTACCTTGTACTTAGCCTCTATAGATGAAAGTGCTCAAGCATGATACTTCTTGCATGACCATGTGATGGGACTAGAGCCAAGGCAAAAGACAAAGCTAGAAGTAGACTTTCGATCATCAACATCACCAGCCCAATCTGAGTCAATGTAGCCAACAATGTGTGGAGTCCCTGTAGTATAGTGAATGCCATACATGACTGTGCCCTGAATGTAGCACAAAATATGCCTAGTAGCTTTCTAATGACTCTCATGAGGGTCTTGAGAAAACTAAGAGACTAGGCCAACCACAAAAGAAAGATCAGGGCACGTGTGTGTTAGGTACAATAGGCTGCCAACCAACTGTCGATGCAAAATAACATCCACTATAGATGAGGACCAAGAGGTAGACAAAGTAACACCCAACTAAAATGGTGTAGGAGCAGCCTTTCAATCAAGCATTTGAAAGTGACAAAGCATATCAAGAGCATACTTCTACTAATACGCAAAAATGATAGTAGGAGACTGATGAATCTAAAGACCAAGAAAGTAGTGCAACAAACCAAGATTAGTCATCTCAAACTAGTCCATCAATGTATGCTTAACATCCTGGATCATGGATGATGAACTACTTGTAAGGATAAGATCATCAACATACAAAACAAGAATCAAAATCTCATCACCAAGATGTTGAATGTACACTATGGAATCAAAATGGCAGCAAGTGAAGCCTGTAGATAGTAGAAATGAGTCCATCTTCTGATACCAGGCCCTAGGGGCTTGCTTGAGACCATACAATGAACGTCAAATCCTACAAACCAAGGTGGGATCCTACAAAAAACATGGAGGCTGCTCCATATAAATCTCCTCAGTGATATCACCATGCAGGAAGGCACTTTTCACATCTATCTGATAAACTAACCATCCCTGTGAAGCTACGAGGGATAAGACAAGGTGAATAGAATTCATCTTGGCGATAGAGGCAAATGTCTTAGAGTAATCAACACCCTCAACTTGTGAAAAAACCTTCACAACAAGATGATCCTTACACTTATCAATGGAACCATCAGTAGCATACTTAGTGCAGTAAATCCACTTACAACACACTAGTTTTCTCCCCTTGGGAAGAGAACAAAGATCCCATGTGTGGTTCTTCATCAAAGAAGAATATTCCTCCTCCATTGCACTGTCCCATTCTGGGTGTCATGTCATCTTTGCAAATGTTTGAGGATCAGTATTAACAACATGACTAAGGAGACTAGAACCCACAGTGTGAAAACGGGTGCGACGAGATGTGGATGGGTCACCAGCTAGAGATCCTACAGCCTCAACAATAGCTCGAGCCCATTTAGGCATTTGGGGAGGATCCTATGGTGGAGGTATATCAAGATCACCATGATCATCATCCTCATCATCCTTGAAACAAATTGGAGATGAAGAGGGAGTAGTGGGAGCTGAAGGAGTCATTGGAGGTGAGGAATGTACTGCAGGAAGGCTCTCATCAAACTAGACATCCTGTCGAAATAGGAGCTCTCTAGAATTAGGAGCAAATAACCTATAAGCCTTTACATCCTCGCAGTAGCCAACAAAAATCAATGGTCAGCTCTTTGATTCCATTGCTTTCCTCTGAGCATCAGGTACAAATGCATATGTCATACTCCCAAAAACTCTGAATGACAATACATTAGGCTTGACATGGGACCAAGCATCCTTAGGAGTCATATGTCAAAGTTCCTTGTGGGGCATTCGATTCTGAATGTAGTTGGCACAATTGACTACCTTTTCCCAAAAACATGAATCCATGGACCTAGATTGAATCATGTAATTTGCCATCTCCTAAAGGCTTTTGTTCTTTCTCTCAGCCACACCATTCTACTAAGGAGTGTAGGGCACTGAAAGCTGATGATGAAGACCATGCTCAAAACAAAAATCTCTGAAATTCTAGTTCACATACTCCCCCCCATTATCCGTGTGTATCTGCCAAATAGAAAGCTCAGACTACTTCTCTACAAATGCTTTAAAAACTTGAAATGAGTTGAATGCATTAGACTTGTACCTAAGAAAGTACACCCATGTATGTATAGAGAAGTCGTCAATAAATGTAAGCACATATCTGGCACCCAAAAAAGGAGTAGGAAATGACATGAGGTCACTATGAATCAACTCCAAAGGTGCTAAAGCACGAGTGGCTCATCCATGTGGAAAAGAATCCTTATGTTGCTTTCCAAGTGCACATCCTTGACAAACACCATTTGGACAAAAAATTTGGGGAAGCCAAAGAACCAGTGCTTGTGTGTTCATCTACTAAAGATATCTATAATTGACATGCCCAAAACGTTCATGCCAAAGTCTACTTACTAAATCTACATGTGCAACTAAATATGAACCTGTGTCATCAGAAGACTCAAATCCATCAAATCTGTAGATGCAAGATGCAGAGTCAACACTCCTAGTGGCCATAATCATCTCTGGATCATGCAAGTCCCGAATAACCACATCATGTGATGAGAACTCAATTGTCTTCCTAGAGCCAGAGTGGCAAATCTAATAGATAGATAGAAGGTTCATCAAAATATCAGGAACATGAAGTACATCCTATAGAGAGCTTCTAGCCAAAGTAACATTTCCAAAACCCAAAACTAAAAGTTGTGAAGAGTTCCCAACCGCAATCTATGTGGTGGCACAAGGAGCAAGTGAAATAAGCAACTTAGGAGTGTTTTTTATGTGGTGAGAAGCCCCAGAATCAAGAATCCATAAAGGTGCTAAAGTTGTAGCTCATGTAGAAAGAGCATGACCTTTCCCTATAGGTGGAGATGAAGACTAAGGAGCTGAAATGTGATGCTCCTTCATGTCTTCCTCTAAAGCCTCCAATCATTTCCAACACCTAGAAACTGAATGTCCATCTTTCCCACAAAAATTGCAGTTCTCACTCAATTTCTTCTTGGTCTTGGAGGTAGACTCACCTGACTTTGAAGAATCTTTACCCTTGGGAGGGTTTGCTAGAGGATTAGTTGGAGGCTTAGGATCCAATTTTGATGTGTCTTTCTTTGATTTTACTTTCTTCTTTTATTTCCCCTTAGAATTTTGAGCAATCAATGCTTGGCTGGAAGAGCTAAAGGCATCCACTTGTTGGATCTTTGCCTGTTCCCTAGTCAACCTGTCACAAAATGTCTCGAATGTAGACATCCTATGTCTATCTCCAAGGGCATCCATGGTGGAGTAGAAAGTAGAAGAAAAAATATTATATTGCCCCTTCAGCTTTGAGAGTATCAAGAATATGCACTCATCATCAATTTTGTTCTTCCCACATCCCTGTAAAACTACACGTAGGGATTTGAACTTCATTAGAAAGTCCTTGATGGTGGGAAAGTTTCTTGGTGACAAAGAAATTAACTTTTCATCCAACTAAAGTGCCCAAAATTCATTCACCTGAACAAACAAAGTCTAAAATTTCTACCAATAAGCATGTGGAGTAGTCAAACCATCCAAATGAAATAGCAAACTATCTGAAATGTTCAGTGCAATCAATCCCATAGCTTCATCCATTTTGTTCTTGTGCTATAGAACCTTAAAAGGTCACGTAAGAGAAGCCTAATTCTCCTCCAAAAAAGACCATAGACCTCTTGACATGAGAAGCCTAGTCATTTGTGCCTTCCAGGTGTGGTAGTTGTGTGGTGTGAGACGAGCCACAAATGGATCTGCCATTGAGAGAAAGAAGACAGAAGTAGAAGGGTATTAACTGAAGTAAATTATAGAAAAGAAAGACAACCCCCCCCCCCCCCACAAAAGTACAGGAATATCAGTAAAATACAACAAAAACAACTATGAAAACCAAGAAATTTGGAAAAGAACCTGGATTTGTTGATGTTGAATAGGAGGAAACACAAGCCTCTAATTTGATGCCAAAAAAGGGAGCTCAAATGAACTTAGAATCTTATGAAACTAGCACCAATGTCTCCATCTCTGAGTCATCTTTTTGATGCTTCTTTTGGATCAAAAAAAGATCTCTATATGCTCCAGTTATGGCCAAAAATTTGACTCTTGCTCCAAAAATGCACCTTACTGGAAAATTATAGACACTATGTTAAATTTGACACTTGTACGACTGTCAGAAGGTCGTCACTGAAAAGATGATGTTAGAAACTAAAAAGATAATGTTAATAGTAAGAAGATGATGTCAGCAGATAAAAAGATGACATCAGCAGGGTTGCGAGCTTGAATGATGTCAGCATAAGAAAGATGACATCAACGTCAAAAAGATGACATCAGCATCAGGAAATGACATCACAGTGTCAAAGATGATGTCATGATGTCGTGAAATGACATAAGCTAGTCTGAAGGTGACATCAATAGGGCAGAGTGGCCGCAAGGCAGCAAAATAGTGAAAACTACAGATGACGGTGGCACCTGAGAGGAAAACTCAATGGCATCATTGGTGGTTAGTGGCTCTCTAGCAGAGCTTCAACGAAGCGCGGCTTTGGTAGAGCTTGGTAGGGGAGCCACCAACTGAGTGGCAGACTAGAGGTAGGAGGGAGGCCATTGGGTGGCCACCGAATGGCACTTCGATGCTGCTACGGTGACATGTTTTTTTTTAAAAAAAATTTCCTTACAGTCCGTACGGCAACATCCAAGGGGCCTAAAAAAAATTTCCAAAAAAGCACTGTAGCCAAAAACAAAAAGTTTTATATGAATATTGGCTATAAACAGCTTTCCAAATCTAATGGCAGTGTCCATTTGACCCCAAAGTGCTCCAAAAAATTGCTCTACCCCCGATTTGAAGAAAAATGCACAAACAAACTAGGGTTTGTGACTCCAAATTATGGCTTAAAAAATCTTTCAAACAAGAAGCAGCAAGGAAGCTCTAATACCATGTAGGAGTTGAGAATCCAACTCTAGAAATGTGTCAAGATTACCTACAATGCAAATAGCTTACTGAAGAGAAACCTAGGGAGCAAAGAGCTTGAAGAAAATACTGCACAAGAGAATATTTCACAATAGGAAATTAGAATTGCTATGTGAATAAAATGAATTTACAATGAATGAGAGACAAAATAAAAAGGCCTCATAGAAGCTTGTAGAACAAGCTAGAATGAGGTAGGAGATAAGGTTGACAACTAAGCACAAATCCACAAGAGGTGGAAAAGATAAGTATGTTAAAGGGAACAAATTCCCATGTTGTCAACAACTAACCTCAACTACATGCATTAACCTAAGTAAGCGTAAGTACACAGAATAAATAATTAACAATTAATTAATTATTTAATCTAACAATCTCGATCTTTCACTTCACCATTTGCATATTTTTCCTTTTTTGTATACACTCTCTTCCCCTCTAATCCCTTCTCTCTATCATACAATCTAGGTTAATATATTCTCTATTTAAAGAGTTATTTAAAGAGTTTTATATATGCTTCCATAATTAGCCTCTTTATATGAATCATTGATCACAAAACATAGGATGTGTGAACCACATCATTAACATGTCAAACTCTATATAACAACCTCTACATATATTAAATCTTCCTCCCATGTTAGCTTGAAAATTATTTACCTCAAAATATATATCATTTCTAACTTGCATTCATACTCTGCATTTCTCAGCCTTTAGTATTTTCTAATACTCAGCATTGTTGTTGCTTGGTCTATATTCTACTCAGCACTTGTATGCTTTGAAACTTCTTAGTATGTGTTGAGCTTGGCTTGTATAGAAAATACTCAATGACCACACACTTACTCAGCTCCTATAGAGCTCGGTACACACATACTTTTGTACATGACTTGACCTATACAAAGTAGCTCAATCATAGTGATGACTGTCTAACTTTTCCTTGTAAATGAATAAGTGTTTGGCACTAATAGACAACAATAGTTAGAGACTGATAAGTAAGAGATAATTTTCACTTCAATTAAAATTATGATATTGCTATTAGGATTTAACTGTGTGATTTTTAATTCAAACACATTGACCCATGTTTCATGAGTAGTGATTCAACATGAATCCATCTCTCATGAGAATAAATGAAACACTTAGCACTCATTGGATCTAGGTGATGCTCATAAGGGTGAAGCACCGGGACTTCCAAGGAGGTCACCTATCCTAGTACTACTCTAGCCTAAGTGCACTTAACTACAAAGTTTCCTCCATGGTTAAACCCAAAGCTTGTAACCCCATTTGCAAAACCTTCACCAAGTGTTGTGCTTTGTAAACCATTCATTATAAATCCCCTTAAGCTTGTACTTATCAATTGATAAGCTTAAGGGGATTTCTAATGAATGGTTTACAAAGCGCAACACTTGGTGAAGGTTTTCAAATGGGGTTGCAAGCTTTGGGTTTAACCATGGAGGAAACTCTATAGTTAACCCCACTTAGGCTAGAGTAGTACTAGGATGGGTGACCTCCTAAGAAGTCCTAGTGTTTCACCCCTGTGAGCATCATCTAGATCCAATGACCGCTAAGTGTTTGATTTATTCTCATGAGAGATGGATTCATGTTGAATCGCTACTCATGAAACATGGGTCAATGAGTTTGATTCAAAAATCACACAGTTAAATCCTGATAGCAATATCATAATAGTTAGAGATACCAACAAAATCTATGTGGCAATGCACTAATTTCTAAGACTAAGCATGTCTAAAGCATGACTTTGTACTACTTAGAATTGATATGATAGTGGATATGATAGAAGGATATGAATTGTACTCATCTATGGATGATTTATTTGGATATAACCAAATCAAAATTGCTATAAAAGATCGAGAGAAAATAGATTTTGCATGTGCTTGGGATACCTTCTACTGGATTGTAATACCATTTGGATTTAAAAATGCTAGAGCCACATATGAGTATTTTGTAACAAAAATCATCCATGACATGATGACATAAAATAATGGAATATTATGTTAATGACATCATGGCTAAGAATATGCAAAGAAACACTCATTTCAAGGACATGGCCCAATCTTGGACCACATGGAATAATTTAGTCTTAGACTAAACCCTATGAAATGTGTGTTCAGAGTCACATCGAGAAATCTATTGCGATACATTATTTTAGATAAATGCATTGAGGTGGATCTTGGGAAGGTCCATTCCATCATGGAAATTCCTCCACCTTAGAACATCAACCAGATGAGAGGATTACAAGGAAGACTCCAGTTGATTTATCTCATAGCTCATGGATAAATCACAACCATTCACCAAGACTTTGCATAAGGGTGTAATATATGAATGGAAAGAGGAATGCAGCAAAATATTGGCTCAGATAAAATATGCCTTGCTAACCCACCTATATTAATGCCTCTTATTCAAGGGAAGCCTCTCATCTTGTACATCTCAATGACAAACACATCCCTAGATGTCATACTGGCTCAAGAAGATCAAAACAAGAGAGAAAGATAAATCTATTACATCAGTCAAACATTGGTATCATATGAAATGAAGTACAATACCATTGAGAAGGCCTTCTTGGTAGTTGTCTTCACTTCCCAAAATCTTAGACATTACATGCTTTCACACTCTACAAAACTAGTTGCAAAGATTGATCCATTGAAATATTTGTTGAGCAAAGCAACTCTAACAAGAAGGTTATAAAAATGGGTAATGATACTAAGTGAGTTTGATATAGAATATATGGATAGGAAAACTATCAAAGGGCAAGCTATTGTTGATCATTTAGAAGAAGCACCATTGCAAGCTCCATGAACATCAATTTTCCTAATGAATCTATACTACTACTAACACAACAAACATTGAAGATGTTCTTTGATAGTTCATTCACTCTATAGGGATTTGGTGCTAGAACACTATTCATCACATCTTAGAAATATTCTCTACCTAAGGTTTACAAGATTCTATTTCCTTGTAGAAATAATATTGTTGAATATGAAGCCTTAATCAATGGGATGAAAATTACCATTGAATGGAGGGAAGATGAATTGAACATCTTTGAAGACTTACAAATGGTGATTAATTAAGTCAATTATATCTACCAAACAAGGGATGATAAACTACTACCCTACAAAAGAATGGTAGATGACTTGAAGAAGTACTTTGCATCTATCACCTTTCATTAGATTCCTTGAGAAAACAACAAAGCGATAGATTCCATAGCTACTCTAGCTTCCATGCTTCACATGCTAAATAATGACTTTCAACATGAGTTCCATGTGGAGACATTATACTACTCTGATTATAAATCTCATGAATATTGGATGATCTATTCTATAATAGTACAAGACTCATCTTGGTATTATCACATCTACTCCTACCTGTGTGACCATACTATTTTGGACATTCTAACCCAGAATGAAAAATATCACCTTATCTACAATGCTTTATGATACATCATCATATCAAATGACTTATATAAAAAGGCTCTAGATGGTACCCTCCTTAGGTGTTTATAAACCAATGAGTCCAAGTGTGTGTTAGCTAAGGTACATGAGGGCATTTGTGGATCACACTTGAATGAGTTGATGCTAGCTCACAAACTTATTAGAGATGGTTACTGCTGGCCAAAAATAGGAAAGGAAGCTATTTAATATGCTAAATCTTGTAAATATTGCCAACTTCATGGTAATTTGATTCATGCTCTGACCAGAGAGAAAATTCTAGTTATCACACTATATCCATCCCAATAATGGGGCTTTGATTTAGTGAGGCAAATTCACCCATTCTCCTTGAATGGACATAAGTTCACAATTACAACTATAAACTATTTTACAAAATGGATGGAAGTAGTACCTCTTACTGAAGCCACTCAAAAAATTATAGCTAAGTTCATTATGGATTACATCATCTATAGGTATGGTGTATCCTCCTTAATAATCATTGATAATGGGGGGGGAAACTCAAAAACAAGGATCTAAAAAAGCTCTATCCCAAATTCAAAATCATGCAACATTGGTCTTCCATCTACTAACCATAGGGTAATGAAAAATCAAAGCATTAAAAAAGGCTATCCTAGAAATCCTACATTACTCAATAAATAAATCTGGAAAGGACTAGCCCCTTCAAACCAATTTGGCTATGTGAGCTTACCATACTAGCATTAGAACACCTATTGGGGCGACCCTTTTAGTTTGGTGTATAGAGTAAATATTGTGCTTCTTATTAAGGTACAGATTCCCACTCTGTGAGTTTCTCTAAGAGGTCACATTTCTGATAATGATTAGCATATATCTTAGCTATAAGAGCTTGAACTACTGGATGAACGTTGGTAGGTGGTGTTCAATCACTTAAGAGCTTACCAAAAGAGGATGTCTAAGAGCTATAATAAGAAAGTAAAACCAAGTGACTTATAAGTGGGTGATCTCAACTTGAGGGAGAATCCAAAGAATCAACAACATCAGGTACATAAGGATAAGTTTGAACCAAACTGGCTTGGTCCATATATTATCATTCTAGCATTTGGATCAGGTGCATATCAACTCTCTACTATTGAAAGAGAACTACTCAAGGAGTCAATCAATACCCTTCACCTCAAGAAAAATCTATAGCTAATATCCTAGGGAAGCTCTTTGTACATAGCTAAATGTCCTAGAAAAAGTACTAAAATTTTGAAAAAAGTCCTAAAAAGTTATATTATCATGGTTAAAAGCTAGCAATAGGTGTCTTGATAATGCCAAAAAAAAAATTTAAAATTTAGAAAGTGTCATTGATGAAAACCTAGCAAACAAGTGTCATGATAGAAAAAATAGAATCTTTGCCAAGATAGTGAAAACCTAGTAAACAGGTGCCTCTTGTTCAAAATGATCTATCTATTAGTGCACCTCCTAGCTTCCATACAATTTTTCTTTACTTTCTCTTTCCCTTGCTATGAGTGTCTTTGCTTTCTGCAGATTCCTACTTTAGTTTGTTATTATTGTTTGTGAATAAGCTCCAAATCACTTTGAGACATTACTTGTACCTTTATGGATTGAAATTGGTCATATTCTAGGGGAACCCTATCCATGTTGGGGGAAATTTCCTATATTTTGAGAGTCTCTTGTGTTTTAATCACTAGTTATCCTAGCTAAGTTCATCCTATCATCACCCTACTACTGAAGAAATCCCTCACACACACTCTAAACTTCAAACTTAACATTAATCCAATGAAATGATAACTAAAAATTGTTTGAGCTATGATGAACCTTTTTCTTTGTGTTCTTATCTTTTTCCTTTCCATTCCCCTTTGAGAAAACTTTGGGATGTCTATCACAACTAGAGGAGCAAGGATTGGGGAGCATGATATTTTCTTTGTTTTCTATTTTTTGGTCTAGTTCCAATGATTTGAAGCATACAAATAAAAGAGTTGTCCACTATAACAGCCTCTATCTCATGTTGGATGGCCAAATGTACCTTAACTTATTTTAGTGGACACTTCAATGAGGTTGGATCTTTTCCTTATCTGGTTAAGTGTAATCTCTATGCTATTGTAACTACAAATATTTGTCCTATGAAGTAAATGCAAGGGTCATTGCAGGTACATCAAGAAAACTTCTACCCTAGGTCACGAATGATAAAGGGTCATTACAGATATAATACTTATTGTTACTTAGCATAGGAAGGAAATTTCTCATGTCTAGTGTTCTTGTATGCAAGAAAATTTTTGGTCATCTTTGTGCTTATGCCCTGATGCTTATGTTTTCTTGCTAAATCTATGGGAAATGATGATCTAATAATTCTAGCTTCTTGTGCCTTAATGCTTACATCTAATTCTAACAAAACTATGACTAATGTCATATACATATTTTCATGATAGAAATATTAGTGAGGTTTGTATGACATCTTGTGGCCTTCTCAAAAAAATTCTCAATGATGGAAACTATATCATAATAGTTCAATGACCAATTCTTAGGCTTGTATTTAGTTAGGTAGCATTACATTCCTAGGATTTTCATTTCAACATGATCTCACTTTCTAATTCATTCGCATGTGAAAAAATGAAAGATGAAAAACTTCTTAAATATGTCATGTCTCCATCTCAGCTATACAAGTGATTGATCACCCACCCCATTTTCAAGGCTTGATTAAACACTTGTCATGACCAACGAACAAACACTTGCATCAGATCTTAGTAGTATTTTTCATATTGATCCATACTTATAGACATGTGTGTAAAAGAAACATTTGAATATACATCTGCATCTCATATCATACATATGCATATGAAAAATTAAACTATTTCATCATTCATACATCTCATATAAAAGGAAAAAGAAATTGTGCATCTACATCTCATCTACTACATCTCATGCATACATATACATCTTAAGTCATATAATATAGAAATCTATACATTCCTCAAATTTTCATAACATATAGGAAAGAAAATCTAACATCTAGGATACATGTCATGTAAACATCATGAGAACATGGAGACAAATGCAAAGATATCCAAAATGAGCTAGAAAACATGGAAAAAATGAAAAAATGAAAAAAATGAAAAAAAATTCCATAAAAAAATTCCAAAATTTTAATAAAAAATAAGTTAATCATCAGCTTATAGGTGGTGGGTGTAATCAACTAAAAATGGTCATCTAGACTATGAGCCCCCTTTCTAGCATTTTCTCATAATTTATCTGATGGTTATTTTTTATCAAATACTCAAAAATCTATTTATTCAATTATAACCTATGGTGTGACCACTTTATCCAAAATTCATATTTAATTAAAAGAACATGTCCCCCTTTTAATTAAATAAAATTTCCCACTCATCTCTTATCCTAAGCGTGCACACATAAAGTATTATTCCTATTTTAGAAATTAAGGAAAAGGCTTTTTTGTCTACACATGAATACACAATTTCCTATGTGAGAGGAATCTTCTATTTTTAAAATAACTTCAATTCTCCTCCACACATTTCAAACCCTCTCAAAAGTCAATCATTAATTGTGATTGGTTGAGATGCTTGTGCACATGGATCACTCCCACTTTCAAAATCCACCCTTGATTACATTCATCTTGCCTTCTAATCTCTACCATCTATTTTTCTTTAAAAGGGAGGGCTCTCTTCTCATTCAAAAAATCTTAGTCTCTCATGCCATTGTTATGCTATAGGTTTTCATGGTGATTTTGGAGACTTGGGGCATTCTTTCATTTTTGTATTTTACCTTAGCTCTCATTCCACTTACATTATGACATAATATTTAGCTTACCTTCATTTATGCTTTAGCTTAGTTCTCTTTGTTAGCTTGCATTTGCATTGCAATTTTATTCTAGATTCTTGGATATTGGCACTCTTGCCTCTACTCTTTGAATCTCTCGTTCTATGGTGCACCTTGCAAGGGTTGCATAGTTTGGTTCATTTGAGATTTTCCATCTCATAGCCTTTGCACGTCATAGATAGAGAGCTATAAGTTGGCTCTTGAGACTCCCTCTTCCATGGGTTCTCTTAAGAATAATGGTTTATAGAAGTGTGACACTTTTATGCACACATTTTTGCTACCCCCCGTGGGGCTTGAATCAAGTTCCTAGCTCCATTTACTTTTCATTTCTGATTTCTATTTTTTTACAGTAGCATATTGGATCTAATCAAGTGGTTTTCTAGAAGTTCTCACTTTGGTTTTAAGGCTAAGTGATATGCAGATTGGTTTGAAGGCCAACACTATAGGTTTTTGAAGATTTGATCACATATCCTTAACCAATTTGAGTTTGGTTCTGAATTTTTTTTCGCAAGTTGACTATGTGTCCAAGATGTCTCAGTCCAATTTTTTAGATCATTTTGACTTGATTTGCATTAGTTATTATTTTTTCTTTATTTTTCATAAAAATTCATTTTTGGTCACAAATCAGCAAATTTTTTTGGCAAAAATTACATTTTTAGAAATTTTTTTGAATTCTAAAAGGGGAATTTTCTTTGTGTTTTGAATTTTGAGGTCATATTAAGGATCAAAAACTCGATTTGATAAATCTAGTTTGTTTTGATAAAATGGGTCCCTAGGTTTCAAATGAAGAGAATTTTTTGAATTTCTTGCATTTTTGCAAAGATCTCTAATTTTTAGCAAGGGTTTCTTCTTTTCATTTCTATTTTTGGATCCAAAATCATAGGAAAAAATTCCAATCTTGTTGACTAGGTCAAAAGCAAAGAGTAGAAATGAGAATACTTGTAATTAACTTGCACTTTCTTTGCATACACTTGGTTGGAAGATAACTTGAATATTTGAGGCAACTAATTAATTTTTTTTGTATGTTTTATTTGCTTACCATGCCCTAACCTTGGTTTCCTTTGCAGGGAGTTTCTCTTTTCATTGCTAAAAAGAACGCATGTCAAAGCTTCAAATTCACTAGGGCTACTAACAATTGTTTGCAAGGCTACCCAATGGATAAAAACCCAACTTGATTTCATTTTTTTCATGTGTAGCATCTACTAGTTGTTCATTTTTTAGGCACATTAAACTTGAAATTGGGATTCCTTGGTGATATAAAAGTATGATCTTCACCCTTCCAGTGAATCAGAAATATTGACCCACCTTTGGATTTCAAAAGCAAGCAGATAATTGAAGCTACCTAGCATGTTTGGGGGAAGTAATCAAGGTAGGAAAGTATGCTCTTCACCCTTGAGGTGAATTATAAATCTTCACCCTTGAGAGTGGATCCATTTTGTGGTATTTAGGATCCTTTAGAGGGCCTACTCTCAGACAACCTAAGAGGAACAACCCAAGTGGGGACAAGAAAATTAACACAAAACCTTGGTAGACATAGTGTTTGTCTTCACTTAGTGTGATCAATTACGGAATTTTGACCATAGGGAAATCTCTAGGCAAGAACGCTTAAGGAGCTCTTGTGATTGTGAGGTTTGTTACCCACTACAAGGTGGGGTGTCCCTTAATCGGGTGCAAGAGGAACATTACGAATGGAAGCCCTTTCTAAACACCCTAGGTTAGTAGCTACCCTATTTTTCTGCTCAACTTCTTAGTGCAAGGATTGATCCTAGTGGACTACCTAGATCACCCCAAGATTTACACTCACCATATGTGTTCCCTTGGTTGTGCTTATGGAACTTCCATTACAAAGCCAATATCTCTTCTGGGCAACCACTTGGTGTGAGGCAAAGGAGCATCAAGTGTGGGCCAAGTTGTTGAGTAATGAACTATGAATTTTAGGTGGATAATTCTTGATGTGTTCTTGAATGTGTTAAACCTATGGAAATATTTTGAACATACACATGATGATAGTTCTAGGGATTTATTTTAAGAACTCACATATACTTGTATTATGAAAGGTTGCTTTGTCCCTTGCTTGATTGTTTGAAGACTACTCCATGTGTCACTATCTTGCTTGGAAAGAAATTACTTTTGAACATCAAACTTTCTATGCTATCAACTATTGTCAAACTTTATCAACCAAGTCAAAACATCAAGTGCAAACATTTTCTTGTGTTGCTTACTAAGGGGAGTTTCACCATTTGGCTTTTATTTTTTATGTCTCTAGTGTTTAAACATGATCAAAGTGGCTCTTTGGTCTTAGTGTTCTTGGTATTTCTATCTTCATGGTCTATGTTCACTTGCTAGTTATCTTTTTGCTGAAATGGTTACCTTGATTTCTTGACTAAACTCTTGGGTTGGGAAAGTTGTTCACTTTTCACCCCACTTGCTCTATCTATTTGGATACTTGGCTTCTTGCCTAGATCTTGACTTGAGTCACTAGTGTTGTAAGTTTCTTGGACACTTTCTTGACAATTCACTTTACTCTATCTTTACTATTTTGGCAAGTGAGCACTCTACCTCTCTAGTTTGGACATCAAGTTATCTTGTGTCACCTTCTTAGCTTCCTCTAGTCTCCTTCATGCTTGATTATCTATCTACCACTATGGCATTCAAACCTTGTGCTACCAAACCTCAACCAAAGCTAGATGATCATGATATCCTCCATGCCACTAAAGCATTTCAATATCTATACACTCAATACAAAGAACTAGAAGAGACAAATGATCTTTCTTACCTTCATTTCTCTAAGTGTATAAACTTGAGAAAAGAGTATAGGAGAATATTTCATTCTTAAATGAATATTCCTTAAGACCTTTGCAGACACATGGTTCATCTTCTTCAAGGTCTACATATTCTACTCCAAGACATCAAATGTCTTCATCTTCTAGATTTAAAGACCTCCTTAGAGAGAAAGAAAGTGGTACCTCCTTTGAGCCTATTCCAAGCTATCATGATGGACCTATCTTTGACCAAGAAAATGATGAAAACATGGATGCACACCATTCACTTGAGAAACAAAAAAAGGACTCTAGACATACTTTTGATAGAACTTTTACTCCCTTAGAAGATTCTTATTATGGCACTTTGCAAACACTTCTTGGCACCAAGCTCATCATGTTACCTAAGTTTGGCTCATATGGAAACCCATTCTCGGATATCTATTATGCTTATCATTGACATAATGAGCATAGTACTTTAGAGTGCATTAAGTTGAAACATAAAATCCAAGTTCTTATTGATAATGGGATTATTGATACCTCTAATGACTCATGTGATGAGGATACTTTTCTTGAGAAAGATCATATTAATGAACCTATGTCTAGTGATGGTTTCCTTGATAGCTCCACTTCTTCCAACACTCATGCACCTCCCAACACTTCAAATCTTTCCAACATGCCTCTATCAAATAAAGAACCTAATGCTTTTCACATGCTTTTCATGTGCACTATGTCTATCCTCAAGGGCTACCTCTAAAAGAAACTCAAGCTAACCTTCACTTGGCTGCAAACCTTTTCCATGCTACTAAGCCTAAAGATCCGAGCACTACTCCATTCACTCTTCATTCTCCCTTGTCTTTAGAAGTGGCTCCATGTCAAGAGGAGTCTCAAAAAGAAAATGCTATGAATGTCCAGAAAGATCAAGATCAAGCACACTTTCATCTCCTTCAAAATTTCACCCCTCTGTATCCTATTTCTTTTCCATCCCCCAAGTATGATGAAGATACCACTTCCAATATCTCCCTTGAGCTTACTGAAAATTATGAGAAAAGTTCTCTTCCTATGCTATACAAAGCTACTTGTCAAGATCAAAGCCTCCCCTCATGTTCTACTTCTCCGTATCCACTTCAAAATTGTTCTCAAGCTTCAAGTGCTCCTATTAAAAATGTTATTCCTATCAAAGCTACTCACAAGTCTATTGATGGCTTTGACCATGTTGCTCACTCTAAAGATGTTAATATCCCTTTCCACTGTCCATTTGCATATCCTAATTCTATCCTTGGTCCTCATCCATCAAAGCTAAAGCCTTCAAACCTTCCATCTATATTAGGCCTTATGTTCCTTCATCTCCTACATTTTCCACTCCTAGCTCTCCCATCATACCTCAAGATCAAAAAAGACACTCGTCCTTGATGAATTTCCATCCATCTATCCATCCAAACCAATCATCTTATCCTTATTCATCCACAAATCCCAAGTCCTTTGGAAGTGAGTATAAACATAAGAATCCATTGAAAAATAAAGATCACTATGTCCCACCTAATCGACATGTGAATGCAAAGAAGAAATTCAAGAGAGCAAAAAGGTCCACTATTAAAAAAGCTAAATCAAAGAAAATATGGGTTCCTAAACCCATTATTGAAGAAATGTGTTTTAAAGTATCCAAAGGAAAATCTAAAGCTATATGGATTCCCAAGTCTCTTTTAAAAGACTTGAATATTGAAATTACTTCAAAGTTGACATTAAAGCTTCCAAAGGCTTCCATTCCATCTTCTTTCAAAATTCTTCCTAAAAATATTCCAAAACCTTCCACTCCACTTTTTTCAAAATCTCTTCTACCACCTCATACATCTAAACCTCAAGCTATTTCATCCATGATTCCTCCATCATCCCAATACCCTTCAAGGTGTGTCTCAACATTGATCTTGTCCAATATTTCAGCTACCCTCATGAAATCCTCTAAAGCATACACTTACTTTCTGTCCATGAACTCTTATCCTCAATATATTCTTCCTACTATCATTTCTCTTTCATCACCCTATCAACATCTTTGAGCATACATTTCTATGGTCTTGGCTTATCATGACTTATCTTTCTTATAGGAGCACTATCTACATTCAAACAACTTGAGCTCTTTCTAAAAATTCAAAAAAAAATAGAAAAAGAAAAAAAAATGAAAATGTGCCTAGTGAAAACAACTTCTTGTGGCACCTTGGTAGCAAAAGGAAAGAGAAATAAAATTCATCCTATGGTGAGAACTACTTCTTGTGGCACCTTGAACAATTACCATGATGAAAACCTGGTAAATAGGCATCATGCGTAATTCTTCCATCATCCATCTATCCCCTCTTCTCTCTTTGATCTTGACAATGTTGAGCTATCTTTGCATATTGGCTATCTTATCCACGAGATTTTCTATTGTGCTCTCTCATTCACTCATAGCCTCCATCTTGAGCTTTATTCTTATTGCTCTATCCCATTACTATCCTATCTAGTTAACCCCTTAGTCTTGATCACAATAAATAAAACATGGTTCTCATAGGTGTCTTGACATGGCTACTCTTTTGGACTACACACTTCATGCTATCACACTTGTTGGCTTTACTACTTATCCTACATGCTATCTTGCTCATTACTTCCACTGCTTATCCAAAACATAATTCATCTAACTATTTCACCTCTTTCCCTAGCTTGGGTACTCTTGAGGAGTTAGTCCTTCATGATCACTTTCACTTGCTTCATACTCCTTTCTTATATGTCTTTTCTTATCTACCATCTCATTGCTCCATCATGTCCTATACCTTGCTAAACATTGGAAGAAAATGATGTGATCTTGCTTGAAATCTCTAAAACATTCTAAAAAATCAAAAAAAGCATATACAATTCTAAAAAATCCTAAAAATCAAAAAATGTCCTTAAAAAAATGATCATCTTAATGAAAACCTAGCAATAGGCACTTTGATGTATCACCAAAAAAAAATTTTAAAAAAAATTGGAAAAAGTCCTAACAAAATTTTCCAAATGGTGAAAACTTAGAAACAGGTGCTACTTGAGACCCTTGCACATATGTCTATCAGTCTCAATCACAAACTCTGCAACACATTTCCTAGCTTGGAATTATTTCTTGTCCTCGTCTTGGGGGCATAACTACTTAGCCTATTTGAGGTCTTCTTGTGCATTAAGGTTTGTATGGAAACTCACAAAATAGTGTTTCTCAACACTACCCCCAACTTAACATCAAGTGTTTCTTAACACTTTTCACATAGTTTACCTATAGTCTTTGATGTTGCAATATTTCTCACTATCAGAATCAAGTCTTGAAGAAATGGCCAAGTGACTTACACACACACACACACACTTAAACACTTAAATGATTGAGCTATGACAAACTTTATCTACTTTGTGTGTTGCCTATGATGATTTCTTTGCTATGTGTTCCCTCCCTAATAAGTCTTTTGAGGATGTCATGGACTAGAAGATTGGGGGCATGGGGCATGTTTTACTTTCTTTTTGCTTATGGGTATACTTTGTTAGTCTAAGGTGTTTAGAGCATTAATGCTTTTCCTACATGACACTTTAGACCTACAATGTATCATCCTTGTCTATTTTTGCAAGACCATACTCGGGGGTTATCCTGGTGCTTATGCCTTGATACAGGTGTAATCTTGCTATGCTAAACTTAGGAAATCTAATTTTATTAGTCATCTTGACTTGCATGTCTTTGATGCTTAAGGTGGATTCCCACATTTCCATCTGACATAGATCATATTCATATCCTCATATTTTTACTAGTGATGATTGTATGATCTTATGATGTCCCTAATAAGGCTTGATGATAAAAACTAGGACCTACTTATGTAACCCTTGCAATTGCACCTTTTCATACTATCTTGCATTCTAGGGTTCCTTCTAGCTTAGCTTTGTATTTTTCATGTTGAGAGAGCTCTCTTCTTTATCTTTCATGAACTTGTTAGCTAACTATGTTCATCCTTCTCTTGTATCTTCTTGATCTTATCTTATCTCTTCTTTCCTATTTCTCACTTCTTTTCTATCTTACCATCTCATCTATTCTTTTGACCTATCTTACCTAATCTCGACATCCTAGATCCATTTTTGGGACCAAAATTCAAATTTGGTTTCATCTAGCTAGTCAAAAATTTCTTCTTTCTTCTATGTAGTTGGCTGACCTATTGAGGCTTACTCTTTGAATCTTGTAGGGAAAATAATCATTTGTTCATTTCTTTACCATTTCTACTCCATTCCACTTGACCTAACTCTTATGCTTTATCTTTCTTGGTCAAAGTTAGTCAAATTGGGGCATATCTTCATTTCTTGGTGATCACTCTTTGGTTCTAATCCTCTATCTGTCATCTTGGACATTGCTATATCTTGATTTTCTCATTTCTACATCCCCTTATCTCATTTTGATTTCAGTCCTAAGGGGGCAAAAATATTCTATCATCACTTGCTACAGCTATCTATTTCTTAGGATCATTTGTTTTCTCTATTCATTTTCTCTTGGTCTATGTACTTTGCTACGTGTTAGCATTCTTCTTGAATTCTAACATCATCTTTTTTCCTAGTGTTTAGTACTACTACTATTAGGCTATACATTTAGGACTTGATATCTCTTGCTGCATTTCATTCCTCATAATAAGATCTCTTTATCTATTATTGCCTACTTGGCTTATGTTTTCTTTGACGTAACGTGTTCCTAGATTAATCACACATTAGTCAAAGAGGAAAAAATATAATCAACTAAAAATGGTCATCTAGACTATGTGTAACGCCCCACCAAGGGATCCAAAAGAATTAACCTAAATTTTACTAAGTTTGCCAAACAATTTTTTTTTTTTAAATCATGAAAGATAAACCATTCATATCAAACACATAGTAGCAGAAGCAATAACACATATTCAACTGAAAGTATACATAACAGGTTACATTCCTTAAGGATCCCAAGACATTGAGTCACATTTAATCTAATTAATACTAAGTCTAACAACTAACACATCCACAATAGAGAATAATTTAAAAAGTCCAATGTCCATAATATACATTTTTTTCTGAATGCCTCTTGGCAATTAAATTCGGAATGCTCTATCATCCACCGTACATATCACAGGGTATGTAAGGCTTAAAAGAATATACATATGTAAAAATAAAGATACACCATCCTCATTGAATCCATGATACAATGTACAATAAAGTAAATGAAACTATTAACATACATGATACATCTATCCATCAATAATGATATAACAACCATCATAAAAGATAATCATCCATCACAAAACACAATTAACTAAATGCTCGGTTCCTCCCAACCGTCAATAGCATCATTAGACCATCGTGGGCCCTAGCCATCCCTTTGTGCGTAACATCCCAAGCCATCAAAGAGATCATTGGCATTATCATAGTAGGGATGTCACTCCTAAACCATACTACAACATATGCAAAATGAAATCTAACATGCTACAACATATGCATAAAGAAATCTAACATGCAAGAATAAAGCATAAGATGATCCTATAAAGCAGATAACATCATCTATCACATGCTAATCATCAATATAAAGAAACATGTCAATAAATAACATCCATCATAAGATCCAAGAATAGAAAGAAGGTAAATACCAACCAAGAATTCTCCAACCATGGTGTCTATGGATGGATATCAAATGGTAAGAGTGAAAAAGCACTACCTTCCAACCATGTGAAACCTAAATGGTCCACTCCCACCGTGCTGAGGAGATAATCTCAAGTCCCAAATAGGATTTCAAATCACATAACATAAGATAACAAATCACATAACACAAGATAACAAATCACATAACACAAGTACTCTCTAAGTCTAGAAATCCTAAAAGTATACTAACTCAAAGGTTCCAATATAAAGGGTCAACACCTATACCTAGAGGCACACAAGACACGTAGAAAACCTACTATGTAAGCGGGAAAGTGTCATCACATGAATCACGCTAGAGTTACCCTAGTAGTCTCTCAATAGACCCTGGCTCCCTAGTGATCCCTATGTGGTCACTAGTATCCTCTCATACTGATGAGGCATACTACAGAATGCAAGGTTGTAACCAAGCATTCTCTCTACTCCCATCCTAGTTTGTACTAGCACTCGAAGCATGGGTGAAAACATACAATTATCTTATTAGGTTCATTTTAATCCCCATTTAGTGTAAATGTTTTCACTTATTAAATAACTTACAATGAGTTACCTTGGCAGCCACTTAGAGCCCCAACCCCCATTGCAAGCCACTTCCCAACACTACAAGTAGATAACCTACCCTAGGCTCAATAAAAGCACAAATCCATAATCACATAAAATCACCTTAGTCTTGAACAAGCGACTAGAAAGCATCAAAAGATAATCAAAATAATCACAGCAGTTCTTCATGAGCAACTGAAAAGCATCCAATGATAATCATAACATCCATCGGTTCTCAATGAGCAACCGAAAAGTATTTCAAAGTAATACTAATTGAAGACTCTAAAATGGTCAAGTTAAAACATGTCACAACATGACATCATCAAAATCAAAACAAACACTTCAGTGCCATCAAGGCGACTAGAAAGTAACCCAAGTATAACTGATCGATAACTCAAAAATGGTTAAGTCAAGTATCTCAAATACATACACCTCAACTTCACACAAGAAGATTAGAAAGCAATAACAATCAATAAATATAAACATCTCATAGAACATACCATCACATTACCATGGTTGGGTTTTAAAAAGATCGAGATCAAATAACATCAACATGTCATCACATTCGCATAACTCCCAAGCCTCTGGTAGACATCCTAACTGGTCAACACTCTAAGACCACCCAAACCCCAAACATGGATAGCATAAAGAACATGATACAAACACATATTTTAGTTTGCTTTTGCAATCACATGGTTAAGCCAAATATGCAGTTTCAATTTTCGTTTTCAAGTATACTTCAAGAGTATAAGATTCGTCATTTAATCTCCAAGTCAACCCATTTATCTCTTTGAATCAAGCATAGAATTATCTCTCCATTATTTAAACAATTTTCTAAAATAATCAAAAGATAATTATTTACTTATATAAATCATTGCACTAGCACCCATTGACTTTTAATATAATCATTCGCATTATTTCACTAAAATTCAATGTTACTAATTAAATAAAATTCCTTTAATATTTAATTTCTCCAAAAACAATTAAAGGATAAGTAACCATCTATTATTTAAATTATAAAATATTACTCTTTGATTTTCAAGAGATTCATCTTGACTCTATGAAACCAATATTACAATAATTTTTAGACTTAACAACTTCCTTTATTAATTAATCTTAATTAATTCACAATTAATCAAATTAATTAATGAAACATATAATTCGCCATTTACAATACCAAATTATGATAATAATTACTTAATTAAAACTTGATTAAATATTACCATAATCTAAATCACTTAATTGAATTACTAATAATAACTCATTAATATCAGTCATTAATAACTAATAAAATTACCAATAAGTTTATTAATAAAAAATTGACTAAATATAATTACACTAATGTTTAAGTTAACAAATAATAAAACGTATTTAATAAATATTATTAAATCACGTAATGCTAAAACCTTATTATAATATGATTTAAAATTATTATTAATAACATTAAAACCAGTTAATGTGTGTGTGTGTGTGTGTGTGTGTGTGTGTGTTATAACACATTTGACATTTAATAAATTACAACTGATTAATAGATGTTAGATAGAATTTTTTAATTTACTAATAACATATATTAATACTTAATATATTATTAAATATAAACTAATGTTAAAACTTATTAACATCAAAACCTTTAAAAAAACAAAGTTTAAAAGCGATTTTGAATCACTGCAGGCCTTACAGTACGTGCAACTTGCTAATCGTAGGTACCCTGCATATGCAAGTACTCTGCAATCACGCAGACCCATGTCAAAATGCTGCCGTCGGGAATAAGAAGGATGGGGGTGCAGTGGGTTTAAATCCCGCCCGCCCCAAAAAAAAAAATTTATTTTTTTATTTATTTTTATTTTTTTAAATAAATTCTTTTATATATAAAACAAAACATGAACCACCCCCCCCCCCCCCCCTTCCAAGTGCTACGGTATTAATTTTGAATATTATTTTAAATGGAAGTCATCCAACCAGTTTATTAACATTTGTAGATGTATAAAATTTTATATATATAAATTTTTTTTTTTTTTAATTCTTTGATATGCTTGCAAACATAGCCTGAAAGAAGAATCACTATCAACTATACAAATTTCTCATTTTAGAATTTCCTTTTTCCTTCAAACCCTAGCCAAATTTAATTCTCAATTCTATTTTAATTCGAAACCCATACTCGAGTTAATTCTAATTTCTTCATCAATGGCACGAGGGTTTTCTAATTGGATTTTCCTTGATTTCTTCGCACAAAGAAAGAATCAACATGTATACCCAGGTTTCCACAATATAAAACATTCATCACAAGAATTATCTAAGCAATCATTTAGCAGACACGATGAAGACAAGAAGAGAAAGAGTGTAATAAAATATGCAAAATAATCACGAGTGCCTACTTGGACACTGACGCTAATTCGCTATGCCTCAAAAAATTTTAGAGAAGCTCCTCCTCTTAGAACCTTCTCCTTTATGAAAATTCCTTCCTTCTCCAACATTCACAATTCCTCCAAGAACTGAAACCCCCCCAAGTGACTAGGAGTGCTTGTAGAAGCATATGAGGATGTCCATACACACTAGGAGAGCCTCTATATAAAGGCCTCTAAGATGCATCTAGAATGTGTCTAGAAAGAACTAGGAGATAAGCATGACAACTAAGCACATAACTTCCACAATAAGAAGATAAACATGATGAGGTGTCTAGAATGTTATAGACACCATGTGCTCAAATAATATGCTAACTCCTAAGTGTAGACAACATGTGCATAATTTGAGTGCAAATTCCTGTGTTGTCAACATGACAACTCACAAGAGTTCGCATACTCCTATAAATATTAAAATAATGCACATTAATTTATTTAATTAAATTTCTTTATTTAATATCCACTTAACTCCTTTTAAAATTAATTTATTAATTTTAAATCTAATGCACTCACTTTATTAAATCCACTTGTTTTATCTTAATATATTTTAATCATATGCACGCATCATGTGATCTAGAATCTTTTAATAATTTTAATATCTTTTCCACTGTTAAATTTATTTTTGAAACTTAATTGATAAAATATTTATCAAATTAAATAAATATATTATTTAGCATTTATTTACAAATGTACTCTAAATATATTAGTATAAAATTAAATTAATATTATCACATTCCAAATCTAAACTTATAACTTTTATCTTCAATTTTTAATTCTTTTTATTTAATTAATTTTTCAATTAATTAAATTAAATTAAATATTAAAATATCATTTTAATTTTCATTTAATTAAATCTTTTAATTAGACTTCATTAATAGAGAATACACCAAAGACTCATAAAGTAAAATACAAAAGCCCATCATAGCAAAACACATACAAAATCAAACCAAAAGGGTTAATATAACGAATTACATCATCCGACATACTCGAAGGGTACTCGACTTAGATACTTGTCCTAATTTTCAATTAGGACAAATGGCTTAAAGGGTTGGGATTTGGACTTGAGAATTTATCTCCCTCTCTTACCATTGAGATAATGCGATAGGGTACGCTCATCCTAGCAATACAGGGAAGTCGATACCTAGTACTTGCAACCTACATAAAATCCATGCATGTACAAGCACAATATATACTAATCTAAATAGGCAATGGCAGGAAGTGGTGCATCGTGTAGATCCCGACTAGAAGGTGACTACAACTCCCTTCCTTAACCACATCAGAAATGCTACAAAAAGAAAACAAACATGCACACCATACACATGCAAGTATGGGGTAAGTATCCATAAGAAAACACATATGATAATAAACCATCCAACTATTCATCATCAATAACTGCAAACACTGAATAATCATCATGCAAACATGAATTATAAAGTACCAAATAATCTCATCATATATCAACTGAATCTGAAATAATATCTGATAATCTCAAAATAATGTCACTAATAATCATCAACATAAAATTGTCTTGAAAGAGTTTGGCCACAATAGCAAAATGAAAACTAGGGTAGGCACTATACTATGAGTCCCCTTTCTAGCATTTTCCCATAATTTATCTCATGGTTATTTTTTATCAAATCCTCAAAAATCTATTTATTTGATTATAACCTATGGTATGACCACTTTATCCCAAGTTCATTTTTAATTAAAAGAACATGTCCCCATTTTAATTAAATAAAATTCCCCACTCATCTCTTATCCTAAGTGTGTGCACATAAAGCATTATTCCTATTTTAGAAATAAAAGAAAAGGCATTTTTGTCTACACATGAATGCACAATTTTCTATGTGAGAGGAATCTTCTATTTTTAAAATAACTTTAATTCTCCTCCACACATTTCAAACCCTCTCAAAAGTCAATCATTAATTGTGATTGGTTGAAATGCGTGTGCACATGGATCACTCCCACTTTCAAAACCCGCCCTTGATTACATTCATATTGCCTCTTAATCTCTATTGTCTATTTTTCTTTAAAATGGAGGGCTCTCTTCTCATTCAAAAAATCTTAGTCTCTCATGCTATTGTTATGTTGTAGGTTTTCTTGGTGATTTTGGAGACTTGGAGCATTCTTGCATTTTTGTATTTTACCTTAGCTCTCATTCTACTTACATTATGACATACTATTTAGCTTAGTTTTATTTATGTTGTAGCTTAGTTCTCTTTGGTATCTTGCATTTGCATTGCATTTTATTCTAGATTCTTGGATATTAGCACTCTTTCCTCTACTCTTTGAATCTCTCGTTCTATGGTGCACCTTGCAAGTGTTGCATAGTTTCGTTCATTTGAGAGCCACCATCTCATAGCCTTTGCACATCATAGATAGAGAGCTATAAGCCAGCTCTTGAGATTCCCTCTTCCATGGGTTCTCTCAAGAATAATGGTTTATAGAAGTGTGACACCTTTATGCACATAGTGGGTAGTTTGCTAGCCAGGCATGATATTATTGAAACTCGAAATAGTGATCTCACATAAGAATTCTCTTCATCATCTCGGAGCTCTTCTCACAAAAGGAAAAATGATTTGAAAAAGGCCTTTTGGGGCCCTTACATAGGTTTTGACCTAATTTTCAAAATTACTTTGATTGATGGAAAATAACCCCTGCCTAATTTGATAGTTGTGGATCCACTTTTGAGATCAAAACTAAAATCTGACAACTCTACGAAATGCAAAAGAATAATTTGCAATTTTAGAGCTAATGTGATTGAATGCTTGTGTAGTCCATCTTCTAATGTAATAGTCATACTAGAATCTCATCATATCAACATTTCCTTGAAATTTTCAATATTTTCAACAAAAGGAAACTGGGTTCAAACTTGGTGAACCTTGGTCAAATGGGACTTAAAATCTCATTGAATAGACCTCAAACCTTCTACAAATCATCCTCAATCTATTCCAACCTATTTTGCACTTTTTGGGATATCTAATTGCCTCTTTGGCTTCAATCAACCATCCTATATCCCTGTTCTAATGTGTTATCTTTTGAATTTTCTCTTGGGGAGTAGGATGAATGCATCTCTTACATCAATCAAGTCTTGCTTCAAAACAATCTGATAAACATTCAAAGTTCTCATTATTAGGGACATCTCATCACTAAAGGCATATTAAATTACTCATCTCATTTCAAATTGGGTATCCTGCAATCTACTCATGGCTATCTCAAATCTTTAGGGGCATATCGAATGCCTGTAAAACACATCAATCTGATATTATCTTATCTATTGATTGAGTGATTTATTTTCTATCATTCATCTTGGTTAGCTCATGATAGTTCTCGTCATCTCTCAATGAGAAGGTATCTAAGTTTTTTATCTAGACCCCTAAGGATTAAGCCTCATTATGGGGATGATCATAAATATAGTCCTAAACTCTTTGCAATGAGCATATATCTAGGTGTTATATCTAGACTCCCAAGGGTTAATCTTTGTTCTGGAGATGATCCTAAACTCTTTTCAATGGATAGGTATTTAGTTTCTCACCATCTATGTAAGCTAAACTCTTGAGGATTAACTTTCATCCAACCAAGTTTAGAATTAGTTCTAGTTTATCTATTGGTCTTTATACCATCAAGCTCAAAACTCAGCTTAGTTCTCATTCTATGCTCTAGAATTGGAATATTATTTGAACCAATGCATTTCTCACACATCAATTCAAATAGAGGAAAATGTAATACCCAAAAAAAGGGTCTCAGAAACCACTTTCTCCTAACTTTGAAATATCAGTCAATGATAAAAAAAGGTCCTAATTTATTAGGCATTCCCACTCCAAATTGACTCTACTTGATTTGAATATCAATTGTAAAAAATCATTAATCTACAATAATCAATAAACTTTAATAAATTACTAATTATCAATGTCTTGGTTGTTAAAACTATTAGAAAGTATAGTCGACCAATGTGATTGGGGGGAAGGAAGTGATTTTTTTATGTGATTAAAACAATTGTCAATATCCTTATTATTCTGAAACATATAAATAGTAGATGCAATAAACATAGAAAGATAATCGTACACAATAACACCATATATGTTAACTAGGTAAACCCTTGATTAGAGGGGAAACCTTGATAGGGATGGTACCCACAAGATGATGTACTAATATAAAAGTTCCTTGTGAAAGGAAAATGCAATTAGTAGATATGAGTCCCTAGTAGGAGACTTTGAATCCCTACTAGGAGATTCCAACCCTGTTAGGAGTTGAAAGGAAGACAGATGGACCCAATATCCAAATAGCTTCAATATTATCATCACCAAATAATACAAGTATACATCAAAAAATGTCCAAAAAAAACTTATCTTGCTAAATATAGTTCCTTTTAATCTTATTGTGCCTCAATTGCACCAATCCCTTCTCTGATCCAATAGCTATTCACATGTAAGATCGCACAATACATAATATAGATATGACCACATATCACCCTATTGATCTCACTAATGATTACAACCAAGGAAAATATATTTCCTTTATACCAAGTCCTAAAAAAATTATTGAGTTGGCCTTGAGTCTTCCCAAATTTACAATAATAATACAGGACCAACTTAATACATCATACATTACATTACAATATTACATCTTTTCACAATTACAAACAATCTATCAGCCCACAATCTTTATAACTTTCTACTTGTTGATAATCTAATTATGCACGATTAACCAAATCATCTTCAACATGTATTTAACCTTTTTTTAAGCTCTCTCAATCATATTCCATCTTTGTTAGGAGATAAAATCCAAACAAAAATACCCACTTTCTAGAAATGTTGTCTAAAAGTTGCATTCACCAAAACCATCATAACTTTGTCTAGTTGTCATATTTCAGTACGCGCTCATAAACTAAAGCATCTAGACATGCACTAGAATATAATATCTATAAGAATTTGCCTTAGGGAAAATTCACCCAATATCAAGGAACTCAAGCACTAGCACAAAATGGACCAAAAAGGTATGATCAAAATAACAATATGATATTCAATTGATGTACATACACACTAGAAGAGCCTATATATAAAGGCCTCTAGACTAACTAGGAGTTAGCAAAGTGATAAGCCTCAAAACTAAGCACATGTCCACCAAAAGTGGATTATCCTCCATTGAGTACAGAAGATAGTGCAATGATAAGAGGATAACCTTACATAGGTGTTGTATATGAGAAATATGTTAGCAAGTAATACTAATCTATCAAAAGAACAAAAGCATTAACTAGCATATAAACCATTACATAAATGAGAGACTAAAGAGGAAACCCCAATTGGAAATGTGAGCCAAATGAATGGACTCTCCCAATAGGATTTAGCTCCTTGATTGGTAGATGGGTCTAAGGATTGGGATGTATGCTCAAGGTTCCTAAAAACTAGCTTCAATGGAGATGAAAAATGGCAAATTGGTAGCTTTCTGAGCTCTCAATTTGGCATCATAAGGGTATGGTTGATGGCTTTTGGCTCTCAAAAGGGCATTATAAATTTAGCTCCAAGATTGTGATGAAATGGCTTGGGAGGGGATTCAATTTATAGGCTAAGGGCTTAAGGGATGGAGGGCTAAAATGGAAGGAAAGATGAAAGCTTAAGGAGGGCTAGGATGCACTCAAAAGGGAGCACATGGATTGTGCTTGTTTAGCACCAATCAGGGAGTGACACATGTCACAAGGTGAGTGGATGGAGGAAATGGGAAGGATGAGTCAACAAAGGAGGCTCAAAGGATAATATCTTCATAAAGACCCTTTATTATGGCTTGTAAGAGCTTGTAAGAGTCTTTATGGCTTTTGTAAGAGCATTCATTGTTGGGTGGTTGGGATATTTTGGAGGGAGTTGAGATTGTTGACTTTTCTTGGCTTAAGAAAGTCTTAAGCTTGCTTAGGGAATGTGACAACATTAGGGGGTGGATTAGGCTTGTGTTTAGGATTAGATTAGGGATGTTAGAGATTTGCAAGTGGATGGCATTCATGAGGGTGGGTGAGTTAGTGGCTAAGCTTGGTTAGTATGGGTGGATGGGGTGGATTAGGCTAAAAGGGGGATTTAGGATAGGTTAGGGGTTATTAGATTTGAGGGTTTTATTTATCAAATAGGTTTATTTAATAAATGGGGATTTTGGATTTAGATAGAAGAATAGGATTTAATTGATAAATAATAGGTTATTTGATTTATCAATTAGGACTATAGATGATTAATTAAATTAATCAGCTAGGGGATGGCAAAGGATTAATTAAATAGGAATTTAATTAATGATGCCTTTAGAGATAACTAAATAGGATTACCAAAGCAATGTAATCAAATTTAGGTGTCTACAGGTGTGACATGTAAAAAGATGTTGTAGACCCCATGTGCTCAATTAGAGTACAAACAACTATGTTGTTTACATGACAACTCAGATAAATATGCAAACCCATGTGTTGTAGAAACTATTTGCTAAATTAGAGTTGCTAACTCTTGTGTTGTCAACAAGAAAACTCATATGAGTATGCATACTCCTAGGTGTCTAACTAATAAATAATAAAATAATGCATTTAACTAAGTAAACCTTAGTAAAGTGTAATAATAATTAATTATTTACACTAGCAATATCACATTCTCATAAGATGATATTCATTCCTCAGACCACGTGAAGCCAAACTCTATATGTTGCTCTACTAGTCTTCATAGAATAACCATTATGTTGACACTAATGACAAACTCTGCCATGAATGCAACACACAACCTCTGAATCATGTCTTCAACATTACTAGGATACTCCCCCATAATAATACCATCAAAATTCATGCTAACAAAAACCACTAACTTAATTAATTTAACTTAAAAGTTCCTAGCACTTTGATTAAATTAATTGTCTTTTTCACCAAAAATACATGACAAGGGAATTTATTAAAATATTTGAATTAAAAATGTTTAAATTAAAATATAAAAATGTGAGACAAGTTTCAAGACATTTCATTTGATTCCCACTCCAATGGAATCTTCCAATATTGGCCAAATTCCCTCCACTGCTTTATTTGGATCATTGAACCATTTTCTCTTTAAATTGAGAGTTCTCAGCTCTCATATGGATGTGATTTTGGAGTAAGGAAACTTTGTAAGGTTTATCACTCACCATTTTTGTACTCAAGGCTTTGTTTCATTTTTTATTAGTACTCTCAATGTAGCTCAATATTACATGCATTCTTTATATTAATTGTTCTCTTTCTTTCATAACTTATATTTTCATTTCATCTAGTTTAATCTTTATTTGTTTGCATATAAAATCCCAAAAATCTAGTTTAGAATTGCATTATTTTTCATACTTTCATAATCCTTCTTTCTAGAATTGGTCCATGCTCACTAAGCTCTTGATTCTGAGAGAAAACATTCAAACCCTAACTAGATAGAAGAAGAAATTTCACCTTGTTTAGATCATTTGAGATGGAAAATCTCATGTTCATTCTCATATGAACTAAACATGTGACGACCATGTTGAAATGTGTGTAGCCCATTTCGACACATATAACAATAACTTTAACTTGGGGGTATAAACTCCACTTACTTACATGCACAAATGCACTTTAATGGTTGATTGTTTTATAGATTTTTGGATTCCTCTACCAAACTATTAATAGTTAAGGGGCATGAACCCCACAACTCTTTTTTTGAATCCCTATATCAAACTATTAACAATTTAGAAGGCTTGATCCCTCTTTGAATTAATAATAGTTCAGGAGGCCTAGCCCTTGTTCTTGATCCCTCTTTGGACTATCGAATAATCTGGGAGGCTTGATCTTTTCTTTTTAATCCTTCTTTGGAGTACTAATAGTTTGGTAAGTTTGATGGTGTTTATGATCCCCTTAAGGATATAGATATCCTTGTGCCAAGGTCATTTTTTATTCCCCTTTTGGGACATGGAGTTGACCTGAGGATGAATCTTTGATGGATCAACTAGTAAGTCACACACACTTGCTAGACCATTTAATGTCATATTTTAGTTCAGTGCACCTTTTTATGTATTTCACAATAAGGAACATAAACCTTATTAAGCAAGTTGAATATACTTTTTATCTTGTCAGTGATATCACCCTTGATATGATTTTGGATTTACTAAAGACTCAAGTCTATTGGTGGCTTGGTATTTTCTAAGTCTCCTCAGTCATGATGAAATTAACTATTTCTTTTGATCTACTTTACCATGAGTATGAGATAACTCATACTCTTACTAACATGGGGCTAAACGTATCATCTTAAAATGGAAGCTCCCATCATGTAAGACTTTTTATTTCTTATCATTTAGTGATTTATGTAGCATGGATGCATTTGTGCTTAATATTATTTTTCTCCCACTTAGTTCCTCATTTTCATATTTCATTAGTGCAATTCCTCAGAGCTCGATCTTACTTTTTCTCAGGATTAACCTGGTATAGGTCAACCATGTTGACCTATACACCAAGTTATTTTTTTCCCATGGCCAATTTTGTCTCCGAGATTTAATTTGGAAATTTGGATGACCCCATCAACTTGCTTTATTTTTATCCTATAAAACAATGCAAATGGAATCTCCAACACCTTATTTTCACATCTAAGGACATCCACTAGACTCAAAAAGAAAGAACAAGAACACTTAAGGAAACTCAAGATAGAAAATTCAAGGCATTTTCAATCATTCATCAAGCATTTAATGAGTTTTCAATATTCAAGGACCCTCTATAAGCATTTCTTCTTGAAGATCTAGTATTTTACTGGCTATCAATGGAAGAGATCTACATTGTAGCTTCATATTTTTATTATTCGATACATATTTACATACATGGATCCATTATTTTGTATTGGTATATCCTTTGCATTTGTGGAGATCTCCTAGATCCTTCATCAAAGATTCAAAATCTATGACATTCAAGAACTGTAAAATTCTTATTGATAAGGGTTTCACCAAGAAAGGTGCATATTTATATTTTTCCTCCTTCCTTACATGATTTATATTTCATCTCCTTTCAATTTTAATTCCTAAACATGAGCTTGACCAAGGAAAAATCCTCTCCCAACAAAAAAATCATTTTTTCTTGTGTGCATGAACATGGTATCGAAATTGTGAATTCAAACCTAGAAAGTATTATTTGTAAGCTCATAAAATTATAGATTTATCTTTTTGTAATGCTCCAAGAATATGTCCTTAATATCATAAACCTACTAGTATACATCACTCAAACTGACTTATACTTTGAGATCTACAAATTTTGGAGCAAAAAATAATTTTCCTTTCCTTATTTTAAGGTTAGTTTTTGACCCTTTTTTTAAATCTCTTATCCTACATCTATTTTCATCTTTCAATTAGGTTGATTGCATATAGATTGCTCCTAAATCTATCTTACCTTTTCCCCTTAATCAACTTGTTCAATTTACATTTAGATTGCACATTTAAATTTCATTAACATTGCTTGAAAAATAACTTTCTTATGTACTTCCTTAGTATAATTTGGGTTTACTATTAGTATCTCACCATCTTTTTTTTTTTGTTTTGCTCATCTAACTTGAGTTATATTGAGAGTTATGTTTGGAAGCCCCTCTTTCTCTTGTATTGAATGACTTAGTGTGAAAGTGTGTTATTAATGAATTTATCTCATTTAGTTTGTATTTCTAAATTCATTCATTCCATTTTCACCACTAAACATTTTCTATTATATTTTTTGTAATTATTCCATTGCATCAACTCTTGTGATCTTATTCCAAGAATGATTGCACTATTAAAACTTATAAGGCATTTAATTCTCTTATGAAGCCTCTACTACGTAGTGGTATGCTTCTTATTTTCAAGAATTTCTATTCTTATTTCAAGGTTAATTCCTCAATAGGGGTTTGATTTAGGCAAATTCCTTTCTACCAACATTTTTCCCATTTATTATGTACATGTGATAGATGGTGTAGTTACAAAAATAGGCTATGTAGAGTTGATAGTGACACATTCATGACAAGATTTTTTCCAATGATGATGGTCCAAAGCATATAGATCTAGTCAAAACAACAAAAATTAATAATCAAGATCTTCCATATCCCAATGATGAATAATAAACATGCCCATTCAAGCCTTCACATTATTAAACAATCAAAATTTGCACCATAATTTCCCATCAACATGTTAGTTTACATTCAAAGGCACACAAGCCTAATTACATGTACAAAATTCCATATCAATATTGGATGCAAACCTCTCAAACCCTAACTACTAAGAGCTTAATAACCAAGCAACATCTACCACAATAGGCTATAGGTAGAGTTGATAGTGACACAATCATGACAAGAGTTTTCCCAATGGAGACAATCCAAACCATGTAGATCGAGTCAACACAATAAAAATTAATAATCAAGATCTTCCATATCTCAATGATGAAAAATAAACATGTCCATTATGACCTTCAAATTATGAAACAATCAAGACTTGCACCATACTTTCTCATCAACATATCAATTTACATTCCAAGACACACAAACCTAATTACATGTACAAAAATATAGATCCATATTGGATGCAAACCTCTCAAACCCTAACTACTAAGAGCTTACCAACCAAGGAACATCTACCATAATATATACAAGATCTCAAGCCATGAGTTGATGAAGGATATCTCATTCTCCAAGAATGAAGGAGACATATAGAAAAAAAATAAGATAATACCCAAATCCATAATATAACACCCCCAAAATAATATGGAATGAAATATGACCACATAAGGAGGCTAACCGTGAGCATAATATCATCAAGAAATGCGCAATTTAACATAACCAATCATGAAATGTCATTGCAAAATCAGTAAATCCAATATGACCATTAGAACAAATAAAAAAAATATAGGTCTAAACCAAGATAACAATATCTCCACAAAGACAAAATAGATCGAGACGTGAACCCAAAAAAAAATTCCACAGGTGGTCTAGAACAAGCCATCTAGATTGCATGAGCCAATTGAAAGGATCAAATAAACTAGCTAACAAGATCAGAACTACATAAAAATTGTGAAAGGAAAATCATTTTGGTTTATGCAAGATTGTCGAGAACTCAAGATGTTATTACATTAGATAGAGAGCTATAGTTTGCCAATATTTTTATTGGATTTTGTTTCATAGAAAGAAATTAGTTTTACCTTAAACCCTCATTGTCACCCAAATCTAGAAATTTTTAATAGAAGCATGGATCATGGGTTAGTCACTATTTTAAGTGTTTAGATATGGTACTAGAATTAGTTTACATTTTGTTGTCTGGTAACATTCATGTATTATTTCCTCTGTCCTTCCATCTTTTCCCTAGATCTTGCATTTCCATTTACACTTTGCATTTTTCCACTCAAGTGAAGGAATCAATGCATTCATTCAACATTTAAACCTCCTTGAGCCTAGTGTATCCCATTCCTTCCAATGTACCCATTCTAACGAATATCACCTAGTCCTATTTCTTTCATTACGTAGTATCACTGAAACTATTATAACTTCGTACCTCCATTTTATAACTTAAAACCACATTAATAATATCACATAAAAATACCTTAACAATATCAAACTAGATAGAACATTACACTCACCACTTACAACACTTAAATGACACATTAATAAAATCCCATGAAACTCTAGAGATGTAAACTAGGTAGAACATTAAATACCATAAAACCCTACACTAGAGCAGTAAAGTGGGTAGAAAATTAGACAATACTTACAAAAAACACCATAAAACCCAAGAAAAGTAAGTTGGGTAGAGCATTACATGACACTTACACCACTTAAACACGATAAAATCCAAGAGAAACAAGTTGAATATTAGACGACACTTACAACACTTACACTAGTCAACACAAAACCAAAGAAGAATCTTTTCACCATTTTTGAAATATGAAAAGATAATATTATCTAAATAATTGAAATAGAAAAACCTATTTTTTTACATCAATGCTTGAATAAAACATTAAGTTCCTTTAGTTTTAGTTTTTTAATCAACACATTTATTTAATCTTCATAAACAACACAAACAAAAGCAGTGAACTCTTTCCTATAGTGCTTCAAACCAAGGGTTAATAAATTTTTAAAAGAGAATGACTAGAGCATGCAGAGCGAGCAGGAATTAGTTTTCATATCAGCAGCAAGGCGAGAATTGGGAGAACACGGGAATTGGGGGGCAATCTACAGGTGCAGAGCAGGAATCAGAGGTGAATGATGCGGACGCCTCAAAGGATGGGGACCCACAGGAGTTACCTCACCCAGGTGAGAAGATTCCTCCCCTTCACTTGGGTGGTGAGCCGCCTGGGGCCTAGGGACGCTGGTCAAACCTTTTTGGAGTCAAACCATCAGGTAAGTCGACATTCCCAAAAGTCATTGATATATCAGACAAAGAGAAGGGTATCTTTGCTCTGGAAGTTCCTCAGGAAATTATAGACCACAATATCCTTAGTATGGCGAATACCCTGGTGGGAAAATTTGTAGGGCCAAGGCCCAACATTGATTTTGTGAGGGTTTTTACTAGAAACAAATGGGATTTAAAGGGGCATGTAGAGGTGAAACCAATGGCAAAAGGTTTCATGACTTTTGAGTTTTCTTGCTCAGAAGACTTTTCTAGAATCCTGTGCGCAGGGAATTGGTCTCTAGGGAGATCTACTTTAATCTTGCAGAAATGGTCTTCCAATCTAGACTTGAATAATGATTTCCTATCCCAGGCTCTAGTATGGATTAGACTCCCAGAATTGCCCATGGAATACTGGCATGAGGATGTCTTTGATGGCATTGCTAGGTCTTTTGGAGAGCTTCTTTCCATAGATCCTATTACGGCAGCAAAGAAGAGACTTACCTATGCAAGGATATGTGTAGGAGTGACCGAAGGACAAGATATGCCTCAAGTTATTGAATTTCAATCTCGATTGGGAAGCAGAATCCAAAAGATTGACTATGAAAGTGTGCCTTTTGTGTGCTTCCATTGTAAGAAGGCAGACCACAAGGCTGGATTCTGCCCTCTTTTTAAAGGAAAGGGAATGGGGGGAAAGGCCCACCCTCATGGTGGGAAGAAAGCTGCTCATGTTCCCAAAAAGACTTGGAAGAAGAAAGAAACGCAAGTCAAGAAAAATGGAGAGGTTGAAGAAAAAGCTAATGATTCTGTTCCTGACCTCCAAGCTGAACCCCGAGACCTCCAGGTTGTAGTGGAAGCATTAGAAGGAGAAGGGAATGAGACAACTGAGGACAAAACCTACCCTTCCCAAATGAAGGGATCCAAGGATAATCTTGAAGAGGCAAGTATTTTGGAATCTCAAATCCCTAAGAGTTTTGAGGAGGTTGATCTGAACCTTTCCTCTATCCCGGACTCTATGGAGGAACAAAAGGAAGGGGAACCATTGTCTCAAAACTCCACAAACTTGATTAGTAGGGAACCCCCTGTAATAGTGAATAGAATCTTAGAACGGATGTCTGCTTCAACATCGAAACAACTAGCCAGGCTAGATGCTTTGTTTGATTTATGTAAAGAACAAGAAGAGCCACCCTGGACAAAAGTCAGAAGAAGAAAGAAGAAGAATAGCCAGGACCCCTCTCTTGCCTCTCCTACTTCAACAAGAAGCAAGGCCAAGGCAGATCTTGGTCATAAAACCAACCTGGTGGGAAGGAAAAACAAGAATGAAATTAGGAAGGAGGAAGCAAGAAGAAACATCATGGATGGAACGCAGTGCACCATCCAAGAAGCCTGCTCATCAATTAAAGCATGAAGATCCTCTCATGGAATATTCGTGGACTCGATGGAATCCACAAGCAAGAAGTGGTAAGGAATATGATAAGGGATCATAGGCCCGATATATTTCTCATTCAGGAAATGAAAATGAAGAAAGAAAATCTGGAAAATATTAGATTCAACAACAACATGAATGGAATTGCCTCAAACTCAGAAGGAGCATCTCGAGGTCTGCTGCTATTATTCAATAATAGACATTTCAATATTGTGCCCGAGTATGATGAGGATAACATCATTTTCTGTAGTGTACAACATTTGCAAACTAATGAATGCTAGTTTTTAGTGAACATTTATGCTCACAACAACAAGAGAGATAGAAAAAATTACTGGGTCAAAGTTGGAAAGTTGGTGCAAGCCAGTAACATTAAAAAAGGCATTATCCTGGGAGACTTCAACTCTCCGCTGAAGGACAAGGAGAAGATGGGAGGATTGCCCCCGGATTGGGAAAGCAAGTAGGATCTTTCCAATTTCATCAATGACCTGGCCCTAATGGATTTGGAGCTCTCAGGGGGTACCTTTACCTGGTCTAACAAGAGAGCGGGTCAGGATTGCATTCAGGTCATATTGGACAGAGCTTTAATCTCCTCGGATTGGTTACACTCTTTTAGCTATAGATTATCTCTGCTTCTTAGAGTTGGTTCTGACCACTCTCCCATTTCTCTTTTGGTCTCCCCTCTTGAGCCCAGGAGAAATTTCCCTTTTAGGTTCGAGAAAATGTGGACCACTCACCCCGACCTATTGGATAATGTCAAAAGATGGTGGGGATTGGTGTTGATGGCTCAACCATGTTCAGAGTCACCAAAAAGCTCAGAAATGTAAAGAGGATGGTAAAAATTTGGAACAAGTCTGATTTTGGCCATATTTTTCATGACAAGGAGGAGTTTTCAGACAATCTAACTATCATCCAAGATTGTATACAGAAGGAAGGATATAATGAGAGTAATAGGGAGGCTGAGCTGTTGATCCTGTCTGATCTTCATAACATCATCAACAGGGAGGAAAAGTTCTGGAAGCAAAAATCTCGAATCTCTTGGCTTAAGGATGGAGATCGAAACTCAAAGTTCTTTCATCTCTCCACCCTAAAACATAGGGCTAACAATAGGATCTCTGGAATCAGGAAGGGGCAGGTGTTGTTGTCTGAAGATCCAGTTATCTTGGTCGAAGCGGTATCCTTCTTCTCTTCTCTTCTCTCCATGGACCCCCTGCTTTCCAAGGTGGATCAAGAGGATATCATCTCTTGTATTCCTCAAATTATTCAACCCCACCATAACAAACTTCTATATGCTATTCCTAATGCTCTGGAAGTTAGAGAGGCCCTTTTCTCCCTACCTGGTGACAAATCACTTGGTCCGGACGGGTTTCCCACCTTTTTCTTCCAAATGTACTGGCCGGTGGTCATGGGGGATGTGGTTAAGGCAGTTCAAGAGTTCTCCGGAGCTAGAAGTATTCTTAAGGAGATTAATTCAACCTTCTTGATTATCATCCCTAAATCCCTAGGGGCTGACTCTTTAGACCAGTTCAGGCCCATCAGTTTGTGCAACTCTTTCTACAAGATCATCTCTAAAGTTCTCACTTCCAGAATGCTTAAAATACTGCATCTGATCATTTCATAGCAACAATCAGGCTTTGTTCCTAGGAGACAAATCTTGGACTCAGTGATGATGGTTCATGAGGTTATTCATTCTTTAGAAGCTTCCAAGTGGGAAGGTATGTTGCTCAAACTGGATCTCTCAAAAGCCTATGATCGGGTGGATTGGTCCTTTCTTGGAAAGGTCCTTCAGGCCTTTGGTTTTGACAATAAAGTGTGTAAACTCATTTCTCAATTGGTGTCTACCTCCTCTCTTGCTGTCCTGATTAATGGAGCCCCCTTTGAGTTCTTTAAACCTTCTAAAGGTCTCAGGCAGGGAGACCCCCTATCACCTATCCTCTTTATTATTTTAGCTGACTGCATTGGGAGGCTTATTGAACATAAAAAGTATGATGGAAGTCTTATTGGGATTAAGCCTTCTTTGAGAAATGACCCCTTCACTCACCAGCAATTTGTGGATGACACTATAATGGGGGGGAAGCTTTTGTGAAAGAAGCTAAGACATTGAAAGAGGTTCTTGATACTTACTCCAGAGCGACTGGTTAGCTGATTAACTGGAACAAAAGCTCGACCTTCTTTGTTAACACCCCTGAAGTAAGACAAAGGAAAATTGCCAGAATCCTTGGTTGTGGGGTGGGCTCTCTCCCTTCATCCTATCTAGGTCTCCCCTTGGGCTCTTCTCCCCCTGACTCTTTCTGGAATGGTATTCTAGACAGATTCAAGAAGAAGATGGTTGGATGGAAGGGTGCCTCTCTCAGCCAGGCTAGGAAATGTCTACTGGTCAAATCCACTCTTCAGAACCTTCCCATTTATGTTCTGAGCCCTTTTGGAATTCTTGTGAAATTTGCAGAGAAAATGGAGAAAATCCAAAGAGACTTTCTATGGACCGGACTTGAAGGAAAGAAAAGGTTCCCTCTTGTTGCCTAGGAGAAGGTCTGCCTCCCCAAGAGGTATGGAGGTTTGGGCATTAGAAAGCTTACCCATCTCAATAAGGCACTTCTTGCGAAAAAAATCTAGCGTATCTTCAATAAAACTGGTGAATGGAGAGACATTCTGGAAAATAAATACCTCAGAAGACCCTCTCTTCATTTTACTTTATTCAACGAGGACATCCCTAAAGGGTTGACAATTTGGAATGGTATCCTGAAGGCCAAGGACTTGGCTAAGGCAAGGGTCTCTTGGAAACTTGGCAATCGGGAGGATATTTAGTTTTGGTCTGACAAGCGGTTATGTCAAGGCCCACTTTCTAGCAACCCAGTTTTTGAGAGATGGGTGCAAGAATGCACAGAGTTATATGGGTCTAAAGTAAGCAATTATTGGGTTGGTCAGGAATGGAGAGACCTTTCCCTCATTTTTGAGGACTTGAAACCAATAATGACTATGCTTAATGCTTTGATCCCTAGTAAAAATAAGGATGAGCTAGTCTGAAGGGATAATCCCAATGGAAGTTATTCTGTTGCTTCTGGCTACAACTCTCTCTGGGGTTTAAAGGAGAAACCCCCTTGGGCAGATGCCTAGCTCATGGGCCTCACTCCAAAGATCAACATATTTTATTGGCTGGCCCTTCAGAACAAAATCCTAATGCAAGATAACCTCAAGAAGAGAGGCCATGTTATGCCCAGCAGATGCCTGCTCTGTAAAAACCAGTTTGAGTCGGGAAATCATATCTTCATTCAATGTGACTTTGCTAGGGAGGTGTGGAATTCTCTTAATCAAGAAATGGAGATTCTCTGGTGCTGGCCGGATAACCTTATCGACTTTTTCAGTCATTGGAAAAGCCTCTGTAAAATTGTTGGCCGGCAGGATAACTATGCCTAGTTTTTGCCTCACTTCTGCTGGAGTATCTGGAAGGAAAGGAACAACAAAATTTTCACAAACAGAGAGGAGCCAGCAATAATTCTGGGAAGGAAGATTTTGAAAAACATAAAAGAAAACCTTCAAGTGATGAAGGAGGGGGAAGTTGATATAGGGGACAGAAAGACGGTTAAAGAAAAAGACAGGGATCCCAAAAGACAGAATGGCAGATGGATTCTACCCCTGGAAGGATGGTCAAAAGCCAACTTCGATGGTGCTTCTAAGGGCAACCCTGGCCCATCTGGAAGCGGTGGAATTATTAGAAACAGTTTTGGGGAGGGGATTGTGGCTTTTGCTCTCCTGCTTGGAACCCAGACCAACCATTTGGCCGAAGCCAGAGCCACGTGCAGTGTGGTCAAGCTGGCTTTTGAAGCTGGAGTTTCCAAACTTTGGCTTGAAGGGGACTCCAAAAACATAATTAACAATATTAATGGTATCTCCCCTCCCTCATGGTCGATTGCAAATATAATCAATGAAACACGTGCTGCCCTCACAAAATTTGAGAAGGTCCACGTCACTCATGCATTTAGAGAGGCAAACCTAATTGCTGACTGGTTTGCTAACAAAGGGGTGGGAGCAGACAAAGAGATGATCTGGCACTCTGAAAAATACATTTCGATGGAAGCTAAGTCACTAATCGAGCTGGACAAAATCCATGAAAGTACGGGTCAATCTAATTGTAATCATGTTTAATAAAGAAAGAATGGAGGTTGGTACGAGCAATAATATGTTTCTTGGTTTTCATAATCTCAAGGGATTTTCTCCGTCTTTTCGACACGTTTGGAGGATCATCATTATTTTTACCCGCTATTGCATAAGAGAGACGAATGATCACAAACCCAACAATAGAAACAGAGCCAAAATCTTGACTGGAAAAAATTAGCAGAGATTGGGCTCATGAGAATTGTTGAAGAAAAACCAGATGCCATGACTAGAGAAAGGAGCATAAAGGAGCTGGTGGGTGAAGTGGAGAAGTTGAAGAATATGGGAAAAGTCTGGAAAAAATTGGAAAAGGGCGGGGTTGCGAATTTTTTCGAGAAACTCCATGGTTTTGACCCTGAGGTCACAAACAGCATGGTGAACTCGTGGAACAATGGCAAGGTCAAGGTGAACGGGGTTTCTTTCCAAATCACAGAGGAGGTGGTTGCAGAGGTCACTGGTATCCCTATGGAGGGTTTCAAATTCTACAGGGACAAGAAACTCTCGTCCAATGCAGTCAAGGAGTTCGTGAAAAATGCTACAGAGATGAACAAGCTGGAAAAGAAAGAGTCCTTCTATGTGATGGAGACTATAAAGAAGTTCTGGAGGTATGTTTTATATGCCCTCATTGATTATGTTACCCTGGACCCAAGGTTTGATCGGGTCAGAACTCACCATTTTGTGATTTTAAATCATTTTCACCATAAGAAAAGAATTTCCATTCCCTTTTACCTTCTCACTTCTATGAACAAGGAAATTTCTAGTTTCAAGAAGAAAGCCACTGCTAACCCTGCTTTGCATGAGGGCTTATTGCTCCTCATCCATGAGAATTTCAAAGCTCATTCTATATGCAAGAACCCTCCTCAAGTTGAGGATGCTGAAGAAGGCAGCTCCAGCTTTTCCTCTAACTCTGATGACATTGAGAGCAGTAACTCGAAGGAGGAGAATGTTTCCTCAGGAAAGAAGAAAAAAGGTCAACCCAGGAAACTGTCAACTGCTACAACTCCCAGCAGGAAAAGCCCTAGGGATCATGGCCAAGCTCAAGGAAAAGAGGGTTATGCTGAGGAGGAGGAGGAAATGGATACGGAAGATTCTAAAAAAGTGTCGATGGAGGAGTTGGAAGAGGAGAAACCTAGGAAAAAATGGAAGAGGGAGGTTGTGAGAGTTGAGGAGACTAGAAATCAAAGGGCGGATGCTATTCCTCTTCCCCTCTCCCCTATCCAGTCTCAGCCTCCTTCGGAGGAAAAAGTGAATGTCATCACTGGTGAGAACGAGGGGGAAGTGCAGCTCAAAAATAGGATAAAGGCCTAGAAAAACTTCAATGTGAGGACTGCTACTATGGGGATTTTTAAGGAAGCTATGAACCCTCAGATCCTGGTGGACAACCTGGAGCAGCCTAGGCTCAATGAGCTCATAGACCCAGCTATCCTGGCCATCTCAAACAACACAAGGGAGACTAGAATGAACCTTTTGAATAATGCCCGCAGTAGTATGATTGACAACTTCAGATCAATCAAATGGCTCTTCCATGAGCTGGAGGAAGTTAGAGAAAGGGTACCCCAGATGGAAAGTATAAAGAATAAGATAGGTAATGACAGCCAGGAGGACCAGGATAACAGAGAAAGCTTAAATGAAAGGAGATTAAGAAATCTTGAAAACTACAACCACAACCTGGCAAGTTAGATGATTTCTCTCCTCAGTTTGATTAATGACAACATCCAATCCCTTGCTAGAAAACTTAAGGACAAGGGCTTGCTGGTGGAGGAGTGAGGACAGAATAGGGATAAGGCCAGGTTGGATGATGACAAGGCCACAATCAGCACTCTCACCAGTATGGATCAGGGCATGGAGAAGGTCCAGGACCAAATGGCTAAGGAGCAGCAAAAGATAGTCGAGGTAGCTCAGACTATGCAGGAAATGGAGAAGATAACTGAAGACTAGTTTTCTTGTCTTTTGTCTTTTCATCTTCCTAGCTTTTGGCTTTTCGACAGGCTTTCTGTAATCTGTTCTTGTTTGTTAGTTTTCTGGCCTTTCTATGGGCCTCTGTTTTGGGCTGGGCCTCCGAGCTTTTTTTCAGCTGTTGGACCTCTGTTTTGGCTGGGCCTCTTTGGCTTATTGTCAGCTTTGTTTCTATAAAACTTATGGGTTTCAGGATCCCTTAAAACCTGTTTATCTTATCAAAAACAAAAGCAGTGAATTAGTAAACAAAAGTCAACAAGCTACATGGATACACAATAGTTAGAATGTACAAAATATTAGGTAAAACAAAAATTAAATATATAGCACACAGTAGTGACAACATTAGTGAGGAAATCAATTCTCACTTGGACCAAATAGAGAACATGACTCATAATTCTAACCATTATTTTTGGCCACAAAAACTTAGAAAGAATAGGTGGTAGAAGCAACCAAAAGACATGCAAAAATCAAATCAAATTTAGGAACAAATTCTTGATAATAACCATGACAAAGGTTACCTTAATTGGCAACTAGAATGTGATGATGTCAAGAATGGGGACATGAAAAATATGTGTCTCTAAAAACATCAAGGTCTCAATATTAGCAAGGATCTTTGAGTGCAAGAGACATCAATTTTTTATCATTAGGTAACTCACTTATAGTTGCTAAAGTGATGAAAAATCCAAAACATGCATTAAAGAAATGAGGGAAAGTGGATAGAATTTGCAATGAAATGGAACACTAAGTGGTTCTTGCATTGGATATTGATCAATAAATAGGGTGTTGAAATGCATCAGATGTGTAGCAAATATCCTTGGTTGGATGATAATAGATAGAGGATGTGACATTAATATAGATTTTCCTGTGTAGTGGGTGATGAATTGCTTCCTTCTTATGCGGCCATTAGCACAACGACTAACCAACAAACTAAAACATATATCTTACCATGGAAAACACTTGATTATTTTTGTACATTTGCCTCTATATGAATGCCATTTAGTTTTTTGTTTAGCCAATTCTAAACATTACATTGTAGGTACTTCCTTGACACACCATCCTCGCTCGACAAGCATTATGACCGGGCATCCCAAAAACATGCCTTTTTTTGACATTTTGGGATAACTGAGAGATGTCAAGTGGCATACCACATCTTATGTGGACTAAAATCATATTTAATGTATACAACTAATTTGACCATTTGGCAAAGTAGTTGGATGTCTACACATGCACGTGTGGTAGTCCATGTCACAACCCAAAGAGGGATGACCCCACTTTAGCCTCTCCAAGGTAGAGGGACTAGTACTTGAGTGGGGTCCAATAGTCAATAACCCTCGTGAATATATTATCCAGTATTACCACACATTTTTATTATAAATTATAATTAAATAATCTATTTGTAAACCAAAAAAAAAAATCAAATATTGATAAAAAATAGACCAATACTTGAACACATGAGAACTTACAAATATTATAGTACAAATAAATAAATAAATTCATTAGCAAGTAAAATAAACAACTTTTTGTCTCATATAAAATATGATAACTATCTATTATATGGGTGACCCTTAAATGATAATATGTTCAGTTAGTGAAAAAATAAGATGCTCACTTAAATAAATATTGATATCTTAGTGTACAAAATACTATTCTTATGTGTACAACTATAGAAGTGCATATAGTAATTCATATTAACAATTTATTTCATAACATACCTATATGAAAAGGTGAATACTAATAAATGTCTTGTATTTTTCCCATAAAATGTGTGAGTTTGTCAAACAATTTTACTTTTCAACTACTAGTCTCTTTGTGTTGGATAAAAGTAATATTTTATATAATAATATGTTATTTTTTATAACAAATAATTATTTTGTGTCGAAGTATTTGTCCTTTTGTGTTTAATATAAAAGTTATATATATAACAAATATTTGTGATTAGTAATAACTATTTGATCTATTTAAGTTACATATATATTATATTTCATATAGTTATATAATATTATATTAATAACAAATGACATTTTTAAATCCAATTAATAGAAATTTTTAGATTAAGTTTTTAAGATTAAGTTTTGGTGTAATCTTTAAAAGAAACATTTTTAATCGATAGTCAGTCTATCATATGCGACAGTTTGATCGAAAATTAAGACGTTTACTCACAAAAATAATTGGCCATTGGAAAAGTAGTAGCATGATGTTGATGTCAAACGACGATACATGTATATGATTGGAAGGAGTGGTCGCTTTGTGATAGGCTTTGGTGGTAAGAAAGTTGCACGTCGGGCCAAACTTGAATGCCCTTTTGAAAGTAATTGTTGAGAAATAGTGTGACAAAAATTCCAGTAGGCATCGATCAACATTGAATTACGATGAAATGGACTCTTTTTGCCAACATTCTCACCGCATTTGGGCACCAGTTCTCATATTTTTCTGATTGACATTGTCAGCAATTCCTCTGGAAAACCCTCTGCTAGAAAAGCTTTGCAACCATTGGTTTTCCATTTTTCTATGTCTCATGCTGAATTTTTTTAATGGCCTTGAAAGACTCATCAAAAAGTGAAGACATCAAGTCTTTCATTTGTAAACAAAAATATGTTGCACGATTTGGCACTTATGATTAACAAAGTATTGGCTTCTGTGTGGAAAGAATTATGTATGCCTTGACAATCTATGATGGTTTTCTATGATCCTCCCACTGATTTTTTTAACATCAATCAGATTGTAACTTTACCACTCTCATAAGTCTTGTCGACTCCACCACCATTCAAAAACAATTATGATTAATCCATGGAAATAGGTTCGTCGCCCTCTTTGGTTTCATGGATGGGCTCAAGAGGGACTAAATCTTCTCTACAAACATAGCTTCTATGGCCCATGACTGGCTCAAAATAGATTTCCATTTGGGAAATAAATAATGCAACATTCAAGATCTCATGAGAACCCTACAAGGGAAAACCAAAGTCAAAATTTCTATCACTCAATGGGGAATGATGTAGAATGGGCGAGGGTGCTTTCTAGAGGCCACTTACTTAAAAAATGCCACCATTTCAATTAGGCACTAATAAGATTTCCCTGGGTAAAAAGGGGATATTAGCCTCATGCAATCACCAAAGTGCCCATACACCAAAGTGCCCATACTGTGGATCACAAAAGAGTGTAGGGTTTTGCAAATTTGTATGCATTAAATAAGAAAGATAGAATTATTGAAAATGATTTCACGCTAATGAATTCAACTTGCACAATAGAATGTGCATATGATTTTGGGCTCCTATAAGTTCCAACTTGTCCTCATTTTGGTCAACCAATTCCTTGTGACACTTATTTGTTATCAATGTTGATTACACAAACAAGGTCTTTCAATTCCAGGATTGAATTTAGTTCCTTTTTAAATCAAGGTCTTTCAATTCCAAGATTGAATTTAGTTCCTTTTTAATCTACACAAACAAGGTTGTTTAACTTCAACATTGAATTTAGTTCCTATTTAATCTCTTTGGTGAATTCCTCCTATAATTTTCCTACATCCTAGACACTCATTTGTTCATCATACAGTGGAAGAATTAAAAATTCAATGACAAAAGGAGTTACATGCTATGTGAACTTAGATAAAATGCAAACTATTTTATTGTGTGGCCTATCAATAGAGCTTTCAAAGTTTTCAATGAGATAAACAAGGGGGTTTAGATCTAAACATTGTTTCAAAATTTGTGCATGTTGATCTCGGCACACTTAGTAGAGAAAGGGGATATAGCATTTGGCAAGCTTTATAGACACTTTAATAATTTTGCAATGAATGGATTGGAAAGTGTACAAATTAGATTCAAAGGAGTTTCTGCCTTCATACAAAGACACTAAACATGTTTTATGATTGCAATGTCAATTTTTTTCCTGCAACAATGCGACACTATTTTTTCTTTGCAAGTAAAATTAAGATTTGATTGTAGATGAGACAAAATGTATGACAAAGGGTGCAAGCATGGTAAGGTACACAAACAAGGGATAGATTGTAATGCCTCACCAGGGAACCCAAAAGAAATTAACCTAAAGTTTCACTAATTTTGTCAAAGATTTTTTTTAAAGATTAAAACAACAAGAGATAGCATAGTGGAAGCATTAACTAACATACATACAACCATCCATAAATAGATTACATCTCTTAAGGGTTCCATGGAATTGAATGACATAAATATAAGTTTAATTAATACTAAGTCTGATACATAAAAATTCCACATCATAGATAAACCACAAGTACGAATCCAATTAAATAATATACAATTACATAAGATGCCACATGGCATAACCAAAATGCGTAATCATCCGCTATACAAGTCATAGGGTATATGAAAAGCTCAAAGAATATACATCGTGAATAAATACATCATCTCATAAGATCTCTAACAACCAAGTATAATATAGCAAAATATAACCATCCAACAGAAACAAAAGATTAGAAAGAAAGGAAAAACTGCACATGTACATCCAACAATGACATCCAACTGTCAAATCTCAGTGGTATAAGAAACACTACCACCCAAACTTGTGGAACCTAAATGGCCCACTACCACCATGCTGAGGAGATACTCTCAAGTCCCATATGGATATCAATCCCAAAAGTCATAACCAACAACTAGGTCAAGGAAATACTTGACAACAATCTATTTCAATGGTACAAAGACACAAATGGCATCTAAACCTAGAAGCAACAAAGACACGTAGAAAATCTACTATGCAAGTGGGCAAGTGTCATTAAATGAGCCAACTCTAAGGTTACCCTAATAGCCTCTCTGGACTTCAACCCCCTAGTGTCTCTATGTGGCATCAGTATCCTTTTGTATAGAAAAGGCATACCAATGTGGCAAGGTCGCAATCAAGCATCCTCTCTACTCTCATCCTAGCTTTTACTAGCACTCAAGGCATTGGAAAGGAAAATACTGACTCTTATTAATTCATTTTAAACCCATTCAATGAAATATTATCACTTATTAAAACAACTTACAATGAGTTACTAAGGCAGCCTCTTTAGAGCTCTGGCCTTCATTGCAAGCCACTTCCCAACATACCCATAGATTGCCTACCCTAAGCTTGTGAAAAGTACAACTCATAGAATCACAATTTTTACCTCAGTCCTTTACAAGAAATTAGAAAGCACCTATAGATGAAACACAATAATTACCTCAGTCCTATACAAGTAACTCTAGAAAGCACCAAAAGATAATTGTTCAAAAAATCCAAGGTTACAACAAGAAAGTCACAATAATCACCTTAGTTATATACAACTAGAAAGCATCAAAGGATAAATGATCAAAAACTTAAAGGTTACACCAAGAAAATAACACCATTTAACTCACTTCTATACAAATAACGAGAAAGCGCTAACAAGCAACTAAACTAAACTCATCATAGAAATGCATGAATACATCACAATGATCGGGTATAAAAGATTGTGACCAAATAATAACTATAACATCATCACAAAACAAAACCCTCAAGCCTCTAGTAAACATCCTAACTAGTCAACATACTAAGTCAAACCCAAACCTACACTAGTAAACTATTTATCACATCAAGTATATAAAAGTTGCAGTTTTCATAATTTCTTAGGTTTTAAAAACATAAAAGTTCAATTTTCACAAATAGGTTTCTAGTCTTTCCATTTTTGAAGTGTCAAAAATACTAAAGTTTTCAAATTATCAAAAGTTTTAAAATTTCCCTATTATTAGAGAACATTTTCATATAAATTGAACCATTTCCCCAAGTAACATCCTTGATGAAAACTATTCTTAAATATGATTAAAATCGCTCTATTTTTTTAATTTTTTTTTAAAGTTAAGTGTTTATTTTTAAATAAAACAAATAAATAATACTTTAAAAAATATAATTTTGAAATCAAATAGTATTTTATAATTTAATAGTAATAATTAATCATTTATTATAATATTTATTAAATTATTGATAAAATAATATATTAAATTATTATTATTATTATTAAATATTTAATAATTAACTATTAATTTTAATAATAATATTCTTAATTATTTAAAAGATATTTAAAACTTTTTTTAAAAATCATAACCAGATGCGATTAATATATATCGCAATTCCCAAACAAGGGGAGGTCGCTTGTAGCCTAACTACTTTGGCAGCCCATTGCCTTAGTAATGTCTACTACCTTGGCAGCATCTGCTACTATGGCAGCATGCCTGCCATCGTAGTCAGGGGGGAGGTCACAACCCCTCCTCTCTCCATTTTATTTTATTTTATTTTTTATTAAAATTTTGCTTAATTAAAAGAAAATGCCCCATGTTATATTAAACAGTATTTTTTTAAGAAACCCAACAAAGGCTTAGTATTCAAGTAATTTACAACAACCCTCTTTTTTTATATAAACATATCAATTTTAGATCTGATAAGGCAATCGAAATAGAAACAATCAAATTTAGTTTTCTTTTCTAAACCCCCATCCTGATTTTAATTTTCTAAAACAATATGATATTCGATAGGAATTTTCGATTGATTTTTGTCAAAGATAATCCAATAACGAAAAATAAATTTTCTCAAACAAGGGTTTCAATTTAAATTTCATTTAGAGACGTTTTTGAAGAACAATAAATTTTAACACTAGAATTTCAACTTGAATAAATTCTAAATACAGATCCATACAAACATAGAGAAGAAAAAGATATTCAAAGAGGAAATTATTGTGCAAAACTCAACAAGATCCTACCTTTATCTAATGCTAACCAATTGGATGCTTAGAGCTCACAAGCAAATTCACGTCCTTTAGAAAACCATCTTTCTCAGAAATTAAATCCTCCAAACCTGTGTGTGGAGAAATCACCTCTGATTTCTTAATATAAGAGCCTTCTCCCTTTAGGGTTTTGGTTTTACAATCACGCAAACCCTTTTTCCTTTATCATAAGATTTAATTTTAATTTTATGTGCAAAATTTTTGTATTTTAAGTAAAATAAACTTTATTAAATTTTCTCTCTCTCTCTCTCTCTCTCTCTCTCTCTCTCTCTCTCTCTCTCTCTCTCTCACATTAAATCACATGACATCTTTAATAATATATTTATTAATTTAACTAATAATATTATTTAGAGTCTATTATTAAAATAAATCTCCTAAATAAATTATTATTAAATTCAAATAAATGTAATTACGCCAAATTTAGAACTTTCATTACATCATTTAAATTTAATTCTTTTATTTAATTAATTAAATATAATTAAAATTTGATTTTTCTCTATAAGTTTTTTGTTAAATTAAATAATTTAATAATCTTGTTACTTGATTTAATTATAACCAAAAATATAATAGATCGACCATCTAAATCTAAAACTCATAACAAAGGCAGAGTACTAAATCAAACTCAAGGGTCAAAAATCATGAATTCACGTCACTTGATAAATTTCGAAGGGTAAATAACTTAGGTACTTATCCTACTTTCTAGGATAATTAGCTTAGGGTTAGGATTTAAACTCAAGAATTATCTCCCCTCTTTCCCATTGAGATATTGTGATAGGGCACGTTCATCCTAGCAATTCAAGAAAGCCAATGTCTGGTACCTACAATCTGCATAAAAGCCAAACATGTACATATACATATAAATCTAAACTAAATAGGAAATGGCAAGGAGTGGTGCATCATGTATATTTCGACTAGCAGGTGACTACAACTCCCTCCCTCAACCATATAAGAAATCTCAAACATAAAGTAAAACATACATGTACACCATACACATGCAAGTGTGGGGTAAATATCCATATCTAAACTACATGTGAATCATTCATCTGACTATTCTTATGAATTAACTGAAATCATTATATGAACATACATGTATCATCATCGAAAGAGCAATCATGAACACATGAAATAATTGAGTATCAAGTAACTCGTCAACTATATAAACTAAGTATGAAATAACATCCAGTCAAATATGGTAACCAAGTACCGCAAATCATAAATCATGACCATAAAGTTGGCCTAAAAGAATTTGACAACATAACATGAAAAGTAAACTAGGGGTAGGCATTACATCCACTCCCCTAGACTTAGGCTTACTCCTAGAAGCCTACAAACAAGATTTAGATCAAGCATTCAAAGTGTAGGTCTCATTGGATCCTTTCCCTAGAATAAGACTCCACTACAAACACCCTTTGAGATCTACCCATATCCCCTACAACATCCAGGCAGGAACAACAAAGATGTTCTTAAAGTCAACAAAGGCATATCACCTTCAAGCACAATAATAAGAAAACATGTGTGAAATTCAAGTCAAGAGTTATTCAAGTTTTGCCTTTTCTATGTCTCAAGTAATTGAGTATGAAGTTCAAGGTGTTCAAGTTGTAATAGATACATAAAACTATTTAAGTTTTGTTTTAGTTAACTAGTTGTCATATAGTGGTGTTCCAATATACCCAGAGTTTCCAATGTAGAAACTCGAGCTTTGATACCAAATGTTACGCCTTGCCAAGGAACCCAAAAGAAATTAACTTAAAGTTTCACTAAGTTTGCCAAACATTTTTTTTAAAGATTAAAACAACAAGAGATAACATAGCAAAAGCATTAGCTAACATACATAAAACCATCCATAAACAAATTACATCTCTTAAGGGTTCCATGACATTGAATCTCTCTCTCTCTCTCTCTCTCTCTCTCTCTCTCACACACACACACACACACACACACACACACACACACAAGTCTAATTAATACTAAGTCTGATACATAATAATTCCACTTTATAGATAAATCACAAGTATGAATTCAATTAAATAATATACAATTACATAAGATGCCACATGGTATAACCAAAATGCATAATCATCTAATGTACAAGTCACATGATATGAAAACTCAAAGAATATACATCATGAATAAATACATCATCTCATAAGATCTCTGACAATCAAGTAAAGTACAATAGAATATAACCATCCAACAGAAACACAAGATCAAAAAGAAAGGAACAATTGCACAAGTACATCTAGCAATGACATCCAGCTGTTGGATCTCAATGGTATAAGAAACACTACCACCCAACCTCGTGAAACCTAAATGGCCCACTCCCACCATGTTGAGGAGATACTCTCAAGTCCCATATGGATATCAATCCCAAAATTCATAACCAACAACTAGGTCAAGGAAATGCCTGACAACAAACTATCTCAAAGGTACCAAGACACAAATGACATCTAAACCCAAAGGCAACAAAGACATGTAGGAAATCTACTATGCAAGTGAGCAAGTGTCATCGCATGAGCCAACTCTAAGGTTACCCTAGGAGCCTCTCTAGACTCCAGTCCACTAGTGTCTCTATGCAACATCACTATCCTTTCATACAGAAAAGGCATACCAACGAGGCAAGGTCGCAACCAAACATCCTCTCTACTCCCATCCTAGCCTGTACTAGCATTCAAAGCATGGGTGAGGAAAATACTAACTCTTATTAATTCATTTTAAACCTATTAAATGAAATATTATCACTTATTAAAATAACTTACATTGGGTTACTCAAGAAGCCTCTTTAGGGCTCTTACCTCCATTTTAAGCCACTTACCAATATACACATAGATTACCTATCCTAAGCTCATGAAAAGTACAACTCATAGAATCATAGTTTTCACCTTAGTCCTTTACAAGCAATTGGAAAGCACCTATAGATAAAACATAATAATCACCTCAATCCTATACAAGCAATTGGAAAGCACCAAAAGATAACCGATTGAAAACTCAAAGGCTACAACAAGAAAGTCACAATAGTCACCTCAATTCTATACAAGTAAATGGAAAGCATCAAAGAATAATTGATCAAAAACTTAAAAGTTACACCAAGAAAAACACACCATTCACCTTAGTTCTATACAAGTAACTGGAAAGCACTAACAAGTAATTGATCTAAACTCATCATAGAAATATGTGTATGCATCGCAATGGTCAGGTATAAAAGATCATGACCAAATAATAACATAACATCATCACAAAACAAAACCCCCAAGGCTCTGGTAAACATCCTGATTGGTCAACATACTAAGTCAAACCCAAACCCACACCAGTAAATCATACATCACATCAAGTCTATAACAAATGTAGTTTTCATAATTTGTTAGGTTTTGAAAACATAAAAGTTCAATTTTCACAAACTAGGTTCCACTTTTTCCATTTCCAAAGTGTCAAAAATACTAAAGTTTCCGAATTATCAAAAGTAATAAAATTTCCCTACCATTATAAAACATTTTCATATAAAACTGAACCATTTCCCCAAGTAACATCCTTGATGAAAACTATTCTTAAATATGATTAAAAACCCTCTATTTATTTATTTTTAAAAAGTTAAGTATTTCTTTTTAAATTAAATAAATAAATAATACTTTATAAAAGAATCGTGAAATCAAATATTGTTGTTATAATTTAATGGTAATAATTAATCATTTATTATAATATGTATTAAATTATTAATAAAACAATATATATCAAATTATTAATAATAATAAATATTTGATAATTAGAAGGCAAAAGCCTACAATGCAAAGGTAACTTGCAAGCCTCTCATGTGTGAGGTCTTGGGTTCAAATCTACTTTCAATTAACATATAATAATAATTAATTCTAACAAATAATAATTGATCTAGGCTTCGGCTATTTACCAATCAATGTATATATATATATATATATATAATTAACTATTAATTTAAATAATAATAATATTTATTATTTAAAATATATTTAAAATTTTGAAGAAAATCATAACCATATGTGATTAATATCTATCGCAATCCCCAAACAAGGGGAGGTCGCTTGCGGCCTGGCTGCTTTGGCAGCCTACTACCTTGGCAGCTTCCGATGCTATGACAGCATGTCTGCCATCATAGCTAGGGGTGGGAGGGAGGTCACAGCGCCTCCTCTCTCCTTTTTCTTTTGTAATTTTTTATTTAAGATTTTTTCTTAATTAAAAGAAATCCCCCCCACCCCAACATTAAACAATATTAATTTTAGGAAACCTAGCAAAGGCCTGGTATACAGATAATTTCCAGCAAACCTCTTTTTTTATATATACATATCAATTTTAGATCTGATAGGGCAATCAAAATAGAAACAATCAAATTTAGTTTTCTTTTCTAAACCCCCATCTCAATTTTAATTTTCTAAAACAATCTAATATCCAATAGTAATTTTTGATTGATTTTTCTCAGAGACAATCCAATAATGAAAAATAACTTTTCTCAAACAAGGGTTTCAATTTAAATTCCATTCACAAATGTTTTCAAAGAACAACAAATTTTAACACTAGGGTTTCAACCTGAATAAATGTTGAATACAGATCCATACAAACATAGAGAAGATAGAGAGATTCAAAGAGGAAATTACTGTGCAAAACTCAATAAGATCCTACCTTGATTTGATACTAACCAATCAGATGCTTAGAGCTCACAAGAAAATTCTTGTCCTTTTGAAAACCCTCTTTCTCAAAAATTGGCTCCTCTAAACCTATATGTGGAGAAATGAGCTTTGATTTCTTAATAAAGACTCTTCTCCCTTTAGGATTTTGGTTTTACAATCACGCAAACCCTTTTTCCTTTATTATAATATTTTATTTTAATTTTATGTGCAAACTTTTTGCATTTTAGTTAAAATAAACTTTATAAATGTACTTTCTATCTCTCTCTCTCTCTTATTAAATCACAAGATGTCTTTAATAATATATTTAATAATTTAACTAATAATATTATTTAGAGTCTACTATTAAAATGAGGCTCCTAAATTAATTATTATTAAATTAAATTAATATAATTACACCAAATTTAGAACTTTAGTTACATCTTTTAAATTTAATTATTTAATTTAATTAATTTCTCAATTAATTACATATAATTAAAAGTTGATTTTTCTTTATAATTTTTTTGTTAAATTAAATCATTTAATAATCTTTTTATTTGACTTAATTATAACTGAAAATCACAACAGATCCACTATCTAAATGTGAAAACTCATAATAAAGATAGAGTACTAAATCAAACTCAAGGGTCAAAAATCGTGAATTCACATCACTTGACGAATTCAAAAGGGTAAATAATTCAGATACGTGTCCTACTTTCTAGGACAATTGGCTTAGGGTTAGGATTTGGACTCAAGAATTATCTCTCCTCTTTACCATTAAGACACTATGATAGGGCACACTCTTCCTGGCAATTCAAGGAAGTCGATGCCCGATACCTGAATCATCATGGCAATTTAGAGAAGTCGACGCTCAAACATGTACATATACATATAAATCTAAATTAAATGGGCAATGACAAGGAGTGGTGCATCATGTAGATCCTGACTAGTGAGTGATTATGACTCCCACCCTCAACCATATCATAAATGTCAAACATATATGTACACCATACACATACAAGTATTGGGTAAGTATCCATATTTGCATATAAATCATTCATCTAACTATCATTATGAATTAACTGAACCCACTATGTGAACATACATGTATTATCATCGAAAGAGTAATCATGAATACATGAAATAACTAAGTATCAAGTATCTCATCAAATATATAAACTAAGCATAAAATAGCATCCAATGAAATCCAGCAACCAATTACTGCTAATCATAAATCATAACCATAAAGCTAGCCTAAAAGAATTCGGCAATGGGTAGGCATTACATGGATGGATAGGTTGACTGGGCATACCCTATATGTAGACACCTCCTAAGTGGGTACTTTGTCTAATAAAGAACTTTACCCACTTTGATATAATGCATGAAGCTTTTAGTCGCTCTATGTTTAATTGTTTTCACTACTTATAGATAAGTGAATTACATTTGAATTAAAGAATAAGTGGTGACAAATGAAAAGCTATGCCATGTGGTGATGTGAAGGATGCGCGAAGCACATGTTATGGGGTGGGAAGAGAGATGGTGCATGAGGTTTGTGGAAGGGAAGAGGAGGCCATGGTTAAGTATTTTCAAAGACACTTAAATACTAAGTGTGTGTTAAAATGAACATATATATCCTTTTTTGCCCCATTAAAATAAAAGCTCTTCCATTTTGTTCTTCATGAGTAATCTATGCACTTTTTAACAAGATGTCACATGTGTGAGAAGAGGAGTAAAAGTGAACTTTATTGAGTGGAATATTTGGAGAGTTTATTAAATATCGAAGTGGAAGGAGTTAGGGTGCTTGATGTGTGCTTTGAGTGAATATATATGGGGTGGAAGGGATGCATGATGTATGCACACAACATGCCATATATTTCTAGTAAATAAAAATTTAGATTATTTTAATTTTTCATCATTTACTTGTTTTTCTCTTTGTTCGTCCCAATTAGAGGAAACATATACTAATTTTATATTTTCCTTGATTTGGACTAAGGGAAGTGATAAGCAATCACATATGTAGGTGGAGAGACATTCTAGTAAAAATATTAAGGTAATTTAGTAATAATTTTGTAATAGTAAAAGAAAATCTAGAAAAGGAAATTGAATATTACATGTATAATATTAAATTATATTTTTATCAAAATTATTAAACAGATAAGTTTTTAAAAAATGTATATAAATTTGAAAGTGATGGATTAAAATGTGCATTAGATGTATACATTATACTAAATCTAACCCTATAAATGTTCAAAATATTAGATGTCAAGGAAGAAATTGGTTGATATTTCCTTGTATCATTCTCCACTGCTTTTTCCTCATTCTGTTAGATCATCAATGAGTCTACCATCTAAGAAAGGGATGGAGAATGTGTCGGAGGAGAAGGAGGAGTCGAAGGAGAAGACCAAGATAGAGGAGGAGATCAAGAAGATGATGTGGAAGGAGGAGGAGGGAGAAAAGGAGAAGATGAAGAATAAGACACAAGATAAGAAGCAAATCAAAGAAAAGACATAAGAGAAAACAAAGAAGAAGATCACTGACGAGGAGGAGGAGGAGGCAAAGAAAGCTAGGATATGGAGAAGAAGAAGAATATGAACAAGAAGAAGAAGTAGGAAAAGAAAAGAAAAATAGAGAAGTAGCAAACAATGAGAAGAATAAGAAGAAGAAAGGAAAAAATTGTCACAAAAGAAGGAAAAATTGTAACAAAAGACACAAAACAGAAAGTAAAAATATAAGCAATGAAATCTCTATCCACATAACTATTGTATCTTCTTTAGATGCAATGCTAGTTTAAATACATTTCACTTTCGAAGCTTGATGAATCACATCTTCAAATAATTAAATGTCCATGTACATTAAATCATAAATAAAATAACCCATACAATGACTACATGTTTGATACGAGTACTGCTCCCTCTCCCCTACCTTAAATATATACACAGGAGATGTACATCATCTCGAATGAAGTTGAAAATGTCAAATACTTTACGTAAGGCTGCATTTTTTTCCCATAATTGTATATGAAAACGATTGTGAGCCATAAATAAGTAGATAAAACATGAAATGTTCAGCTTGCATCCATGTCTTACAATTCGCAATAACCCAGAGAAAACCCACCGTTCAGGTCGTCAATTCTTCCAACAATGTCATCGTTGCAGCCTCCACGATAATGGAAGAGGAATTTAGGGCCGCATATAATGCCAAGCTACAGCAATGTCCCCGCTCCCAGTACGTATGGAACGTCCCAATTGCGGCTAAAATGGGGGAGAATTTGGCTGACCGACTCAAAGCACTACGGATCGATAACGTTCACGTCGATTTAAAGGGTCAGAGTTGTAAACCCATGCAGTATAAAAAAAGGGTTTTTGCAATCATTGATTCTTTGAGAAAAAGTGGTATAAAATTATGTGGGATTGATAATCTTGTCGAAGAATGCGAGTGAAGCAGGTGCCAATTAACATTTGATGTCTATGGTTTGAAATTCAGTGTTTAGGGTTTGAACTTTGGGGTTTAGAGGTTATTGATTGTTATATCGAGGTTTTCAGTCTTAATAATAGGATTTGGATATTTTAGATCGTTTTGTCACATTTGAGGGTTTATAATTTGGACATATTTATAATCTTTGGGTGCAAATGAATCAAATGTTTGTATGCTTGTTTCTGTTTCTGGCTCTGTAGTGTTTTGACAGTATGGCATATGGTACATTTTTAAGAGTGGCCAGTCGATGAGATTATGGGTTTTTAACTTTGGGGTTTGAATTTCAGTTCACAAGATGTTTTTTGAACATCGCACTAAAAGTCCGACTACATTTATGCCCCAAACTTGTGCCTATAGAAGTAATAAAATCCGCTGCAAACTAGTTGTCTTAACCAGTTACGAGTCATAGCTTTAAACAGCCAAATATAAACTTAATTTCAACACATACTAGTTCTTGTCGCCCCGTCGCAATGCTAGAATTCAAAGCTTTTAACTTTCTCTATCCTATATCAATGCTCTAAGCAACTTGAGCATCTTCAAGCTCTTCTAAATTTTCATTGCAGACTTCAGCAGCAGGAGGAGATGCACAGCTATTGTTCGTCTTGTTCACAGCCCATGGTTTGAAACCTTCAGTTTAAGATTTTAGCTTGGTGCTAGTTATCACTACCTGAATACCCAAGTTCTCAAACATTATAAGATGTATCGTGGTTCTGACAGCATTGAGCAGCCTTTATTATTTAGAGTTTTTACATTTACCAATTTTTTTTGATGGAGGTCTTCTATGAAATATTTGTAGCTTTTCAATACGAGAGCACAAGCCTTACGGCTGAACCTCTTCGGCTAAGAGCCAGGAACTAACAGCTATCCATTCTGCCGAATTCGCCCGGGGCACAATCCTAGCCTCATTCTTTTTCAATGTTGGAGCCACGCACTCAGTGAGACTTGATCCATGGTGGGTTCTTCAAGGACCTTTCAACTATACTAGTAGACCAAGGGCCTATTGACTACATTTACCAATTTGATTTAATACTAAGCTGTAATGCCCCGCTCGGAGATCCTTGAAAACAAGGATTCAAATCAAGCCAAGATATTTTTTTTTACAAGTATGAATGCACAAGACAACATCATACAAGAATCACAAAGATCGCAACAGAAGACTTCAACACAATCCCGGCAACCAATGAATCTCTGAACGCCACTACCCAACTGACACACCCAAACAAAAGCCAACAACCACCACAACAAGAAGAGGGCACAAGAAATGACCACTCATCAACAAAACACCAAGCTGGGGTAAAATGCAGAATCCCGAAATTTGGCTAAGCCTGAAATCCTGAAGCCCTAAAAATTGGCTAAGTCTGGATTTCTGAAGCTCTGAAATTTCCTAAAATCCATAACTTATCTCTGAGAGGTCTGAAACCTATCTCAAACGATTTGTCGCATATATTAAAATATATCTTAAGTATCTTATACTTAAACGATATATTTTAAACCCCGAAGGATTACAACAGAAACCCAAAAACTGAATTTCAAAAGAAACCTCATGAATTCAAAATGCAACAACATAGGCTCGAAAAACGCCCAAAAGGGTATCCAAAACCACTCTCAAAAAGATCGGATCATGAAGAAAAGTGCCCGCTGATGGCACGCGCAGGTTTTTCACAAAAATCGCGCGACACTTTTTACTAAGGGAGGGCAACACTTCTCCCTTACTGCGTGCGACACTTCTCAAGAAGGCGTGCGATACTAGAAAAGTATCGCGCAACATTTCTCATAAAGTCGTGCGACACTCTTCCAGTGTCGTACGACACTTCTCCAGTAATGCGTGCGACACTTTATAGTATCGTACGATATTCTTTCTATGGGCGTGCGATACTTTATCAGTGTCGCACAATGCTGAACAAATGTCGCCCATAGAAAGTAAAATCACTTCCAAAACTAAAAAACGGGGAAAAACCGACAAAAGAACCTCCACACCGGGGAGTAACGGATCCACAAAGGCTCGAGGAATGAACACTCGAGTGCAAGAACAACACAGAAAGAAGAACATCAAACCATCTAAGCTATAGCAGCAAAGAACACACTGAATTAAACATCGCAGAGAACAAAAGCATCATCGCAATGTACAGAAATACATCTCAGGAACATAACAACCAAACTAAGTACGCGGTTCCTCGCAACCGTCAATAGCATCATAAGACCATCGTGGGTCTTAGCCATCCCCCGTGCGTAACATCCCAAGCCACCGACCAAATCGTCAGTACTGTCGTAATAGGGACGTCACTACTAAAACATGCATAATAACAGCATAAGAAAATCTAACATGCTAGTGATAACGCATAAGATAATCCTACAGTAGATAACATCACCTATCACATGCTAAAGCAGTAAGCAACAGATATACCACTAAAGCAAATCACATCATCTAATCATATGCTAATCATCATAATAAGGGAATGCGCCAAATAAAATAACATCATCTAAACATGATATACAAGCATCCCAATGAAAGCATAAATCACAAGAAAGCATACTCCGGAACCCGAAGTGCCAAGTGAAAACATCCAGCAACGATCGCACTAGGACAAAGATCGTCTCTGTACACCGGTCCCTAGCAGTGGTGAAGGTAGCTATGCCTCCCAACCACGTGGAACCCGTAGGTCCACACCCGCCGCGCTGATGGAGATAATGATCCAACCACAAACACACATAAAACACAACATCGATGGCTAACACTCATGCCAGAGAGTATGATGGCTGCAACCAAGAACCTAAGACAATGCAAGGAGTACAGGTCCTGGTCAGACACTCAATAGGCTACTATGTAGGGACTAACATCATGGAGAGTCGCTTGGCATCGACAAGCCCAAGCTAGTATAGGCAGCTACTCTTCTCAACAGAAGGCGCACAACCTAGGGCAGCTACTCTTCACGACGGAAGGCGCACAACCCACACATTTTAATTATTTTGAATTTATTACCACCCAAAGTTTTAATTTAATTATCACTTATATAAAACTTCCTCTGCCAACCGGGAAGTAGTCACCAGGTTACAGGATAGAAGCCCCCTCCATATACTACCCTACCCTACCCATGCTCATCTTACGACAAGTGCCCATGGGCATGCATACTCCCATCCCAACCCCAATGATCATAACTTTTGGCAAATCCACGGAAGATCGGGCCTCGCAAGTCACCCAACAAATGTACGCGCACGTACTCGTGTGTGGTGCACCACCATCACAAAGATCATAACACAAGGACAGGAATGAGAACACAATGCAAAGAAAACACCCAACTGAAAGCAACACGGGAAGGACGGATTCTACACGAATCCCAAAGCCAATAAAAATCATACATCATGAAACCACTCAACCGGCCTCAATCCGAGAGTATGGATTCTACACGAATCCCAATGATGTAACAAGACCAAACATCGTGAACTCACTCAACTGGCCTCAATCCAAGAGTATGGATTCTACACGAATCCTAGCGTTCACGAAACAAAAGCAAAGGGTCCAAAAGAAACCATAACAGGTATAAAATCACTCAACCGAACACAATGTCGGGAGTACGGATGCAACACGCATCCCAATGCAACATAAAAGTGCAATAGTGGTCTGACTGATATCCAAACGGATCATCCAGGTCCACGAACCACAATGTGCGAAGAAAACTCGAGAAAACAGGGCGGCACGCAAAACGAGGTAAAAATTCCAAAAATTTGGGAAACTTCAAAATTAAAACCCATTTGGCCTTTGGGTTCAAAAACCCCCAAAAATCCAAAAATAAATGGAATCGGACATCGTATGCAAAAATGGCTAGCATAACAGCATAAAATTCCAAACCCTCATCCCAAAAAACAGGGAAATGTTCATACCCGCCCAACCGGGTAGAACTAGCATACAGAAACGGAGAGGAACACTAGTTCTCAGCCTCCAAACAAACGGCTACCAAAAACAAAAGCAGAAACGGAGCAGAAACAATAAAACGGGAAAGCCCTACCTCACAGCCAAAAGGGCAAAACGGGAATCTAAACCATAAAATAAATATCCCGTAGAAGTAGCTGAAAATCGTGGCAATCCAAAGTTTCCCCAAGCTGGATCCAACGAGCCCAACCTCGCGACGATCTCACGCCCGTAGCTCCCACAACGAACAAAACAGTAAATCCTCATGAAGAGGATTTTGGGTTTTACTCTCCAACTTTCCAATTTGAAAGTGAGAAGTGAGGAATTAAATTCCTCTTTGAATATTTATTCACTTTTTGGGTGAATAATCGATTAGGGCATTTAACCAGCCAATCTAGTTAAACCCCGAATCGACCCAAACAAAAACACGCTATTCCTATAAATAGGAATTCATCTATGGCAAAGCTGCCAGAAATTAAAATAAATCAATTAAAAAGTCCGAAAACCCAAAAACACATAAATCTCCTTAACAACTTTTGCGACAATGCGAACCTCTAAATGCACAGACACGCTTACCGGTCTAATCACATAATGCAAATGAGTTCGGATTTAATAATCACCGAAAGGTTTAGTTTAAACATTTTAATAAAGGATACGTTGACCATACAAATGCGACATTGGTAAAATATGAATGGCTGAATCACTAACTCCATGTGCCACTGCCAGGGATATAAATCCTGCACACTAAACAACACGATCAAGTGCAATTGCATATAATAACATAGCCGAAGCAATAATGCATTAAATCACCTAATTTAACCATTTAATTAATTATATTAAAATAATCTATTTACATCACTCACGTTTGCATAAAGCATAACAACGTAGGAATGAAGTAAATAACCATAACATTAAATCCATCACATAACAAAATCAGAGGTATGTCCAAATACCAGATAACCAGAAAACATCATAAAACACACTGTCATCTCAAAATGGCATCATCATGCAATATGATTTAACTGAACAGCATAGTAGTCTAGTATCTATGATACTGGAATCAAAGAGTAACATTTGACCCTCAAGTCATCTCAAATGTAAATCATCACATAAGAACAGATATCTCTCAGATCAAAATAAAACAAGGTAAATGTCCACGGCACATAACCAAAGAATCCAACAAGAATAATCCATTCTAATTACTTAAGCATTTAATAATGATTGATTACTCTGCATAAAAAGGGCATTTAAAACACATAAGAAACATAGTCATAAACGCTGACTAACCACTGCTACAGGAACCTAGTCCAGTGTAGCATGGTAAAAGAACATAGTGCAATCTCTGCACACATCTCAGGGTAATCACGGAACAACCTCATGATACCACATCGATCCTGGTAATCACTGGCACAAACCTCATTGAACCAAAAATCACATCATAATCTCAAAGATCAGTCAAAAGCATAATCAAAGCAACTGATACAGAAACATAAACCCAAACACTTCAACGGTGTAGACCACTCAGGGTCACAATCATGATCCATCACAACAAAAGATCATCAAGGTTGCATCCATCAGGATGACTTACAGAAGTCAAATGGGAGAGGCACTACATAAGCAGGCATGAGCTCTACTAGTTTTAACACATTGATACCATAGTCTTGAGGTGTTCAAGGGTGTTCTCTGATTCTGATATGTGATCATCAGTAAGTATAAGCATTTCATATTTACCAATTTGAGTTATTACCAAGCAGGGAGCAATTGCAATTTTCAACAATACCAAGCATATAACAATTAGAAAGCTCTCTTCAATGTTATCCACCCCATTTTTTTCAACAAAGGTACAAAAGCATATAGACTCAACCCAGTTAAAGGCCTCAAAAAATTCTCTTACTGATGCAGGAGCATCCTAGGTGTAAGGGCAATTTTGCATCACCCAAAAATATTTCTATTTCCAGTTTGTGTTTTCCATAAGGGCTATTCCTGTGCAAAGTTGCTATTTGTGGAGTTTGCTAATTTTAGTAAGTTGGTCTTATGTGCTCAGATTGTTCTAATCTTATACGTGGAGGTTCATCTTAGACATATCAGCTTGCCAGATGAGTTTCATTGTCATATCATATGTATTAGTATAGTTATTGCAAATTTTCGATATTAATTTTGGCTATCCAAATTCAGCTCAAGTGATGAAGATCTAAATGACTCCAAAACGAGGTCAAAGCTTGGCTGATAGACGTTTGCGCCATCAACCGCTGTAGAACTTTAGCCGAAGATTCTGGAATGGGGTTATAATAGCCCATCGGGTCAATGGCTTGCTAGTTATAGTCTCCAAAAGTGGGTCATCCGAAAATGAAATTTGTAAATTGTCTTGAGCCGATCCTATGTAATAAAGTCTAATAAAATAATATAATATGAGGTTGGTCGGCCTCAAGGGTTAGGGCTTAGTGTCTAGAACCTTCCCGGATGGTGGAAAATGCCTATAGAAGGAAGACCCTTAGGTTGTCTAGGGCAGTTCTGGGTGATAGTCGCAGTTCTGTCCTACAGACTGTTGTAAGAAAGGTGTCAATGTGGGTTTGATATGGTACTTCTGAACTCTGTAATTACTAATTCCGCATTTGTGACAATAATAACAAGTCTAAATTTTGTTCTTACAAATTGTTCTTGTTTCTGTGTTTCTGTTATGTGTTTATGGTATTAAGGGAAGCACCCTTCATCACTTACCCTATCAAATCTTAATGTGTTAGATGTTGTAATGGTAGGCTCCCTTAGAATATGAAGAAGAGTTGAAGTTACTGTTTCCTGTCTTACCATTTCCGAGTCTTCAAGTATCTGATCAGAATGAACACAAGAGAGTATTTCTGATAACTATTAAGAGGATTCATCTAATCTGCCTGTCTGTTTTTCAGTGACACTACTGAAATCAGTTTCTCTGTTGCACTTGTAATGGTGCGGGAATGAGGAATTCAGGGTTTGCACTTTAGGATTTGGGGATTGAATTTTTTTGAGGGTTTCTTGAGGTAGGGGTTGTAGGAGGAGCCATAGATTCTCCATTTGGTGATGTTACTGCTGATATCACTGACCGACCCTGCTGGAAATAATTGCTATTGTTGCACTTGGAGCAGTGCAAGAATAGTACCGAGGGTTGAGACTCAAGGATTTACTTTTAGTGATTGAATTTTTCCAAGGATTCCTGTGAGGTAGGGGTAGGAAGAGAAGCCATCTGTTGTATCTGTCTTTTGGCTGATGTCGCTGCTGATGTGACTAACTTACCTTGCTGGAAATAATTGCTTCTGTTTGCACTTGGATTGGTGCAGAAATAGCATTCAGAATATGCACAATGGGATTTGGGGATTGAATTTTTCTATTGAGGGTTTGAGTGTCTGTTGTAAGGATTTGAATATCAGCAGTTAGTTTTAACATTTTCATATTTCTTATTACAAATGGATTGTGGAAATCTGATAATGCTAATTTTCATATTAAATGAGGTGTAAACATATATGTAGGTAAGTCATTCTAAATATTTGTTTCCGTTGAGGTTATGGAAATTAAACTGAAGGGACTTTGTTTGCTGTGATCCATAAGAGAACAAGATTATATCAGTATTGGTTTGAATATAAATATTTCAAGTTGGACATTGAGGTTTAAGGATTGAATTGGACTGTTCAAAGTTCCATTATGAAGGGAAGGACAATTTCTTACACAAATCTGGTTGAACCTTGAATTGAACTTTATTGCTTCTTTCTTGCTGCTGATTGTGTGAGATATATGTGGCACTCTATTAGAATGGACTGCCTTTAGGTGGAGGGATAGCAGGCTGAAAGATTAATGGTCTATGCTACATACGGTTTTCAAATTGCAGAGTTTAGAGTGGGCTTTTGGACTTGATTGTTGGGGGTGTTTTATAGGCTGAGATCGAATTCTATGATATGGAGGAGTTTCAGAGGTTAGGATTAGGTTCTAGGATATGATGAGTTTCAGAGATTAGGATTGATTTCTATGATATGGACGAGTTTCAGAAAATAGGGTTTAATGAAATTTCAGAGAATAGGATTTTCAGGGTTGTGGGCTTTGTGACCTCCACAAATTGAAGTCTGGTGCACAATTTTTCAATTGTAGAGGTTAAGGTGGGGTTTTAGATCTAACTTTCTTTGTTCACTTAGAATTTAGGGATCGAGTTTTATGCTATAGATTGATTTCGGAGAATAGGGTTGAAGTTTGGGTTTGAGATTAAAATTTTAGGGTTAGGGGTTTCATATATCCTACATGAATTATTTGGCTATGCATGGAAATGAAAGGCATCAGTAAACTTGTGGAGGCTAGGGTATACGTCTTTGGTACTGCAATGATGGCATATTTGAATGTAGGGTTTTATCAGAATGCACTCCAAGATGTGCTTTTTGCCATGATTAGTTTTAATGTCAGTCTTCGACGAATCATGTGATAGTGGACATGTTGCCCATTGCTCAAAATAATGACGAATTAAACAATTTTTCCCATGCAATAGCCCTGTTTAAAGAATGTGAATAGCTAGATGAGACTGCAAACCAAATGTTCATTTTTTTTTGCCCCGGTCCACTAATCTTGCAATCTATTCTAGGCACGAATAATCGCAAAGTCTTCTGCCTTTATTGTGAGCACATTCTTTTTTACATGCAGATTTATAAGTATTTTGCAGATGTGTGATTGACAGTAGTTTCCAGGAGCTCTTCATGTAGTTTGTAATAGTTATTTTTCTATTCATGGAAGAAGTCACTAGCAGTCTAATTTGACACGTGCTAATAGCTGTATAGTTTCCTCTATGAAAGTGCGTAAAATGTCCATAAACAAAAGAACTTTAAAATAATTGTCAGAGATGCTGAAGCTTAAGAAACTTTTTATTTAAATGAATGAGATGTCCAGTTTGTTATTAAATTCTGTTTGTATCATCAACTCTAATGATACAATAAAATCCTTTGAGAGATTCTATGTTTGTCCTTCACGTTTTCCAGGTCTTGGGAGGACATCTTCAATTTCATCAGATTTGCCAAAAAAAATTATCATTTGTGCTTCATATCTTAACTTTCTCCCTGGGTTGCCGTGTGCTGCCACTTTCATGAAGCAATATATCTTGCATACTGCCAGTAGCTACCAATCAGTTGCTTAACTTAATCTAAATGACAAGTAGACTCGTGGGCTATCGTTCAACTTTAAAATGCCATACTGTTATTTGGATTAAGTTTGGAGTACAATGTTGATTTTCTAAGGTCTACTGTAAATTTGAAAATCTTTAGCATATAAGTTCAAAACCCTATCAAGTTAAATGCACTATATAATAACTTAGCATGGATTCTTCTACCATAATTGCCACTCTTGTATTTTTAACTACTTTAAAAATAAAGTGCGAGTCAACTCAGTTTATAAAACTTTGTGGTGTATAATGTCAAGAAAAACAGAGTAGAACAGAGCATAATACACTGCATCACAAATATATTGGACTGTTGGTAGGACTGTCGGCTGGGAAGCCAAGGATCGGGCTTTACAACCAAACAATCTGCCCTGTGAAGTACAGTTTTGTGGCAAGAAGCAATGCTTAGAGATGTCATCTGTTGTGGAGAGACTCCATATGTATTTAATTAAAAATATATATATTAAATTGAAAATTGAAAATATTATATTTTAATAATTAAAATTTATTTCTTGTCAATAATAGCATGTTGCGGGTCAAGTTGTTATGTTGTTTTCACTATTAGCGTTCAAATTTTATTGGAGATGAGATTCCCAATTTGTGACCTCATTAATTCATAGCTTTGTGTCAAAATGTTTACTCCACTTCAAAAAAAAAAATTAAAAGTAATTTATTTTAAAATTATTTTAATAATATTTTATATATTAAAATTAATAACCATATGGTTATAGCATAATTATCATTTAGATAATACACTGTTCTAGATGTGATAACATTGCTAATTTAAAAATATACTATTGTAAATAGAAACAATAAATATTGTCTTATGGAGTGATCCATTTAGAATAAGACTATCACTAAGGTTCAAACCCTCAATTGAGACATTGCACAAACCCTAATGGAGACATTATACTCATAGATTTGTGCCCATGTTGGGATGCAACGCTCATAGGTTTGCATGACTAGAGTGTTTGGACTCGTAAATATGGTTGCCTATTACCTAAATGGAATTGTATATTTTTAAACCATTTTTTGGTTGCCACGAAAGCTGATTGGATCTAGCTTGATCAAAAGACATGTGGAGGGTTAGAAGGTAGACCAAGCAACAATTGATAGATGTGGTAGAAGGGAAGGGAAAGTTAGAAATTAGGATTCAACTTTTGATTTGAAAACCATCCTCAATATTGTAATGCAAGGAAAATTGGGTTTAGGAGCTCTCAAGATAAGAATGAAGCTAGTGAAGAAGGCTAGAATGGAGAAAGGATGCATATGCCAGAGTTATCCCCTCCAAAATGATGAATCCAGCTTGTGAACAACTCAGGAGTTGCACGTTGATGAAATTGGGTGGTACTAAATGCTTGACACAACAAATGATGGATTCGTGGATTGACGACTTCTATGGACGAGTAAGTATTACTTTGTTAGGTCAAGATTTCTTTTTCATAAAGTGCATATATGAATTGTTAAGAGGGAAATTCTTTTTAGAAAATCGTTGTTCTTTGAGGGATTAAGTTTCAATTTGATAAAGTGGGAGTTGAGCTTAATCCCCTATAGGCATTAGATAAAATGAATTCCAAAATGGTTAAAACTGAAAAATCTACCCCATTGAATGTTGGGGTTTGGTAATATTAAGATAGATAGGGGAAGAAATAAGAACATTACTAGGGATAGATAAAGACATCTTCAAAAAGATCTGAGGTGGAAGCAAGAATACATGTGGCATTAGATTGGAATACCAAAACTGCAGATGATCTAGAGGTCATGAGATAAAAGGTTATATAGATATAGAAATTAGAAATAGACCCAAATGCACTAAGAGGAATATTTATTCTAGGAAAGAGTTTCTATATATTAGTTTTAATATAGAAACCAATTGTTCAGGCACACCATTATACACAACCAATTCCTTATTGTTGAAGAGATCGAAAGAGAGAATAACAAAACAAATAAAGGGCAATAAAAAATAGAAAGGTAAAACATTGATGGTGGAAATAGTTGAAATGAAAGCAATCGTGGAATCTCAAAATGAGATTATGCAAAGGTTGCAAATTGAGGTGGCCACAACACATCAATGACATGAGAAGTTACACCATTTATTAGGGGATTGTGTAGCCCTTCAAAGAGGTATAAACCAATAGTTGAAAAAAATACCCTTTAGTTGCAACCTCTAGTAGTAGGAGCGAAAAAAAAGATGAAACTCTAGAATACATTGTCTAAGGGGAGTAAGGATACCCCAGATAGGAGGAGATATTAGAGGAAAAGAAATTTATAGGGTTTCAAGGGAAGAAAATATAAAAGAATAGAAAAGGAGGAAGATTAGTGGATGGAAGATAAAGAGTTAACAACAATAGAGACTGTGTGAATTCCTAGGAATCATAGAGGAGCAAAGACGAGCAATGGAATTTGAGCAACAACCGAATGAGGAAAGGGAAAACAAAAAATAAAAATTATTGTTAAGCTTAGTGGAAGGAGACGAAATGGAGGAACTAGAGCATGAAATTCTCTTCATAGATGAGGAGCAAAATAAAGTGGAGGAAGGCACACATGGGTACACACAAAATTGGACATTTTGAAATTCCCCTCAACAAAATCAAAACCAAAATGTGCAAAAAATTCAAATAATAAAGTGGGTAGGAAATAAATGCAAGAGCTCATAGCTAATGTTGAAAAGGTAAAAGACTAATGTAAAATAACTAATTTAATGGCATTAGGGAAGGGTGGTGCCCTTCCCTGAGAGTCATGAATCTCCTATTATGGCATGTTAGGGGTTTAAACACCCCTATCAAAAGGTGCTTGGTCAAGTGCAAGATTGGCTTGACCAAGGTAATATCAGTTAAAGAAACCATACTGACAACAAAAGAAGTTGAAAACTTCACCAAGCACTTTAAGACTTGGAAGGTCGTAGAAATGCAAGCAAATGGAGCATTAGGGGGGTTTGATGTGCTCTACGACTTCTCTATAGCGAATTTTGAAAAAGAGGGTGAAGGGAATAATTGGATTAGGGGCAAAGTCAATAGCTTAGTCTCCTATTTGAAATTTCAGCTAATAAATGTGTATTATCCAAACTATAAGGGCAAAATAAGAGAACTCTAGTAAGAACTAAATGTATTTCTTGATAATTACCCTCTACCACATTACATCATAGGTGGAGATTTTAAAAAGATGGGATTCATAAGGCCTAACCAATTATGGGACATATTGTTTATTGTGATTAAGTAGCAAATAATGATATTATGGACATAAAACTAGGGAATGGATGCTACACTTTGAACAAATTGAGACTTTGGTTTAGCAACATACCATAGAAGTTAGATAGATTCATATTGAATGGCTTCATCCTTGCTCATGATCAATTTACTATCGTATTTAGTTATTGATCAAGGGGGACAAAAAACCATTTAGGTCTCCATTTAAGTTCAAGGACATGTGGAGGAAAGATGATTTTTTTAACCCAATCTCTTCACGATGGAAGGAAGAAGAATGTGAAGGATCCAAATTGTTTTGCTTCATATCAAGGTTGAAGCGTGTGAATTAAAGACTGATTATATGAACAAGGAGCAATTTGAGGTTATATTTGTCGCAAAGCAAAATATAAAAGAAGGCATGGAGAAATTGAATGAGAAGGTACTAAGCAATGAATGGATTAGACTTATTTCCTTTGGTAAAATGAACTAATGTTGAACAAAGAAGACATTTTTTCATAATGTCAAAAGAAGAAGCATGTTGAATACAAAAGCCATGAGAGGTGTGGATTGTTGATAGGGATGAAAATACTTAACACTTCAATCATGTGATAAAGGAGAGAACTAAATATAATCTCAAAAATCAAAAGAAAAGATGGACCTCTAACTAAAAATCCCAAGGAGATAATTACAATAACTACTGATTTCTTTTTCCACTTGCTAAATAGCTTTGAAGGATCTACTTTTAATGAGCATAATGACCTTCTTGATCAATTTTCAAAACTAGTTAATGAAAGGAAAACAAAAGAGCTAAATGCTAAAATTTCAGTTACAAAAGTGGATTTTTTAGTAAAATAATTGCATTCAGATGAAACACTTTATCGAGATGGCTTCCTAGCTAGCTTCTTGCACTAAAATTGGAACATCATTGGTCTAAAGCTAGCTAAGGCTTCATAAGAAGCTAAAAAATCAAAGAGACTACTTAGCGAGATCAACAATACTTTCATTGCCCTCATTCCAAAAAAGGAAAAATCTACTACATTAGGATAATTTAGACTAATCTCCCTTCGTAATACAACATACAAAGTTTTGGCAAAAATCATGGTGAATATAGTGAAGGAATTGCTTTCTTTCATAATATATGGGAAGAAAACATCGTTTGTTCTAGAAAGGTCAATATCTAGATGAGGTCATTAAGGCAACAAGGCAATCCATTCATTTCAATGCAATAATGAAAGTTCTTGTGCAAAGCTCTGGAGGCTTTAAGATTTGATAAACAACTAATTAACTAGATATTCACATGTATCCCTTGTCTAAGGTACTCACCATTAAGAAATGACACTTCAAAGTGGTTCTTTAAGGTTTCAAGAGGGCTTAGGTAGGGAGATCCACTACAATCATTAAAATTTATCATTCTAGTAGAAGCTTTTGGTAGGACAACCAAGATTGCACAAATAAATAAATGCATAAGAGGTGGACCTAGGTGGATAGATCATTGGAAGCAATCATAGGCCAATAGTTTGCAAATGATACAATGCTTTTTAGAGTAGAAAAGAAAAAGGAACCAAGCCAATTCATAAAACTCTTGTAGCAATATTCAATGACTTCAAGACAAGAGATGAGTAAGGAGAAATTGAAAATATTCATTTTTTTCAATCCACTTAGGAAAGAAGCAAAAAAATGATAATATTGGACTTCAAAAGAGGTAAATTGTTGTGTGCATATCTAGACCTTCCTATAGATAAACAACTAAGAAACATCAAATTATGGGATATCCTAAAAGGGAAAATATATTGGAGACTAACAACATGGAAATGAGACTCACTTTCTTCATCATTAGGATAGTAATGTTGAAAGCAATAATCTCTTCAATATTGGTGTATCTGCTTTCTTGCCTAGTACTTACTATAGTAGCAAATTGGTTTCTAATCCAAACAAACGGTGAAACTCTTTCATAAAGGTAATGTAGAAAAGGATAAGGTGATCCTTATTCCTGATGAAGGGTGCTCGTCTTAATACCACAAACACATAACATAAATAAAGAAATGACAATTTGTAAGAACAAAATATGAGCTTCTTATTATTCCCAAAAGTATGGAATTACATATTTCATAAATATAATATGCAAAGCCACATAGGTGCCTTCCTTATAATATTCAATAAGACATAGTCGTGAATCACCACCCAGAACTATTTTAAGCAACCTGTGGGTCTTTCTTACATTTTCCATTGCCTAGGAAGGTTCTTGGCATTTATCCCTAACTCTTGAGCCTGACCAACCCTAAAATTATATTATTATATTGCATTGAATCGGCTCAAAATAATTACAAATTATATTCTCAAGATTTTTGGGTAACCCAACTTCTAGAGACCATAACTTTCAAATCATTGACCTAAATAGCTATTATAACCCCTTTTCAGAAAAGACAACTTCTGTTCTACAATGAGTGATTGTGCAAGCATACATTAGCTAGTGTTCGACCTCATTTTGAGCTTCCAAGGCCTTCAAGATTGAACTCAAAGTTTTAATACCAAAAATTCATTTCAAAAATCTGCAATAGTTTCACCAATACATAAGATATGGAAATGGAACTCGTCTGGGAGATTGATATATTTCAAATGAATCTCCACCTATGAAACTAGAACATTCTAACCTCATATGACCAACTTACTAAAAATGGTGTGATGCAAGGTAGCCCTTACACCCAGGATTCTCCTACATCAGGCACCTGGGATAATTTGAGAAGTGATCTTGTCACATATCAAATGTTCATAGGAAAACCCAAGCAGTTAACCTCATCCCTTGTTAGATATGATGAATCTTCTATAGGTCTTCCTTCCCATTTGACCATATATTCTTTGTATGTTGTGTTCCTTGTACTTCTGCTAACACGATTGTTTAGTATATCCTCAATCTCCTATCTGTTGTGCTTCTATGACCTTGTCTTCAATGCTTCCTTCACGATACTCTGTCAAATCTAAAATGTTAAATACTATTGAAATATTCAATTCAGTAAGCAACTCTACTTCATAGGCATTTCCTAAATCATGCTTCTTTAGTATCTTGCATGGTCCAAGCTTCTTCATTTTCAACTTCTTTTATGTTCCTACTTGAATCTTTCCTTCCTCAAATAAGCCATGACTTCATCCCCAACCTGAAATTCTTTATATCTCCTTTTCTCATCTTCCTTAACCTTGTATGCATATTCATCCTTGTGATGTGTTTCCTTGCCTCCTCGTGGATAGTAATCAAGTGTTCTACAAAATCCATAGCTTCAGCACTACTTATCTCTCCTTTATCTAACTTCCTCAATTTAGAAGCATTTCTAGGACTACTCCCATATACAATGTGGAATGGTGATTTACTAGTGCTCTTATTGACATAATTATTGAAGGATTTGACGAGAAAAAATCCAAATATCCAATAGAAAGCCTGCATGCAAGAACCTGTCATAGAGAAGAAATAGACAAGAGAAGGCAAGGGTTTGGCTCTGAAAATATGCAAGAATATATTATTAGACTGGAAGAATTGAAATATACAATTGATCAATCCTTATATAAAGAGATCGTATGTAATGTACCTTGATCCTTTTGGTTGAAACTCACAATCTCCTGGCTATTAGTCCTCCAAAGATATTCACAATTTGACACTCCTTTACAAAAATGCTACTCTTAAAGTCTTTCAGGGATATGCCTTTCTTTTTTAAAAAAAGTTTATCTTTCTATCAATAAATAGTTTGATTATTTCCTTATAAGGCTGTGAATGATGATTTGGTCTACCTCTTGTTTGCTTAGCAATATTGTCTTTATTAGAATTGGATATCGTTTGACTTTCATTTGTGTCTTAATGATACCCTTGGCTAAACTTGACTATGTATCTCAATTTATAACTCATGGTATAAGGTTGAATTATAGCCTCTGTATATAATGACTAAGAATTTAGAACTTTGTCTATTCTTACAATTGCAATCGACTTGTATTTGCCTACAACTCTAAATGGAGAATAACATACGGTGTTGCTTTCACTCTAAATATCGATTCTAGAGAAATGGGAATTGATTTCCAATCTTGACACTAGTTTTTCAATTGCTTGTGTTGATTGATTCGATGCTCTAAATGAGTAATGATCTACGATCAAATATTGTGTGGCCTAGTCTGCTTGTCCTTTATCCCACCCTTCTATCTTTTCAAAATATGATGGGAGTGTAGACTATTGTGTTATGATTGACTGTTGCTTTGTGATGAGATGTGGGTCACTAATTTACGTTTGTATGCCTATCCTTTCCACTTGCGTTGATTGCCTTCCTCTTGACTTATAGTTCAATGGTTACAATTCTATAGAGACGTTTTGATGTATATAATCCTATCTTCTTTGCGGCTTTATATCTATGACTTCCTTGTTTTTTTCCTTCCCCTTCCAGTGAAGAGAGATCAAATGCCCTCTTATACTTGCAGATGAATACAATGCATCCAAGAGACATATCGATTCATGATGCACCTCTCTATAACATATTGATTTGTTTATACAAATCACATACATATGGTTTAGCATCTATGTTAACTATCCATTCATATTAGGATTAACGAATATGGGTTGTAATTGACATTATTTCATTTGTATTATATTTTATGTTATAATATAATAATATTATATTATATTATAATGATATTATATTTGTATTTGAATCATGAGTTTGGCTATGAAATAATAATATTGATTACATTATAATATTATCATATTTATTTATTTATCTATATTATTTAAAGTACACTTTATTATTTATCAATTTATAATATAATATTGTATTACTTTAGACATTATCATTGTTATATGCTAATTATGTCTTAGCAATATATTATTAATAATTGGTCACAAAATTATATTTTATTTTTATTTAGTTATTAAGATATAAATATTATTGTTACACTAATAATATATTATTATATTATATTATATCATATTATTACTATTTATTAATCATTTAGATATTATATTTATTATTTAAATATTGTGTCATTTAATTAATTTGACCTCTAAGATTGGGGATATCACAACCCATCCCACCCAAAATTGCTTGTCCTCAAGCAATCCAAACTCTTAATGTATTCAATCCCGTGGTCCCGAAACAAAAAATTCCATCTTGAAGTTATAATAACAAAATAAATTAAAAAATCATAATATCTCATTTAACATATCAAGAATAAGGATGCAAACTTATCTTAGTATTCTCACACTCCTTGTAATGTGTTTCCTTGTATCAATCCTCTTTTAGTATGCATTGTTTTCCTTAAGGAATACTTTATCTCAACCTTAGGCCTCAACGAGCATCTCTTTAGGATTACCCCTCTTTATAATACTTAGGTGAGACTTTATCTCATCCCAAGATCTCTATAGTATTTTCTCTATAGTGGGGTGCCCTAGCAGTTCTCCCATAATCATAGCATTGTAGGGTTATTTGCTAGCAATTCTCCCTTTACTATCACTATGATAGGGTGCCCTCAGTGGTTCTCCCTCAACTAATTCTGCAGTAGGGTTCTCTAGCGGCTCTCCCTTAATTACAGAGCAATAGGATGTCCTTACCGCAATTCTCCCTGACATACCACTGCAATAGGGTGCCCTAGCTATTCTCCCTTAATTGCACTCTTAGGAAGGTGCTAACAACATGGTGTCATTAGTAGTTCTCCCTTAATTGACACTCTTTTCTTTTATTTAAATCAACTATTAAAGTTTTATTAATAATCATAAAAATGTGTACATATATGTAATGTTTGATATTTACATTTCTTGATTAGAGTATGACTAAAGTTGAACTTCCTTGGAACTTCAATGATTCTCTATTCCCATATCCTCTCTTGATCACCATTCACACTCTTGTTTGAAGTCTCTTCATTATTTATTTCATGTGTTGCTTCTATTTTATATAGTTGACTTTTCTTGTCACACTTATGTCCAGGTTCTCAAGGGCCTCTGCATTTGAAACATATGTCTTTCTTTAATGTGGCCTCTTTTTTTTTTGGGCTTCCTTGCTTAGAAATTGATGTCATCTACTCCATTTCCCTTTGCAAAAATAACATTCTTTCTCTCTATGATCTTATTTTGAGTCTTCATTTCTATATTCAATCTTTGCTGAAAATTTCTTGGATCTTTCTTTTGAAGTAATTGATTCTACCATTTTTGCTTTTCCAATGGCTTCTTCCAAGTTTTGAGGTTCATGTGGTTTAACAGAATTCCTAGTGGAGTATTTTAATCCTTCTATAAACATTTGAGTGATTCTCTTTTGGGAAAGATCTAGAACCATAACTGATAACTCTTGGAAGTTGCAAGCATAGTCTTCCACAATTCCAGTTTGTCTGAGTTGAGTTAGTTCTTGGAAATACCATTCGATGTCCTTATCATTAAATCTGTTCATGAGCTTTTGGGAGAATTTTTCATAGGATTTTATATCTTTATATCCCAATGAGATATGCCCATGGGTCCACCAATCATGTGCTTCTCCCTCTAGATGCACTATAGCAAAGTGCAAGGCATCTTCTTCCATTATGGGATTTAGAATAAAAAAATATGTTTAAGTTTTCTAACCATTGGCATAGTGTAATCTTTTCTGAACCATCAAAATGTGGAAGCTTTATTTTGTTAATATTATGTTTGAGTTCTTCATTTACAGTCCTTCTAGATGTCTCCCTTCATTTATCATCACAAAACTCTCTGAAAGATACTAGTTCTCTAATGTTAGGCTCTAGAGTTGCGTATGTCTTTGTAATTTCTTTAGTCCTAGTCATTGGTTGTTTTATTCCATCTTCTTCTCTCAATAGCTATGCTCTACATAAGAATGATGGTTGTGGTATTCTCGTTGCAGAAACCACATTATTATTTTCTGAGTGAGTGGAGCTAGTTTCTCTTGCCTAGTTGGGTTGACCTCTCAAATTGTTGATAGAATTCTCCATATCTTGCAATGCTTGGAGAAGTTCTTGATTTGACTTTTGCATTTGATTCAATATGGTTTGGTTTTTTTGGTTGATTTTCTCCATATAGGATCTCACTTCATTTTCTAAGTCATTCATTGTTGTTTTATTTGTCCTTCTCACGTAAGTTTCCATAAGCCTTCACTCACAGGATGATAGGATCATGCTTTGATACCACTACAATGTCCCTTGATCCTTTCGGCTGAAGCTCACAATATCCTGGCTATTAGTCCTTTAGAGATATGGACAATTTGACACTCCTTTACAAAAATGCTACTCTTGAAGACTTTAGCGATCTACCATACTTTTAAAAAAAGGTTTCTTTTTCTATCAATAAAGTGTTTGATTATTTCCTTATAAGGTTGTGAATGATGATTTGGTCTACCTCTTGTTTGCCTAACAATATTGTCTTTATTAGAATTGGATATCGTTTGACATTCATTTTTGTCTTAATGATACCCTTGGGTAAACCTGACTATGTATCTCAATTTGTAAGGTTGAATTATAGCCTCTATATATAATGACTGAGAATTTAGACCTTTGTCTATTCTTGTAATTGCAATCGAACTGTATCTTCGTGCAACTCTAAATGGAGAACAACACATGTTGTTTCTTTCACTCTAAATATTGATTCTAGAGAAATGGGAATTTATATTCAATCTTGACACTAGTTTTTCAATTGCTTGTGTTGATTGATTCGATGCTCTAAATGAGTAATGATCTATCGTCAAATATTGTGTGGCCTAGTCTGCTTGTCCTTTATCCCACCCTTCTATCTTTTCAAAATATGATGGGCGTGTAGACTATTGTGTTTCTATTAACCATTGCCTTGTGATGAGATGTGGCTCACTAATTTACATTTGTATGCCAATCCTTTATGCTTGCGTTGACTTCCTTCCTCTTGACTTGTAGTTCAATGGTTACAATTCTAAAGAGACATCCTAATGTATATAATCCTATCTTCTTTGTGGCTTTATCTCTGTGACTTCCTTGTTTTTTTCCTCCCCGCTAGTGAAGAGAGATCGAATGCCTTCTTACACTTGCAGATGAATACAATGCATCCAAGAGACATCAATTCACAATGCACCTCTCTGTAACCTATTGATTTGTTTATACAAATCACATATGTATGGTTTAGCATCTATGTTAACTATCCATTCATATTAGGATTAATGAATATGGATTGTAATTGACATTATTTCATTTGTATTATATATTATGTTATAAAATAATAATATTATATTAAATTATAATGAGATTATATTTGTATTGGAATCATGAGTTTGGCTATGAAATAATAATATTGATTACATCTAATATCATCATATTTATTTATTTATCTATATTATTTAAATTATACTTTATTATTTATCAATTTATAATATAATATATTACTTTAGACATTATCATTGTTATATGCTAATAATGTATTAGTAATATATTATAAATAGTTGGTCACAAAAATATATTTTATTTTTATTTAGTTGTTAAGATATAAATATTATTGTTACACTAATAATATATTATTATATTATATCATATTATTACTATTTATTAATCATTTAGATATTATATTTATTATTTAAATATTATGTCATTTAATTAATTTGACCTTTGAGATTGGAGATATCATATCGTAAAACCTAAAAGGGAAACCCCAAGAGGTAGATGACATTTAATAATTAATATTTAATTATTAAATGGGAATGCATGTGCGTAAAGGGAAATCTTAGAAGGGAGTAAAGGTAATTTAATAAAATAAAATAAAATAAATCATTTACTCTAACACCCCCACACCACCCCCCAAGATGAGAAACAATGTAGAAAAAGCAAGGATTAAACTATAATGTTGAAAGCATAAAATGGGTCCTGGCAACATGGCCTAATGAGGTACCCAACACAACCAAATTTCTAAAAAATGGAGAAATAGGGAAAACCACGTGGGAAACTCTACTCCAAAAAGAGATAGAAGAATACTAAAAACAAAAGAAGGAAGGAAGGACTCATCATTAAGACCTCCCAAGGATAACTTCCTTGACCCCAAGCATAGAACACAACTGAAGATACCACAGGGATGAAAAAGGTTTAGTGAAGATGTATGCAACCTACTTAATAGTGGGAATATATTCCAAGCTGAGAGATGTGTCTTGAATCAAATGCCTAATTAAGTGCATATGAAGCTCAATGTGCTTGGTCTATTGATGCTCAATTGGGTTGTCTGAAATGTGTATAGCACTCTGATTGTCACACCAAAGAAAGGTGGAACTATCTGAGGGAAATCCAAACTTTTTCGTCAATTGTCAAAGCCATAAAACCTCTTGACTAGCTAGCATAGATGCCCTATATTATGCCTCTATAGAATATAATGTGTGAGCATGCTTCTTCTTGCAAGACCATGTGATAGGACTAGAACCAAGGCAGAAAGAAAAGCCAGAAGTAGATTTATGGTCATCAATATCACTAGCTCAATCTGAGTCTGTATAACCAATAATGTGAGGATCCCCTAATGTATAGTAAATGCCATAACGTGTAGTACCCCGAATATACCTCAAAATATTCTTGGCAGCTTGACAATGACTCTCATGAGGATCATGTGAGAATTGAGAGACAAGGCCAATCATAAAGGAAAGATTAGGATGTGTGTATGTCAAGTACAACAAACTACCCACAAGTTATCTATACATCAACCCCATGACACTGAATTTACATTTTAGGATCAAAATGACAATGTGTGAAGAGTGATGCAAGCAAGAAGGAATCCATCTTCTCATACCAAGCCCAAGGGGCTTGTTTGAGACCATATAAGGACCTCCAAAGTTTGCACACCATAGAAGATTCTGCATAAAAAAATTTGGATACCTGCAAGCAAATCAGTCCCATGGCCTCGTCCATCTTGTTCCTATGTTGCATGACCTCAAATGACCTCTATAAAACTAGTTGCACATCATCAAACAAGACCACAATCCTTTTGAACATAGAAGTTGTGTCATCAAGGTTTTTCATGTGTGATAGTTATGTGGGGTCAGAGGTGCTAGACAAGAAGACGTCTTGACCAGTTTTTTTTAGAAGGTGTTTATTTAGATATAGTTCTGGTTTACTAAAGTAAATGATAGAAACAAGCATATAAAACACCCCCCATAATGCAAAAAATTGAACCCTAACAACTAGTAGGAAAGCTTATACAATGAGAAGAGAAAAATGCTTCAAATGATAAGCATGTGTACATTTGAATACATCTAATGAAAGTAGCAAAGAAATTGTAAAGAGCTCGAAGAGACCTTTTTAGTGCTTCTTCTAGATCAAAAAATGGAGAAAAAATGAATAAGTTATGCCCCCAAAATGCAAAAACAATCATCTAACTTTGACTACAAAAATAGGTACCATACTAGAAAAATTCACCAATAAAACCTGCACCACTATGTCTATTTTGGAATCATCTTTCTAACGATATCGTGTTTTCCAAACAATGCTTCTCCTTATGCTCAAGATATTGCAAAAACACCCCAGGTAGGTACAGAAGGCAAAAAATACTCAAAAATAAACTTAAAATCCAAATTTTTTAGCCCCCTGGGTGCTCATATGACTACAAGTAGGTGAGATCGAGGTTGGCGATGGTGCGAAGGTGGCGCACACCCATAGAGGAGGCATTCTAGTGGCATGTGGGAAGAGGCTAATAGAAGTGTGGTGGCGATGGCCATTGAGCAGTGTCACGGTGGTCCTTGGGCCAATGGATTAGTGGCCACTCAGTGGAGCAGCAAATGCACCATGCAATGCATTTTTTTAAATGTATTTTTTAATAAAATAAATCACATCAAATTGCATGCAAAGGGTCATATGACCCTAGTATGAAAATTTTGTTTGCCTCCCCTATCACCCTTGGCCAAAATAAAAGTGCTTTATATGAAAATAGGGGTTTTAACATCGTTTAAATCCAACTATGCAGTCTGTTTGAACTCAAAGTACCCCAAAATTTAAAGACCCTCTTATTTCCACAAAAATACCTAAAGAAAAATCAAATCTATTATGTCAAACCCTCATTCCTCTTTTCCTCCAAATAAGACAAGCTACAATAGATCTAACTCTAATACCATGAAGAATTTGATGAGTAAAAATCCACAAATCCAATAGAACACCTGCATTCAAGAACATTTCACATAGAAGACAAAGACAAGAGAAGGAAAGGGTTTGGCTTTGAAAATATGCAAGTAAATATTATTAGACTGGAAAAATAAATTGAAATATACAATTCATCAATCCTTAGAGAAGGAGATCATTGAACCTAAAAGGGAAACCCTAAGAGGTAAATGACATTTAATAAATAATATTTAGTTATTAAATGGTAATGCATGTGCATAAAGTGAAATCTTAAGAAGGGAGTAAAGGTAATTAAATAAAATGAAATTGCATTAATCTTTTACTCTAACAATTATTATATGCAGATTTTTCTTGTGATAAAATCAAATCCCATCATTTTGGCTTATCTCTGACTAAACTTCCCAATAAATTTTCCAAAATCCTATTCACAACCTCTATCTGTCCATCAATTTTTGGATGATGTGATGAGATGAACTTCAAATCTATCTTCAACTTCTTTTATAATGTATGCTAGAAATACCTAACAAACTTTGTGTATTGATACGAAACTATGCTCTTTTGTAGACCATGCAATCTCACCACTTCTCTAGCAAAAAACTCTTCCACATGAACAACATCACTAGTCTTCTTGCAAGGAATGGAATGTGTCATCTTTAAAAACTTTTCAACCACCACAAAAATTGTATCATGCCTACATTGAGTCTTTGGTAAACCAAGAATGAAGGCCATGCTAACATCCTCCCATGACTTCTCTAATACAAGTTATGACTAATACAACCATGTATAATGCTTTACTCTTTTCGCTATCTCAAAAACTCTACAATTTTGTACAATCTTCTTGACATCTTGATGCAATCGTGGCCAATAATAATTTTGAGTAACCAAATTAATGGTTTAATCTCTATCAAATGTCCAACCAACCATCCACTATGTTTCTCCTTGATGAGATTTTCCCTCATAGGTCCTATCAAATGTAACAAATTATGTACAAGCTTTCCAAGTTTCACCAAAATTAGGATCCTCGGGATACAAACCCTTGAGTTCCTTGAACCCAACCACCTCAACTTGCATCTTTGTCCACAAAATTTGTCTCCTACCAAGAGCATCTGCAACCCTATCAAATGTCCCACTCTTGTGTTTCAAAAAAAAAGTGCAACTCTAAAAATATTCAACCTAATTCAAATACCTTTGATTTAACTTTCCTTGATTCTTCACATATTGCAAAGCTTGATGATCAGTATATAAAACAAATTCCTTAGGAAGAATGTATTATCTCCACTTCTTCAATTCCTAAACTATAGCATAAAATTTATGATCATAAATAAAATATTTTCTTTTGGCATCATTTAGCTTCTCACTAAAATAAGCAATAAGTCTTGCTCAAACAACTCTTATTACAGTACCACTACGATCGTAATCTACTTGAAACACCTTGTTAAAATTTGGAAGTCTTAAAATAGGTTGTGTCATAACTTTATGTTTCAACAAATTAAAACTCGTATGTTTTCTTATAGGCCACTTAAACTCTTTCCTATCCCCTTTCTTTGTTTAATCAAGGGTCCACAAATATCCTAATAAACAATTTGTAAAAGTTAGCCAATCCATGAAAAAATCTTACCTCAATAGCACTCCTCGAAGTAGGCCATTCAAGGATAGCATTCACTTTCTCTGGGTCCATTTTTAGACCTTCTTATGAAACTATAAATCCCAGATACACTAATTCTTACTTCACAAAATTGTATTTCTTTGAATTAATCATCAACTTTTTTTTCTCTTAACTTCTTAAACACCCTATGAATATGCATTATATGCTCCTCTAATGTCTTACTGAAGATAAAAACATCATCTAGGTAAATAATGATAAACTTGCTAAGAAATATTTTAAGTACCTCATTCATGAGCTGTATGAAAGTGCTCGGTGCATTGGTTAGCCTTAAAGGCATGACTAATCACTCATAAGACCCTTCATTTGTCTTGAAGGAATTCTTTCATTCATCTCCTTCTTTAATCCAAATATGATGATATCCACTCTTCATATCTGTCTTTTTGAAATACACAACTCCACTCAAACAACCCCATAATATCATCCATCCATGATAATAGAGAATTGCACTTGATTATGATCTTGTCCAATTCCCTATAATCTATACACATATTGATTCCTCCATTCTTCTTTGGTGCTAATACTAATTGTACAACACATGGACTTAAATTCTTTCAAATTAATCCCATTTGCAACAAATCTTGTACTTGTCTATTCAAATCTTCACTTTTTATTGGTGTCATTCTATGTGTAATCTTATTTGGAAAACTGAATCTTGGAATAAATTCCATCTAATGAATGATCTTTCTCATTGGTTGTAATCCATTAGGCTCATTATCAGATACAATATCTGAAAACTCATCCAACAATTCTGCAACTTCTACAGGAATCTCTTCTACTTCATCTTTACCATATTTTGGAATTATAGTAAAACACATATGTTCATGTCTCATACCCTGTAGGAAATTTCTTCCATCAACAAAAAATATTTTGGCATTACTACCTACTTTTTCTTATGTGTCCTTCAATGACTTTATCTTATGTCACACTCCATCCTTTGTCAAGGAATAAGTATTCACATGACAATCATGTACAATACACCTATCAAAATGCCACAACCTACCCAACAACATATGACATGCACCAATGAGTATGATATCGCATAGTACCACATCATTGTATTTTCCAATATTGAACTTCACTAGGCATTATTCATTGACCATGACCTTGTGGTCATCCTCCAACCAAGATAATATTGTACGAGTGTGGGTGTTTCTACCTTGAGTTTTAACATAGTGACCATCTTCTATGACACCAAATCCACCTTTAATAATCACATAAAATTACTTATCCTCACATTTGCACCTAGTGAAAAAAAACCTCCTCCTTTGATCAAGTTCACTTTCACCACTCAGTAGGACTCTTCTATTAACTAGGACTTTTCCTCTTTTAACATCTTCCAAATGTGATGATTCGACATCTTCATTCACATGTGCATCTCATTTATAGCCTTAATTCCTCCTATCCATCCTTCCTTGGCATTAAGGACAATCAAATGTTCTATGATCTTCTCTCCAATGAAAATATGTTCCATGAAAACCTTCTCTTCCAAGTCCTTTTTCTCTTCCTCTTTGATCCCTATTATTCTAACCATGGAAACAATTGAAATTGTTTCCCCTTTGATTATGACTTTTACAGTTTGCCTCATATTTCTCATTTTGGCCTCCATAAGATTGTCCACTAGATCTTCCAGCACAACCTCTTCTTCTTTGTCAACTCTCAAACTTCTTGTTCAACTTTTCCTCTTCTCTTAGGGAAAACTGTCATAACTCTTCAATACTATTCATTCTAATCAAACTCAACTCCTCTTGAATACTTGGTTTCAATTTTCTAAGGTAATATAGGACTTTGTCCCTTTTTAGCTTTTGCATGGCCTGCTCTAATTAGGATTTGGTAGAACATTTCTGTATACTCCTAAACAAATCTTCTCGCTTGCTTCAACCCTTTCATTTTCTTCAACATATCAAGCTCATAATAAAAAATAAAAAAAATTCACTTTAATTTATCCACCATTTGATCCCATATTGTGATTTTCTCCTTTCCTCTTCTATTTTTTTCCAATTAGATCTCCTTCCACCAAGTCCTTTCATGACCCTTCAGTCTAACCTTCACAAACTTAACCCTATGAGGATTCTCAATATCTTCATACTCAAAATTGTTGACCTTGATGTTGTGTTGACTATAAGTGTCAAACACTTAGTCATTTCCTAGGAAGAATTGGTTGGTCATCACTATGATTGAGCCACCTAATGGTCAAAGATGTAAAACTTTTTTGTATTTCAATTTATGTTGATAAATTCTTAGGTTATCGAGTACCTCAGTGTGGACCAAGTGAAAACTTTATGCTGAGTAAAGATAAAAGATGGTGAGCGAAGCAAATCCAATTTATGTTGAGTGGGATAGTTAGTGTCAAGCATACAAAATCTGAGGTACAACAAGAATATCAATCATGATTGAGCATCAAGGTATTCAAGTGCCGAGTAAACCCCTTTTGACATATGCATCTGTGATGGCACAAACACTTATGTAAACCATTTTGGTCAACTTCTACACTTAATTGATGGATTGTAAAGGTAGATAAGGATATAATTACACATTTTGTTAGAGGACATCAATCCCTAGGAAGGAAAAGTAACCAATTAGAAAATTGGAAGGACTAAGAGGCAAAAGGGAGAGCTCTAGATCATTGATCATGATCTAGAACCTTCTCTAGTTGTTTATTTAAGAAGGATTAAAGCCCTAAAATAAAGAGTGTATTCATATATATGTGAGAAGGATTAGGAGAGAGTGAAGAGACAAGTGTACATGTGAGAAGGATCAAGAGAGAGTGAAGATACAAGTCTATGAGCGAAGGAAGGCTATGTTTGATGATCAAAAGTAGAGATCAGACAAAGCAACCTAATAGTGAAAGGAAGAAAGGAGTATATCAGATAAGGAGATCAAAGAATATAAAGAAAGAGAAGATATGTAACCTAGCATCAAAGTGTTAACCGAAGGATTGGGTACTGAGACATTCTAACAAGTAAATATGGGTAAATCTCTTAACATAGTGGTTTTAATAGACCTATTTAAATCTCCTAATAGATTTCTTACTTAGTTGTGGGTTTTAAATCCTTTAATCAAGGTAGACTGAATAATTCTTGTAAGCTCCTAATAGGGAAGACCCCTCACAAGGTATATTACTAGAAGTGATCAAACATTGTAGCCTTAGCATGCACACTTTATTGTTGCAATAGTGAAGATTTGTGGGTGTCATCCCCACCCTAGTTTCACCTTCACCTTGAGGGTTTCTAGGTAACCAAATCATGTTTGTTATGTGTTTACATGTACTTTCATGTGTATGGATGTGATGCACACTTAGATCTATTTCAATATTACATTTTATGATTATATGGTTTTTGATCAAGATATGAGTTGGATTAGAAGTGAATATTTTTGATTTGTTGTGTTTCAAGAACTGAAAAGTTTTTGTAGATCCTGGTTAACCCCGCCCCACCCCACCCCCCCGAGTATCTTACTTTCCCATTAAGACTTCCAACAATTGGTATCACAACTTTTTTTTAATCTTAGAATAAGTCTAATAGCTTGAGAGTTAAGATCTTGGAGATGGAGGCTTATAAGTTGGGAAAGATCATTAAGAATTAAAAGCTTGACATCCAGATCATACTGCAATAGCTTGAAGCAACAAAAGAGGAGTTGAAGAAATCCTTAAAGAAGAGAAAGGACTTGGATATCCAATAGAATAATACTCTATATGTACAAGACACTAAAGGACTACTTGAATATGGAAATTCTAGTGAAAGTGATGCAACAATAGGATACCTATTGGAGAAGAAGAACATTTTGAATGAAGAAGTTAGAGGATTGAAAAGAGAACATGAAATCCAATCAGTGAGACTATGTGAAGTAACTAAATAGAAAAAGAAAGGTGAAGAAGATAAAATCATAGTAGAAGAAGACAAAAGACAAATGGCTACCAGAATTTATGAAAGAACATCTAATGTGTAGAATCTTATAAACAATCAGCTAGACATGATAAATCAACTGCTACTTGCAAATCAAGAACTAAACAGGAAGGACATAGAAATTGAAAATTTGGGATCATGAAATGATCAATTGAGGAATGACTTAAGATATAAAAAAGAAATCATTTAAAGGATGAACAAACCCAATGATTCTATAAGGTACTTTGAAGAACTAGCAAGATCACTGAAAACACCTAGTGATACCTCTAGACTAGGATATACCAAGCACCCTTCATCCACTAAAGAAGGAGAATCATCAAAGAATGGAGAGAAAAGAAATGCAAAGCCAAAGAAAAAGCCTACATGCTATCATTGTGGAAAGCTGGGATACACATAAAACATTTGAAGAAGCAAGATTGGTAAGAAAAATACTAAACCAAAATTTAATGGATATTATTTTAATTACAAGAAGCAAGGACATAAAAGGCTATCAATACACTAGTTGCACCTAGATTTGAAGGTAATTGCTATAATTGTCAAAAGTATGGACATAGAGCTTGAAAATGCACATCCAAGGAAAAACCTAATTGGACAACCAAGAAACAAGTTAATGCATCCAAACAAGGTAACTCTCATAATTGGGATTACCACACATGGCATAGTTTTCATTATTGTGGTGAATATGGTCATATCATAGAAAATTGTATCAGGACACATTTTAGAGTCAAATCTAAGAGTTCGATGAAAATTAGTTTAGGTTGCTACAATTTTCATTGTTGGATACAATTGATTAATTGTGTGTTGTCTTTGATGTTACATAAATGTCATATCAGTTGATAGACAATGCGTACCGAGCTCACTTGGTCAGTGAAGATAGTTTTTCTTATCTACTAAGCGTTCATAGGTTTACTCTGAATAGATGACAATGTCTATCGAGCTCACTCAGGCTTCAAAGGAATTGAGGCAGAAAAGAGTGTTAACCAAGCTGACTCTATTAATGAAGGGAAAGTTGGACAGAGTTAGTATTCACCAAGTTCACTCAGTTGACAAAGGATTTCTGTAAGTTCATAGTGTTAATTGAGCCTCTATTGGTTAACACATAGAATCGTTCCATTATTAGTTTCTACCAAGCAAGGTCGGCTTACGAAAGATTTTTTTTCTTTTTTTGGCATATGAATTTTAATTACTTTATGTATTGATTCTAGCCAACTATGATGATGAATATGAGTTATTGTAATTTGAATTCGGGTCAACTCGACAATTTGGAAGGTATAAATAAAAGGTCAAGTTTGATATCTCTAGTGTGTGTGCAAGTGTGTTGATTAAATTGAGAAGAAAAGAGAGGGAATGAACTTGAAGGATAAGCAGGTATCCTTGTGGAGCAGAAAAGTAATATTCAATCAATAAGGATCAAGTTTAAGTAGAAAAGAGATCTAGATTCAGCAATTCAGTTGCATCAAAATCAGGTCATTTTATTATTACTCTATAACCATTGTAGCAGTGATCTAAAATATCTTAATAGAGTTGGCTTAATAGCCAGTTGTAAATCCTCTAACAAGGTGGTAATTCCATTGAATTTTTTTAAGACCTCTTGCAAGGTCACTCCTAATAGGGTGATTAAATCCTCTAATAGGGTCACACCTAACAGTGTGTTTTGTAACCTTTAACAGGGTTGGCTCCCAACAGGGCTCACTTCAGAAGAGTGAAAAATAGTAACTAGTTACATTGGGGTTTTTCCCAAATTGGGTTTCCATGTTAAATCTTGGTGTCTCATGTGTTCATGTTATTTCTCTTATGCTTGCAAGATTAATTATTGTTAATGTTTTAAGATATACTAAATGTAATTCACACTCTGCATTTACCAAGTTACAACATTTTTTGTGTGTTTACTGAGTAACAAAAACAATCAGTTTTCTCAGTCTAAATTATATTGTTGACATCTAAGGGATTTGGGATTTATTTTAGGAGTAATTGATTCAACGCCCCCCCTCCCACCCACTCTTAGTTACTCCTATATTTCCAACAATTGGTATCAGAGCATTTGGTGCTTGCAAGAAAGGTTTCAAGGACCTAAGCTAAAAATCAAGATGTCTTACAAGAGAGAGATTCCAAAGCTAAAAAGAGACAACTTTTTAGCATGGAAGGGACTCGTGGGACTTCGTCTAGACACCATTAGTGATTCAGGCTAAAAATATCTTGATGAAGAATACAAAGCTCCTATGGGTACATTATCTGTTGGAGATCTTGCTGAGAAAAAGAACCATAACATCATGATGATTGATATTGCATCTACTCTTAGCTATGATGAATTTGATGAGATCAAAGACTGTAAAACTACTTTTGATATGTGGAACAAGCTAAAGGACATCTATGATGGTGATGACAATGTAAGGAGAGCTAAAGAAAAAAGCATTAGAGGACAGTTTGATCAAATGAGAATGAGAGAAGATGAAAATGTTGCCAAATATGTGGAAAGAATCAAAGCTAGTGTTAGTGCAATCAAAGCTTCTGGAGGAGAAATCAAGGAAGAAACAATTGTAAGTAAAGTTCTCATAACATTTCTTCCTATCTATGCAATTAGAGTATCTGTTATTCAAGAAAAGAGATGTGATCCAAATCACAAGTTAAGTTTGGATGCCTTAGTAGGAAGATTGGTAGCTTTTGATCTAGACAACTTTGACAATTATGTTCCAGCTTCCAAAAATGGTGAGTTTGCATTTGAAGCTAAACTTTCACTCAAAGAGAAAGGCAAGAAAATAAAGGACATTCAGTCAGAAAGTGAAGAGGGAAAAAAGGAAAGTTCTGACAGTGATCTTGAAGCTATTGAAACTTTACATGAAAAGAAATATTCTAGAGGTAGAGGAAAATACAAAAGTAAAATTTCTTTAATCTATTTTTCATGTGAAGAGATTGGGCATATTGCTACCAGGTGCCCAAACAGAGAAAGAAAGGATGAGAAGAAGAGCCACAAGTACAAAAGCAAGAAGGAATCCAAAAGTCACAAATCCTTCAAAGACAAAGGTAAGAAAACTTGTTTTATGGCTAAATATTTTGATAACAGTGTACATTGTTGTAAAAGATGAATATGAAGAAGAAGAAGATAAGATGGCACTTATCTCTCATGTTAGTAAAAATGACACATGGATCATAGATAGTTGATGTTCACATTATATGACTAGAGACAAAATAAAATTTGAACACTTTGAACACTATGATGGAGGTAGTGTAAGGTTTGGAAACAATGAAAAAAAGGGAAAGGTCACATATCATTAACCAATGAACTTGTATGTGACAATGCCTATTGGGTTGAAGGACTGAAACATAACCTACTAAGTGTGGCATAGCTAATCAACATTGGATTCAAGGTAGAAGTCATGCATGGAAAGGAAAGACTACTAGATGACAAAGGAAATTTGATTGGATTAGGAAAACAAACAGGAGGTAACCTATTTTATCTTGATCTTGGTGATTTCTCATGTTTTATTGCTCAGATGGAAGAAAGTTGGTTACGGCACAGAAGACTATGTCATGTCAACTTTGATAATATGGTCAAAATAAGAAAATTTAGAAAAGTAAGGGGTATCCCTAGTTTGAAGAAACTAGATGTTGGTTTATGCAAAAATTGTCAAATTGGTAAAATGGGAAAGACTAGTTTTAAGAGAAAAAACTATCAATCTGAAGATGTCTTGGAAATTGTGCATACCGACCTATGTGGACCCATTGGAATAGAAAGTTATAGTGGAGAAAAATTCTTTATTCTTTTTGTTGATGGCTATTCTAGAATGATGACTATTATGTATCTTAGAGAAAAGTCGGAAGCATTTGAGAAATTCAAATGGTATCTAGCAAGAGTAGAAAAAGAAACGGGAAAAAGATTGAAATGCTTAAGATCAAACATAGGTGGTGAATTCATCTCCAATGAATTCAATAATTTTTGCATTGAAAAAGGAATCAAAAGGCAAGTATCAACTCCTAACACTCCTAAGTAGAATGGAATAGCTTAAAAAAGAAACAAATCCATTATGGATTGTACAAGGACTCTAATGATTGAAAAGAATGTTGCTATCAAATATTGGAAGGAAGCCATTAGCACTGCAGTTCATACTTTGAACTGAGTTCAGTTGAAGAAGGACTCACATAAAACTCCCTATGAATTATGGTATGGCTACAAACCCAATGTAAGTTACCTAAAAGTATTTGGCAGTAAATGTTATATCTTGAAAGAGTCTAGAAAAGGCAAGTTTGATGTGAAAGGTGATGAAGGTATATTCTTAGGATATTCTTGTAGAAGTAAGGCATATAAATGTTTGAACTTGTCTACTCATAAAATCATAGAAAGTGCACACGTGAGAATTGATGAGTTTGCAGAAAAGATAGAAGAAGAAAGAAAAAGGGAACCAGAAGATTACAAAAGATTTGTTTACTTTGAACCTAATACATTACCCGACATATCTAACAATAAGGAGACTTCACCTCTCAAGTCTTCCTCAACTAACGAGTTGTAAGAAGTACAAACCAAGTCATAGGGACCCGAGTCACATTCTGAAGCTACTGAGCCACTGCCTACCGAGTATGAATGATTCGAGCCTGAAGTTGAAATTCAAAATGAAAAAAGTACAATTCATTCAAAAGGAAAGAACCTGTATTGACCAAGTATGTCAGAAGGCATCATGCATCTGATTAGATTATTGGAGATAAATCAGAAGGTACTATGACAAGAAGAAAATTAAAAGGTACATGTTTACTTGCTAATTTTGAACATAGAAGTGTTGAGGATGCTATAGAAAATGAAACTTGGATTGAGGCAATGAATGAAGAAATAGAACAGATAGAAAAGAATAAAACTTGGACTCTTGTTCCTAGGCCTAAAGATAAAAATGTGATTGGAATAAAATGGGTATTTAGAAATAAGCTAAATGAAGATGGACAAGTATCAAGAAACAAAGCTAGATTAGTGTGTAAAGGGTATTCTCAAGAAGAAGGAATTGATTATGGTGAGACTTTTGCTCCTATTGCAAGATTAGAAGGTGTTAGGACCCTACTTGCATATGCAGCTCATAGAGGATTCAAAGTATATCGAATGGATGTTAAATCTACATTTTTAAATGAAATTCTTGATGAAGAAGTCTACATTGAATAGCCAGAAGGTTTTGTTGATCCTGACAAAAGGAATATAGTCTGTAAATTACACAAAGCTCTGTATGGTCTCAAACAAGCTCCCAGAGCATGGTATGAAAGACTACATAACTACTTGATACAAATTGGTTTTTAGAGAACAGATGATAACAATAGTCTATACATCAAGGAAGGACTAGATAACAAAATTGTGTTAGCAAAGATATTTATGGATGATACTCTATTTATAGGAAATGATAACCTATGCAAAGCATTTTTAGAACAAATGAACAAAGAGTTTGAGATGTCCATGTTTGGTGAAATAAAATTCTTTGTTGGATTGCAAATACAACAGAACAAGAATGGTATCTATATCACCCAATCCAACTATGTAAAAGAGATACTCAAGAAGTTTGGTATGGAATATTTTAAACCAGTTGGTAGCCCCATGTGTTTTGGACTCAAGCTTACCAAAGATGATGACTCTAAAGAAGTAGATCAGACCTTATAGAGATCAATAATTGGAAAATTATAGTATGTAGTTCACACAAGGCCTAATATTACTTTAGCAGTTGGGATAGTGGCAAGATTCTTAGCTAAACCTAGAGAAAATCATGTGATGGTAATCAGAAGAATCTTGACATATCTAAAAGATATTAAGGACTATGGCTTATGGTACAAACTTGAAGGAAACCTAGTCCTAAAGGTATTTACTGATGCTGATTGGGCAGGAAATCTTGATGAGAGAAAAAGCACAACTGGTGGAGCTTTCTTTCTTGGTAAAAGGTTAGTATCTTGGACAAGCAAGAAGCAAAATTGCACATCCCAATCTACAGTAGAAGCAGAGTATGTAGTAGTAGCAATGAATTGTTCTTACATTGTTTGGTTCAAACAATTGCTGGAAGGAATGAAGGTTGAAATCAAAGAGCCAATAGTCATGTATTGTGATAACACCAGTGCAATTAACATATCAAAGAATCCAGTGATGCATTCCAAAACAAAGCACATTGCTATAAAATATCACTTTGTCAGAGAACTAGTGTAGGACAAAGAAATTATATTGGAATATGTCCATACAAAAGAACAAATTGCAGACATACTCAGCAAGCCCTTACCTAATGATGCATTATTGTATCTAAGAGGTAAGCTAGGGGTCATTCCCCTATCTAAAGTTCACTAAATAAATTTTAGTGATGCATCAACCAAAACCAAGCTAAAGATCAATTAGTTAATGCAGCATAATCAAGAGAATATTGCATATGAATCAGTACTCAAGGTACATTGATACAAATCTAGCATGTGTTGTCTTTGGCATGTGTTGTCAAATAGGGAGAAGTTTACTATCATATCTTTATCTTTCTAAAATTTTGTAGAGGGAGAAGTTTGAAAAGAAAGTATGCAAAGGGAGAATACAACATAAAGGAGAAGTTCTTGTGTAAAATCAAAGAGAGAAATTTTCTATCAAAAGGAATCTTGTTCTCAAAATTTCATTGTGCTATGACATGTTGTGTTGCCATCAATGTCAAAGAGGGAGATTGTTAGATACAATTGATCAATTGTGTGTTATCTTTGATGTTACAAAAATGTCATATTAGTTGACAAACAATGCTTACTGAGCTCACTTGGTCAGTAAAGATAGTTTTCCTTGTCTACCAAGCATTCACAAGTTTAGTCTGAATAGATGATAGTGTCTACCGAGCTCACTTGGGTGTCAAAGGAATTGAGGCAGAAAAGAGTGTTAACTAAGCTCACTTGGTTAACAAAGGGAAAGTTGGACAAAGTTAGTATTCACCAAGTTCACTCGGTTGCCAAAGGATTTTTGCAAGTTTGCAGTGTTAATTGAGCCTATTTTGTTTAACACAGAGAATCGTTCCAAAATTAGTTTCTACCAAGCAGGGTCAACTTACAAAGGATTTTTTTTCTTGTTTTAGCATATCAAGCTTAATTACTTTATGTATTGATTCTAGCCAACTATGATGATGAATATTGGTTATTGTAATTTGAATTTGGGCTGACTTGATAGTCTAGAAAGTATAAATAAAAGGTCAAGTTTGATATCTCTAGTGTGTGTGCAAGTGTGTTGATTGAATTGAGAAGAAAAGAGAGGGAATGAACTTGAAGGATAAGCAGGTATCCTTGTGGAGTAGAAAAGTAATATTTGATCAGGAAGGATAAGTTTAAGCAAAAAAGAGATCTGGATTCAGTAATTCAGTTGCATCACAATCAGTTCATTTCATTGTTACTCTCTAACCACTGCAGTAGTGATCTAAAATCTCTTAATAGAGTTGTCTTAATAGCCAATTGTAAATCCTCTAACAAGGTGGCAATTCCATTGAATTTTTTTAAGACCTCTTGCACAGCCACTCCTAGCAGGGTGATTAAATCCTCTAATAGAGTCACACCTAACAATGTGTTTTGTAACCTTTAACAGGGTTGGCTCCTAATAGAGCTCACTTCAGAAGAGTGAAAAATAGTAACTAGTTACATTGGTGATTTTTCCCAATTTGGATTTCCACGTTAAATCCTGGTGTCTCATGTGTTCATGTTATTTCTCTTATGCTTTCAAGATTAATTATTGTTAATGTTTTAAGATCTACTAAATGTAATTCACACTTTGCATTTACTGAGTTACAACATTTTCTATGTGTTTACCAAGTAACAATTATTGGCATTAAGTTATTATTGCCATTAGTGACAACACTTATCTGTATCAATATAGCTACCGAGCTCATCACTCAGTCTGCAATGTATATCGAGCATTCGGTGGTTATCTTGTACATTCATCACTTAAGAAATTTACACCGAGCCTCGCAATGCCTACCGAGTGATGAAAGCACAGTGTCTACCGAGTGATGGAAGCGTAGTACCTACCGAGTGATGAAAAAAAAATGCCTACCGAGTGATGCAAGTGCAGTGTTTACCGAGTGAAAGCAAGGTAAATGAAGGATTCAATTTTTACCGAGTGATACTATATCCACCAAGTCTCCAATGGTTACCAAGTTCAAAACATCATCAGGCGATTAGTATGAAAAAAGCCATCACTTCTACCAAGTGCATGACGATGCCGAGTAATGCAGTGGACGTTGAGTATCAAAAGGTCACCGAGTCAGTTCAGTGAACCCGAGTTATTTATTGTTTGGTCGACTCAGTAATAATTTGTTCACTTGTGTTTTAGCCAACTTTGCAATTGTAATTATTGGAATGGTATATATGTAATGTATTATATCATTTGCAATGTGAGTATGTATGTGATATGTATCAGAGTATCAAGAGAGACATGTAATGTTTGAGAAATGTAAATGCGAATTAGCAGAAGAGCAGAGTAAGCAGAAAGGTCAACAAGGAGTAGTAGAGATTTATAAGTCACAAGAGGTGATATATACTTCAAGGATCTAATCAGCAAATCAAATTTGTAAGTAGATCTATTGTTTCATCCTAACAAGTGAATCAGTTTTATAAATCCTTTAATAGGGTAGACTTAACAATCTTTGTATAAATCTCCTAACAGAGTGCATACTTAAATGTATGTTTGAAAATCCTCTAACAAGGTGGACCTAGCAATCCTTTGTGCTCCTAACAGGGTAGATCACCAGAAGTGGTCAATGTAAACCTTAACAGGCCAACTTCATACTGCAGTAACGAAGTTTTGTGGGTATCATCCCCACCCCAATTTTACTTTCTATTTGGAAGGTTTTTGGGTCACCAAATCACTGTGTACATGTGTTATGAATGTTTGATCTCTCATTTATGCAGTAGATTAGATGAATGTATGGTGAATAGTATTTATGGTTAAAGTGCTAAAATGTTTTAAAGGTTTGAGGTTACTGATTCACCCCTCCCCTCTCAGTAACTTATCATATCTTGAATATTTCCAACAATTGGTATCAAAGCTTTGTGGTTCTTAGGATAAAGTTTGACAGCTTGAGCAAAGATCAAGGACAATGGAGATATTCAAACTTGACAAAGCAATTGAAAATGAAAAGTTAGATCTAGAAATGACCATGGCTCAACTCAAAGAAGCTAAGGAGTATCTTTCTCAATCCCTGAAGAGAAGGAAGGAACTTGCAAGACAAATGAATGATCATCAATATGTTGAAGAAAAGATTGAAAACCTTTTACCATCAAGCAGTTCAAATGAAGCTAATGAAGCAATCAAGAAACTCCTAGCAAAGAATGGTTCCCTGCAGGAAGAAGTAAGAAAGCTTAAAAGAGAACAAGAAATTCAATCAATTAGGCTATGTGAAGTTTTGGAATAGAGAGACAAGGAAAATGAAGATTTAGACGTAAGAAATAGTCAATCCCTTCAGCATCAAGATCTTGTAAATAAACTATCTAATGCAAATGAAGAAATTATGAATCTGAGATCTGAAAATGAAAACCTGAGGAATGATCTGATCACTGAAAGACAAATCAATGAAAGCTTAAAAGTGACTTGAGATCTGAAAGACAAATCAATGAAAGTTTGGAAAATGACTTGATCACTGAAAAATAAATCAATGAGAGAATGATGAAATCTCAAGCAGACATGACTCAATTAAATCAGCCAAGTGAGCAAAATCTTCACAGAAAAAAAGGCAAAGCTGGACTTGGTTACAAGGAAGAAGGTGAAACCTCCAAACAAGGTGCCCAAAGGAATAAAAGACCTACTTGCAATCACTGTGGTAAGCTAGGTCACATCAAATAAGTGTTGGAGCAATGGAAAAGGTAAATTCAATGGTAAATGCTACAATTGCAGTCAAGATGGTCACAAAGCTAATGAATGCAAGGAGAAACCAAAATTTGAAGGCAATTGTCATAAGTGCAAGAAGCATGGTCACAAGGCATTCCAATGCAGATCCAAATCATTCAATCCAGCTGAACAACTTGCTAAAGCAATCTTTGGATGGGATTACAATACTTGGTGTAGATGTCATTATTGTGAAGAATATGGACACATTGGTAAAGACTGCTCAAGGCATCACTTGAGGAAAAGAGACACAACCGTAAGATGTTATACATGCACTGAACTCGGTCATATAGCTAAAAACTGCATGAATATAGGAAGAGTTGAAGATGAAAAGAAGGCTAAAGCTGAAAACATTCAGAAGCAAATGAGACAACAGTGGATTCCAAAATCTACCGAGTAAGATAGTTCAAGTGATGGCAATGTCACTCAAGAAGTGGGTGACTCCATCATTTCCAATTAGATTCATAAATGATCTGGAACTGTATCATCAAGCTATATCTAGAGCAGTTCCAAATGCAAGAAAGCAGAATGATCAAATCAGTATTCCAGATTCACAGAAGTCAAACAAAAGCATCCATTAAGACTTCTGATCACTAGAAAGGAAATTGTAGAAGATATTGACTTAGACACAGAGATAGTAATTCCCAAAATTGAGTATGAAAATGCTACCATTGAAGAGATGAGGTTAGCTAGTCAACTAATAGAGATGAAAGCTACACAGAAGCAGTTAAGGTCAGAAAGGGATAAGGAATATAGAATAATTGAGAATGCCAAGAATATAATTACAGATGCTATAGGTGTTGAAGTAGATTCTACTCAACATATTTTGATTCAGTTAGAAGAGGTTGTACAGAAATTCAATGAGGATTCTTCCAGACAAGAAAAACTTATTGAGAAAGCTGAAAAGAAATTTGATAATAAGGTGCTAGAGCACATTGCTCAAAAGATAGCAATAAAGCAAGTTGAGCATTCAACATTTTTGGGAAATTTTGAAAAAAAAATTAATAATGCAGCATCACTTTTTGCTAAACTTTGTGATGTTTCTGGCTTCACCAAAGAAATAAAAGATAAGTTAAATAAGATTGACATTGATATGCAATCAAGTGCCTCCAAGCTAAAGGTAGACTCCTCCTCCACAACCTCCCATCACACCAAGATCAGATATTTGGCAAATGTTCAAGAAAAATTATTGAGAGAGGAAGCAAGGATCCGGTCTACACTCATAGACATCCAGAACATAATCCTTCCTATCATGGACACAATGCCAAAACATCTTGTACATTGCAAAACATTGGTCCAAGATCAGAACTTCTCAGTGGCTAATCACTTGATCCAATTATTAGCAGAAGTTCAAATTGCCCTCTCCACCTGTCAAATTTTGCAGCAGACTTGGGATAGTACTTTTGCAACCATTCTTAAGGTACATCAAGAATTTTTATCTCATTTTGGTGTAGCCATATAAATTGTATATATGCAGTCCTTTGGCATTATTGTCGAAAAGGGGGAGAAGATTCAGAGGAAAGTCATCACCATAAGTGATAGGGGGAGTTAGCACACAATAAAGTTTGCATGTGTACATAAGTATATTTGTATATACAACAGTTCTACAAAGATAAATCTTGAAAAACCTAAATTCATTTAGTCAGGCTGTGTACATATGTTTTGGCTTATAAGTGTTTTTGTCACTAATGCCAAAGGGGGATATTTTTGGCGTTAAGTTATTATTGCCATTAGTGACAACACTTATCTATATCAATATAGCTATCGAGCTCATCACTCAGTCTGCAATGTATACCGAGCATTCAGTGGTTACCTTGTACATTCATCACTTAAGCAGTTTACATCAAGCCTCGTAGTGCCTACTGAGTGATGAAAGCACGGTGTCTATCGAGTGATGGAAGTTCAGTGCCTACCAAGTGATGAAAGCATAGTGCCTACTGAGTGATGCAAGCGCAGTGTTTACCGAGTGAAAGCAAGGTAAATGAAGGATTCGGTTTTTACCAAGTGATACTATATCCACCGAGTCTCCAATAGTTACCGAGTTCATAACTACGTTAGGTGATTAGTATGAACCAAGCCTTCACTTCTATCGAGTGCATGACGATGCCAAGTAATGCAGTGGACGTCGAGTATCAGAAAGTCACCGAGTCCGTTCAGTGAACCTGAGTTATTTACTATTTGGCCGACTCAATAATATTTTGCTCACTTGTGTTTTAGCCGACCTTGCAATTGTAATTATTGGAATGGTATATATGTAATGTATTATATCATTTTCAATGTGAGTATGTATGTGATATGGATCAGAGTATCAAGAGAGACATGTAATGTTTGAGAAATGTAAATGTGAATCAACAGAAGAGCAGAGTAAGCAGCAAGGTCAACAAGGAGCAGTAGAGATTTATCAATCACAAGAGGTGATATATACTTCAAGGATCTAATCAGAAAATCAAATTTGTAAGTAGATCTATTGTTTCATCCTAACAGGTGAATCAATTTTATAAATCTTTTAACAGGGTAGACTTAACAATCTTTGTATAAATCTCCTAACAGAGTGCATACTTAAATGTATGTTTGAAAATCTTCTAACAAGGTGGACCTAGTAGTCCTTTGTGCTCCTAACAGGGAAGATCACCAGAAGTGGTCAATGTAAACCTTAATAGGTCCACTTCATACTGCAGTAACAAATTTTTGTGGGTATCATCCCCACCCCAGTTTTACTTTCTATTTGGAAGGTTTTTGGGTCACCAAATCACTGTGTACATGTGTTATGAATGTTTGATCTCTCATTTATGCAGTAGATTAGATGAATGTATGGTGAATAGTATTTATGGTTAAAGTGCTAAAATGTTTTAAATTTTTGAAGTTGTTGATTCACCCCCCCCCCCCCCCCCCCCCCCTCAGTAACCTATCATATCTTGAATATTTCCAACAACAGCAGCAATCCATTTTCTCAGTCTAAATTTTATTGTTGACATCTAAGGGATCTGGGATTTATATTAGGAGTAATTGATTCACCCCCCCTCTCAGTTACTCCTTTATTTCCAATAGTCATAGAATTGGAGATGTAAGCAAGAACTACAGGAACTAGACAATAGCACCAAGCAATTAAAACAACAAAGGAAAAGACAAAGTTGATGTAGAGCAAACAAGGAATGAGATGAATTAAACTTGGAGAAAGTGTTAGCATGAATGTTGATGGTATTCCTTTGGGGAGTATCCTAAGCATTGGAAAGATTGTGTACATGATTGACATGTTTCATTCATGACTATCTTTGTCATTGATGTACTCCAAATCTTACATCCTTTTTTACTCTTGTAATGTTTCATATCATTTCATTTCTATATAGAATGAGATGTCAAATTCTTGATTTTGTAAAGAAAACACATACCTTCAAAAGTAAGGTTAGGTCTCCATTTATCCAACCTAATCAGTTTATACTAAAACTTCATTGGATTATATATATTCTTAGTTAATTTTTTATTAAAATGCATGTTCTTGAATGAAAGGTCACACGTTATAATGTTAATTTCTTATTAGAATGTATAGTCTTGAATAAAAGATCACAAGCTCAAGCCACACAAAAGCAATTAGCTAATAGGATTTTTCATCATGGCAACCTGTGGCCAGAAATATCTCGTGCAACTGATAAATAGTGGTTATGCCAGCATTGTGAATTGGTTGGCATTGACAGCAAACAAAATCAAAATTGTCTAGTCTGAAGGTATCGCACGACCATCAGTGTTGGAATAATTCTTCTTGTTGGGAAGTTTATCACAGTCATCAATGCCTCTTTGCTTTCAGACAATCTAATATGCCTTTCACATTGTTCATCTGAAATATGTCCCCACTAATATTAGCTCCTCATGTTGGAATCTCCAACGAACGACGGGTCTGGAATGTACAATCTGAAATGATTTAACAGAGAAGAGATTTACTCATCCCAAGCCATGAAGCTGTTGACTCCAAAGTTGTCAATAAGAATGACAACGATATTTTTCCAGTGAAGATTTGAGTTGGCAAGGCACTATGATGTCCTTGACAGTATTGAGGTAATTCTCTTTGATGTGAAACACTAGGAAAGAAGATGTCTTCTCAATGAAGTTACATTTTAAAAACTAAAAGTTCCTCCAATGATATTGTCATTACATGATGCATTTTTTTTCCCATTACATGAAGCATTTTTTTAAGTATTTATATGATAAAAATTATAAATTTGGGTGATCCATAAATGCAGAGTATGAAGATCCAATTTCACTTGAAAATTTTAGCGACCTTGTAGAATTTGGGGTAATTTATTATTTCTGCATCGACTCAAAAATTAACAAAATAGGGTTGCCATAGTTGTTGGCTACTAATAAATTTTGAGCATTTTGGTCACATCCACCAAGGCCCTGATTCAACTATGGTTAATTTAGGAATGGTGAGAATAAAATTTGTATGCATTCTAATAAACTACAAGGTTGGATTTCTAGAATCATCTAAGTGAAAAGATCAGTGTGATTTTTACTCTCCTAGATGCAACATTTGTTAGTAGGCCATGCGCTCGAGTTCCTGAAACTATGTCAAGTAAGATGCAGTTGACATTCATTGCCACATTTTAAATATTGGAGGAGGGTTGTTTTTGTTGTGGATTTTCAAGTCTCAAAAGTTACATCGCCTTTTTCTTGTTTTCTTGTTTCTTTCCCTGACATTTTCTTGAGTGAGCATAATTGGGCTTCTTGCATATGAAACTGATATCAATGACAAATCATTGGTAACCTGAAAACCAAGGGTTCGATACAAAGCTCTTTGATTTTTTTTTGAATAGTCTATGATAATTATGGCAGAATACACAAACACCATATAACCATAGGATCAATTCAATTCTAGCTTTGGACTTTCGAGTCTTGAGAAAACTAAACAAAAAACATTTGTTGTTCATTATGATTCTTTAAATTTCTCATCAAATTGGATCCATTAAAGTCAAGAAGAAACCTTAACATAATTTTTTTCCCTTTCATCTTTGCTAGGTAGAAGAAATTAGGTGAAGCTTATTGGAAAGGACAGAAGCATTCAAAAGTGTTTTTGTGTCCAACTACAGTAGTAACACAAGAGTTATAGGAGAAAGATTTAGAGCTACATCACTTGAAGTGGAAGAACATGGATTTTTCACTGCACATCATTTTTTATTAATTTTTCAGACTGTTAGATCAATATAACGATTTTTCTCAATTAACATAAAAAGAATCAATTATACAAAAGTTGCCTTTAATTACTATATTCCTATATGTATGCATTATTTTGGTATGATACAAAAATAGTAACAAAATAAATATTTTGGGAAAAAAAATCATTTGATTCTATTTTCTATAGTAATTTAGAATAAAATAAGAATTAATTAATAGTTTTTTTCTTGATTTTTTTTCCTAATTATCCCAAATTTCAAAGTAGTAACACTTAAATACAAATTAAGATCATTTAAATAAGTATTTAATTTAAACAATAATTGTTCTCCTTGTAACTACTCCTTTCATATTAGTAACTACCCCTTTTAGATTAGTTACTACTCCAAGTTAGAGTTTGGAAAAATTTCATGATTTTTATAGTCAATTCTAACTTTACAAAATAAAAATTCAAACTCTTAACTTTTACAATTAATAGAGCCTAAAGGCTAACTTTAGATAGAACAAGTAACATGTGTCACTTTATTAAATCTAATTAAGAACTTGTAATCTTCAATTCTAAGTTTAATTAAACCAGATAATATCTCTTTTTTAATTGATTCATGATTTATTCAAACTCAAGGTTGAATACTCCAAATCTTACATCTTTTTTTACTATTGGATTCAATGCCAGTAGATGTTTGGCAGACTCATAATTACAATGGTTTATCTACAGTTGATAAATAAATTGTAAAAATTATGCAACCCACCACACCAGCGAGACACTTGCATCCTACCCTTGTGCAAGCGCTAGCATATGTCTAGTTTGTAAGTTTTTTCCCACGACTTGTAGGATCCTACTCTCTCGTAGTTGTTTTTATGTTGCTCATAACAAGGCACAATTTCTTGCTAACATGCAATGCATGAATATAAAACCAAGGAAAATGTCAGAGAAGATAGAACTTTATCCAATCTTGAGTCACCAAATGCAAGCTGCAAAAATTTCACTCGTTAATACATGTGGCAGAAGCAGCATGGCCCCTAAAGTCGTGTGCCATATGAAGCAACTCTCTACTTGTAATTTCAAATATGAAAACAATTTGTGCAGAGAAACTCCACTTTTTATAAGATGGGCACACCAAAATCTTGAACTAAGGGTGCAACTCCATGGAGGGGGGCTTCCAAAAAAAATTCAGTAGGTAGGAGGTCCTATGAATTTTGTAGTGGAGTTTATTTTTAAAAAAATTAGGCCCCATAATTGATGGAAGTGCGTGGTCTCATGATAATTTTTTATTTTACATATTCAATTCATTTACTAAATAAATACAAATGTTTTAGAAAATTATTGATATAAATTGTAAACTGTTATATGATTGACAAGTGGTGAAAGAAAAGCCTAAGATCGCTGGACAATTTCTAGCCTTGCACATTTTCCACCTACTCAAATTTGCACCCTAAAAAGTAGAGTCTGCTATTTTTAAGAAGAAGATTCCAATTAGTCCTGTAAAAAACCTTTTTCTTGCTTCATGGGACCACCATCTCCTCAAAAATAGATCCCTCAAGCCCCTTCATGGGACCACACCCTAAGTGATTGATTATTACAAGTATATGAATATATTGTGGGCTGAAAATCGTGAATTGGGTTCTAAATTATCTGTAAATTATGAGTTGGGTTCTAAATTATCTGTAGCTATATATATATATATATATATATATATATATATATATATATATATATATATATATATATATATATATATCTCATAAAATTGATTAGCAGAGTGTAAAGTGAAGAAAATGGAAGCAAAAGGACTAGGGCCAATCTCTAAAACTGTTCATATACTAGGGGAGCCCACCAAAACTTCTACTTCCATCTTAGGAACTAGAACAAAGCTCATACAAAATTTTGCACCGATAAAAAATGTACATGAGCATCTCTACTTGTAAGTTATTTTGACCTTTCTTCCAAAATCCTACATAAAGATTTTCAACCTTCAATGAACTAATAGCTTCCATGATATTTCTATGTATGTGTAGCTTCCATTTTTATGCCCATGACATGACAAGGCAAAAAGAGACCCACCATCTTTGCAACCACATAAATGAGGATGTGAGGCAATGCCTACTCTATGATTCTCCTGAGAAGAATGTCAAGCTTATCGGAGTTGAGTACATGGTCTTTGAATAATTATTTTTTACTCTACTTGATGAACAGAAAAATTTGTGCTATTCTCATGAATATGAAATAAACAGTGGGATGCTCAGATCAAGGCTCGCCTTCACTGGCTTGAGGTGAGAGACCAAGCTTCGAAAGATTTTTTTTAGGCTCTTAGAGATCGCCGTGCCTCTATTGGGATCAAAAGGATCAAGGAAGGTCAACAAATTCTTTCTAAACTTCTTGACATTCTTCAACCTTTTGTTTGACATTATGAAAAAGTGTTCACAATGCAAGGAAATTCAATTGCTAGGGACCAAACTTTGAAGGATTAAATTGTTGTTACTCCAAACCATCTTGCATTTGAGCATCATTCTTTCTATGAGAAAATGATCACCATCAATGACCTCAAATAAGATATATTTTCCATAGAGGAAGACAAGACTCTTGGGTGTGATAGTTTTTTGCGCACATGAGTTTTACAAAACTTTTTGGGACTCCATCGACTTTGACCTTTATATGGTCTACCTTAAAGTTTTTCATTCCAAATATCTTAGCAATATAATCAACACAAGGAATATTAAATTTACACCTGAAGCCAAAGATCCTGAAGATATTTGTAATTGGAGACCTATCACTTTGCTGAATGTATCCTACAAGATTGTTGCTAAAACTTTGGCTCTCAAAATTTGTCATATCTTGCCTTTGATCGTACGCCCTAAGTAGATTAGATTCATTAAATCCATATATATTCTGGATAATATTATCGCAATTTGGGAGAGCATGGAATGGGATCAAAAGTTTTAAAAGCAAGTCATCTTCCACAAAATTGATTTTGCCAAAGTATATGATCGTATTGAGTGACCCTTCAATCTTGCAATGCTTCAAGGCCTAGGGTGTGGTACAACCTTTATCCAATCAGTCCAAATGTTCTTTGGGAATGCTTCTTCTTGTATCACCATTAATGAAAAACAATTTGAAGCTTTTGACCTTTTAGGATCCATCTCCTAAGGTTATCCTCTAGCTTTGGCTCTCTATGTGCTTGTTGCTGAAGGGTTTGGACAGTTCCTTGCCAATGCCATCTATTTTGGCATTGTCAAAGGAATTTCTCTACCTGAGTCACCTACCCAACTCGTCAATGGGCACTTCATTGGTGATTCTTTTCTCACTATCATTGAGGATGAGGAAAATTACTCTTATGCTCTTCAGTTCCTTTACACTTTTTGTCTTGCTTTTGGTTCAGCTATTCATTAGCACAAGACTCTTTTTTACAAGCAATATTTTCTTCTTGCCCCTCCATGGCTTTCCTAGATGAATGGAAATAGATTCAACGCAAAGAGGTCTTTCGCTTTATCGACATTCCTTTTTCTTTTCAAGCTTCACTTGTGGAGTTGCAGAATGTTATTTTTGCCAAGATTGAAAATAAGCTAGACTACTGGATTATCAAGTTGCTCTCCTTAGATGGAAAGTTCCATATTTTCTCCAAAGTGTTGGTAGCTACCCATATATACTATTCTTCATGCTGGGATACCTCCAAGGCCTCTTACATGAAGCTGGAGAAACTCCTTAGGGGTTTTCTTTGGGCTTTTGGTGTTGACCATCATGGTTTTCATAGAGTCACTTGAGAGTTTTGTTGTCTTCCTAAGGATTCTAGAGGCTAGGGCCTTCTTTCCACTCAGAAGAAGGGCATTGCTTTATATGCCAAATGGATCATTTGTGCCTTCACTAGAGATGACACCTGGAAGATCCTTCTTGGGCATTATATTTCTTCTAGTTTCCCAGTCAAAAAACTGGCTTGGAAGGGGATTGGCTTTCAGACCTTTCTGATCACCCCTAGTCATCAAGCCATGGCTTTGTTGGGCTAGGAATGGATTCATGGATGGGCTTTTTGTGAACCAGCATAATATATGGTAGTCTCCCCTCTTTGTTGTGCAAGGGGTCTTGATTGTTAAGGTTCAGGGGCCAGTGTGCTACATTTTTATAAACGTGGCATCGTGACACCCAAAGATTTGTTCTTTAGAGCTACCATGAGCCTTAGAACATGGGATAACATGCAAGGTCAATTTTTTTTTGTCTTGCCCAGATTGACAAACTTTTGACTTGCTAATTTCTACTTTGTCTTCTCACATGCTTCACAAGTTGGGTGTTCAACTTATCAAGACATAGGGAAAAGACTGGAAATGGTATATATGCACTCCTCTTGCTAGTTACAAGCCTAAGATGGGATACCCCTAGTTGGTGCCACATTTGCCCATGATTGACTCCCTTTACCAACGATGGCACTTGCATTCTTCCTAGCAAAACTAGAGACTAAGATTTAACCCTATTTGTACTATCATCACTTACCCAAAGATTGCACACTTTGCTCTGTGTGTTCTTTTCTAGAGATTTCCCCTGGGTCCATGATTCAAGCATTTGGGAGTTCTTGATCCTAGGTGTCCCTTTTGTGGGCAACCTAAGACCTTTCTTCATATTTCCTAGTTCTATTGAAGAGTTCAACAATATTGGCTCTAGATTCATGATTTTCTTAAATCCTTTCAACTTGAGCCCATTCCTAGGCTTATGATTTTTTTAAGTGATTCACCTAGAATCCCCTTCAAATACACTCAGTTTTGGCATACTTTCAAGATGGAGATTTTATTTACTCTTTGGAAAGATAGGAATGTTGTTCTTTTCACTCACATATTTCTTGATATAAATATTTATATGTACACTAAAACTTGTATGTGCAATAATGTAATGATGTAGATTCAAATACAAACCAATAAGATGGCCCTTGAGGTGATTCAAATGCAGGAGCTTGTCAATCATTGGGGCAATGCCCCATGTCTGGTGGCAAGAGTATTGTCGGATTATCGATTGTACTCTGCCCCATGGTTGTAATTCCTCCGCCCGTCACTCCCAGACTCCTCGATCCCAAGCTCCCGCCACTCTCCTGGCAGTAGGAATGATGGCTTACGTCATCACTCAATTTCTGACCCCTGACCCTTGTTGAGCCTTGTTTTTTGTGAATTTGTAACGTTCATACTATAATTAATAGAAAATAGACTATTCATCAAATAAAATTGGCCATTTCCTTGGAAAACACATGGAGTACTCTATATTACAATTGTGGAGAGACTCGACGAATTGACATGAAGTAAGGTGAAGGGAAAAATTCCTCTCTAATAAGTTTAATAATTTTAATATAACAAGAGTTCTGGTTGAGCTGGAGCCCCTACCCTATGTGAGAATAACCAAGTGATAAAATAGATAGAAGTTTTTATTTCTAGTACAGTTCAATTCTAAATACTTGATAATATTATTAAAATATTAAATTACTTTTAATATAGAGTAATAATCTTATTTATTAGAAAAATATTAAAATTGTGCATAGATTTATTATTGAAAGTTATAATACATTTTTACATTATAAATAATAAAATCATTTATTTATATATTATATGTGTTATGATCTAATAATTATTGATATATCTAAGAAATCAAATTTAGATTCTAGAAAAATTCAAATTAATTACTTTAAATAAAAAAATTAGGAAAACATTTATATATTATAAATTTAAATAGAAAATGAAAACATTAGGCATGGAAATTTGTGTTTGGTAAAAGTACAAATTTTAGTGAAATTTATATTAAATTACATGTAAGTTTGTGATTTTGTATTCAATGGTAATAATATTATAAGATGTGTTGAAAGTTTTATTTGTTTTGAAATTATACTATGTTCTTTTATCATTATAAATGTCTACAAAATATTGGTTGAAATTTACTTTTATAAAGAAAAACAACTCTTTTTAACACATACTATCTATATTACAAATATTTTTGAATAATAATTGCATATTTAACAATTTCTTATCTTCTAAAATAATATTGAATTTGATTTAACACTGTGTATCGATTTGATTCAAAAGAAATAATAATTAATTTTTTTCCAAATAATCAAACTCGCATTTACATACTAAATAACTTCTAACACTTACAAATCTTGTTCAAATTAATAAAGAATATGTACGAAAGAAAAATGAATACTAATATTTATGGTGCTTGTGGGACCATGTGATTAAAATGCCAAAAAAGAATGCATCATATCTTAAAATATGATCATCTCTTTTCAAGATTCTACTTCATAGATAAACTAGTAGCTAGCCTGTTAAGTTTGGACTTACACACAAAGAAAACCAGTCAAATTGTATTTGCCACACTCAGGGGTCACACATCAACACATCAATACAATTGTCAAGCTTGTAGTCAGAATTTTCAAATAGTGTTGTTGGCAATTGTCACTTTTTACGGGCAATGGTTGAATTGAAAGTCTTAAAATTTTTTGACATTATTTATATATTTATTATTTTCTACTGCACTTTCCAATGCTATTGTCGGTCATTACAGTATGACGTATCTGACAATCTAATAAATGCATACTTATCTTTTGAGCTTTTTATAGCTATTTTCTGTATTAGAAAAAGAAAAAGAACCCAGGAAAATTGTTCTCGGCCAATAAGAGATAAAAAATTATCTATCATAAATAGATTTTAAAAATAAATTTGTCACGACTTTGATTTTTAGAACCTATTAGTGATATAAATTAATTCAAAGTGGTGAAATGAGAACATTAGTTCCCTGCCATTAATAATAATAAGAATCGTTATCACCTTCAAAAGAATACACACGGTTAAGAGATATAACTGTGTTTTTTTAGCATTTTGTTTTGGTCGACAATTCATTGGACTTGTGAAGTAAAGTCACCATGTCCGATGACGGCACCAACTACTATGCAACATATTTGCACCGGGCCAGTGTAGTTAAAATAAACTTATGTCTTCTCTATTGTTTATGTTGCCATTGGTGTTTGAAATCGAAACACTTCTGACAATACGGAAACCTCTGTACATCCATTTTTATGTATATTATTATCGTTTAAGTTTAAAGTTTTTGGTTATGATTTAACTTTAAAAATTATTGTATTTTTATAAATTGTTAATACATTTTAAATATTTTTAATTGTTAATATATTTATAATATGATTATAATATGTTAGTAATATATTTTTGATAATTAATTATTGTAATAAATAATTATTATAATTAAAAGTTAGTCTTATAATTTTTTTAACTAAAACTAAAAAATAGATATTTATTGTTGATTAGAAATTTTATATTTTTAAAGTGAGGTACGTTATTTGAAGTTATTAAAAATTGGTAAATTCTAGTATAATTTTTTTCTCTATAATATTTATGAATCTCTAGAAACTATTTGAATTAGATATATGATAATAATATATATTAATTTAATTATTTATATCAATATTATTTTAATCTTGAAAATGATATTATTGTTTTATAAAGAAATTTATAACTTAATATGAATGATACATTTATACTGCCATTGTCTTCCTCCTATCATAAGCAGTTTAAGCTTAAAGTTTTAGGTTAAGATTTAACATAAAAGTACTGTATTTTTGATGAATTGTCAAAATATTTGTAATTGTTAATACATTTATAATATGTTTATAATATGTTAGTAATATAATTTTTATAATTAATTATTCTAATAATATGTTAGTAATACATATCATATTTATTATAAATCAATTTTCAATAATTTTATATATTTATTTATTATTCATAATAATAAAATTTCAATCATTTATATTAAGTTATTATTTTCTTTATAAAATAATAATATCATTTTTAAAATTAAAATAATAGTGATATTAATAATTAAATTAATATATATTATTATAATATATCTAAATCAAATAGCTTTTCTAATAATATGTTTATTCTTATTTATTTAAATTACTTTTATTTAAAATATTAAATTATTAATATTGAAATATTCATTTTGTACATTAATGATTTAATTCTAATTAACTTAACTTATTTTAGTTAAATTTATAGATAATAGTAATATATTATAATATGTTAGTAATATATTTTTTTATAATTAATTATTGTAATAAGTGATTATTATAATTAAAAGTCACAAATTTTGATTATTTTTGGTTTTAAAATTAAAACTAAAATGAGATTTTTTTGTTGATTAGAAATTTTACATTTTGTTACTGAGGTAGGTTATTTGAAGTTATCATTTATTTGAAAAATTTTGAGATCAATTTTAATGTAATTTTTCCCTTATGAATCTTTAGAAAAGTATATTTTTACAAGTATTTTATTAAATCCTAAATCAAAACATTAAATTAACTTGTTTTAAAGATATCATGAATTTTATTAACAATTTACTACAGATTGCATCGATAACATAGAATCATGATTATTATAGATCAATTTTCAATAATTTTATTTATTTATTATTCATAATAATAAAATTTCAATAATTTATATTAAGTTATTATTTTCTTTATAAATAATAATATCATTTTAAAGATTAAAATAATACTAATATAAATAATTAAATTAATATATATTATTATACTATATCTATTTAAAATAGTTTCTAGAGATTCATAAATATTATAGAGAAAAAAATTATACTAGAATTGATCTCAAATTTTATCAATTTTTGATAACTTCAAATAACCTATCTCACTGAAAAAATATGAAATTTCTAATCAGCAATAAATATCTCATTTTTTAGTTTTAGTTTAAAAAAATTAATAATTATAATACTAACTTTTAATTATAATAATCATTTATTACAATAATTAATTATAACAAATATATTACTAACATATTATAACCATATTATAAATATATTAACAATTTAAAATATTTTAAATCTATTAACAATTTATAAAAATACAATATTTTTATGTTAAATCGTAACCAAAAAATTTAAAGCGATAATAATATATATAAAATGAATGCACAGGCTAGGTGTTTGAAATCGGAAATAATGAGAGCATGAATGTACGAGCACAAATGGAGAAGACGAAGTTTATTTTAACGGCACTGGCCCGGCCCAGTGCAAATATGTTGCACCGTAGCCGGTGCCATCCGATGACATGTTCATGCTTCTTTTTTCTTTGACTTTTACCATGTCTAAAAATTAGTTGAACGCTGATTTTGGACATAATCGTCCAGCATCCTTCCCGTACAAATATGTTGCACCGTAGCCGGTGTCGTCCGATGACATGTTTATGCTTCTTTTTTCTTTGACTTTTACCATGTCTAAAAATTAGTTGAACGCTGATTTTGGGCATAATCGTTCAGCATCCTTCCCGTACAAATATGTTGCACCGTAGCCGGTGCCGTCCGATGACATGTTCATGCTTCTTTTTTCTTTGACTTTTACCATGTCTAAGCGTTGATTTTGGGTATAATCATCTAGCATCCTTTCCGTCATTGATGGAAAAGTAATTGTACGATCAAGGAAAAATCAGCGGGACATTTAGACATGATCACTTGAATGCATAGTGTCCCTAACGTGTGCTATACACCAAAATGAAAGGAGACTGCCAACCACATTCTGTGTAGCTATACAACCATATATATCTAAGAGATTATACAAAGCAAATTTTAGTGTCTCCTTCAATACAATCTGTAAATGTATGACTGTTACATTGTTTCCTCACTAAGACTTGATTTCTGGATTAGAAGTGCTAATATTAATTTGCTTGATGTTTAAAAATGACTGTTAGAGAATGGCAATATTTATTGCATATTAGTTTTGATTAAGCTGAAAGTCACACAGTTAAATCTTGATAATATCACAATTTGACTTGCTGTGGAAATTATCTCCTACTTGTCAATTGTGAAACGAAGTCAAGTCAGACAGGGAAACAAAAGACTTGATTGTATGCACTTCCCTAACTACTCACTTAAATAAATATCTAATTTTTATTTTCTTTGTAAAAAAAAAAAGTCAATTTTGACTATTTAACACTTTTAGTTCTAATCTTGGTATGTGATTTATTTTTCCTTTGTTAAAAAAACATAAGCCAATTTTAACTAGTTAACACTTTTAGTCCCAATCTTAATATGTGGTATTTAAGCCCTCCAATAGACATATATTGTTATGTAGACTGAAAGAGACATAGATGTAGCAGCAGTCAAAAGTAAATAGTGGAAAGCGTATACAAGAAGGGTCGACAAGACGAAGTTTTATTGGTGTGGAAGGAATACATGGAAATTGCAGATTATGGTGTTACTTATTTTATAGCTCTCAGGGACAAGGAATTGAAGTTGCATGGTGACACAATGGTGGTTTACACAGGTTTTCATTTTCATTACTATGCTTTCTTTTCCATGATTTTATTTGCGTACTCTGTCCATAGATGTCATCCCAATGAGTCCAGAGCTCTTCTCAACTTGAAGGCCGCCTTCTTTGAGGCACTGTCTATACAGGGGCCAAAATGCACTTTTATTAATTAATTATTAAAAAAAAATTGAGAAAAGAGGGGTAAAAATTTATTAAGATAGAAAGGAATACAACAAGGAGAGCTCAACAAGGAGCTCGATCCTGAGCAACAAGATCGTCAAATTCTTGCACCATCTCAAAGGAAAGTTGCCTCCTATCCTTAATATTCCAACCCGGATCATGACTAGAAGCCCATTTGGCTAAACAATCAATAGCTCTGTTCCATTCACCAAAACAACGCCTGAGAACCTCCTTTACATATCCAGAACAAACCCCTCTTCACCAACATCGCACCTGTCTTCAAAGTATGCCAAACCATTGAGCCATGACCTTTAAGAGGAAGTGCAGAAACAGAGCAAGGATCAACACCATGAAAATATTTATGAGTGATAATACGAGCCCAAAGTTGATGTTGTCTAGAGCACCATCGCTAATAAAGTTTAGCAGCCAAAGCTTGACTACTCAAGAGAGCAGATCGAAGACCAAGACCACCCTCCTTTTTAGGCCTACAAATAGTTGCCCAATTAACCAAGCTCCATTTAGCACTACGCAAATTACCACTCCAAAGGAATTGTCGGGAAAGAGCATCAAACTCCTTGAGAAAGTAAATAGGAGCAGCCTAAACCATGCTTCGATAAGTAGGAAGAGCTTGGATAACAACTTGAAGAAGAGTAACCCGGGCAGCAGTAGAAAGCCATCTATGAGTCCAATGATTTACCTTATCCTGAAGCTTGGTAATCAAATTTTGTCAGAAGAGACGTGGTTGCCTAGAAATAGCAATAGGAATGCCAAGATAAGACAAAGGAAGTGACCCAATCTGAAACTGTAGGATACCAACAATCCTGTGCTAAATAGAATCAGGAGTGTTAAAAAAGTAAATGGAAGATTTGTGCTCATTAACTTTTTGGCCTAAAGCAGCCAAATAAACGTCCAAAGCATGTCAAAAGGCTTCAGCTTCCTTGATCCTAGCAAGACCCGCAAGAGCAGAATCATCAACAAATTGAAGATGGGAAAGAGAAGGTAAGCCATTACCCCACCGCCAGACTTGAATAGAATTCTGGGACACCTGATACTTAATGAATCTGCCCAAGCCTTCAGCCATGATGATGAATAGATATGGGGAGAGAGGGTCACCCTGGTGGAGGCCTCTAGAAGCACCAAATAGTTGAGAAGGTTGACCATTAATAAGAACAGAAAAAGAGGCCGAAGTAACACAACTCATAGTCCAACTCACCCAGTCAGAGCTAAATCCAAAAGAAAGAAGAATGCTCCTTAGGAAACTCCATTTAACTCTATCATAGGCCTTAGCCATATCCAGCTTAACAAACATTGCTCTCTCCCTTGAAGTAGCCATAGAGTGAATAGCCTTAGTAGCAATAACCACCCCATCCAAAATTTGTCTACCAGCAACAAAACCACCTTGTTCTTCTGAGATAATAATGGGAAGCCACCTTTTCAGTCTCTCAGCAATCAACTTAGTAATAACTTTGTAAACCACATTACATAAGGCATTTGGTCTAAAAAACTCCAATTGATTAGCACCCTCTCTCTTAGGAATAAGAGTCAGGAATGTAGAGTTCAAAGCTTGAAGCATCTGCTTGCTAGCATAGGATTCCTTAACCACCTCTAACAAATCATGATTAATGATGTCCCAAAATTCTTGAAAGAATTCAACTGGAAAGCCATCAGGACCAGGAGCCTTCCCCTTAGGCATGCCAAAGACCACCTCCTCCAGCTCTTCCAAAGAGATTGGACGCATGAGATAATCATTCATTTCCTGAGTGATAAGGGAAGGAATACAAGGCAAAATAATATTTTCTTCATTATCAGCAGGAGGAGAGTCCTCAGAGAAGAGGGTAGAGAAGTACCAAATAGCCTCCTGGAACAACACTGGCAAGGAATTCAGTTGGATACCTTGAGAATTAACAAAAGAAGAGATAGTGGTCTGATTCCGGCGAGATTGCACTGTTTTAAATGGAAAAAGGCAGTGTTTCGATCACCTTCCTGGAGCCAATCAACTCTAGCCTTTTGCTTCCAAAAAATTTTCTCTCGAATTTCCCATTTTTCTAGAACTTTAGAAGCAAGGGATTCAGCCTTGCCAAGATCCTCTGAGAAACCTTGATTCTAATCTCCCTTGTGATGACATCAAGATCTTCTTGAGCAAGCCTCTTCATAAAGTGAAGGTTCCCAAAGCATTGCCTATTCCATATCCTGAGCTGCCTTTTAACATATTGAAGCCTTTTAGAAAATGAGAACATTGCAGTACATATGAATGTTAATTTGTTAAAAAATACAAACAAATTAGCTATGCAAGTGCATTTTGGTCCCTGTATAGCCAAAACCCTTCTTTGACACCAGTGGAATGCTCAAGTCTTGGGAGGGAGATGACTGCTGTGTATGGAGAGGTGTCCACTGCAGTGAGATTGAATTGGGTAGAACTAGGCATGTTACCGAGTTGGATATAGGTAACTTCCATCTTTCATTTGGGGATGCAAACATTATCTCAGCCTTCTCAGAATTGAAGCATCTCGAATTTTTAGATTTGAGTGGTAATTATTTTGCGGGCACTTGTTTCCCTCCAGCTTTGACATCCCTAAAGAAGTTGTCATATCTTAACATTTCCGGTGCCTCTTTTGCAGGAGACATTCCACCTCAGATTGGAAACTTGTCTTCCTTGCATTATTTAGATTTGAGTGACAATTCATTATATGATAATAGCAACTTACAGTGGCTATCCAAACTCTCGCCGCTTGAGTATCTGTCATTGAATGGGGTATATTTAGAAAACTTCCCCCCAAGATGGGGAAGTATTATTGGTAGTCTCATCCACCTTACATATCTGGACCTCTCTGATTGTTTCATTCATGCCCCCTCTCTGCTTCTTTGCTGAATATTTCCTCGCTTGCTGTTCTGAAGTTCAGAGGTATTTCTATATCAGGACCAATACCTAATTGGATGGGGAACATGAGCAAACTAACATTGCTTGACTTGAGTTCCAATAACTACATAGGTTCCATGCCCAATAGTTTATCAGAGCTTCAATTCCTCGAATATCTTGACCTCTCTGCAAATGGCATTGTGGGTATACCCGAGGCTAGAAATCTTACCACTCTTAGATATATGGATCTGTCTGCAAATAAGTTGACTGGTAGGATACCATACATAAAAATGTACAATAATATGGGCCAACTTTCGTATTTAGACCTTCATCAGAACCAATTAGAAGGTAACATACCGTCCAGCTTGGGTTTACTTGTCAATCTTACTTACGTAGAACTTAGCGGCAACAGGCTTAGATCTTAGTGGTCCAATCCCTCCTTCTCTGGGCAATCTCCTGTCCCTTGTAGTGTTAGATTTACATGACAATCAGTTGGAAGGCAGTATACCATTCAGTTTAGGCAAAATTAGCACACTGAAAAGATTGTACATTTCGGACAACGAGATGACTGGAGATGTTCCGTTGTCATTTGCTCAATTGTCTTCCCTTGTCAGTCTCGATTTGAGAAACAACCAATTGAATGGAAGTATTCCTTCCTCGTTCACGCTACCCTCTTCCCTGCAATCTTTCTGGATGTCCAACAACAGCATGACAGGAACAGTATCAGATCGTGTTCTCCTGCAGAACAGTTCGAGGCTGGAAGAATTGGATTTGTCTCACAGTGGGTTGAATATCAACATTGACTCGGCGCCATGGATTCCACCTTTTCAGCTCCGGACCTTGAATTTGAGGAGTTTTAGGATTGGAGGCCCGATTCCCAGCTGGATTTCAACCCAATTTCGACTTGAGACTCTGGACTTATCAGATGCCAACCTTATGGAAGATCAGCTTCCATCATGGCTATGGGAATTCTCATCAGAACTGACGAGTTTGAACTTGTCAAACAATCAGCTACAAGGTCCTCTCATTATTATCCCAATCCCACTGTCACTCCAGGTGTTGGATTTGTCTATAAATGAATTGAATGGTCCTTTATCGCTCGATGCTCCTGTGCCTGCACAAACAAGCTTGGAGGTGCTCTCACTTGCAAACAACAAAATTGAAGGACCTGTGCCAGTTTCACTAGGGGCTATGACACGTCTAACCGTTGTTGATATGTCAAATAATCGGGTAAGAGGCACTATCCCAGTTATGGGTGACAGATTATCCCTCAGGGTGCTGAATTTTGAGAACAATCATTTGAGTGGAGAGATCCCTGTCAGCCTGGGCAATCTCTCGGAGCTTGTAATGCTGAACCTGGCAAATAATGAATGGAAGGGTGAGATCCCTAAGGAGCTTGGCAAGTTAACAAAGCTCCTATTACTCCACCTTGAGAAAAACAATCTGCAAGGACTTCTACCTCTGCCACTAAAAGAACTTTGGAGCCTGCAGGTGTTTGATGTAGGAGAAAACAATCTGAGAGGAATCATTCCGACTTGGATTGCTAATTATTCAAGTCTACAAGTTCTTATGATGAGATCAGACAATTTCAAAGGGGAACTCCCTCCAGAGATCGGCAAAATACCTCAGCTTCGGTTCCTGGACTTTTCTTCTAATCTTTTGTTAGGTGAAATCCCAAATACCTATTTAAAGTTTTCGGCCATGGTCGATGTAGAGGGAAATATGTCCGTGCTTGGAGAAGACCGTGCCAGGGCTCGGCATTTCAGTGTGAGGAAAAATCAATACTCGACAAACCTCTTCGTCCCTCGAAAATACGGAGGACGGAAGTACTATATAGAAGGCATAGATATATTTACCAAGGGAGCAGAAAGGCATTATGGCTATGTCTTTTCTACTATGACATGCATTGACTTGTCAAATAACAGATTGTGGGGTCATCTTCCAATGGAAATTGGAAACTTAAAAGGGTTGATGTTGATAAGTAGGAGATAATTTCCACAGCAAGTCAAATTGTGATATTGCTATCAGGATTTAACTCTGTGATTTTTTGAGTCAAACTTATTGACCCATATTTCATGAGTAGTGATTCAACATGAATTCATCTCTCATGAAAATAAATGGAACACTTAGCACTCATTGGATCTAGGTGATGCTCACAAGATTGATGTTTCTAAATCTTTCTAGAAATAATCTTGAGCCAGTTGGAATCGCTGGACCTTTATCACAACAATTTTTCAGGAAACATTCCATTAGAGCTTGGTTTTCTGGATTATTTGGGATACTTAAATCTATCTTGCAACAATCTTTCTGGAGTGGTACCACAACAAGGTCCTCATATGATCACATTTGATGAAACGACATATTTAGGAAACACAAATCTGCGCGGATGCCCCGTTGAAAGCTGGAAGTGTTCTCCGCGACATTCACCACATTCTCTTCCTTCCATGGATGTGAAGGAAGAGAGACACAGGATTTTCATGGTATGTGCTGAGCATCGGATGGTCAATTGCAGCAGGATTTTGTGCGGTGGTGTTGGTACTCACTTTCAAGACGAATTGGAGAAAGACTACCTTTGATCAAATGGACAGAGCTGTAACATTTCTGATGGGGGAGCGCATTATTTAGAGGTTTTGAAGTTAAGACATTAGGTATTTTGCTTTCATTGTATTTTATCCTTATCATTAGTTTACTTATATTGATGGAATTTGTGGATATCCCAGTATGATATGAAGTATCCATGAGTTCTTAACAAATCAATTAATAGAAAATAATAGAAAACATATAAATATTTTCAATGATCACCATAAAGAAAATTGAATGCTCTGTTTTAAACAGAGTATACTCTGTTTCTGCAGAATGACAAATAAATCTTTATTGCAGCTTCGAAATATGATATTGCATAGTAGCTTGGGAACCCTCTAAATAAAAATAAACTATTTTAAAAAGCTGTAAAATACAGATTTACGAATAAACAACTCAAGTTTACTTTTATTAACAACAGTTTAAAAAAATTGAAATAGTATAAAAACTGTGAATTGAACACTAAAACTATGGTGGAAAATGAAGATAACTATCAGAACTCTTATTCATTGCTTTGCTAATGTATTACCCTGGTTTATTAAAGAAAATAGCTTTTAAATAAAAACTAATTGCAGATGGTTATCATGCCAACGGTCTATATGGTTTAAATAATGTGCATACGGCCACTTCCCCTAAATGATGTGCATACAGCCACTTCCCCTAAGGAGACTCGTTAGAAGTATCAATGGATGAAAAAGAATCTGTACCATGTAAAGTGTTGTGCTCAATACTATATTCGTTGTTATTCTGATCTTACAAGTGAGGAGAAATTAGGCTCCCACATTAATGGCCAGTAGTCTTGGAAATTGAGTTTATTGCATTATATTAGCTTCCATACAATGATCCTAGAATGTATTGCTTGCAATTTCAATCTAGTGAAGCACGGATCAAAGGGGTAAACTTACGATAGAGATAAAATGAGCCCCAAAGAAAATAAGTTGTTGGTATGTAAAATTATTCATAGTCAGGCTCCTCTTGTTAAGGCAATGATCAACATTCCTCATCTCAAAAGAAAATAGAGAGCGTAGATTCTAAAGGGAATTTTCTATTTGGATTCATCAAATGCCATTTTACCAAGATATGCTCTGTGATTTCCAAACATTTGATAAGGAATCTATATGATGGATGAAATTCAGCTTAGTAAAATTTGTTTGACCTAAGCATAAATCCTTCTCGACTTCCCTGTAAAGATGTATGTTAATTACTAAGCAATTGATTTGATACGATTCCTCTGCCACTAATATTACCTGATACACAAAGACATGCTAAAATCAAAATATCTAGATCAGAGATCTATGCTAAATAATGACGATTCTGATAACTAGTTGTATAGCCAAATTTTGCATTAGCTTTATATTTTGGACTTCAATTTAAGTTTTATTTTCAAGATTGGACTTCACAATTTCCTAAAGATGTAGCAATATTGAAATTTTGAGATAGAATACAATATGCTTCAAAAGTTTAGGGACGTTCAACTATAAAATCTAGGGAATTTTTTATAAGTTTGAAGTCTACAGAATAGTAGATTAGAGATTCAGAATGTGTTCTATAATTCTAAGATACCTTAAATGCAAATGCAAATTGAACGAAAAAACACATAATTCTGCCCAAAAAAAAATTAGAGAAGGATAATTTATCAACAAAATTGAACTGTTGAACATAAAATATCTACACCAAAAATAAACCTGGAATATATTTGATTTCAATTGTATTGAAAATAGTGAAATGTTGTCAATGGACCCTTGGTCTACTGATGAAGTTGAAAGTCAGAATCATCCATAACGTAAAAAAGAAAATAATAAGTTATAAGGCACAACACCTAGTCAAGGTTTTGCAAATGGGGTTGCAAGCTTTAGGTTTAACCATGGAGGAAACTCCGTAGTTAAGCGCGCTCAGCCTAGAGTAGTACTGGGATGGGTGACCTCCCAGGAAGTCTCAATGCTTCACCCTTGTGAGCATCACCTAGATCCAATGAGTGCTAAGTGTTCCATTTAGTCTCACGAGAGATGGATTCATGTTGAATCACTACTCATGAAATATGGGTCAATGAGTTTGATGCAAATATCACACAGTTAAATCCTCATAGCAATATCACAATTTGACTTGATGTGGAAATTATCTCCTACTTATCAATTGATGAGCTTAAGGGGCTTTATAATGAATGGTTCATAAGGCACAACACTTGGTGAAGGTTTTGCAAATGGGGTTGCAAGCTTTGGGTTTAACCATGGAGGAAACTTCATAGTTAAGCGCGCTCAAGCTGGAGTAATACTGGGATGGGTGACCTCCTGGGAAGTCCCGGTGCTTCACCCTTGTGAGCATCACCTAGATCCAATGAGTGCTAAGTGTTCCATTTAGTCTCATGAGAGATGGATTCATGTTGAATCGCTACTCATGAAATATGGGTCAATGAGTTTGACGCAAATATCACACAGTTAAATCCTGATAGCAATATCATAAGTTATTTCCTTCTTATAATGAGTTTGGAGTGCTCACATTTATTTTAGTTATCTCTAAAATCTTTTTTTTTTTGGAGATCTCCCTAGATTCAAATGGTCTGATAAGGACTACAGGTCTTAGATATTACAAGGCTCACATGATTGGCAAAGCCATTGAATTAAAGAATTGAGGATAAAAAGGTAAATTTTGCTCATAATTTTCACGAGAGCACACAAATAGATGAAACTAAAATGTTTGTGTATTATAGTCTATGAGAGAAAATAAAACAAAATTGAACAAGAAATGCAATGGTCATAGTTCTTGGCTATAATGGGCATAATTTGATGTATGATAGAGGTAAACATGGAGATAATGATTGGAACAGTTAACAATCATTGCATATGGGTGATGGTCACAAAAGCAAAACACCAAGAATTGTTTACCTTTTCCCATGATTTATTACAGTTTTTGGTTGAATCCAAGGAGGAGGTTCCAATAGCTCAAAGAATTTTTAATTTTTACTCGTGGAAGTGAGTTCATACTCTCTTTTTTTAATTCAAACATATGCAAAACAAGACATTAGAGGAATGGAACATGGTTTATTAATTTGAAGATGTAGCTTTTAAGATGATACAGATAGCGAGATGACAATGATGATACTATCTAGATTAATACTATTTTCTTAAGGCTATGACAATCAACAACAGTATTCAGCTTTTTCTATTTGATAACTCTATTTCCTCATAGACTGCTACTGCATCTCAAGTGATTATTTCTGGTACTAGTAAACAATGTTACTGCAATTTCAAGTAATGATTCTTGGTGCTTACTGCACCCTAAAGTTACAACTTCTTCTCTGTTTGTGTAAAGCTATGAGCATCTAGCATTAAATCCAGGCTCTGCTGGTATTGGGGGAGTGGCTCGTTGCAGGTCTGGTGAAGTTAAATTCTTTTTCTTTGTGCATAAGGGTGACCATACTAACAATCTCATAGAGGCTCAGGGCATTTTATATGTTGTGGAATAGTGTTGTTTGTGGGGATGGCACAAGATTATCTGTGAGTCTAACTCCCAAGTGGTAGTAAACTTGCTTTCCTCCCAAGAGCTTGAGGATGTTAGTTGGCAACTGGTGACTGTTGTTAAACAGACTCTTCTCTTTTGTACCTCTCTTAACTTCATCAAGTTCACTTACATTCCTCGTGAATGGAAAATAGCTATTGATTGTTTGGCCAAATGGGCTTCTAATCATGCTCCAGGCTAGAATATTATGGAAAGGAGGCATCTTCCCCTTATCTGTTACAAGAATTTGATAAACTTGTTGCTCAGGATAGAGCTCCTTGTTGAGCTCTCCTTGTTGTAATCCTTTTTGTTTTAATAAATTTTTACCCTTTGTTTTTCCAAAATATAAAAATAAAAAATAATATAAAGTTAAATATTCTTAATGAAAATAGTAAAAATAAAACTAAACTATTTGACTGTTATAGTGACAATTACAAATAAACCAAACCTAAAAATATTAAATAAAATAAAATCTATTTAAAATGTGACAAATCTGTTAAAATTTAGAAATTAAAAGGAATAAGCAAATATGCCAAATTTTCTTTTTCTATTTTATTGATAATTATTACATGATCTAAATATTATTATAAAATTTAATTAAAAATATTCATAGTAATCAATCTTTTCATTGTATTCTATGCCTAAGTAAAATAGTTATTATTATTATTTAAATATATAAACAAATCCATTAAAATGATTATAAACTGAATTTTATTTCCACTAAAATATTTAAAATAAAAATAAATCATATGAAAATTTAATGTTTAATTTATCTAAAATTATTTATTTGGCTAACATTTTTTTGATAAATAATCAAGTTAACATTATTTGATATTGTTCAAAAAAGAAACACAAAGCATACAACATTCAAATAAGAATACTATTATTAAAGTTATACCAAAATCATTAAGATCTATTGTCATTATACCTTAGGAAAAATGTCAATGAAATTCATAAGGATATGCAAATATGAACTAACATTGATTTAATAATTATACTATTACATTGCCAACCAGCTAAAGTATGAATAAGAAAATTGAGTAATTATATGTTAGCCAAAAAATAAGATGAGTTTTTCCCCACAATCCATTGTATTACATTGATTTGTTTCTAGATTCAAATGTGTAAAGATTTTTACCATCAACGTTTTGAATCACACTACGTGATTCAAATCTACCACTCGCACAGTCATTTAGGATAGGGCCAACGACATTAGACTTACCCACAAAAGCCACAAAACCAATACAATGGTCAATTCAAGCAACAATAGGCTCAACATCATGTTGGCCTAGGCCAACAACACTATTTTGATCAGCAACAATAGTTAAAGTAACACCAGCGACTTCACAAAGAGAGCCACAGGAGGGACTACAGTAGCAACATTCATCTGACCTAGACTAGCAACTAGAAGATGATCAGAAGTGACAGTATCATCTTCCTGACGAGTAGCAATAGCCTCAAAGGGAGCTTCCCCATCAGATGAAGGCTTCTTGGACACTGTATAATTTTGTAGCATAGCACCCTTCCACCATGAGGAGGGTTTCTTAGACTTGAATTTGTCAACCTTACACTTTGTTGCAACATGCCCAATATCGATCAACCTCACACAGGAGACCTTCATAATCTAAAGACTAGATCCAAGAGCCAATAGGACTACATAGTTTAATCTCTGTCGAAAGGCCTTTAGAAGCATCAATATCAATAAGAATCTAAGCATAGGTAGAATGCAATATATTAGAGGATTCTAAATCCATCATTAAAATGCCTCACCAACTTCCTCAAGAACAGAGTCATGCCGACGGTATTTTGCAAAAAGATTTAAGGGCAGGGCTGAAGTCCTTGTGTTAAGGTTTGATCATCAAAGGGAAGTGATTCTCTCATGTGAAGAAATGGTCACATAGAATGGTTCTCCTATCATCTGCATTATCAAATTTGGTAATAAAGAAACCTTTTACCAAAGGGAAACTTGAACAAAGTTAGCAAGATATGGCTTCCAATGCTTAGCGATCCAAGTGTGAAGCTTTTTGAGAGATGGCCAAAAGCCCTTGAATCACCAAATAATTGCATCCACCTTGAGGACCACAGTCCTTTATGAAATCTCTAAAATTGTGTCCTTATCCAAATCAACTACAATAGGTCTATAAGTTAGTAAGGGTTTAGAGACAAACAACTTAGTGCTAGCCCTCAAACCTCCACTTTTAACAGATTGGACATAATTGGGCTAATTCGTATCCCCCAAACCCCCCACAACAACCTCCTTCCAAACCATAGCTTCCCACAAGACCACTTCATCTACAACAAAATGAGACAATGGAGACATGCTCAAAATCTGCCTTGGTTGAGATAACTCAGGCCTAGAAACAAAAGGAGCAATGGAGGAAATGCCCTTATCAACACCTCTCATCATAGAAAGAGGAGAAATCAAGCGATTGGCTTCAAAAACCATCAAGGCCTTGGAGCCCTTGGGAGGACACAAAGGCTCACCAAAAACAGACCCAACTGCTTCAATGACCACACCATAACAACCTATGGGACTTGATCCATCTCTCAATAGCATTCAAGATGTTGGTTATACGTCATTTGATTTTGGTTATATTTGAATAAACTATAACTTCTGAATATCCAGTCCATTGAAAATGATAGTTTTATTTTTTAATGACCTTAGAAATAGTTGGCTTATATGTACATATGAGTTTAGCATATGAAAATTATAATAATATTCATTCCAACTTTAATCTATGAAAACTTGATCTGTGCATATTGAGTTTGGGAAAGTAGAACCACCAAAGTTATGTACAATTTTTTGACAAGGTAAATTAAGATATCAATTCAATTAGAGTTAGGAGTGCACTTTATATTGTGTTTATTATGTGATTTAGAGAGAGCTAGTTAAGATTAAGCAATTCAATTAAATTTCTTTTATATCAAGCCTAGATTTCTATTAGATATCAATTATCCATAGGATTAAGGATAAAATTAATTGAATTAATTTAGGGCTAGTTGCATTTAGGTTTCAATTATGAATTACATAAACTAACTTTTAAAAAAAATGATCCCTTGCATTTCTACATTTACCCTTCTTAATATTTATATGCTTATTTTAATTGCATTTTCAAGAGGATAATATTAAGAGATGATAAACATAAAATTAAAATGTGTCAACTATTATAGTCAAACAAAAAAATTAAAATACTATAATTATAACCATTTAACATTTATAATATTCATGTTCTTTCCCCGGGATGGATAGGGTTCGAATGCAAAGGATCCCTTTCCTATTCCCAACCCTCTCTTCATCAAGTTGGAGGATGTGGTGAAAGACATCGGGGATGCTTCCTCCAACCTTTTTGATCATGTTATTACAGGGGCTTTGGCTAAGTCTTCTTAATTTACACAAGTGGGTTTCTTTAGTATGGGATCCCATTTTACAAGGTTTTGTCCACATTTTTCCCATTGACAAAGGGTTTTTTATCGCTAAATTTCATAATGATGTGGATCAAAAGATCTAAATTTGATAAGTTCCACTACAAACCCACAACTATGCTCTTAATTCAAATTGTAATCACTTTAATGGCATGATATTGAAATTTCCTTCTGAATTCTATAATCAAAACAAATTACACTTAAGAACAATAAGATACCCTCAAATAGCCATACACAAATGCACTCTAGTGCAGTCGTAGCCACCACACTTTCGAAACCCGTATCTAAACATATTAGACCCCATCTTCCAAATAAAATATTTTGCATGTGCTTATAGTGTTATGATTAATTTACATATTTATTTTAAAATTAATTTCAATTGTCTTCTTAGCACAACTAATGTACCACATTAATCTATAAACACAAAAAACTAATCAATGCTTGAGCAAAATGAATACAAATGTCACCTCTAGAAAGCCTAACAAGAAATCATTAATTTTTTCATGTGAGACACAGATCTATTTTCACGTAGTATTTGTCTATCTATATCACACTAATCCCATTAATATAGAATAATTCTATTGTAGAGAAACCCCAAAAAAAGAGTTATGTCGTCAGAAAAACTTCACTTTTATAGCCTCATTGTATGTCTGAACATTTGTAGTTCCCAAAAGCAGAAGGGCTAGAAAAAAAATATTTTTCCCCACAAACATGAAGCATTACATCATGTTGATGGAAAGAGGCTAGCATCAACTGAATAAATTGCAAAGGTCATGATATGTCAGCACAATCAAAAACAAAATAATATTTAGAAACAACCAAAGTGAATTAATAGGATTTAATCTAGATCCGATATGATAGAAGAAACCCATTTTTTAGTTGATACATTAGTGCAACTAGGGGAGAGGACACATTACTTGAACCTGTTCCCATAGTTGTGATAGGAGTTGTTCACTTGATACCTACACTTATTGACTTAGTGCCCAATTTTTTTGACAACATTGTACCAATACTTGTGACTTTAAAGTTGTTAGTACAATCCTAACTACCCAAAATTGAATAATATGTACCCTTAGTTATAAAAATTAACCAATGATGTGATGCCACATTAGCTATTCAACTATGGGTACCCTTTACACACAACCATTGGTCTCATTTTTTTTTGGGTTGTTTGGACAACTTGGCAAAAAAATGCTAATGTGGTATCATAACGGGTGATGTGGACTTGAAACCTTAGTTATAAGTAGGTGACTCGCCAAGTAAGAAACTGTAAAAAACTGGAGGAACAAATTTGCAAATTTTGGACATAGATGGAATTTTAGAAATTTGATATAATTGTATAAGCTTGAGCATTTTCAAAATGAATTTGTGGACTTAGTTGTTTTGGAAATCTAAAAAAACTTTGATGGTGAAAAGAATTTTTTTACGATGGAATTGAATTTTGAATAAATTGAATTGTCAAATAAGGATTTATTTTAATTGCAAATTGAAATTGTATAGGAAAAAATTGAAATTGGAAAGTACAAAATTTGATTAAGTTGATATTAAATGGCATGGAGGGGGATTTCAAAATTTTTAAAAGAAGTGAAATTGAAATTAAAATCATATTCTTGGGTTGAGTGTTTGTAATTTGAAAATTCAATTTAGCCCCTTTTATGTGTTAAATTCAATATATTTTAAGGCTTAGAGGTGTGAAATTCAAGGTAAATTATTGGGTCCCCAATGGGGAAGGTTTAAAGCTATATTAGAGGCCTACATGACTTTGTTTTTAAATTTTAATTTTAGGGCTTATGGTAATTTCATATTTGGCTAATTTAAATCCCTTATTTAATTTTATTTCCCTTCAATGCAGGTAGGCCTTATTCAAGGAGGCAAAAGTTTGGTATAAGAAGAGGCTCCTCCTCTTCATTTCTCATTCCAACTTCTTCCATTCTGTGGAGCAATGAATTTGTTTGGAGGGGGGGGCACGGTTGATTGTAAGGTCTAATTTTCTAATTTTTGGCAGCAATTTTCTACCTTAGCTGGGCAATTTTGAAGGTTTGAAATTGGTTAAAGGGCAACAAGGTTGTCTTGGAAAGTCTGATTTTTTGTAGAGCTGGGCGAATTTCACAAGGGATTAGAATTGCATGAGATCTGATTTTGCATATTGGAAAATTTTCAAGAGAGACAAGGTTAGTGAATTCTAATTTTCGCTAGAGATTCATTATTTGCAAGGAGGACTGAAATTTTTGAGATCATATCTGAACTTGAAAAGGTCCGATTGTTGGTAGAAGCAGATTTAAGGTAAGATTTTCATTCATTTTTTAGAGGTGAATATTGGTTTTAAAGGTAGATTTTATTCTTGTTCTTGTTTGGTTTGCCTTCCTTATCTTCTTCTTGCACTATTCATCCACCACTTCATCATCTCCATTGATAGGCTGAAGTTGGGAGGTGTAGATTTCATAATAGGACATTTGGAGAGGTAGAAATAAGCTAGACCACCCTAGGATTGAAGTTGGGAGATATAAGTGTATTCCATCATAAGGTAACAAAGAGGCAAAAATAAGTGGTAGTCCCACCCCTAGGATTGAATTTCGGAGATTGATAAGTGTAGAGATAGGATTTGGAGAGGTAGAAATAAGCTAGATTCCATCGATAGAAAGAATTTTGGAGATTGATAAGTGTAGTCCATATCATTTAGAATGAAGGGGTATAAATAAGTGTTTAGGATGGTGGACGTTAGTGCAAGAAAGAACCCAAAGGGAACAAATACCAAAAAAGACAAAGAAGACATGATGCCAAAAACCACCTTCTCGAAAGTGAGGTGAGTAAAGGACACCAACAATCGACATAGTAAACATGGTATAGATGAAAGATATGACAGTGGTAATGATGGATCAGGCAGCTAAGTTCTTTCAGGATAATCAGAATGCTTACTTCATTCATATAAGGAAGAATTGATTACATGAAGGTAAGAAGGGAGTTACCAGATCGTCAAAGCTCACCTAGTCAGATTTCAAGTTGGAGTATGGTGACCTTATTATGCTTCTCAGTCGGATCATGGGCATGGCTCAAGGTATGCAATTGTAGGACTGGATGTACTATTTTATTGATGAAATTGAAAGTGGAAAGAGAAAATTTAGAGTTGCAACTTAGGATAGTGCAAAATCAAAAGCAATTCTATATGGGGTCCTACCTCTTTTATTTGATTTAGAGGCGGCAAAAATTGAAAAGTGAATCTCAAGGAAGAGTGAATTTCAAGGAAGTGATTTGAGAATGTTTAAGGCTAGGCAAGGCTTGGCTATTCATGCAAACCAAATTCGAATAGGAGGGTTAGAAAAGACCAGAAAGGTTAAGGAAGGCAAGGATAATGAAGGAAGAAAGCAAGACGAAAGGTTGAAAGAGGTAAAGTTCGATTTCAAGGTGGTGGCCAAGAGAAAGATTCTCAAATTACATGGAGGTTCACATCTGGGCAAGCCACCAAGGCCAAGGCAAGATTACCCCAAGTGCATGGAGACCTCACCCTTTCAAGGTCAGGACATCAGGTACAAGCAAGTTCAAGTGGTGATGAGAAAGTTTTTAAGGACAAGCTCTGCAAGCATCAAAGGCTTCACCTCATCTCAAAGATTAAATAAATTTATAAGATAAGGTTGATGAGGTGGAAATTTATAAGATAAGGTTGATGAGGTGGTAATTTCCTGTGCATGCAATCAAATCATGCCAAGTGTCCTATGTTCTCATTGGCTAACAAATTATTGTAATTTTCTCATTGGCTAACAAATTATTGTAATTTTCTCATTGGCCCACAAAGTTAGTGTCCTCGTATAATTGGTTGAATGATGGTAACCCTAATTAGGGTTTGTAAGGTTTAATTTTGGCCCTTGATTTTGCCTCTTAATCTTAGTCACTCATAATTTTGAGCCTCTATATAAGGCCATTTTGTTCTCATTTGTAAAGGAGAGTTATGTTGGAGAATTGTTGCCAAAATACTATCAAAATTGTTCTTTATTCATTGTTGTGGCTTGCATGGTGGATATACATAATCATTTTGGTGTATTTGCATGTTTCTTCTCATCTCTCAAATTAAAGTAGGATTTCATTTCATGTTGTTAGAGTAGAAGTAGATGGCTAGTTGTATGATGATGTTAGTGAATGTTTGATAGGGATCTATATACTAGGCCACTAGCATCCTAGTTGTAGTGCCCACCTATAGTTTGTTTTTCCATTATATTTACCAAACTCTTGTTATGTTTGTTTCATGCATGTGTTAGTTTCAAGGGTATTGGATTTATAATGATGAAATAATTTTATGATTTGGATTGCACGTATATCAATAAATAATTACTTAGTTGACTATATTTCATGTGTTGTTTAATAATTATGGGTATTAGTGCATTAATGATGCTTTAATGATTCATAGTTAATAAATGTGATTTCTTTCATAGTAATGTTAGATGATGTTTTAATGATGATTACTTCATATTTGTAACGATGCATTATTTTATCTAAGCATTTGGCGTTTGACTTATTATAGTACTTACCCCATACTTGCATGTGTATGGTGCATGTGTTTGTTTTAACTTTTTGTTTCTCGTGTTGGATGTGGTTAAGGGAGGGAGTCGTAGTCACCTGCTAGTTGGGATCTATATGATGTACCACTCTTTGCCATTGCTTGTTTAGTTTAGATACATTTATATACATGTACATGCTCGTCTTTTATGTAGAATGTAGGTACCAAGCATCGACTTCCCTAAATTGCTAGAATGAGTGTATTTTATCACAATAACTCAATGGTAAGAATGGAGATAATGTTCAGGTCCAATCTCAGCCACAATCTAATTACTTGTCCTGAGAAGGAGGACATGTATTTGACTTTCCACCCTTTTTAAACCTGTGAGTTTATCTTTGTCTACGTTGTTTGATTTTGAGTTTTGGTCTATTTAGGTAATGTTACTTTTATGTGGATTTTGCTATGTGATTTATTTGGTAAATTATTTAATTATAATATTTGTGTTAATCATGTAATTAAATATTATTTTATCAAAAAGAAAATATTAAAGCATGAGAATATTTAATTAATTTTAAAAACTAATTAATTATTTGTTTTAATTTAAAAGTCTTAATTTAGAAATATAAATTCAGAAAATTGTTCAAAGAGAAATTAGAAAATGATGATATTTAATTAATTATAAATTAATTAAATATATAATTTAGTTTAAAAGATTTAATTTAAGAAGTTGGACAAAAAGAGAATTAAAATTTTAATATTATTTTATTATAATTATTTAAGATCTATTAGATTTCCACAATCCATGAGAATGAGATATGCTTTCTGGATTATTTATTTAATAATGAAATAAATTAGAGTTGCATTTAAACAATGAGTATTGATTATTATTATTATTATTAATTTAAATAATAAACTATACTTTAATTAGTGCTTGCACTCATTAATAAACTAGAGGAAAATCAAATATAAAAGAATTAAATTTAAATATAAAGTTATAGTTCTAATTCTAGCATAGTTATATTTATTGAATTTAATGATAATTATTTAAGAGTTTTATTTTAATAATAAATTTTTAAATTTTTTTTTTTTTTAAATTTAAAAAAGAGGGGTAAATGCTTTGACCTAGAGCTATGAACCAGTGAGGCCACAAACGGGGGACCTCATCCCCATGAGATTTGAACCTTGATGGCAAGGATAACAATGCAACAACTTAACCATCACAACATGCCACTATTGACTAATAATAAATTCTAAATAATGTTATTAATTAAATTAATTTAAATATTTTTTTAAATTTTTTTGGAAAAATATTATATTTATATTAATAATAAGTGGTTTAAAAAAGCTTCTAAAGAAAAGAACCAGAAATGAAAAACTCTTATCATTGCCTGATACAAAAAAGGATGTAGAAGAAATACTACATCAAGAGAGAGTATCTATCAACACTAATGAATCTTGTCTTAGAGATTCTCAGATCGAGAATATAGTGATTATAAAGAGCCCAAAACTCATATGAACACAATTCATTGATTGGTGCTAGAGACAAGACCAAGAGCCCAACCAAAAACTGTCATAGAGATCACCATCACTAATCTACATCCAAATCTTCAATAAAGATCATGATATTAGAAAGCCATTTGATGCAAGTGTGATCCAAGACCCTGACCTACATACAATATCTCAAAAGAACAAGTGAGATCCATAAAAGAAAAAAAACATGTGAAATCATAGAGAAGTCATGATTTACTATGAAATAAAATATGAGGACTTGGCCTTATACTAAACATATTCTTTTCTCATAATATTAACCAAGTTGGGGATATCAAGGAGGTTAAGTGGGGAAATTAAAGAGTTAATATAAACCCCATCAGTACCCAAATTAGCCAGACAATCAGCTAGAAGATTGCCTTCTCTATAAGTATGCATAATGTAACATTCAAAGATTGAATCAAGAAAAGACCATACTTGATGTAATATATATTGTATTGACCAATTATATACATGACGTTTAATACATGCATTAATAATGATGGATGAATCCCCTTCAACATGTAGCTTAGATATAGAAAGTGATTTTGCAAGTTCCAAACCAAAAATCAAGGCCAAGGCCTCAACTTTGTTAGTAGTAGATTGAGGGAGAGAAGATGTTTTTGCTACAATCACATGACCTTTAAAATCTCTAACGACTATGCCATAGCCAAAGTTGCCTAGATTTCCTCTAAAGGCCCCATCAAAATTACGTTTGAAATAACTCTCACTTGGAGGAATCCACTTGGTTTGTGCTCAGATAAGAGGAATCTTGGATGGACGCAATGGAGCAGGAAGATGAGGAAAAAGTAAACCCTTCCACCATTGAATAACATAGCCATCCCAAGGAGAAAAAACATGTTTACTCTTATATTTACTTACTGAAGCATTAACAAGCTCAACAATTGATCTCTTTAATCCTTCCTGAAATTGAGGTATTGGAGATGACACCAATCTAAAAATTCTCTTGTTTCTTTCCTACCAAATTGCTCATACTACAAATGCAAGGATGCACTTTCAAAGACATGAAAATATTGATTTAGAGTATAAGATTGGCCATGTTTGGAATAAATCTCATAGAGAATTAGATAATGGCATATGGGAATTAAGCTTATCAAGGACAAAATGCCAACAGTCTTGGACAAAAAGGCAGTTTAAGAGGAGGTGATTTGTTGTTTCTATAACTTGTAGATAGAGCACGTAGCTAAAGGGATTAGAAACGTTCGATTTGTGAAGACAATCACTAGTTAAAATTCGGTTCTTTAGTGCAAGTCATGCAAAGCATCCTGCTTTTGGAAAAATTGAGCTATTGTAATAGAATTCAAAAAAATGATATTTAGTCTGATTATACTAGTTGTTTTGGAGAGCCAAGTATCCTAATTTAATAGAGTATTTACCATCTTTAGCTAGAACCCAAAAGAGGCAATCTGGATGATTAAACATAAAGACATTCCTTTCAACTAGAACTTGTTTGAAAGAAGCAGCCTGATTGTGGGATATAGAAAGAGTTGTTGGGTCTTGCCAAATGACTAGCACTGTGAACGTATGAATAGCCGAGACATAAGTAGAAAAGGATGTCCCCCAAGCTTGAATCACTATATTTGAAAAATTCTTAAGAGAATCAATAGTGCCAAGGGGGGGGGAACCCATTCCATGAATCAAACCAAAAATTGACACTATCCTCATTGTTCACTTGCCATGATATGAATGAAGTAATAACTTCTTGAGAAGCCATCATGAAATCCCAAATGATAGACCCCTTTGATGGGTCTAGCATAGTAAGAACTCTAGAAGGTCCCAAGTTATCTAAATATTTCTTTTGTAAAAGGCGACACCATTTGGCAATGGATTTTTCATACATTTGCTAAACAAGTTTAGCACCAAAAGCCCTATTCCTATTGGTAATGTTGGGAAGTTCGACACCTCCTGTTCTATAAGAGGTTGACATGGCATGAATAGAAATTAGCTGACCATTCATATTATTTACCCAAAGAAAGGTGTGCATTAATGTTTCAATTTGAGAGATGATACCTTTGAGAGCTTGTAGAATGGAGAAGTAATAGTTAGGAATGACAGAAAGAATAGTTTTGATAAGAAAAATTATACCCAAGAGGGATAACACTTCGAAAATTAATTAAAGAGAAAAAGCTAATTATTTAAATTAAGATATTTTGTAATTAAATATCTAAAAGAGTTGTGTATGAAAAGGTGAAAGGTAATAAAGTAATAAATAGTAATTGATCAGTGAGTTCCCTCTCATGATTGCACAATCAGAGCTCTAATTTAGGGGAGAACTCTTTATCACAGATCTAGAGCTCATTTTGCAATTACATAGGTTTTGGGGAGCAAAATTCAGAATTGGGTCAAAAGAATTGTTGGAAGTTTTAGGGGGTTAAGATTTGTATACATTCACAGATTGTCTCAGATTTTCGCTGTGGTTTTGAGTTAGGGTTTGAAAACTCATTGTAGAATTTTATTGAAAGACTGTCTACTTTGTGTCTTCCTGGGTGTTTTCATATTGCTTATTAATTTACTGTATTGATTGTTGAATAAAGAATTATGTTGTAGATTTTGAAAATGAAAACTTGTTTGAGGAAAATTATGGAAAAAATGTAGAAAATTATTATGATTGTATGTTTTTTAAAACCATTTTAGATAATAAAGGGAATATTTGATTATGAAAATTTGGAAGAAAATAACAAATTGAACAGTTAGGGTTTCAACTTTAAATTTGTCATTAGAACCATGAGATTATTATGAATTTTCTAAATATAGATAAATATTATTCTTATATCTAAAATAATTTATTCACAAAATTTATTGAAAAAATAAAAAGATTAATTAAGAGAAAAGAATGTTTTAAGTGAACTTATGCATGCATGTGAAAACAATTATACTAAAAATAGAAGCTAAGTATAGTAAGATTATATGCATGTGAAAACAATTATGCTAAAGATGGAAAGCTAAATATAGTAGAGTTACATGTATGTGAAAACAATTATGCTAAAAATAGAAAGCTAAATATAGTAGGATTGCGTGCATCTGAAAACAATTACGCTAAAAATAGAAAATTAAGTATAGTATGGTTACGATTTGAGAGATTAAAATCATGCAAAAATACTAATTGCATATTTATTTTTATCTTATATAATTAAATTTTCAAATTTATTTTATTTTATTTTATTTTATAAATTTAGAATTGAATAAATATTATCCATTTAGTTATAAAGTGAATGTTAGTATTAGTGATTATTTAAGTTTAATTAATCTATTAGTTGCAAATAAATGATTTTATAATTATTAATGCAAGAAAGAAGTTAATAAATAAATATTTATAATTTTATTATATTTTAAAAGAATTTGTGGTACAGTTCACTTTGTAATCATTTAGTTAATAACTATTTGACTTTATGAGAGAAATTATAAATAATTAAATTAAATTTATAATTTTATCTCTATTTGCATTATGGATTAAAGAAAATTAAATGTTAATATTGAACTAAATAGAAGTCAAATTAATATTTTAGAAATGAAATTGATATTAGTATTTAATCTAATAATATACATTTATGTTAATTATTTAAATCATTTATGATTTAAGATTATTTAAATTAATAACATGATAATATTGCATGATATTTGACATGCAAAGAGATTGGATATTTAAATACCTTTTGATTTAAGTATATTAGCATAACAATTTATATTAACATGTATATTCTTATCTTATTTCTAAACACATCTTTATAACTCAAATTAAACAAAAGAAATTGATGAAATTAAATCATGTGGCTAAAAGTTATGTGTTTTATAATATTCTATTTATAGTCTTGTGATGTTTATTTTTATGATGGTTTTTTTTTGTGGGTTGTTTAGTTGGCCAAGTTAGGATGTGAACTAGGGGCGTTTTTGAGATTTCTTTTATGATTATTTGACAGGATGTCATGACGAACTTTATGATTTGAATTAAGATTTATTTTTTATGAACTTTATGCTATTGAGCATTTATGAGAACTTGAATTTTGAGAATTAGTGTTATTTTTTGAGTTGTCTGTTAAGGAACCAAATTCGATCAATATTACTCTTGTGGTATGGGACACTATTGTGGTTTGTGATTTTGGCGAGGTTGTTTAAGTAAATATCTTCGAGAGTGGCTTACAGTAGGGGTCCGGGACCCAAAGTGGTCAATGCTAAAGTAACCTATTGTAAATTATGTAATAAGTGATAATCTAATAATTAATATTTTGGGAAAACACACTAAAAAGATAAGTTAGAGGTATTTGCCCCGCCCATGCCTTGAGTGCTTGTATAGACTAAGGATGGGAATGGAATGACGGTATGATTGGTTTGCCTCATCTTCTTGAGAGGGTTTTTTGGTTCTGCATGTGTCACGTTGAGGGTCCGACGTTCAGAGTAACTGGTCTAGAGTAACTCAACGCTTGAAGGTACGGGATCTATTAAGAGATCAATCTAGGGTAGCTGAAGTAGTATGACCACATGATGACACTCCCTAAAATGTAGCCTGTGTCTCCTCCGTAGTTTTTTTTTTAATTTGCCTCTGGTGGTGTTGTTATTGGTGGTGTACTTGTTATTAGATGTATTTAATATGGTTATTTACTTTCATTGATGATGATTGGTGATTTATGGTTGATGTACTATTGGTGTGGCTTTTGTCTTGAGTTGGATATCTTTCGTTAACTTTATCTTATGATTTAGGTGATTTGATCTATTCTTAGTATATGTATGATATTGGTATTGGATTGAGTGTTCGTCCTTTTTAAGTATCTTATTTTCTTGATTAGTAAGTGTTCCCTTTGAGGTAGTTTTGGCTATTAGAATTCCTTGCCTAGGATTATTTTATGATTTGATTATGTGTGTGGATCATACATTATCTCTCTTGCACAGTGGGTGGGAACCTGATTAGGTGACCAAGCAGTCGAAAGGAAGTTTATTATTACCATTTGGGTCCTCCTCATATTGATAGATGTTGGATGTTCCTTAATATAGTGGTACCATTATCATTCTTTCTCTTATCTTGAACATTTCTATTCATTTGATGTATCTCTGTATCATGTGTTTTGAGATCCTACGGGATATTGTATTGTATATTGATATACTTGTATTTATTTTCACATACATTGTGACATGTGCAGTGGATGTTATTCATTAGATGTACTTTCATATTATTAGTTGTACTTATGCATTTGTTTTTATGACTATGTATGTGTTTATTCATTTTATGATTATGGACAATATAATTGAGACTTAAACTTATTAATAAGACTTTCTTAAATATGACTTAACATGAAGGAACCCTAGAGGAATTGAAACTGTATTTATAATTGATTAAGTGTTCTTGATATATATATATATATATATATAGAGAGAGAGAGAGAGAGAGAGAGAGAGAGAGAGAGAGAGAGAGCTTTTGCATTATTATTACTTTGATGTTGTTTAAACTTTTAAAAAAAAAAATTGTTCAGTAAACTTTGTAACATATTCAATTTATTTTTTGGGTTCCCAACAGGGCATTACACTAGCCGCTTGTTAGGAAACCTTGTGCGGTAATCTACTTGAAGTTGGGTTGGAAGATAGGTGTTAGTGTTGGGTTGGAAGATAGGTGTTAGTGTGAAAATCCTAAGAATGTCCCTTAGAATCATTGCACCAATGGAGGTAGTGTCGCTGGCAAGCTTTCATTTGGTCGGATCTCCGTCCATTTGTTAATTTCCTTGTTCATAGGAGTAGTAGTAGAGCAGTAAACAACTAGTGATAAGAGTAGTTGAAAGTGAAAGTGATCAAGGAGAAAAGAACAAGTCAAGCAAAGCAAAGTACCACTAAATTATATTTGAATGAATAACGTAAGCTTGCTTATATGATTAACCAACAAACCACATTAATATAACTGAGTTAGTATCCACATGTGTAAGGAACCTTGGAGTTTTCTCATGTTCTTCTTAAGTATTTACTTTCCAAGAGAGGGTTGAATGTTTGATATTTCATATCAAGTATTCAATTGCTATATGTTATGTAGTGGTACAAAACTAACATCAACAAACATCGTCATCATACACAAAGAAAGCAAATCAACATTGTACTAAAAATCTGCATGTAAATAGTTATCCATATATGTACAATTTGATTTTTATATTTTTCTTTTACTAAAAAAGGCAATCACATCAGAAGCAGCTAAAATTGCTATTTAAGGCTTGAAGCTAGAATTGGAGACCTCGAGAAAATATAGTCTATGATTGCACAGTGGGGTCTCAAAACAATGCATGTCCTGCTCTAAACTAACCCAATTCTAACTTGTAGTTCCTCCGAAAAATCATAATAAATTTGTATTGCTTTGCAATGCTCTTCCCCACAATTGGGATAGTATCCTAGCAACTTCTACCCAAAAATATGGGTTTTTAAATAGATAATTCTTATACAAAACATTAAGCATGGACATCTTGAAATTTTCCAAAAAAATGACAATAATCAAAATGATTGCTAGTGCTCTTGGATTCAACTATATATGATCTTTCGTGTCAAGATTTCATCACTCGGTGATCCAACAATTCTTTCATCATATTAATAGTGGATCGCTCAATATTCTCCAAAACATTGACATATAGAACTATACATTGTTGAATCCAAAAGCACTGGTAATCATTTTCATTAATTTTTTAGTGGATAAGGCCTCCAATATTATTTTTATTTTTGATGGAGTGTTCAGACCTGGGAGCTACCAACCAACGAAAGCCACCACATAGACTTTTTAGGAACATGATACAAGCCCACTTGTGCCTGAAACCTTTTCAATTTAGAACCAAGGACTAAGGGGCATCTAAGCCGTCAAAATCGCTTGGGGCATGATCCCAGCCTCATCCCTTATGATGTCAGAAACTTGCATTCGGCAAGACTTGATCCCTAGTGTACTCTCTGTGAGCCATTCAACGTCACTAGTAGACCAAGGGCCCATTGATTTGAAGCATGTACTTACTTTTAATTTTTTATCTAAGAAGTGAATTTACAATATAATTGTATCACCTTTTAATTCCCTCATATACTAATTGAGCCATTCCAATCTTGTAAATCTCCTCTGATCACTCCTATCCTTCCACTAAACATACAAAACAATGTGAAGTTGCACACATTCATAACCAAAAATGAACCCAATAATAAAGGAAGATGGCAGAAGTCAAAGCAATAGCAACAGGGTAGCAGGTATAACTGATGACAAATAATTTTTTCTACAATGGAGTTATGACCTGATTCAACAATTTGAAATAGTGTTATATGTGTCTTAGAAACATCATGTGTGCACCCAAAATAAACCATTATTATATAAAAGGTAAAGCAAAATAATTGACAATGTTATGGTTTAGGTTTCCAATATATATTGTGAATCTCCCTGAGCACGATAATAGTTGACCTCTGATAATAATTCTAAATTCAAAAAGTTGAGACCCAGATTAGTGATGCTTTTTTAATCAATCAACTTCCCTCTGTCTGAAATCTTCAAGACACAAACAAAAACCACATCAATAAGTAGGAAAGATTTTCCACGGCAAGTCAAAATTGTGATACTGCTATCAGAATTCAACTGTTGAAACATGGATCAATGAGTTTTGACTCGAGAACTACACAGTTCAATCCTGATAGTATCACAAAAACCACATCACTATAACCCACCAAAAATAATAATTAAATAAGCTCTAGTGGATCAAACTCTATGGTTATTCAATACAATAATTGTTTTCTTAAATAATGAATTACAATAATCTGATATGTCTCTGTCCTTTCAATCCCAGCAAATTATTTTTGAGCTATTCCAATTGCTTTCCAGGTCTTCATAAAAAGGAATCATGTGTGATTAGTCTCACCCTTCCACTAAATATATAAGATAAAGCAAGTGTGAAAACTACAAATGCACGAGTTAATAGAAAGAAAAAACACTAATAAAGGAAGATAGCATAAGTCAAAACATAGCACCAATAAACGAGGTATAAGCACCACCCTGATATCTCCTCTTTCAAAGGTAGTGCTGAATTTACAATCTTAGAAACACAATCAATGTCTCCAAACCAACATAATATATAAAGGGCACAACATTTGACAATGCAACTGAACTCATAGTTTAGATTTGAAATATACAGCTTGAATCTCTGAGCCCATATGAAGAGACTTTGGTCCTTTATTAGTCCAAATTCACTAAGTTATGGATGCCAGATTTCAGACGCTTCTTTATACAACCACTATTCCTCTGCCTCATAAAAAAATGTTAGTTACTGTATAGCCTCCGTAAAGCCAATGCATGATTCTGTTAAAAACCTCAGCCACAGTCTAAAGCATTCCTGTTGGGTAATTTTTAAGAAAAATACACATAAAGCTTCAGGTACAATCACACAATTACCATGGGTCACTACTGTGAAAAAGAAATTTAGAAATAAAATTCGTAAGGCTGTACAAAATTGTTATGAAGCTGGTAACAAGTTTTCTTCTATGTCATTTATCTTCCAGAGTATGGACGGTTGTTCGAATGGACTTGCTGCTGGTTGTAAGCGCTATAAACACTATTTGTCTGGGAACTTGCATAACCTTCTGTATCATAACTATAACCCGCTTGATCGGCATAAGTACCTTCATATGCATAGGCAGCTTCATTTGAATAACCACCTTGCCCCCCTGAATATCCAGCTCTAGAGTAGTCTCCACCATACCCAACATATCCAGACACCACTGCTCCATAATTTGCAGGGCATTCTTTTGAAATGTGCCCTTCTTGGCCACAGGAATAACACTGACGGATGCCACCCCTTCCCCCCGAATATTTTCCTCCATGGCTACGTGCTCCACCATGAGGACATTCACGAGAAAAGTGACCAATCTAAATGAAAAAATACAGAAGAATTCCAAATTCATGCGCAACCAACAGAAGCAAATGTCATCAACCAGACCAATTTGTCACTCAAGGTAGGAAAAAATTAAAAATATAAGTTGGAACTTCACCTGTCCACAGTTGTAGCACTCAGACTGTCCTCTTCCTCGACCACTTTCTCTGCCCCGATTTCTGAAATTCGCAAAACTTTCTTGTGTGTCAGGATGATCCGATCCTCCAACCCTACCACCAGCACTGCCACCATAAGCAGATGACAGGCGGTCATCATCACGTCTTCTGTCAGAAGGTCGTCTTACCATTGCACTTTGTGGAGACTGAAAAGCCATTTTCTGGTTAAGAAGAACCCAGTTGCGACACGAATTTCCAGATATTAATAGTGATGCCTGATAGGTACAAACAAGGTATGCTAGGAACTTTTAATAAACAATACCTCAAATGACTCAAGTAGCTCATTCAGTTTGCCCTCCTTCAATTCAACTTCATTCTGTAGAAGTTTTGCTCTCCCAGGATCTTTTTCCTCTTCAAGTTCTTTCTTAGCATAAAGTAACTCTGCTTCAGCTGCCTTCTTTTCCTCTCTTTGTGCCTCTGTAAATCTCATCTGAAAAGGTAAAATCATAAAAATTAATTACATTAACAGTTATCTAATATATTTTATACCCTAAAATGGGGTAGAACTAAATAACTACCACTCTACATGATTATACAAGTACACTTCAGTCACATACGAAATAATAGTTGCAATACAGGCACATTATCAAAAAAAAATGGAAAAATAATCCTTGGAAAAATAAAATTAAGAAGAGTTTAAAGAACATTAATGAGACAAGCTTTGCAGTGAACTCCAAAAACTCTACTCAAAACTTTCCCCTCTTTGTAATCTCTGTATGGTTATTTAAGATTTGTGGACTTTGTTCCCTTTTTTTTTTCGTCTTCTTTCATTGGGAAATAAATCATATAATCTTTACCTATCGTAATTATAATTTTACATGATTGTTTCTATTGTCATGACAGTTACTACCCAAAGTTATCCTATAGGCTCTTATGATTCTTGAAAGGAAAATACATAAAGTATCAGAAAAGAACTATTCAAGGATCAATTTTCTTAAGGTACATATTACCATAATGCGAGAAGCCAAAACCAAGAGCAAGCACTCCAATGTTATAAAACTTGATAGTATTATATTAAACAATGGAGACGACGTCTCTTTAAATAGAAAAATACAAGATGATGCTTCTAAACAAAACAATAGTTAACTGAATACAAAAATAAAAACTAACTAATAAAAGTTAAAACTGAACTCACAAAAGATGACCACTAGAAACATCACATCATTATCTTAATTCCCTCCCCAAATGATCATTGTACTAGCTACCCTACAAAAGACAATTTGCAGGTCTTTTAAATACAAATGCATAGAAAGTGCCCTTCTCATCATAACACTTTGCGACATGAGCATGCTACTCTGCAAGATGAGTCTACTATTGAGACCCTCCCTGAATCTACAGAACTTCTGGATATGACCAAAGATAACCAGAAACCATCCAACCTGATGTAGGGAGACAAAAGTATTACTCCCTATAGCCAGAGACACCAAAATGAAACAGAAACCACAATTTTAAGGAGAAGATCGGCAAACCCTTGTGGAGACCATTGCCCTAGCAACTCTAGGCATGATCTAGAACAACTAGATACAAGAAACCACAATTTTCGTGGACAAAATCAACAAAATCCTCCAATGATTTTTTTCGGAGAGCATCATAAAAGCTAAGACTGGCAACACCAGTCATGATTTTTTTGGAAAAACAATAGAAAGACCACCAAAAAAATTGAAAGATAAATCACAAAAACCAAATCTGATTTTGGAGAAGAAAAATTGATCAAAACCAAGACAGGGTCAGAATAAGTAACTTCATTTTCGAGGGAAAAATTGTCATACCCTTATACAAAATTATCTTTAAGGAAAAAGTTTGCACAGAACCCACAATAATTTTTTAAGGAGAAAATTTGTAAAACCCTCCTAGAATTCTTTCAGTGAAAAATTTATAAAAACCCACCTGAAATTTTTTTTAAAGGAGAAAAAATTATTAAAAACCCATCCAATAATTTTCCAAGTACAAAAATTAAAAAACACAAAAACCATGATGTTTAGGACAAAATCATGCAAACCCTTGCACTACAAAAACCAAGTTGTGGCAAACAAAACAACCCATCACGCAACAAAACACTAGACTTCACACAATAAAATACCCCACAAAAGGATCAAACTTCATAATGTGGTAAAACAAGAAAAAACTTTGAGCAAAAAAAAGCACATGCAAGAAACATCTAAGAACATGCAAATGCATGCAACCCGCATAACCCTAGGCCTCTTGTGAGGGAGTTGGATCTACTTTGATACCAGGTTATAAAAATTTGATAGTTTTTTATGAAACAATGGAGACAAGAGTCTCCTTAAATAAAAGAATACAAATCAATGCTGCTATACGAAACAATCATTAACTAAATATGAAAACAGAAACTACTAAAACTAAACTCACTAAAGATGACAATTAGAAACTGTAATGACCCCCTTTTGAGATTGCTCTAATTTTTGCCCTAGAATCACAAACTCCATTTAAATAAGAATTGTAAGATGGTTAGATATATAGATTTACCAATCAAAATGTTTTTTTACAAGATAATTCTTGATTTAGGTTCTACAACACCAAAAAGAAAACAAGAGCAAGATATGCAAAACATGATATAATCTAGCTTACTATTTCATAAAGAGAGTTCCAATTCATAACATGTATCGTATAGTGCTTTTGGGTTCCTTAAAGATAGATGGAGATATTACAAAAAGTGTATCCTAGCCCTACCCTAGGCCCAAAAATGGAGCCCTATCCCCCCTTGGCCCCATGCTTCATAAGGTTTGGGTGCTTAGTGGGCATTCACCGTTCCCCCTTATTATAACTCTTCCAGCCCATGTGGATCATTCTGCAAGAGAGTGCCTTTATATGATGTAAACGGTGCCCATTCCCCCGTAAGCCTTATATAGTGCCTTTGTATGATGTAGCCCATGTGCATTGGTGCAAGAGCACCCAAAGCATCCAAAGGGAGCATGAGGGCATCAAAGGACCAAGGGAGACATAATAAAGACACAAAGGTCAATTGGGACCTATTAAAGCCTATTATGGTCTTTGGAGATAATAATTTGAATGTAAAAGTTGAATGTCCTAAGGACCAAATTGATGTAATAAGGGATAACATGGGTCCAAAGGTTACATTTTATATATAAGTGTAATTATGATGTAAGGAGATCCTATAAAGATCAAATAGTGAGGTTTGATAAGTTGGCAGTTAGAGAAAGCTATTAAAAATAAAGTTACAAATTCAAATATTTGAATTGCAATGGCTAGTGGGAATTAGGAAGGAAATTGTGTTTTAGGCTTGTGTTAGTGTTTTAATAATTTCCAACTGATTGAAATTGGTTGGGAAGGTTGTCTCACACCTATTTCAGCCTGTTCAAGCCCTTGGAAGATCAGAGAGGGTTTGTGGCAAATGACTGTACGGACATTTCAGCATCTTGGCAATAAAAGAATGATCTATTCTTGCAAGTTGAATGTCTTGAAGAGCACTGCGATTGATCTGGTACCATAGATGATTTAGAAATCTCATTTATCTTCTGATTCACGTTGTTGTATGGTTATTTGATCAGTTTTCAATCAGATTTATAATTTTGGTGTTGATAGGTTAAAGGGTTTTGAGTTTTCTTAACATACTTTTGATTGAAATCATAATAACTTGGTCCATTTCTTGAATGGCCATCTGATTCTCACGAAATGGACTCATTCTAACATTTTATTAATGTTCTAACATAATATATGCAAGAATACTGAAAGTTGCAGGGATATCCCATGATTTGATGAAGGAAAGGACATGATTTTGGTGGCTAGTCTATAGCAGCAGAGAATCTGCTTTAACAAGACAGCAGTTTGATGATAGGAGAAGTTTCACATGATCAACAACAAGGTGTAGGAACCTTCAGTTGAGTCTAAAAGCATTTCTAAGTTGTTGTGTTAAACAACCCTTGTTTTTGGAGCATTTTGGTGAGGGTTTTAGGGCTTTCATATAAATTGATGTTTTGGGTTGAATTTGATTGTGGAATCCTTTTACTTAAGACAAAATACAATACTGCACAGAGTTTCATAGATTGGGGACAAATATTTGGAGTAGTTCCTTTGTAAAAGTGGGTGTTTTGGGGCTTAAAAACAGGGCCTATAGTGGAACAGCATGGTACAGTCCAAAACAATCATATCCAAGTTTTTTATATGTTGTAGTAGGCGGTAATGGGAGTCTGAAAATACATTTTATTTGCCATGTTGTTTGGAAAAGTTTTAAGAAAATGGCCAAAAAGAGTTTCAAGAGCGCTAATTGGGGGGCTACTAGGCCTAATAGATGAAAGTTGAAGTTTGCTATCAAAACCAAGGGGTAGGGTTATGAAACCTGTTGAATCACTTCAGAATGAGTTGGAACAAACATCTTAAGGCATTTAGAACCTTGGGATAAGCCTGATCTAAGATTTCAGTCACTTGAAGCAATTTAGTGCCTTTAGGACAAGGGGACAATACTAAGAATCCATTGCATTTTTGTGTTGAAAATCTAAGAAGTATTACTAAGTAATTGGAAAATATTCGCTTGATATTAACAGTGATCAAGAGATCAATTTATGCAAGAGAAAAAACTAAATATTAGAAACATTCTAATATTTAAGAGAGATTACAATAGATAGGTTGATAGCCATTAGATACTAAACAGAGATAATAGAAACTATCTATTATCGTAATAAGAATCCCTATCACTACCTCATCATAATGGTATCAGAGTTTGGGAGTAGAACCTTTAAGGAAGGGAAGTTACAAGTTGAAAGGAGATGGCACATAAAACCCAACTAGCCCAAGAGAATGAAGAGCTTAGGCAAGAGGTGGAAAGAGAGAAGAGGGAGAAGAGGGAGAAGAGGGAGTTAGAAGCAACCATAATATAAATTTATTATAGACCACACTTAAGGTGGGGTTTAAACTGATATTAAAGTTATAGAATTTTCTTCAATTCCCTCTTTGCTAAAGAAGAAGTGTTGAGAAATTTAGCCTCATTGTGAATTGAAGCCAATTCCATATGTAATATATGTTATTATATATGTGTGTGTGTTGATAGATTTATGTTGATATCCTTAAATATACCATTCTAGGAATATCATACTGAGATGATATCTCTTCATATACTCGAGAACATAAATGTTCTATATCAATCATTCCTAATTAAGGAGTGTTAAGTTTGCAGTTACAGTCAGATTGATATGATCATGAGTTTCATTATTGATGGTAAATCATCATTAGATAAATATTCTTTTATATACATATAACATATATTATATTATATGTATATATTATATATATGGTTATTTATATTATTAATATACTAACTAAAGATGTTTAAACCTTGGAGAGAGGCATGTCTCCTCTCATACTTATATGAGATCCAAATCTGCATTTGGAACATATCTATAACAATGACAATATAATTACATTTGCAGAACTAATCCATGTTATTTAACAGAAATCAGAAATTTGAACACAGAATTGCAAGGGATAATAAGTTTGGTTTTGATCCTAAATGGCTAAAATGGATCACTGATTGCATAAACACACCTAGATTTTCTAATCTAGTTAACGGAAGTCCCAAAGGCTTCTTTGAGACCACCCCTAGGTTAAAGACAAGGGAACGACCCCTTATCACCGTTTTTGTTTATAATCTTACAGAGGTGTTAGACAGATCTATATCAAAGACTCATGAAAGGGGACAGTGGAATGGGATCAAGGTGGCTACAGGTGTTGAACCAGTCACCCATTGGTAATTTGTTGATGACACACACTTAATGGTGGAGGCTAATTTAAAAGAAGCAGGGATGATAAAAGCTACTTTGGATCAATGTAGTGAAGCTTCAGAGCAGCATATAAATTGGTTGAAATCTGAAGTTTTCTTCTTTAATACATATCCAACTATGCAAAAACAAATTAGTAGGGCCCTTGGAATGCAAGTAGGTAAATTACCAAGGAAATACTTGGCCATCCCCTTGCTTGAAGGTGCATGTAGAACCAATCTATGGAAGGACTTGATTGACAGCTGTGTGAAAAGGATGGAAGCTTGGAAGGGTAAATGGTTAACATATGTTGGGCAAATCTTAATGCATCAATCAGTGATCTTTGCTATACCAGTTTTCTCTATGAGTTGCTTTGAGATTCCGAACTAAGTCTTGAGATATATAGAATAGAGGATGAGGAATTTATTTTGAAATAGATCACAGGAGGAAGACAAAAATCCCCTTGATTGCACGGGAGAACATATGTTGTTGAAAAAAGGTGGAGGTGCAGAAATTAGGAATTGGCAAACTATGAATAAGGCTTCAGGGGCTAGATTGGTGTGGGAAATTTCCTCTAATCCTCAAAATTATGGGTGTGTATTTTAAGGGCTAAATATTTGGACTGAATGGATGACAATACGATCTTCACTATGAGAGATCCCCCAAAAGGTTCTGCTATCTAGAACTTTATCATTGACCGTAGAGACATCATTACCAATCATCTCACAGGGAAGATAGGGGATGGCAGATTGGTATCCTTTTGGAGAGATTCGTGGAATGGATGGCCAGCCTTGCAGGATAATGCAGAAAATCAGTTTCTCATGAATTTCTTCACAGCCTTGTGGGGTGATAGGCTGTCTGATTATGTAGAGGAAGTTATGACTCCATTAGATCCTCAATGGGGTTGGAAAGATATAACTAGGCTGGGTCTGAATGATCAGGAACTATCAATTATGAAAAGGAGCCTCTTTGGATACCTAGAAGCAATAATATTTCTTTTTATTCTTAGAAAACTAGAAAAACAAAAAGATTTTGTGCCCTGCATTACACAACTACCAAACATTGTTAAACTCTTTTCTCAATTCAATATATAGGAGTGACCTCCTGGGCCATTTTCACCTATCAAAAAGAAAAAGAACTTCATTTCATTTGTATTTAATATGTTTGTATTTATTATTAAAGTGTAGTTCCTTATTATTCTAAGTCACTGGTTTGAGTTCGGGTTCAGGTTTGGGTTCGAAGAACCAGTTTGCTGGTACGTCAAAATCTTGAAATGAGGTTTGGGTTCGATTGGGTTCTTTAGTACAAAAACATGTAAAAATTATATATATACAACCTAGAAATATGAAATATGAAATAATATTAGAATGCTACATAGTATCATAAAAAAAACGAAAACACTATAGACTTGTAATCTTAGCATCATATCTATTAGCAACACCAATATATTAAAATAATATCGAGTTCAAGTATCATTGTTTAAACTTTCAACAATTAGAACTTTATGCTAAGTTTCAATCATCTAATGGATTATCTAAATCTTCATCATCTTCTTCTTCATCGAAGGCATTAGTTGGTTCACAAATATTGTCAATGTTACTGGGATCAATTGCACTAATAACATTCCTACTTTCCAAGTTGTCCAGCACTTGTTACATTTTCATTGTATACAAGTAGCTTGCAACTCCCTTCACCTATTGAAGATGTTGTTTAATGTTTCAATTATGATTTATCACTATACAGAGCTTCCAATTAGTCGGACGAACCATTATCAACAATTGGATATAGAAATTTCACTAAAAGAAATCTTGAGGTGTTAAATAATTATTATTTACTCTTTACTTGAGTTTACTTAGATAAATGCATTTAGTTATTAGTTGTCATCTAGGAGTTGTTGACAACACGGGAGTTTGTTCCTACCTAGTCATACTTATCTTCTCACCTACATGGAGGATAATCCACCTTTTGTGCACGTATGCTTAGTTGTCACACTTATCTCCTAGCGCTTTCTAGCTTGTTCTAGAAACTTCCTAGAGGCCTTTATAAACAGACTCTCCCATTGTATTTTTGTACAGCAATTTCATTTTCCATTGTTGCAATATAATTTCTCACACTGTTGAGATTCTCCAAGCCCTACCTTTCCTTCTTCAATTTCTCTTCAGAAGATATTTGCATGCAAGTGATCTTGGCAAGCTGTGAAGTTGGCTTTCATCAACTTCTACATGGTATCAAAGCCTCCCTACTGCTTCCTGGTTTGAAGGATTTTGAAGCTGCGATTCTGAGACAAACCCTAGTTTGTTTGTGATTTTTTCTTCAATTGGGAGGAAGATTGTTTTTTCAGGGCACTTTGGGTCTAAATGGACACTGCCATTGCACTCAAAAGGCCTATTACAATCAGAACTCATATAAAACTTTCGATTTTTGGCTATTGTAGCGTCCGACAAAATTTTGTTGCCCCCTAGCAAGCCATATGGACGCATTTATTGCAAAAAAAATTTAAAAAGTCGCAAAGCAACCTCCGCCCAGTGGCCACCGTGTAGCCAGCGCACGACCCAAGCACCACCTCCGCAAGCAACGCCGCCACAAAGAAACCGCAACGCGACCACCGCTCCGTGGCCACTGCCGCACCACCGGCCCACCACCCTCCACCACAGTGCCGCCTCAATCTGTCGCTTGACAACCGCCTCCCCCGGTGGCACAACCTCCCGACCACCTCTACACCAATGACATCAGATACTCGAGGTCCTACATCAGCTTTCCAACTTGTACACGTCAACTTCCCGACTGATTACGTCATCATTCCGACAAGTGATGTCATCTTCCGACTTGCTTACATCATCCAATCGGGCCCCCTTGCTGATGTAATTTTTCGACAGGATGACATCATTTCCCGATTGCTAACGTCAACATCCTGGCGGCTAGATTTTTTCCTTGCGACGTCTTGTTGACAGTGGTTCGACCATCAAATTTTTTGCCATGTCTGTAATTTTCCAGTGAGCTTGTCTTTTGGAATAGCAATTGGTTTCTTGGTCATAACTTGAGCATACGGAGGTCTTTTTCCGATCCGAAAGAAGTGCTAGAAAGCTAGTTCCGAGACAGAGACAATGATGTTGGTTTCATTTCATTCTGAATTCATTTGAGCTCCCATTTTTGGCGTTGAAGTAGAGGCTTCAATTTCCTCCTCCTTTGCATCTGGAATCCAAGTTCTTTTCTCAATTTTTGTGCTTTCTATAGTTGTTTTCTTTGGTATTTGAGGGATATTTTTATACGTTGTGGAGGGGGGCATTTTTCTTTTGTGTAATTTACTTCAGAATAAGATCCTTCTGCTTCCATCTTCTCTCAATGTCAAATCCTTCTATGACCCAACTCACACTGCACAACTATCACACCTAGAAAGCACAAATTACTAGGCTTCTCATGTCAAAAGGCTTATGGTCATGTCTAGATGCGAACCAACCTGTTCTGTAGCACCCCTTTGAAATTCTACAGCACAGGAACAAAATGGATGAAACCATGCGCTTGATTACACTGAACATCTCAAATAGTCTACTGTTTCACTTGGATGGTTTGACCACTCCATGGGCTATTTGGACCAAATTCCAAACCTTGTTTGGCACAATGAATGAGTTCCGAGCACTTCAGCTTGATGCAGAGTTGACCTCTTTGACGCCAACCAACTTCCCCACTATTGAAGACTTCTTGATGAAGTTAAAATCTCTACGTAAAACTTTGTAGGGATGTGGGAAAACCAAAACAAACAATCAGTGTATCTTTTTGATACTCTAAAAGTTGTGAGGACAGTATCAGATCTTCTCTTCCACTTTTTACTCCAGTATGGATGCCTTGGGTGACAGACTCCAGATGCCTTCATTTGAGACATTTTGTGATCGGTTGACATAGGAAGAGGCAAAGATCCAACAGGTGGATGCCTCGAGCTCTTCAAGCCAAGCATTGGTTGCTCAATCTTCTAAAGGGAAATCAAAGAAGAACGCCAAATCGAAGAAAGATACACCAAAAACTGATCCTACACCTCCAGCTATCCCTCCAAAGGGTAAAGATTCTTGTCTACTAAGTCTACCTCCAAGACCAAGAAGAAATCAAGTGAGACCAGCAGTTTTTTAGGCAAGGATGGACATCCCGTCTAGGTGTTGGAAGCATTTGGAGGCTTTACAAGAAGCCATGCAAGAGCATCATATTTCAATGCCTAAGTCTACATCAACCTTGCAGGGAAAGGTCATGCTCTTTCTACTCGAGCTACGACTTCAGGGCCTACTTGGATTCTTGATTCAGGCGCCTCTCACCATATGACAAACACTCTATAGTTGCTCACTTCACTTGCTCCTTATGCTACCTCACAAATTGTTGTTGGGAACTCATCACAACTTTTAGTTATGGGTTCTAGTTTTGTTGCACTAGCCGAGGGCTTTCTTCAGGATGTTCTGTGTGCCCTTGCATTTCGATGAACCTATTGTCCATCTATCAGAGTTGCCACTCTAGCTCTGGTAAGACAGTTGAGTTCTCACCACATGATGTGGTTATCTGAGACTTACTCGATTCTGTGATGATTGTGGCTACTAGGAGTGTTGACTCTGCATCTCGCCTCTAGAGATTTAATGGATTTGAGTCTTCTAATGACACAGGTTCATGTCTTGTTGCACATGGAGATTCAATAACAAAACTTTGGCATGAGGTTTTGGCCATGTTAATTACAGATATCTTCAGCAGATGAGCACACAGGCACTTGTTCTTGGGCTTCCCCAGATTTCCTGTACAGATGGTGTTTGTCAAGGTTGTGCACTTGGCAAGCAACATAGGGATTCTTTTCCACATAGACGAGCCACTTGTGCTTTGGCGCCTTTGGAGTTGATTCATAGTGACCTCATGTCATTTCCTACTCCTTTTTCTGGTGCCAAATATGTGCTTACATTCATTGATGACTTTTCCAGACGTACATAGGTGTACTGTTTGAAGTACAAGTCTGATGTCTTTGATTCATTTCGAGTCTTTACAACATTGAGAAGCAGTCTGGTCTTTCTATTCGGTGGATACACACAAATAATGGGGGGAGTACGTAAACCAAGCTTTTAGGGATTTTTGCTCTGATCATGGTCTTCAGCATCAGTTTTTAGTGCCCTACACCCCTCAACAGAATGGTGTGGCCAAGAGAATGAACAAAACACTTTGGGAGATGGCTAATTGTATGATTCAGTCGAAGTCCATAGATTTGTGTTTTTGGGCAGAGGCAGTCAATTGTGCCAATTATATTTAGAATCGGATGCCTCACAAGGCAGTTCAACATATGACTCCTGAGGAGGCTTGGTCTCATGTCAAGCCTGATGTATCGTCATTCCGAGTTTTTGGGAGTTCAGCATGGACATTTGTACCTGATGCTCAGAGGAAAGCAATGGAACAGAAGAGCCAACCACTCATTTCTGTTGGCTATTGCGAGGATGTTAAGGCTTACAAGTTGTTTGATCCTGATTCCAGAGAGGTCCTACTCCAACGGGATGTCTAGTTTGATGAGAGCCTTCCTGCTATCCATACCCCACCTCCGGCACCTGCTTCACTTCCCACTACTCCCTCCTCTCTTCTAATTTGTTTTACGAATTATGAGGATGATGATCTTGGTGATCCCCATTTACCTCCACCATAAGATCCTCCCTAGATGCCTAAATGGGCTCGAGCTACATTTGAGGTTGCAAGATCTCTAGAGGGTGACCCTTCCACTTCCCGTCGCACCCGTTCTCATACTGCGGGTTCTAGTCTTCTCAGTCATGCTATTTGTGATGATCCTCAAACATTTGCAGCAGCGACAAGACATTTTGAGTGGGACAATGCAATGGAGGAGTATTCTTCTTTGATGAAGAATCATACTTGGGATCTTTGTACTCTTCCTAAGGGAAGAAAGCTAGTGCAATGCAAATGGATCTATCGTACTAAGTATGCTGCTAATGGTTCAATTGATAAGCACAAGGCTCGTCTTGTTGCGAACGATTTTTCGCAGGTTGAGGGTATTGACTACACCGAGACATTTGCCCCTATCGCCAAGATGAATTCTATCCGCCTTGTCTTATCCCACACAACTTCACAGGGATGGCCCATTTTTTAGATGGATGTGAAGAGTGCCTTCTTGCACAGTGATCTCACTGAGGAGATTTACATGGAGCAGCCTCCGAGATTTGTGCAAGATTCCTCCTTGGTTTGTAGACTTCGACGCTCATTGTATGGTCTCAAAAAAGCCCCTCAAGCTTGGTATGAGAAGATGGACTCTTTTTTGCTTTCTACAGGCTTCACCCGCTGCCATTCCAATCCTATAGTGTACATTCAGCATCTTGGAGATGAGATTTTGATTTTTGTCCTATATGTCGATGATCTTATCCTCACGAGTAGTTCATCCTCTATGCTTCAGGATGTTAAGTGTGCATTGATGGACCAGTTTGAGATGACTGATCTTGGTTTGCTACACTATTTTCTTGTCTCGAGATTGTTCAATCCTCTACTGGGACTTTTGTTTATCAGTAAAAGTATGCTCTGGACATGCTTCAACGCTTTGACATGCTTGATTGCAAGCCTGCTCCAACACCTTTTCAGTCGAGTGTCACCTTGTCTACCTCTTGCTCTTCGCCTTCAATGGATGCTACTTTGTATCGACAATTGGTTGGCAACTTGTTGTACCTAACATACACTCGTCCTAATCTCTCCTTTGCAGTTGGCCTTGTCTCTCGATTTTCCCAGGACCCTCATGATTCACCGGCAATCTGCCAGGCGTATTTTGAGATACATTCAAGGCACACTCATGTATGGCATTCATTACACATTAGGGACTCCTCACATTGTTGGCTACACTGACTCAGATTGGGCCGGTGATGTCGATGATCGAAAGTCCACTTCTGGCTTTGTGTTTTGTCTTGGCTCTAGTCCTATCACATGGTCGTGCAAGAAGCAACATACTCATGCACTTTCATCTACAGAAGCTAAGTACAAGGCAACAGTACTTACTAGTAAGGAGATTTTATGGCTTCCGCAGTTGATGACTGAGTTTGGTTTTCCTCCAGATCATCCCACTGTTTTGTGGTGCGATAATTAGAGTGCCATTCACATTTCTTGCAACCCGATGGAGCATCAGCGCACCAAACACATTGAGCTACATATGCACTTCATCTGTCAACTGATTCAAGATGGTGTTATCTCATTAGAGTAATTCCTACTGACGTGCAAGTTGTTGACATCTTCACTAAACCTTTTGCATCGCCACGCTATCTTCAGTTGCGGTCTATGCTTGGGGTTACAGAAGTTGTCCTTGGGGGGTCTTGTTGAGGCCTTCCTTCCTTCATTTTTTTTCAGCATGTTTGTACTTACCTCTTTTTGCGGGAGGGTTTTTCCCATGAGGTTTTCCCTCTTTCCACATGTCCAAAGGTTGCATTTCTTTGCATTTGTACATGGGTACCTTTCTTGGCCTTGTTGCTAGGACCCATTCTGCATTTCATCTTAGCTTTTGTAAGCTTAAGTGCATTCCCCTAAGTTGCACTTAAGAGGGGGTGTTAGAGTAAATAATTATTATTTACTCTTTACTTAAGTTTACTTAGATAAATGCATTTAGTTATTAGTTGTCATCTAGGAGTTGTTGACAACACGGGAGTTTGTTCCTACCTAGTCATACTTATCTTCTCACCTACATGGAGGATAATCCACCTTTTGTGGACGTAGGCTTAATTGTCACACTTATCTCCTAACGCTTTCTAGCTTGTTCTAGAAGCTTCCTAGAGACCTTTATAAACAGGCTCTCCCATTGTTTTTTTGTACAGCAATTTCATTTTTCATTGTTGCAATATAATTTCTCTCACACCATTGAGATTCTCCAAGCCCTACGTTTCCTTCTTCGGTTTCTCTTCAGTAGGTTATTTGCATGCAGGTGATCTTGGCAAGCTGTGAAATTGGCTTTCATCAACTTCTACAGAGGGCTAGTAATTTGATGTTATAAATACTTAAACTTCAGAAATTTTTGTTTGTAATGTTAACAATCTTTATTCAAATTTTGTACTAATTGTTCTCTACACTAAATTCTAGAATGTTCTCAATGGTACTGTACCTGGTTCGCACTCGGTCTACCTGGGTCTGCCCTAGTTTGACTTAGGCTTGACCTGGAGGAATGAACCTGCTTGGGTTCAAACCCAAGTGGAACCCAAAAGGGATCCGGGATCAGGACTTGGACCAAGAACTGATTCAAAATTTGTGTAGTTCGAAGGGCCAAGGGGAGAACTGGATAACTAAGTTATTATTAAATAATAATATATCATGTAAATGCCTATCGAAACCATGCAACACCATATTGTACTTAAAACCATGCAACACCATCCCTTGGCACAAAAATCATGAATGTTTAAATTGTGCAATACTTATAGTACATATGCAAAAGAGACTATGAATTACTTACCCTGATCATAAACATGTCTAAAGATAAACTAGAAATATATCTTTCACTTTTACAACCATGCTTTATCATCCATAGGCACAAAGACCATGAGCATGTAACTTGTGCAATACTGATATCCAAATGACACCATGAACTGCGTATCTTGATTTCATGACACGTGTAAAGATTTGTTCAATACTGATATGCAAATGACACCATGAACTGCCTACCTTGATTTCATGACACATGTAAAGATGAATATTAAACATAAACTTTTAAAAAGTATTATCCCCCCTATGCACAGATATCATGGGCAATTAAAATCAAGGCAATGGCAAACATAAATGTTAAACTCAAAAGCATAAAGTAAATACTTACAGAAGATTTCCAGTCCTTCTTGGCTTGCTCCCTGAGAACTTCTGTTTCAGGCTTGCCCTCTCTTTCAGCAATCACTTGCTCCCTGGGTCGAGCGTTTCCAAAAGGATTTGACTGCATTGTTGACATCCAACAGAAGTAACAATATTTCCAAAGCACCTTTGCTTCTTGTAAAAAAATCATATTTCCAATAATACTATATTTCTATTTCTAAGATAACATAATAGGGGAATTATTTTTCTCAAATTAAGCAGCAAGAACCTTGCTATACTATACAATATATGCTCAACCAAAGTAAGCACACATCTAGATAGCTTTTTAATATACCATTCTAAAAGAAGTTGATTTCTGTTGAAGAAAACATAAACACATTCCATGTATCCCAAGTACAGTTTTCTTTAAAACTTCCAAGATGGCAAATTTATCCACGCCATAATATCAGGCTGATTTCCCAGCCAAGTTCTTAAATGTGGTTGTCTTTCAATTATCATATGTTAAGACATTATGGAAGTAAGTTAGTGCAAGCCAATTAATGCATGGAAACTGCTGTGAAATCCATTTTTTTTAAAAAAATCTCAACAGTATACATAAAAAATATTCAAAACATGTCATGAAGAGATTTCCAATCCATAATAGTAAAGTGATGCAGCTCTCTGGATTTGATTGTGATGCGAAAAACACTGCACACAATCAAATCCAGAAAGCTGCATCACTGTATTCAAAACTTGTTATCAGAATTGGAAACTACATGTCCTAAACAGTGTCTAGTGAAAGTGGTGGTTCCTACAACCTCTTCAATCAAGAGTCTCACTTCATTTGGAAAGCCCTTTAAAACAAAAACTCCAGGCTGGAAGCAAAAGTGCACCCAAGGATAGGACTCCTGGAGTTCTAACCCTTTTGATCAGCAGAGATAGACTCATGCTGGCAGAACAGACACCCTAATATCTGAAGAAAAGAGCAATCAACGACCAATGACTACTAATTAAAAATCCAACCAGCTGTTGCAGGTCAATTAGCTGGTTGGATTGCACTAAACTTACACAATATCATATCAAAATTTTTGTCAAAAATTATAACTATTGGCTCTAATAATTAAAAATCCAATCAGCTATAGCAGCTCAATGACACAAATGACAAACGGTTTTCACAGGCCACAAAATTACATGATGTTCATATTAAAACTTTGCTTCCTGGTGAGATATTTGCATTATCTAACAGGGTTGGCAAATTATTGACTTTAGTCACACTTATGTTTTAACAATTATGGACTCCAAAAATCACAGAAGAAACAACAGACAAGAGAGATCAAGCATAAGCTTTAAACAGAAAAAGGCTAATTCAACCCACCTATAGCAGCTCAATAGCAAAATATGGTCATTCGTCAACAAACAAAGAAGAGAGGATCATCTAATTATTGGTTGGCTTTCACAGGTAACAGAATTACAAGATGTCTGTAATTGTATCAAACTTTAGCTTGCTGATAAGATATTTGCATTATCTGACAAGGTTGATAAATGATTTGACATACAAAAATACATGATGGCAATATTAAAACTTTGCTTACTGATGAGATACTTGCATTGTCTACCCAAGGTTGATAAATAATTGACTTCAGTCATATGTGTTAAAGACCATAGATTCTGAAGCTTACAGAAGAAAAGAAAAGATGAGAGAGATCGAGTCAAAAACTTTGGACCACATAAAACCTGAGAATTCATTGTATGCTACCCAATTTTATACGAGTGTTGATATACCCTTATGTTAACAAGAAAATCGTTTCCATGACACGGAACGGATTCAAATCTTGCCAGCAACATGAGCAGGGAGAAAGCAATTTCCAAACAATCTAGTCAGTAAGATCCATGCACTTCAATGATTTGTCTATTATAGTTGCTTGTTTTACAACACCTTGGCCTGTACTGGTAAATCTACCATCACATCTCCTTCAGCTTTCTTTTTCATCCAGATGATGGTTCATGGTGTGTGACCCAAAACACTGATTCAAAAAATTCAAACACAATTAAATCCAGAAACAAACAATGATATTGATATGGACTGTGGGAATCTGTTTGCACTAAAGGTCAAGTGGGGTATCATCTGATGATAAGTTGGGACAATTTCCATAACGATGACCCAGATTATTTCTGTATGGCACCCAATAAGATGCTTTAAAAAATCTCTATGACATATCCCAATGTGAGTCAATTTAGCTGAACCATTGAAAATCAAATGTCAACCCACCTGGTAAGGAATTTCAATTCAAAATTTGAAAGTCAGGAACTTGCTACAATGTTACCACCATTATGTTTGTTTCATAATCATGTACCCGTAAAGAGTCAAATGAATGAATGACTTTAATGATGTCCACGAGACAAATCAGTCTAAGGGAACAAAAGCTCAGTCTTAAACTATCTCCATACTCCTTTCATGTCTGATCTCCTGTTATCCTCTTCAAAAAAACTTTGCATAGTGTTGGCCTTCAAGATGATTTCTTACTAAACATGAATATCAGTCATTTGTTGTGCACTCTGTAAGAAAGTGTCAATCTGTCTCAATTGATTGATCCTGCAGAACATGCAAATTCTCTCCTCCCACAGCTCTTTGGGCATGTTCCATCTACCTGTCTCACACCTAAGATTATGTGATCACATCCTCAATTGTGCCACTAACAGCCTTGATTTCCTTTTAGTACTTGCCCCTAAACATGCTTTCTCTCTATGCTCCCAAGTTTGGTTTAACTTTTGCATGTAATAAGCCTTGAGTACGTGGCACAATGCCACAACAACATCAAGAATGGCATATGTGGCAAGTATAGAAATAATGCTGCTTATACACTAGAATAGTCCCTATAAATCGATCTGATTCAAAACACCATTCGATGGCATTATCATTTAACCCTCTACACCAGAAAGGGTCCTACACATAATCGCAATGCACGTGGTTGCCTATTAAACAAATTCAAAACAAGTAAATGGAGCTTTTAAATATTTCTCATTATTCAGCTCTTCATCTGCTAGTTCTTTGGACAATATGTTTTTATGACTAGCATTACTATTTCAACTTCAAGCTCTACAATATGCATCCAATTTTTACAAAGCCATGCAGGGTGGTCTAAAAAATATATATTAATTAAAAACACCCATCTCCCAACCCCATGTTATATACCACAAGTTAAAAGATTGACCACCCACAATTCCTTCTCATACTATATACATAATATCGTAAGTTAAAGTTACTTAAAAGATATTTCAATTTAGCACGGAATTAAGTAAGAC